>CM054158.1:29991525-30051525 GCA_028751875.1 Rapana venosa
CTGCCTACAGTTGAAGGGAGGTAAGCCTCTCTGTCTTTGACCTTTCATGCAACCTCTATGAACTTCTGTTTTTGAAATAGTAAGGAATTCTTGTCTCTTTTTAGGTTGAAACGGTTTTATTCAGCAAATATATAATAACATACGAATACTTTATTATCTCAAATAGAAAATTTATAGAGGCTGCATTCATTGAAACACGCACGCACGCACGCACGCAAGCAAGCGCGCACACACACACACACACACACACACACACGCATACACACACAGGCACGCACGCACAACACAACACAACACAACGCGCGCACACACACATATACGTACAACACAAAGCACACACAAACACACACACTGAATGAATAGATGAATTAACTAATGATATATATATATATATATATATATATATATATATATATATATATTATATATATATATATATATATATATATATATATAAGTCATCCTAAAGAAGGTGTATCCAATATTTTATCATCACATGTGTTGTGCTAGATAGACCGATAATACTGTCGGCTGCTGTTACGTCGATGCTACGTAGAGATCCTAGACAAATGGACGGAGTCGCCGAAAGATACGAAGTCTACAGAAGTACTGGAAACACAAGGGGATGGAGACAACCGCATGCATCAGCGGTTACCATCAATAAGGATGTGGCTGACAGGTGAACAGAACTTGCCCTCTTGTATAAATAACAATTACGGTCAGGTAGGTCATTCCATAGTCTTGGTGGTAGTAGAGAAAAAGAAAGGAAGCAATGAATGGGTTTCTTTTGAGGCGCTAAATTATTACGGTCAGGTAGATCATGCCACAGCCTGGTAGCGGGAGAGAGGTGGGGGCAAGGGGGGGGGGGGGGGGGGGGGGGGGGGGGGGGAGAGAGAGAGGAGGGAGGGAGGGAGAGAGAGAGAGAGAAGCAATGAGGGGTTTTGTTTTTTTTGTTTGGTTTGTGTTGTTTGTTTGCTTTGTTTGGGGTTGTTTGTGTTGGTTTTTTTGGGGGGTGGGGTGGGCGTTTTTTGTTTTGTTTTTGGTTTGTTGTTGTTTTGGCTTTGTTTTGGTTGTTTGTTTTGGGTTGGGTTTTTGTGTGGTTTTTGTTTTTGTTTTGGGGGGGAGGGAGGGGCGGTGGCACTCTTCTCTGTCATGGTATACAGCCTGTGATTATGTACTAAAATTTTATAGTTCTTTTCTAGATGCATACTGCATATTAGAATAACTAATCCTATCTGCTTTGCCCTCTGGGTGGGTACTGGACTGCATTAGCAGCAGCAGACCCAACAGTGTAAAGGAGTTTTGGGTAGTGGGTGTTATGCTCAAAGAGTGTGGGGCTTTGCAGTTTTGTGGAGTGGGTGTGGTATTTGTTCAAAGAGTGTGGGGCTTTGCAGTTTTGGGTAGTGGGTGTGGTGTTCAGAGTGTGGGACTTTGCAGTTTAGGGTAGTGGGTGTGGTGTTCAGAGTGTAGGACTTTGCAGTTTTGGGTAGTGGGTGTGGTGTTCTTCAAAGAAAGTGGGACTTTTTTTTTTTAGGAGTGCTCTGGGAGTCTTTTAGTGGGGACGGGATAGCCTAGTGGTCAGAACATTGCGCTCGCAATCTGACGACCCGGGTTTGATTCCCGTTCAAGGGGATGTTTTCCCCTGGAGTTAACAGTGCAGACTCCACTATCCCCCAAAAGTACGTTGGATGAAACTGTAAACCGAGGTCCCGTGTGCGAACGCACGCAGAACATCTTGCGCACACGTTAAATCCTATTCCGCTTTTCGTAAGAGTAGGCCATTGTGTGCTGATGGGAACAGATGACATAATTTACAAAACCGCATACACACCGGGACTGGATGTAAAAAAAAACCACATGAGTGCTTATTCCATAATCCTCGATATACAAGGATAAATAAATAAGATAAAAATGATAAAATTAGTGCAAACCCTGGGATGCTGCACTGCAATGAAATAATAAGCAGAAGCCTCCTAGCCCACTGGTCTGCAGGCTGAAGGCAGCAAGACATTGACAGACCTCTGCCAACATGCATGCGTAAGTAAGTTTGTCTCTTCTAGTGAGGGGACGGGATAGCTCTGTGGTCGGAGCACTCGCTTTCCCCCAGCCAAGTTAAGCAGCGTCGAGCGTGGTTACCACTTGGATGGGTGACCGTTTGCGCGCCTTGGCTTCAGTACAGTTCCCCCAGCCTGCCCTCTTTAGGGTCATGGAAGGTAAAGCAGCGAGGGAGAGGAGATGGGCGCCGCCCTCAATATGCTGGCCCTAGAGAAGTGAGGTCTCTGACGCCTCGCTCCCCTACGACCTTATAGGTTATGGGACTCCTTTACCTTTCTTTTTTTTAACTCCTACATTGGTGTGTGTGTGTGGTGAGAGAGAGAGAGAGAGAGAGAGAGAGAGAGAGAGGAGAGAGAGAGAGAGAGAGAGAGAGGAGAGAGAGAGAGAGAGAGAGAGTTCTTTTTTGAAGATATCTTGGCAATGTTTAAACCATGCAGAACATCTTGCGCACACATTAAATCCTGTTCCGCTTTTCGTAAGAGTTGGCCATTGTGTGCCGGTGGGAACGGATGACAAAATTTACAAAACCGCATACACACGGGGACTGGATGTAAAAAACACATAAGTGCTTATTCCATTATCCTCGATATATTAAAGAATAAATAAACCAATATGAAATGTAGCTGTCTTGTGTCTTTCGAGACTATGATACGTGTCAATGTACCTGTCAGTATACTATTGTAATTGCCCTTCATGGGATGATTTATGAAGTATTTTGGACTTCACTTGACTCTGGGGTCAGGGTCAAGCACACCCTGATGATGTCCTGCTCTGGCCAGGTTTTTCATTGTCGATTCTTTTTTTTCAGTCTGCATGTGTATGTACCCAGCCAAGTTAAGCAGCGTCGAGCGTGGTTACCAGTTGGATGGGTGACCGTTTGCGCGCCTTGGCTTCAGTACAGTTCCCCCAGCTGTAAATGGGTACCTGCCCTCTTTAGGGTCAGGGAAGGTAAAGCAGCGAGGGAGAGGAGATGGGCGCCGCCCTCAATATGCTGGCCCTAGAGAAGTGAGGTCTCTGACGCCTCGCTCCCCTACGACCTTATAGGTTATGGGACTCCTTTACCTTTTTACTATGTGTATGTACTGATCCTTTGTGTGCTGTAAAAAACAAACATAAAATTGGAGTAAATTTAACAGATTCAAGGACAGTAGAAATGTGCAAGCAGTCACTCTAATGCATTTTAGAACATACATTAAAAATTCAAAAACGACACACACACACGCACCGCTTCTTGTTGGATCACAAAGCTCAAACCCAAGCAAGTTCCACACACCCACCAGAAATAAACACAGAGACGAAAGGTAATTCTTTCTAATAAGACATTTATTCTAGAAAACCAATCTTTTTGGTTCGCACAGCAGTTTATGTACCAATACTTGCAAATCACCATGCACACCACACTATGAATACGAGGGATAGCCGATATGATCAAGATGGTCACAGTCAATATTCTGTATGATTACAATATGTCATGAATAAGTGAACAACGTACAAACACTCGCAACCCTTCTCAGGCATTCCATACACTTCTGTCATATAATTGATGTAATAATATAGATTCCTTTTCTTTTTGCATATTAAAAAACAACAACATGCATTTAATATGCATAGACTGTTGACAGGTATCATCTCCTGGGTGGTATTCTTTGCGTATTTCATGAACTAATTTTATGCGTATTATCAAACTTCATAATTATGCTGGAAAAATAACAGGCATTTCCAAAAAATCATACAACAATGTCTAAGAGACATCAGCGAGCAAAGTATAGAATTAATCAGCAGGTTGAGACAAAAAAATCTGCATTCTTTGATCAAAGCACTTTCTTCAAGAAACTGTATTAATGAAATTAATTATTCCACCATTCTACATCTTAACAATCTTCTACAGTTAATTTCCTAATTGACCACAGAAAGTGCACCAAGCATCTTTTATATATATAGTTTGATCACACTCTCTTCAGGCAAATAAATGAAGGCAGGTGAGAAATATACCCAAGAGCAAACCTACTCCCTACACAAAAAGCATTGAATGAATGAATGATTGAATTATAGAATGAATGGAATGACAGACCCACACATGCCCTGCACCGCTACCACTAAGAAACCACTTTTTCACCCATACTCTCTCATCACTACATGAAAATGTTTGAAAGACCGAAGTAGTTCACTCAAGCAATTACAATCCATATTCATCGACACAACTGTGAACTTGCAGGTTAATTAAATACACAAGCCAAATCCGGGTTCGCTTTATCACACTACATGCAATCAGATCTGCATGCAGCACTCACAATCAGGCAGCTTGGAGACCACAAATCTGGAGGCCCTGCCCTGCACTGCCCTGCCCTGCCCCGACACTTGTTAAGTGTTTAAATTAGACGGACACACAGGGCATTATCGATTGTGTCAGTTGTGGAGGCTATCTAAGTGAATGTTCACCCAGAAATGATCAGTCACCTTACCCCTTCAATGATATTCCACAAAAAATGAAGACACCAAAATCATTGATATAGACTGAAAACAGAATAAACAGAGAAGTGTGAAAGTCAGACATCGAGTGTGAAGACTAAGAGGTGAAGGGTTTACAGAGAATCTGAGATGTATTCCTTTAAGTTTTTGAATAAAAAATGATGAAATTTGAAAATCGTGCTACAATGGACCATCTCTAGCTTAATTCTAAGTAACAAGACTATACTGACAGGTAGGGTTACAGAATATGAGACATATTCCTTTATTTTATTTTTTAATGACAAATGATGAGAATTGAAAATTATGTTACTGCGGAGATCTCTAGCTTAATTCTAACAAGGCTGTACCGACAAGTATTATTCCATTCCCTTTTAGTATGTGTTAAGGCATCCCCCAAACAAATGATGAGAATTGAAAATTATCCTGATATGGAGATCTCTAGCTTAATTCTAACAAAGACTATATTGACAGGTGTATAATTCCATCACCTTTTGTTCTAGTATGTGTTGAGGCATCCACCATGACTGATGAACCCCTGGCACCAGCAATTCTGACCACGCCATTTATGCAACACTCTTTTCTATCTAATCAATAAGGAAGATTACTGAATGGTCCCCCATCTTCACATTGCAAACTCTCAAAGGCACTAGAGCCTATTAAAAAACAACAACAACAACACCCAAGTCTGTAAGATTCATCTAGCCCTCCTAGCCTACTGTCCTCTATACCAGTTATAAACATCTTCTATACACAGATGAATAAAAATTCCTGGATTTCTTTCACACAGTATTGTATCGTGCACAGTGTGTATATGTTACACACTGTATTCAACTGGAATGCATTCCTAAAAAAAATTGAATTTCAAGGGACAGAAAGTGGATAAAAGTGAAACAGAAAGCTCTAGTACAAGATTTTTCTGACTGACCCTCCAAACATGTCAGACAATTTCAAGGGATAGGAAGTGGAAAAAGTGAGAAAGAATGCTCTAGTTACAAGATGTTTCTGACTGACCCTCCAAACATGTCAGACAATTTCAAGGGATAGGAAGTGGAAAAAGTGAGAAAGAATGCTCTAGTTACAAGATGTTTCTGTCTGACCCTCCGAACATGAACAACCCTGTCAACATCCATTATGCATTCTGAATGTTATCTGACAACACTTTTTATCTGCCAAGTCAGGGTGACAAAACAAAAAGCTGAAGATTTGGGTGACGTTTCCATTCTGACATTCATTGACAGCCACCAAACAAGCCACATCCTTCAACAATTATGCCTTTGTGGATGAAACGAAAGACAACATTTTTAACCCCATAACATCATTATGTGCACCCTAGAATTGAACACAAAAACAGTACACAGAAAACTCTCAAAAGCAGGCCACATTCAAAGAAAAATGACAAGCATAAAAGAATTTAGGCAGCTTAATTCCTTTCAAACTAATAACACATCCAGGCACTTCTTGGTTCGACAACTTTTCATTATCATCATCGACTTGTTGCCAATAATTTGGCAAAATCCCAAGTCACAGACGAGACACACAATCATCCTGACCTATGAACACGACCCATGTCACAACCAGTCTCCGTTTGGTCGTTGCGAAAAACAAACCAGATCTACTGGAGTATACAGACAATTATTGGGAATGGTCACATCATCATCAGTTTCAGGAATTATTTTGTGCACATTAAATATATTTATTTGTAAGAAAACCGACCTCTGGAATTCGTGTCACTACAAAAGCAAAACTTCCATAATTTTACGACACATTCATTCAAAACTGTGCCTCCTACCAAAAAGGCTAAAACATTCGCATCTTTTCCATTTCCAAGTACAGGTTTCTCAATTAACTCATGCTTGTAAAAATTCTATTATGACAAGAAATCATCCATAATTATCACTCATACATTACCACCGATTGCATATATATATATATCAATGTTTGCAAGGTCAGTCCATCAGACATAAAAGAACGAACATGAAGCCAGTCAATGAGATGACTGTCAATCGCTCAGATCCATGCCCTGTCACTGGTTTAGTCATTTCTATGCCCACAGCATGCACACACACACACATGGTTGCAACACATCCTTGAAAATCCAACAAAACTGAAAATGGGTTTACTCTACAACAAACAAAAAGAAAGAAAATGGGTTTACTCTGCCATAGGCACGCATACACCATTCACAAAGCCCACGTTCTGTTTATCAACAAAAACAACAAACTGAAAACAACAAACTATCTCCTTTATAAGTGCAAACTATGGACAGAAAACCAAACGAGCATGAAAACGTATGAAGACCAGCAAATGCGTTTTGCTACTTTTGTCCGAAGATCTTTCTGTAGTAACCGTCATTATATCCACAACACTGTAGCAATGTTGGACATACAGCTTCTTTAGCAACCCCCCCCCCCCCCCCCCCCCAAACCCCCTTTTGGAAACTAGTGGTGATGCTAGCATGGTACATTCCTTTCAAACAGTAACACCTTAAGGATACTACAAACTGCTGTGCTGTGCTGAAAAAATCTTAAAAGAAAATACACATACAAAGAATACAGAAAGAAACCAAAAATACATTGAATTTAAAAAAATAGCTAGCTGTATTTATTCACTCACAAAGAATAAAGAAACAAACCAAAAAATGTTAAAGCCAAAATAGTTTTTCTTCCTTTTTTTTTAATCCATTCTCCTATTTTGAGGATAATGGAATAAGCGCTCACGTGCTTTTTTACATCCAGTTCCCTGGTGTATGCAGTTGTGTAAATTTTGTCATCCGTTCCCACCGGCACACAATGGCCTACTCTTCCGAAAAGCGGAACGGGTTTTATCGTGTGCGCAAGATGTTCTGCATGCGTTCGCACACGGGACCTCGGTTTATAGTCTCATCCGAAGGACTTTGGGAGGTAAGAGTGGAGTCAGCACTGATGTTAACTGAACGGGATTCAAACCTGGTCCACAGATCATGAGCGCAGTGCTCTAACCAACCAGGCTTTCCCCTCTCCCACACCCCCAGCTTATAGTCTGGCACGGTCTCAAGTTAGTTGTACGAAAATACGAAAGTGTTTTAAGACTAGGTTTTACATCGTGTTTAGCTACCGTGGAAGACAGTGCTGTCCTATCATTCAATAACAACATTATCTCCGACATCATCATTTCTTTTGTTGTTGTTGTTGTCGTTGTTACTGCAGAGTGTAAAGGGAAGGAAAGTTTTCCGAAAAGAGATTTAGTTGTCAAGAGTTAGGTTTTAGATTTTTGTTGTTTTTTTAAAAACTTTTTTCCTTATGGGTAACCCACTACAGGGTAACCAACCATCTACTAGCCTTTCACTCCATTATCACCTGATACTGGGTTACGGTAATGTGCCCAGTGCACGTGTACTGGGAAAGAGGAGTTCTTTCCCTTAACGTAGGGAGAGTGTTAACTCACAGCCCATTACTCTCCATGTTATAGAAAGTCAACGATGTCCAACAAGACCCAAGCAAATTACCTACAATGCGCTACAAAACTCGGGCATTTTTCTTTCTTTTTTTTTTTGGTTTGTTTTTGTTCCGGGGCTGGAGCTCCGAGGTTAGCGATTTTGCCTAAAGCCAACCGTTTTTTTGCCCATTGGGGCATTTTAAGGTAGCCATATTCCGACTACAGGGATGTCTGAACCCAACATTTCTCAGTATTACTGTGGGTCCAGTTTTTACTGTTTGTTGTTGGGTATTTTGGGTTTGGAAGGGGGGGGGGGGGGGGGGGGGGGGGGGGGGGGGGGGGGGGTTGTTTTTGTTTTGCTTTTTTTAGGGGTGGGGGGGTGGGGGAATTCTAAGTTTTACTCAGCTTTAATTTTACTGCTTTGTTTTTTGTTTGAGGTAGGAATCCGTCCCCCTGCATGACTTCTGCTGAGCCTAAAAACTCATCTTTGCTTTAATCATTTTCTGACAGGCCCTTAACTCTTTAAAAAGAAACCACACACACAAAAACAACAACACTACAACCAAAACAAAAGAAACAATTTTCACAAAATACATTTTTGTAAAAAAAAAAAAAAAAAAAAAAAAAAAGGCCCTTGTTTGTAGGGAATAAATCTTATATTAGTTTCTCTTTCTCTCCCCCCCCCCCCCCCCCACACCTTTTTTAAAAAAATTTTCAGGCTTCTCACCTTCGTCTAACATAGTATTTTACATTTCTTTTTACATTTTGTTGTTTTTTTTGTGTGTAGGGCTTCCTCCAACCTCCTCTGCACCCACTTTTCTATACATGTGACACTCCACCAAAAAATGAGTCGCTTAGCACCTGACCTACTTTTCCACTAGGAGCCATTTTAGGCAGGTGGAGGGCAGTTTGTCGATTTTTTTGTTTGGAGATTTTGATTGATTATAAAAAACTATAGCCATTATTCTACCTTGTAATGAAATGTCTCAAAACGTAACTTTTGTTTCCTTTTAAACATGTTTTAAAAATACCCAAGTCCTCATTCTGGTTCGAATCCCGTTTGGGCCCGAAACTTTCCCCCCATCCATTAAACCATGAGTGGTGGTCTGGGCGCTAGTCTTTCGGACAAGACGATAAACCGAGGTCCCGTGTGTTCCACATAATTATTCAGCGCACGTAAAAGAACCCACGGCAACAAGAGAGTTGTCCCTGGCAAAATTCTGTAGAAAAATGCCACTCTGATAGGGAAACAACCCGAATTTCACGCAGAAAAGTCTCATGACTTTAAGTGGTATAAATCAATAAATAATTTTTTTTTTTTAAATGAATAGCCACTTTATTGCAGATTAAAAGCACCTCAATAACTAAACATTTACTTCTGGCGCAAAACGACTCAGTTTGTGGAGGAGCGTCACTTTTTTTTTCTTTTCTTTTTTTAGTGGGGTCCTCCGACCTCCTATCTTTTTCCCTACCATTTTTTATTATAATTTTAACATGTACTTTCAATGTCTTTTTTTTTTTTTTTTTTTTTTGTAAGTTATTTGGCCTCCAGTTTTTTACACACACAAAATTTGTGCAACTTCTCATTATCTCTAGGTATGACATAACACCCGTCGTTCTTCTTTCATTTCTGTGTCTTTTCTCAAGTCTCGCAACTTAGTATTCCCCCACCACCCCCTCTCTCTTTCTTTCTCACATCTGTTTCAACTGTTATGTGTTTTATTTTTCTCCAGTCTGTCTTTTTTCGAGAAGAAGGAATTGCATTTACAACTTTCTCTCTTACTCTTCAAGAAGCTGCCTTCTCTTTCTTGCTCTCTCTCTCTCTTTTTGTTCAGAGAGGCCTGACAACCATTTCTTCTCCCTGTATTTCATATCTCTTTTCTCCCCCAGTAAACCCTTTTCTTCTCTCTTGCTACTATCTTTACAGGAAAGGTTTTCCATTTTCACCTTCACACTCTTTACAGCTACTGTCTTCCATTTTTTAAAAAATTTTACACAAGGTTACAGTTTTTGAGAGAGGTACACAATATACAATTTACACACATTACATACAAAATAAGAAAAAATGAACACCAGGCACCTTGACTTAAAAAGAACAAATGTCTAACAGCACGCACTTATCGTATTTAGAATTAAAGATAAAATAATTTTTACCTACTATATATCTTTGTCCATCGTGTTCGACAATGACCTTCAGCAGAGGGAGCAGCTGCTGTTTTGGAAATAGGGCAGCAATTTGATTATAGTGGAGGTGCCTTGCCCACAGTACATCCCCACTCTCTCGGCCAAGAGGGCATAAGGACAGTCAGTGTTGGAGGTGTTCTCCAAAGGCCAACCAGCCCCCAGGGCTGCAGCACATAAGGACCGTGCGAGTCAAGCCTAAGACTAAGCTGTAAAGTGGGCTTCCATGAGTGGAAAAGCCACTGATCATACAGCCTCTCCTTTTGGTGTTACCCCAAGCATCAACGGTTTAATCAAGAGCTATGATAAAGCCCGGGAAACTCTTGTATTTAGAATAAAAGATGAAATGTCCTAGCACTGGCTTCCCTCAACAACAGTACTGTAATTGACAGACCACAAACTGCTTCTTACGGAATCTAACTGCAATATCATGGTTCAAAACAAAAATCTGGAGAGAAAAAAAGCAATGCATTATTAATATTAACCTTGATGCTTATGAGCCATACCAATGCAGAATGAAGTCAATCACTCCTCACCACAGGATTCTGTTCAAAGCTTTATCCACCAAATGGATAGATAAGATTTCAATTTCCCTTTGACGTCTTGTATTTGTGGTGACTTGTACTGTAACATTTTCGCCCATATGTTTTAGACGCATGTGCAAAATATGATCAATAAAGATGCACGGAGGAAAAAAAGTTTCAAGACCCTGAAACGAACCAGCTATTCTCTTGCAGATAAAATACACCACCTTGGGGAGAAAAAATCTCAAGATTGTGTAAATCTATCAGCAGATAAAATACATCTTAGAAAAAATTCTCAAGACGGTGAAAATCGATCAACTTTTCTTAGACATTCAGGAGGAGCCAGTCACACACACTTCAGGCTCATACCGTCAGTAGACAATTCATCTCCAGTGTGGCGAAGCAAAGCCGCCCTTTTTTTTCCTTCTTCTCTTAACTTATAACCCAGAATTGAGGGCAAGCTAATTCCATATTTGAAGACCCATGACTTAAGTAGCAGAGATCAACGTAATGAAAAATACCATAGCAGTTTATAGTCCATGAATCACAGTACATAAACCAACTTTACTTCTTTCAAACCTTCACTAACATCCTTACTGTAATTACAAACCGAAAAATTTGTACCTAAATTTTTAGATCAGCACCATGCAAACAACAAAACCCCCATCATCACTACAACAATAATCTGATGACATAATAGCAGATGAACAACAAAAGACCAAAAAATGTTTTCAGGATCCAATTCACCTGAATACGTACACAATTCAGGTAGTTCACATTTTGCAAGTAAAAAGAAAAAAACAACAAAAAAAACAACCCAAAACCAAAAAGTACACTGCAGTTCTCAATCGATCAATTTTAGCACCTTCAATTTTAGAACAGATTTGCTTTACATCCTGTACAACAGTCAGGTACAGCCAAACACATAAACGCAAGAAAATGAAAGAAAAGCAAACCAAACCGCAACCACTCTTTAGACCCTTTTACAGTTCCCTCTTCTTGCCACTGCCAGGAGGGGGAAAAAAAAGAGTGAAGGGAGACTATATGCCAGAGTTTTCTTTTCCTTCTCATAATCCTGCGGTTTATTTTCTGCCCTTACAACATAAATCTGTGTTCATGAATTCCAAAGGAAAAAAAATAAAATAAAAAAGGCCATGACTGATTCAAAGCTTGGTTTCTTAACTGGATTAGTTGTCTTTTCCAGCTAACCATTTTTCCAACACTGCACATGTGAAGGATTTGGAACTGTAAAAGGGTCTACAACTCAAATGTCATCCACTCACACACAAAAATGGGAGAAAAATACCAAGAAAAACACACACCCCCACACCTCAGATACAATCTCATAGGTGAACCACGCATTGTTTAAAAAAATTTTTTTAAAAATAACTGAAAGAAACAGAGTCTGAACACAATCATGGTGCCATTTTTGTAGTCATGCAGATAAGTAACCGGTAAAGACTTTACCTCTGGTATTGCTACAACAAAAGCACACACACACAAAAAAGGGGAGAAAAAGAAAGCAATAAAGAAAGTTTCAAACAACAAATATCAAAACACAACAAAATATATTCAAACCCTCTGAAAATACTGTGTGTACCAGTCTTCAATTCATCTGCGGATGTATTGCAAGATCCCAGAGAGACAACATCGCTTTTGAACAGAACTGTTACCTGGAATGACTTTGACAAGATTAGAATAACAATTCCTCCTAAATCTGACCTGATTAAAAATAAAAATAAAAATTAGTCATGATTGTTTCCCTTCTGAGTCGACCACCATGTCTATCTACAAGCCTCAACAAGTGACATTTCTTTTAAAGCTAGACAAGGCAGCCAGAATCAGTATTGTTTAGTGTGAATTGGCATTTTTCTGCTCGTACTTCAGTCTGGGGGACGGGATAGCTTAGTGGTCAGAGCACTCGCTTTCCCCCAGCCAAGTTAAGCAGCGTCGAGCGTGGTTACCAGTTGGATGGGTGACTGTTTGCGCGCCTTGGCTTCAGTACAGTTCCCCCAGTTCACCCAGCTGTAAATGGGTACCTGCCCTCTTTATGGTCAGGGAAGGTAAAGCAGCGAGGGAGAGGAGATGGGCGCCGCCCTCAATTTGCTGGCCCTAGAGAAGTGAGGTCTCTGACGCCTCGCTCTCCTACGACTTTATAGGTTATGGGACTCCTTTACCTTTTACTTCAGTCTACTTTGGGCCACTTTGATGAAAGGCAATAACAGTTGTTACGCACCAAACCACTGTGACTGTCGACTACCGTCAACTACCGCTGTCCATTCAAAGATATTATCCAACCACAGATAATCAATCCACAGTGAGCAAATCCAACATCTCTCAGTCAAGAGTACTAAATCTAGCGCAACCCTTCCTTTCTACGTAGTCCCAGTGTGGTCAGTTCCTGCTACAGCTGGGCTTGGATGAGATGATGGAATGGATAGCAGCTGAAAGTGGGGGGAACTGGCAGCTGTGCTTCCGCCCCATGGTTATGTGATTGCAGTACTGCCTTTCCTGGAATACTGCTTTCTTCACCGACAACATGACTCCAAAAATGATTGATTATCGAGCTATGTTAACGCTGAAATAGGCAGTCATGCGGCACAATTCACTTTCAAAATGTTCAGAATGAAAACGAATTTCACTCGACTGGCCTAATTGCATAAATGAGCTATGTTACCATTTAGATAGGCGGCCGGTCCTATGAGGTCCGAGTCACTTTCAAAATGAAATAAAAATTCTTCCTTTTCAGTGAGACTGGCCTCTCGATTTGCCGACTAATAACAGTGCAAAGAGACAGATCAACAATGTCACCACGCAGTTAGCATTACAGCCCTTTATTGCTCTCTTTGGCAGCAAAAGCATTTTGACCTTGGAAAGGAGTTCATCTGAAATGACCTACAACCTAATATTGGCCTAAAAACTGTGGTTATGTAGATGATAAAAGTTCTGCTGACTACACTTGACGGTCCTCACGCATCGAAAGAGAAGTACAGTTGTTTGGTAAGTAACAACTTCCGATCAACTCAACAGTATGTCAATTGACAGTGACACAACCGTGCTTTCATCAAAAGGCCCTCTATCCACCACATCTCTCTCTCTCTCTTTTTGTGTGTATACAACAGGTCCTTTTCATTCATTGATGATTAGCTTGCATACAAACAAAATCTGCAATTGTTCCGATTATTTTTTGTCCCCCCCCCCTCCCCTTTTTTTCTGCAGCATTGTTACCATATTCAGATCACCAAGATCTTGGAATGGACACACACAAGCAAGAAACTTTGTTAAAATCTTTTTCACTCACGGTACCTTATTTCTACACTTAGGCAACTGTGTCACAGTCAAGACTGTTAATTTCTTAAGGTGGACCACTGCGTCACTTTTTGCAAATTTTCGTTTCTCAGGAACTAGTATAGATATCTCAATGAAATTTGGTACACATGCTAAGTGCATTAATATGGCTATCTGTGCCAAGTTTGAAATATGTAAGTCAAACAGATATGATAATGTGATAATTTTTCAAAAAAAATATGGGTTGCTGTTTAGCCCATCTGCTACTTTCAAAATATGCATTACATAATGGTGTTTATAATTTTTCCAGTTTGATTTGATATCACTGTGTGCAATGATCACAAAAAAGTTATGTTTTAGTTAATAAAATGGTGTTTTCTGTCTTCTCCAAATATGCCCCAAAATTTTCATTCCCGTTTTTTTGTTTATATCATTTGATATTTAAAAACTATAACAGCTACAGAGCTCAAACACTCTCATTGCACTCAGCAGATGTTTCTAAACCAGCATGCCAAATTTGATTAGATTATTTCCATTAGGTCAGAAGTTACAGGTGGGCCAAACGACTGACCCAGCTGAAAAAACCAGTTTTGAGAAAATCGCCCGTAAAGATTTAGTTAACAATTTAATCAATAAAACTCATGATTAAACATTCCAAATAAATTTTGCATGGTAAAATAATATTAGGCCAACACTACTGAGTGATTACAGACAGTTTTTCTTATAAAATAAATTTTTCAGGAGGCTCCTGGGGCATACACCCCCCTTTGTCTGCCTGGCTATATTCACGTTCCGCATGCCTTACAGTTTCTATTTCCCCCCCCCTCTTTTCTCTGGCCTATCAGAGGATTTTCTAGTGGCTGTTTTCACCCTGAGAATGTCCGATTTCTCTACAAACACTTCTGCATTGCTCCCTGCCACAAAATCCAGACCAGCAAGCACTTTGTTGCAGGAAAAGTACCTCACCTCCAACTGCATGCCGACTCTTTCCTTGTTATATGTTCATCTCAGCTTTGAATGTAGATCTTTATATAAATATCAATATATATTATAAAGTGAGATAGATAAAAATAACAAAATGTGTGAGAATACAAAGCAGAATGCAAAACAATAAACTGTGTGAAAATGGAAAGTACAGGAGAGTTGGAAAGTGAGCTAAAAAGAAAAGAGGCAGGGAAGAAATATGTGTGTGGAAAGAGATGGTGGTGGAACAGGACTCCAGAAGACAATACAAAGTATTCAATCCTTGGCCTCTTTCTGCAGCCAATTAAAATAATGTATGCTGATGGACTAATGATGTGAAAACATCATAAATGTGTGTTCTTTTATGCAGTGTTTGTGTATGTGCGAGTGAGCGGACATGCCATATCTGCATGTTTATAAAATTTATTATACTACTTACTAGATATTCAAATAAGAAACAAATTTATTGCATATCAATTGAAAAAAACCCATACATATAGCCAATTTGAATGCATGCACACACACACACACACACACACACAAAGTGTACACACAGAATGCACACACATTCTGTTGATGGTGACAGCAAACAAAAACGTTTTTCTTTTCTAACACACACTGTGTTAAACACAGTAAAAAATTTTGAGAATTATCAGTAAATTATAAAGTGCCTCTGAAAATACAGACAACTGAATAAAAAATAAAACAGTGAAAGAATCTGGGAGGGGAGGGGGGGGGGTTGAATACTGAATAGCCCTAGTAAAAATAAACTACTGTATGCTTTCTAAGTTCCAACAACAAATAACTTGATAGGAAAAGAATCGTCAGCTACATTCCCAAAACATATATAAATCGATGGAAAATGTAGCTATTCAAGTTTGTCTACCTTAGGCTCCCAGTTTATAACACTTTGTGCACAGTTACGTTGTCACCAAACTTTCTAATGTTGACACATCAATGACTATATTCTGCGATCGTTTGAAAAGTTGGGGCTCGCGGATCGGTTAATTTTTCTTGCGCAACCGATCTTTATCATAACTAGTGTCGGTGCCAGCCATTGATACACGTTTTATGGAGAAAAATTTCCAATTATCACATCAGAGAAGTAAGCGAGTAGCTATTGACGACATCGCAAGTTGATGTGCACAGCACGGCAAAAGTCGGTCACCACTTCAGCTGGCGATCGTCAGTCTATTTTCCGTTTCCTCCATTTTCTATTCTGTCTGCTGAAGGCATTGACAGTCCAACACTTGTTTTCGGCATATTTTGGCATTTTTGAGACTTTCAGTAAAAAACTTTGGCTAAAAAACCGGTCCGACTCGAGTGTTGATCGAACTCGGGAAGAAAACAACCGTCATCTTGGATAAAAGTCACGTGACTCTTAGAACCAATCAGCTATTTTTTTACGGACAGGAGCCAATCAGAGACTTTGACTCAACCGTATGCCATCAGTAAATGCCTCTCGGGTTCCTTCGGATTCACTCTTCGTGTGTTTCCGTGAGTGAAGTTATCCTTTGACAAGTGTTGTCAGAAAGTAGGTCAGTGAATGACCTTCACATTGATACCATGGAAGGGGGGGGTAGAGAACTAGGTCGCGAGCGCTACGATCTCAAAACCGATGCAATTTTCGCGGTTTTTGGCCACATTCGCTCAAATTTCACACACACCCACGTCAGAAAATGATTTTATTAGGTATGATATCGGTCAAAATAAACAAAATGAGTAACAGAAATGTAAAGTTGAGACATTACTTGACCAAATGCAACCATAATCCCAAAAGTCACTTTTTAAAAAAAAATTGTCAAAACCTATGCCGCGGTCCCCCTTAAGGAAACAAAATCAACCACAAAAAGTGGGGCCTACGTTTTCCAGAATCATTGAACCAAAGAAAGAAAAACAAAGGTCTACGGATTTCCCTTTTTTTTTTTTTTTAAATCACCCATACTTCCATAGCAACCTGAGTCTCTTTTCACATATTTTTGCGAGTTCTGGACAATGCCCAAGAATCTCCCTCTATAAATTTCTCCCTATTTCAAACATGATTCAGATTCAGAAATAGCCGCCATGTCTGGCCTTAATGAATGCTACAGCAAATGGCAGGAAAACTACAACCAGCAGGAGTAAACTACTAAGCTTCCTTCTAGAAATCACTGGAATAAAACTTTTTTTGAAAAAACAAAACAAAACTAAGCTTACAATTAACTGAACACTCATCTGTAGAAGTCATTGAATAAAACTCTTGGGGGAAAAAAAAAAGTTTGCAATTAACTGTGAATAATCATCCACAGAAGTCATTTGAATAAAACTCTTTTGAAAAAAATGTTTACAATTAACCTTAATCTCATAAAAACGTTCACTACAATCGTTCATTCTGATGCTATGAATACGGAATTGAATTGCAAAAAATTAAGCCTATGTCTACATAAAACAGACCCAAGTCCCTTCTCACTGCTCTCAGTTGTTGCTCAAGTACCGTTTCGCTTTGCTTCCGCGCCAAGATGCAGAAAAGTTATGAAAATTGCATACAGGAAGCACAAACATTCTCTGACTACAAACTAAAATCGGAAGAATTAATAACATATATGGGTTTTTAGTTTGAAGAACAAGCAGAAAAAAAAGGACACATGTCTAAAACAGATACTTAAAAAAACAAAACACAGGGTACATCAGCATAGTACATCAGCATAATTTTTTGTGGATACAGCAAAAAACATCATGAAATACAAGCAATGTTTTCTACACAGATCATAATTATCAAGCACCAAAAACGACTGAAAATCTCACTTGCTGCCGGCTTAAAAAGCACTTTTTTTTGCGTCCAGGAAAGTCCTTGCACTCTCTGGCAGTAGATTAGCTAAGAAATTCAAAATCATAAAAAAAAGGGGAGTAAAATGGCCCCTCCGCAGACACACACACCTCCTTCTGCAACAAACAGCGGTTCCACACAAATCTATGCAGGTTAAGGATCAGTACTGACAAGTGCAGCAACTCTTCCTTGGCGTTCTGTTCTTCAGGGGATCAAAAACAGGAGCCCCCCCACACACACAAAATCAATCAAAAATCCTAACCATGTGTGTGCCAATCAAAAAAATTTTTTTTTTAAAGGTCAAATAAGTCAAGGGCCAAACACCACCCCCCCCCCCCCTAAAAAAAAAAAAAATCCCTAACCTACAGAAAAAGAAAGTAATTTCTATACTACATTTTTTTTTATTTTAACAGACCTGCCTACCCCAGCAAATGAAAAATAGTATTTGAGCTGGCCAAAAATAGTTTTCACAATCTTTCTTGCTCTCGATGCATTCTTATAATCATTGTTTGTTTGGTGGTTCCAATTTATGGCTTTGGTTCCTTTGCAGCGTTCTGCTTTTATGAAGAAGATTGTGTTTTCAGAAAACTTACCATCTTCAATTTGTATTTGAGTGAGTGTGTGTGTGTGTCTGTGGCTGTAAGGATTTTTGAGGACCTCAGTAGGACCTTCTTCAAAAAATCATTTAATTCAAACAGTTTAAAGCTAAAATAATATTTTCAGCTATTTACTGTCATCTTCTTCATAAGAAATCTATTTTTGCTGCAATTTATCCCAAAACAAAATTTGACTCACGAGTATTCAATTAACCCGTTGCTGGGCATAGCATCCCAAAAGGGCTGAACCTATCCTTGGGCACAACGGCCGGCAACATGACCGTCACTTCAGCGCGTTCATACAATTCGAAATTCCCGCCAATCTTGCTTCAAATATCGTGAAAATAGAAGCAACGAGACTGCCCACGTGACTTCCGCATGTATATTGCAAATGGCGGCGGTTGGAGTGTGTTTGTGGCAAGTTCTGGAGGGGGAAAAAAAAAAATCACGATTTTTCCCAAGATGGACGCTATCTTTAAATCCAACATGTACAATCGTTTTTATGGCTTCCATGCCGAAAATATGACCCTGTGAGATGTGTATCCAGGCTCAAATATCGATGTAAGTGATCCTAGTAGTGTGTGCACTTCTGACTTTGTTGATTGAAGTGAGAAAGGCTTTGACAACAACGAAGTTTGAGAGGTAAATCGATCGTCAAATCTAACTCAGCCGATGCACATTTTGAATTCTGCTCATAAAATCTAGGAAATTATCGTGGATTTTGAGTTTGGCAAAGGTTCACAACTTGATATATTTTGTGAATTGATTGCTATTTGGGACTTTTGTTACGGTAGCGGCTCGAACTGTAAAGTTAACATGCATCGTGATCGTTGGCAAACAAAATGGCGATTGTCGGAATGTTTCATGTTTTCGTGCATCGTTCATTAAAAAGGAGGTAAAGGAGTCCCATAACCTATAAGGTTGTAAGGGAGCGAGGCGTCAGAGACCTCACTTCTCTAGGGCCAGCATATTGAGGGTGGCGCCCATCTCCTCTCCCTCGCTGCTTTACCTTCCCTGACCCTAAAGAGGGCAGGTACCCATTTACAGCTGGGTGGGTGAACTGGGGAAACTGTACTGAAGCCAAGGCGCGCAAACGGTCACCCATCCAACTGGTAACCACGCTCGACGCTGCTTAACTTGGCTGGGGGAAAGGGAGTGCTCCGACCACTGAGCTATCCATCGTTCATTTAAAAAAACTAAAATACATGTTAAATACACCCACCCACCTCCATTTTGCTTGCCCAGTAGGAAGTGAACAAACGATTTTGCTGTGCCCAGCAAAGGGTCAAGATAGAATGCTACTCACTAAAATAAAGTGATCATAAAAGCTCACCTGTCCATTCATTGTATCTCTTGCTTCTCAAATTCTAAGTTTAGAGCTCTGTGAGTGTTATATTTTACCCCTTTTTTTTCAGGACACTGTTTTCAATGTAATAAAAAAAAAGTGGGGGGGGGACCCCTTGCACTCTTGACTGCACACATGGCTGCGAAAGTCCCCCTACCCCACCCCCTCTTCCTAGTAACCCTCTTCACCCATCTGTCTTCTATATATTATAGAGCTGCTGGGGACCCTTTCTTGACATCCGATATTCATAGTTGATACTTTCCACGTGCCCCCCCCCCCTCCCCCCTTTCAACAGATAAAAAGTTCACATGTTACCTGTGATGACCAACACAGACAAGGGAAGTAATCGGCATGGAAGAGTTACATCCCTTAAACCCTTTGCAGCAGTTCCACTTTTTTCTCTGGGGAATTTTTTAGGGTTGGTTGTCAAAATCGCATTTTTATCAGTAAATTCATATTTGGGGTAAAAAAAAAAAAATTCGTAAAAATATGATAAAATCGGATGGGTAGGCAGGTCTTGTTTTAAAAAAACAAAACAAAAGCAGAACCCCCCCCCCAGAAAATATATCAACCCACAGAGAACTGAAAAACAAAAACTGACAAAACAACACAACAGAACTAAAACATGAACTTGTCCCAAAGAGCCCTACATCGCTGATGACCAAACCAAAACTGAAGGATTAACTAAAAAAAAAATTTTTTAATTAAAAAACAAACAAAAAAAGCCCTGACACACGACATGTCCATGACAAAACACCCAGGAGAGGTGCATGCAGTGCCGGCAGTTAATTCATGAACAGTCCTGAACACCGGGGTCACACCTACATACATACACACGCACACACATGCACGCACACACGCATGCACCCTGTCTCAATCACCGCTGTTGTTTGGCCTGCTTCTTTGCATCGTTTTTCTGACTGGAACTGGGCCCCACATCTCCATTGGAGCTGTCTCCGTCGACAGCCATGTCCTGCTCACCGTCCTCCTTCGTGTGCTCAAATCCCCTGGGGATAAACTCTATGTCTTCGTCAGCATACTTCGTTGACTCATCGAATAACTGGAAAACGACAACAACAAAAAAAGATTTGTAATCTGTCACCATAAGGTCGAGGCAGTTTTGTGGGTTGTTTTTTTTTCATCTTTTAACTACTTCTACTACTAAAGACAGATCTGCATGAAACTTTTTATGCTTGTGTAGTTTTGAATTAAAAAAAACAAACAACAACCATATTTCTTCATCCGACTCTTGTGTGACTTGTGGAATGCTGATGGCGATTATGTTGCGGTTGTTGTTGGCTATGGTGGTCATGCAATAATATTTATTTTAAAAAGACAACCAAACAAAATTTTTTCTTGAGGTAAAGAATCGTAAAGATGAAATAAAATAAAATCAAACATGCAAAATAAATTAAAATTCTTGAGGTAAAGAATCGTAAAGATGAAATAATCAAACATGCAAAATAAATTAAAATGTTCAGATGATATTTGAACATGCAAACACACACAAACAAGCATACAGGCTGACGAACAGCCAGCCATTGAAATCAGGTCACGGTTGGTTGCAATTTTATTTCGCATTTCATCAGTGAAAAACAGAGAAAAAACCTATCATACTACCCACGAGTCACTAGCATCATTTTGCAAGTTTCTGGAGCCACAATTTTCACAAAATTTGTTCATTTTAAGCCAGTCACAGTCATATGCCCCCCTCGGCAGGATCGTTGTTTACACCACTGTCATAGTCATCTTCATCACTCGAATCGCCAATAAACACAGCACATCGATTCCACTCTGCAACTCTTCAATCCTCTGTGCAGCTTCTAAGTCCATTTCAGTCCACATAAGTTCAGATTCTGCAGTTATTTTCACAGAAAATCCTCGTTGAAGTAATCGCCATATTGATGCAGCTCCCTCCAAAAAATCGTCACTTGATAACATCGCCGTAAAATAAAAATCGGCACAAAAATCGATCAACTGAAGCGAAAATTGCAAATGGCGGCAGCTAGCTATCTGGGAGCTCACTACGCATGTCTAAAGCGATAAGGGGTGTGAGACCATGGTCTATAAATAGCCCAAGGGGAGACACTGGGTGCCCCCAGGTATCCGCGGGCATACCCGCCCGCAGCTTTGTGGAATGAGTAGTAAGCGGGCGGGTCAACTGCCACCAGTAGTAAGAGAGTTAAGCCCTCTCCCCATAAAATTCTTTCCTGTTTGTCCTCTTATCTTTAAACGCTCTGCCCCAGCGCTTTTACTTTTTGTTGTTGTTGTTGGAAAGAACGCAAAACAAGATACAGAAGAAATTGCCCCCCCAAAAAATCGAACGATCCTTTGAACAGAAGAGGGCAGGGTATTTATTTATTTATTTATTTATTATTCTTTATATCGAGGATAATGGAATAAGCACTTATGCGCTTTTTTACATCCAGTCCCCGTGTGTATGTGGTTTTGTAAAATTTTGTCTTCCGTTCCCACCGGCACACAATGGCCTACTCTTCCGAAAAGCAGAACAGGATTCAACGTGTGCGCAAGATGTTCTGCGTGCGTTTGAACACGGGGCCTCGTCTAATATCACTTAGAGTGAAGGTTTTGTAAAATTTTGTCTTCCGTTCCCACCGGCACACAATGGCCTACTCTTCCGAAAAGCGGAACAGGATTCAACGTGTGCGCAAGATGTTCTGCGTGCGTTTGAACACGGGGCCTCGTCTAATATCACTTAGAGTGAACAGACATTAAATTGAAGACAACAACAACGGGGCCTCGGTTTATAGTCTCATCCGAAGGACTTTTGACATTCGCGTATGATGGTTGTGAGAGAGAGGGAGAGACACAGAGAGAGGGAGAGACAGAGGAGAGAAGAGAAGAGAGAGAGAGAGAGACAGACAGACAGAGAGACAGAGAGAGAAAGAGACAGACAGACAGACACAGAGAGAGAGAGAGAGAGAGAGAGAGAGAGAGAGAGAGAGAGAGAGAGGGGGGGGGGAACTGAACTGAACTGACCGTCATCAGATTCCTGGGAGCACACACTCTGTCGAGAGAGAGAGAGAGAGAGACACAGAGAGGACCTGAACTGACCATCATCAGGTTCCTGGGAGCACACACTCTGTCGAGAGAGAGAGAGAGAGAGAGAGAGAGAGAGAGAGAAGAGAGAGAGAGAGAGAGAGAGAGAGAGAGAGAGAGAGAGAGAGAGACACAGAGAGAGAGAGACAGACAGAGAGAGGGGGGAACTGAACTGAACGTCATCACGTTCCTGGGAGCACTCTGTGAGAGAGAGACACAGAGAGAGAGAGACAGAGAGAGAGAGGAACTGAACTGAACTGACCGTCATCAGGTTCCTGGGAGCACACACTCTGTCGAGAGAGAGAGAGAGAGAGAGAGAGAGACACAGAGAGAGAGAGACAGACAGACAGAGACACACAGAGAGAGACAGAGAAGAGAGAAAGAGAGTGAGAGAGAGAGAGAGAAAGAGAGAGAGAGGAACTGAACTGAACTGACCGTCATCAGGTTTCTGGGAGCACACACTCTGTCGAGAGAGAGAGAGAGAGAGAGAGAGAGACAGAGAGAGAGAGAGAGAAACTGAACGTCATCAGGTTTCTGGGAGCGCACACTGGAGAGAGAGAGAGAGAGAGAGAGAGAGGAGAGAGAGAGAGAGAGACAGAGAGAGAGGAACTGAACTAAACTGACCGTCATCAGGTTCCTGGGAGCACACACTCTCGACGAGAGAGAGAGGAGAGAGAGAGAGGAGAGAGAGACAGACGAAGAGAAGAGAACAGAGAAAAGAGAGGACAATGAAAACTGAACTGACCGACATCAGATTCCTGGGAGCACACACTCTGTCAAGAGAGAGAGAGACAGAGAGAGAGAGAGAGACAGAGAGGAACTAAACTGAACTGACCTCATCAGGTTCCTGGGAGCCAGAGAGAGAGAGAGAGAGAGAGAGAGAGGAGAGGGAGGGGGGTAACTGAACTGACCCTCATCAGGTTCCTGGGAGCCAGAGAAGAGAGAGAGACAGAGAGAGAGAGGGGGGGGGGGGGGGGGGGGGGGGGAACTGAACTGAACTGACCCTCATCAGGTTCCTGGGAGTAAAAGAGAGAGAGGGAGACAGAGAGAGAGAGAGGGGGAACTGAACTGACCCTCATCAGGTTCCTGGGAGCGCACACTCTGTCGAGAGAGAGAGAAGCGAGAGAGAGAGACAGAGAGAGAGAGAGAGAGAGGGGAACTGAACTGAACTGACCCTCATCAGGTTCCTGGGAGCCAGAGAGACAGACAGACAGAGAGAGAGAGAGGAACTGAACTGAACTGACCCTCATTAGGTTCCTGGGAGCCAGAGAGAGAGAGAGACAGGGAGAGAGAGGGGGAACTGAACTGAACTGACCCTCATCAGGTTCCTGGGAGCCAGAGAGAGAGAGAGACAGAGAGAGAGAGGGGGAACTGAACTGACCCTCATCAGGTTCCTGGGAGCCAGAGAGAGAGACAGAGAGAGAGAGAGGAACTGAACTGACCCTCATCAGGTTCCTGGGAGCGCACACTCTGTCCCCTTCCTCAGGCAGCCGTGGCAGCCCCGCGGGGTTAGGGGAGGGCAGCTCCCTGTTGGAACTGGTGTCGCTGTCGTCGTCCCCTGCAGGGGTCGTCAGCAAATTGTTCTCGTCTTTCATTATGCGCCTGCCAGAAAAACAATATCAACAATATCGCGTTAATGACAGCCAGAAAAAAACCAAGCCAACAATTCATATCGTCGCATTTATGACCGCCTGCGAAAAACCCATGCAAACAATTCATATTGTCATATTTATGACCGCCTGCAAAAACCCACGCCAACAATTCATATTGTCATATTTATAACCGCCTGCAAAAACCCACGCCAACAATTCATATCATATTTATAACCGCCTGCAAAAACCCACGCCAACAATTCATATCATATTTATAACCGCCTGCAAAAACCCACGCCAACAATTCATATCATATTTATAACAGTCAGCAAAAACCCACGCCAACAAATCATATCGTCACATTTATGACCGCCTGCAAAAAAAACCCACGCCAACAATTCATATTGTCGCATTATGACCGCCTGCAAAAAAAAAACCACGCCAACATTTTATGTCGTCGCATTTATAACAGTCAGCAAAAACCCACACCAACAATTCATATCGTCACATTAATGATAGCCTGCAAAAACCCACACCAACAATATCAGGTTAACGAAAGCCTACCAAAACAACAACATAAATCGTACCAAATATCACCTACAAAACCATATCAAAACTAGCCCCATACCTGCTACCACCTACAAAAACCACAACAACAGCACCAATAAGAACCACATCAGCAATACTATCACACCAACAAAAACCACATGAACACCCGCCATCACCTACAAAAACTACATCAACACTAACTGACCACACTCGGACTTGGTAAAGGAAGGGGCACACTAAATTTAGCGCTCTTGACCGAGTGATGTTGAATTTGCATGCTGTGCAGGTGCAGTAACATGACACATAAATAAGACAACAAAATGTGCCGAACACTATTTCAAAATTTCCCATTCTGACACTCCAATTTGTGTGTGTGTGTGTGGATAGTAACAATTTTTTAAGACTTGGCATCATCAGAAAGCAGAGAACTTCAGGGAGTGGAGGAAGCTGGTTCCAAAATCATCAGTGGTGCCCCCCCACTGTCTACAGGATAGGTGATGGTGAAGGAAGGAGAATAAAGAACAGCAGTTTCACCGCACAAAAAGCAAAAGCCTTTCTGGCGTTTGGCTCTGCAGCTGGTCATTTCGGGCCATTTTACAAAACGAGTTATGTCCAAAAGGACAAGGAAAGAGAGGACTTACGGCACTTTGACTTGTCTGAAGGGAGACTCAAAATAATCAGGTGTCGTGAAGGCTGTGTGCAACCGCCTCAAGGGTTCCGATCTTGATTGGCGATCATCAAAAACGACATTGTCTTGTGGCAGCAATGGTCTGAAAAACAAACAAAAAAATGTGCAGAATAAGTTTTACAAGGTCTGATGCCTTTTCATAAAAATTGTATTTCTTTTTCAAAAAAACAGCCTTCTCTTGTGGCTATATTTCTCTCTAGAAAAAAAAAAAACAGCACACACACACATCAACCTGTCTTGCATGACGAAAAGACTCCTATCATCATCGGTTAATTTGGTGATTTTTTTTTTTTGTTCCTTGGCTAAAACTCTGACGTTCACCAACAGTGAGATTTTGCGCATGCAACACCCCCCCCCCCCCCCCCCCCCCCCCCCCCCCCCTCCCGAAAAATCATGAAAGTAGCTGCATTCCGACTTCAAGGGGAACATTTCTAACATTTGAGAAAATACAATCACTACCATCTGTACAATAAACACATGACTGGAGAACATTAGTCAACCATACATGGTAGGCAAGAGCTCCTTGCAGGCTGGGACTGATAAAATCCAATATTGTAATAGTCACAAAAAATATCAACAGAGACATGTATCAACATATCAGACATCACAACAGAGACATCAACATATCAGACATCACAACAGAGACACCAACATATCAGACATCACAACAGAGACATCAACACATCAGACATCACAACAGAGACAACATATCAGACACATCACAACAGCGACATCAACATATCAGACAACATCACAACAGAGATATCAACATGATCATAGCACCTGTGTTACACAAGGCAAGTGAATCTTACTTTTAACTTTACAATAAGTCTAGCTGCTTCTTCGCAGGAGCAATCAAACCAGTGGAATAATCACGAACGCTAACTAACAAGTACCATTTCCATAATACCTTTATGATAAACACACAACTAGTAAATGGTAATCTTCCTTTTTCAAGAATTCCTTACAGGTTAATATCAATATATAAAAAAAATTTACTTTTTAAATATATATATAAACTTTTTTTTTATTTTTACAAAAAGCCCATCCCATCCAACAAGTAAACTTACACAAGTTAGCTTGTTAGATTCAATATAAAAAAAAATTTTAAATCACAAATATCAACAGTAACGCTTTTCCCAACACCTTTCTTCTTATAACAACAATAATAATAAAACACAAGTCTAGTAAACATTTGTTAAAGACTTCCAAGCAGGACGGAATCAACACAACCTGAACAAAGACAAACGAACAGTTTCCTAACAACACCTTTACGAGGAACACACAGGACAGGTGAAAGAAAGTCAGTACATCATCGCACCTCATTATCACTTCATCGCAGGTCTGGATCAACCCGTCCACTTCGTCGGACATCCGGGAATCGTTGGATGCACTCAGGTCCAGTGAGTCTGTACACACCCATCATGCAAAAAAAAGGAGAATGGAAAATAACTGCTCACGGCCCTTTCTTCTTCTTTTCAACATACCCCCCCCCCCAAATCAACCAAAAACTTCAGAGTATGCATCTCTTCACTGTAGTTATTCTATTTCAGGGTGGGACTTTTTAAAAAAATGTTTGTTTGTTTGTTAGTCAGGCATGGTACTGGAGGAAAAGCAGTTCTCCCTGAAATGGGTTAGGGGTCCAGGGAGCGTTGCCCCCTAGCGGGGTCAAGGGGTAGAGCCCTATGTGGGGGGGGGGGGGTAGGGGGGTCAAGGCTGAAGCTGAAGGGTTTTCAGTAATTATAGCCTGTAAAAAAAGAAAGCATCTCCATGAACTAATTTCAGTGCTTCATACTAAGCAAGTTCTGCCCTAAAATAAGCTCTCCTAGACCGACTTTATTAGTCGTTTCTTAACCCAACGGAGGTTTTATACCCAAGTAATCACAGAGCAAAAATGAGGACATTATCTAGACAAAATATGTACTAACACAGATAGAGGAAGAAAGAGGAAGGCAGACACAAACAGACAGAGAGAGAGAGAGACAGAGAGAGAGAGGGGGGGGGGGCGAGGGAGGCGGAGGGAGGGGGGAGGAGGATGGGGGGGGGGGGGGGGGGAGTGGGGGGGGGGGGGGGAGTGGAGGGAGGAGAGAGAAGAGAGAGAGAGAGAGAGAGAGAGGGGGGTGGGGAGGAGGGGGAGAGGAGAGACAGAGGGGGGGGAGAGGGAGGAGAGAGAGGAGAGAGAGAGAGAGGAGAGAGATTGAGAGAGAGAGGAGAGAGAGAGAGAGAGAGAGAGAGAGAGAGACTGAACTCACGATTTTTCATAACCTATGTCAATCATTCACAAACACAAGAATATTGAAGACTACAAGTATACTACCCCCTTTTTCGCTTTCTCTCTTAAGATGCACAAGCACTCCAATCGAAATTCTCCTTCTTCGAACATGTCACACTGCAGGCATGCAACAACAAAAAATTTTATTCTAAACAAATCAGTTATTTATTTATATTTTTTTTTAAGGATAAATTTTCAGTGAATGCCACTAAATTATTATACTACCTATTTCACACAGGGCCTTGGTTTATCGTCTCATACAAAAGACAGGCAAGGAGTTCACCACTCAAGGGCTAGTGCATGGGGGGAAAGTTCAAGAACATGTAGGGGGGGGGAAATTTGAAGACTAGTGGATCCCCAGGGACAAGTGGATGCGGAGGGAAAGTCCATTAATGGATGGGGGGGTAATTTCAAGGACTATAGATGGGGGGGGGATGGGGGAGAGTGAAAGTTTGCGTTCAAAGGGGATTGAACCTCTAAACCTTCTCTCTTTCCTTACAGGAGCGTTATATCTTCATCACGGACCCACTACACTCATTCCTCTAGTAAATGTGGTTATAAAACGTATATGATGGAAGTGCTAACCTTCACCCTCCTGCTGCTGCTGCTCCTCTGCTTCCTCATGCTTGAGGACAGCTCGCTCTGTTGCCAAGTCCGCCAGGGGAGGCATGTCTGGCTTTTCCTGGGACGAATTCACAAAAAACTAATAATAAGAGATGAGTACATATATAAAATTCTTTTTATAGGAGGGTGTGTGTGTGAAGAATGGGTGTAACTCGTGCTAAAATCAGGAAGCTTGCATGGGTGGGAATGGTTAATGCGCTGAAGCTGAGGCTATGACACTACACCTCAAAACGCTGTGTTGTAGCTATACATACATTTTAACAAATTTAAATTTAAAAAAATGTTATGTTGTATGAAGTAGTATCAAATCATGTTCAAACCAAGGAATATACACATGCTGCAAGCTAAATCAGTCTTCTTTCAGACGAGTTCCCTCCCTTTAACTGAAAGTTGCTTTGGGATATATGCTATTGGGACTTTTCTTATCACTGTTGAGTCCACAATTTTTGGCAGGTTATACTTCAAAGTGATTCCTGAGCCTGAGAAATTACTGTGTGTAAAGTCTTTCTTGTGGATTAGCTGATGGTTACTTACCTCTTGTTAATGTAAACCTCTGTGTGTGCATTTTGTTTCTAAGCATTCACCGACTAACACGCACAAATTTAGATATCTATGGACAAACATCTTTGTTAATCCTAAAAGTATTTAGAATAAATTTTACTTAAATATGTATATAAAATACCTTTGGCTTTATCAATCTGAAAGTGATATATAATTTTTTTTCCCCACATCATCGAAATAACGCGTCACAGTTTTCTTGACATGCGAAACAGACTGCAACTCCATTAAAGTCCAGATAAAACCACTCCTTTAAGTTCTTGTCTGCACATATGTGCATGATTATGCACTTATGTATCTGAAAGAGACAGAAATTATACACTGGGCTTAAAAACAAAAGCTATGCAATACCAATTTATGCATTTTTCAAAAACAGTGTGTGCCCCTGACTGTAATAGAATGTGCACCTGTTGATCACTTACACATCTTGACCCCTATGAGATGAAACACAAACTAAATATATTGGCAGTTACATAATCAAAACTGCCAACAGGCAACATGAAAATAAGTGAAGCAGCAGCCAACAGTAAATGTGCCCAACTTAAAACGTGAACAATAAAACTACTAAGGAAAACAGGCAGAAAGAGAAAGAAAATGCACTCTTTTAAACACACACGCAAAAACAACACAAAAACAACACACAAAAAACAAAATAGATGTTTGCAAGGTAGACATTTAAAGGCAACAAAGATGAACAAAACCCTAAAAAAATTTAGAAATTTAACACACTAACTTTGAACAAAAGAGTGACATAAAAAAAAAGTCACACAAGAAAACAGACAGTAAACATGTATCAAGCAAATGGGGGGTGTGGGGGGGGGTGTGGTGTGGTGGAAGAAGAAAGGCACGTTACCTGTATTCTGTCTCTGAAGTTGTACATCATCTCACGATTTCTGAACTTCTGCAACAAAAAGAGAACATTCATACTTTAACCCTTTGCTGGGCATAGCGTCCCAAAACGTCTGAACCTATCCTTGGGCACAACGGCCAAAAACGGCCGGCGGCGTGACCGTCACTTCAGTGCGTTCATACATTCGAAATTCCCGCCAATCTCGCTTCAAATCTCGTCAAAATAAAAGCAACGAGACTGCCCACGTGACTTCCGCATGTACATTGCAAATGGCGGCGGTTGGAATGTGTTTGTGGCAAGTTTTGGAAGAAAAAAATCGCAATTTTTCCCAAGATGGACGCTATCTTCGAATCCGACATGTACGATCGTTTTTATGGCTTTCATGCCGAAAATATGACGCTGTGAGATGTGTATCCAGGCTCAAATATCGATGTAAGCGATCCGAGTAGTGTGTGCGCTTCTGACTTTGTTGATTGAAGCGAGAAAGACCGGCTTTGACAACAACGAAGTTCGAGACGTAAATCGATCGTCAAATCTAACTCGGCCGATGCGCGTTTTGAATTCTGCTCATAGAATTGGGGAAATTATCGCGGATTTCGAGTTTGGCAATGGTTCACAACTTGATATATTTTGTGAATTGATTGCTATTTGGGACTTTTGTTGTGGTAGCGGCTCGAACTGTAAAGTTAACATGCATCGCGATCGTCGGCGATCGTTGGCAAACAAAATGGCGACCGTCGGAATGTTTCATGTTTTCGTGCATCATTCATAAAAAAAACTAAAAACACAACAGTAGGTTGAAAACTTTTCTTCTGTAATTGTTTCTGAATGTTTTACTTTTTATTTTATCAAAATCCATGCATGCATTCCAAAGCTATTGCAACACTAACTGTGACACATACAAACCGATCAATGACCTTGTGTGTTTATGCATTATAATTCTTTTTAAAAAAAATAAACAACACACAATAGCAAATAGCAGTTTCTTTATTCATTTCTGCATTTTGCTGTTTTTATTTCATTACAATCCATTAAGCCATTGTGGAGTTATTGCATGTTAAATACACCCACCCACTCAGAGGCCATCCACCTCCATTTTGCTTGCCCAGCAGGAAGGGAACAAATGATTTTGCTGTGCCCAGCAAAGGGTTAATGAATGATCATGAGACAGGATGAGAAGAGACAGACAGAAACATAAAAGAAAAGGCAACAGACCGACCCACAGAATTCTAAAGCAAGAAACATGCCAGTCTAGTAGCCAGAGAAAGTGAGGGAATCTGGTCACCAAGCCAGAGTCATTGCCTTACGAGCCATCGTAACATATTTGTAGGTACATCTTTTTTGTGTGTATTTGTGTTCCTCGGCTAGAGCTCCACGGTCCACCAATGGTGAGATTTTTTCTTAAACTTATGTAACTGTTCCCCTAACCATCAAGGTAGCTGCATTATGACTTCAGGGATACAGTTGAGAACTGAACCTGCCAATTTTACAAGGACAGTCGGAAGGTACCTCCTCCCTGCTCTTTACGATTTTTCAACTGTCATGGAGTCTTTAGAAGTCCGCAAGTCCGTAAGCACACAAGTCTGACTGGTTTAAGAGTCTGACATTCAGTTTCATTTTCTCCATCAAACTAGAAAGAAAGGGCAAAGCTGGGAATCGAACCCAGAATCGAATGGTTTACTCGTTAGGCAGGCGAGCGTCTCTGAAGCATCCTGCCACCTTCCTTCTTGTAGACCTGTGCATTTGTCTAGGACCTCGTCACACACCTCTTCTATCCTCAATTTCTAGAAGAGGGAGCCACAGCTGTCAGTTTGCCCGACTTTCAGCTGCTGTCCATCCCATCCCAGCTGGGGCTAACTATAGCAGGAACTGACCACACTTGGGACTACTAGGCAAATGGAAAGGGCACACTAAGTAATATTATGGAATTTATATAGCGCTGAATCTTGTAAAACAAACAAATCGAAGCGCTACATCTAGCACTCTTGACCGAGTGATGTTGGATTTGCACGCTGTGGACCAGATTTTGTTTGTGTGTGTGTGGCGCTTTTTTTTTCTTTTCAGGGGGAAAGTGGACCACATTAAACGAAAACTGTTCCTGGCTGGACAGAATGCTCGATGGTTAGAGACACAGCAGGCAAGCAAAGGTGTAAACAATCATAATGACTTTTTCGTTTTCAGGTTGTTGGTGGGTTGGTTGTTTTTGGGTGGGTTTTTTTTTCTTCATTTGTGGGGGGTTTTTGTGTTGTTGTGGGGTTTTTTTTGGGGGGGGTTAAGGCATCAGATGCAGAGGAATTTTGTTGGTTTGTTTTTTGGTTAAGTGGCTGTGGAATGAGGCACACAATCAAAAAAGGAAAAATTCCAATGAAAAAAGACAACATTAGCTCTAAAGGAGCAAGTTTTACACAGACGTATCCTCTCCCTCCTTTTATTCAAAACTTCCTCCTCTCCCTCCTTCCCACCAAGCCTTTATACAAGTGCACATGCATGCGCACATGCACACACATGCGCCATGCACACACACACACGCATATAGCTGCAAAGTAAAAAGAAAATAACTGACCTCACAGAGTTCAGGGTGTTCCAGAATGTTCTCTACCTTTGGTCTGTTTTTGAAGTTCATCAACATCATCCACATTATCACATTCTGCAACTCACTAGAACGCTCTGAAAAAAAAGCAGAAAAAAAAAGCATATGGGTGATTAGCATTTTAAAAGAGTTCAGCTCATGGAACACAGGTAACTGGTGTTCCATGTTTCAGAATTTTTTAAAAAAAACAAAAAATCCTCCAGCTATGTTTGGTCACCATCCTCACTATTGATAAGGTCCATAAAGAACGTTTCTTTTCCTTAAAATACGTTCCTTTAATTCAAAAACAAATACTTGATTTCACATAGTTCTAACCTCAAAGTCTTCCTAAATATCCAGATGTTTTACACATCTTTTTGCGAACACACACACACAGAGGTTCAAAAAAATTTCGCTTTTGTTGGTATCATTTCACTTTATGATAAGAGGTGGCTTAAAACCCATCATAAGATTCACAGCTGGTGACAATGACCACAAACCTGCTGGAAAATAATTTTGTTGATATTTAGATTGGGAGAGTCTGTCATCCTGCAGAATTTTTAGATTAATAATTTGACACAGGGCGGTAACATAATTCCCACCCATGCAAGAGAAGCACAAGCGCAGCACCATGTTTCCAAATCGGGAGACTTCCAGCGAATTGTGCCAGGCTTTGTTTCCTTGGGTGATGGTTTTAACGTCTCAGCGCCTACACTTCACCTACGCAGTGAAATGCAGAATTTATGCAGCCTCTTTTCAGAGACCACATCCCCACTGTCCATAAGCTACATATGCAGCTGCCATGGCGTACCCATCATTAAATAATGTGGCTTTTCTTAATTTTTCTGCGGCTGGTGGGCTGATCTGCGCTATTTGTTTTGTACTCAGGAGGCAAACACTGCAGGAATCTTGCCATGCACTAAAATCAACACTGTATAGACACATGGCATCAAACTATGTGCACACACATCTCATAATACTTATCGACCCTTCCCTATGTAGAGAAACACCAACATGTATAAAACCATACTGAAAGAGATACATAACTAACTTACAGTTGCAGACCGGGAAAAAAGGAAAAAAAAAAAAAAAAAAAGGGTGGCGCTGCTCTTGTGGCGATGCACTCTCCCCGTGGAGAGCAGCCCGAATTTCACACAGAAATCTGTCAAGTGGTATAAATCCATGAATCTATGAATGATAGGTATGAAAAGGTATAAATCTGTTAAGTGGTATAAATGAATAAATACAGGAAATCTTTAAAAATTATCAATCTGGCAAGATAACTTACGTTTTTCATTGAGGATATTGAATGGGAGCAAGCTTTTGCGAAGGTCATGCCACAGGGTTCCTCTCAAGGGCACATCCAGATCTGCAGCTAGTTCCAAGATTGTCATGCCCAGGCTGCCATGAGAGAAAATGATAATAATGCTATCAATAATGATATAATAATAATAATAAAAATACTAGTAATAGCAATGACATGATAATGATTTATATAGGATGAAGTTTTTCTTGCGAAATCTCTGAACTCTCCTTATTTTTTTCACTCAGCACAAGAAATAAACATGTATAGCATGCACACACACACACATATATATTTATCTATATATGGATTTCCCAGGGCAACTGATTATTAACAGTCTAAACATATCCAAGTTTCCCACACAACAGGCTAACCAATTAGGAGCGATCTTTACCTGAAAATATCGGAAGGTTTTCCAGGATGGCTGTTGAATGCTTCCATCGCCAAATACCTTCCATCCCCATCTTCTGCTAAGGAAATGGCCTGAAATGACAACCACACAATCATAATCTTCATCTGTCTCCACATTGGAACAGGACTGGCAGAATACCACAAAACCATCAAAACATCTTCACGTTAATTCATCTGTATTAAAATAAAACTGGGATTATAAAGTATTCCTCAGCTGACACAGTTATCAGTCACAAGATTATGAAGTGTACATAAATGTTTATAAGTGTTATAGTGTTTTAGAGAGAACTTAGTGGATGGAAAGAGACCAAAGGGAAGACCTAGCAAGACCTGGGTTGCCTGTATTGCAGATGATCTTAGAGAAAGGGGCATAAATAAGGAGGAAGCTCAAAACAGAGAGAGACGGAGAAGGCTCATCAATGTCAAAAAAGGAAGAAGAAAATAGTGTTTGAGAGAGAGAGAGAGAGAGAGAGAGAGAGAGAGAGAGAGAGAGAGAGAGAGAGAGAGAGACAGACAGACAGACAGGAGAGAAGCAGGGCCTCCTCACCATGGATTCCTTCACCACCAGACCCAAATCTCCCAGTTTGCAGACTCCATCGAAGGTAATGAAGATGTTTTCAGGCTTGATATCCATGTGCAGCAAGTTGTGAGAGTGAAGATGCCTCACACCCTGCACAGACACAACAGAATTTTAACAAGTAGCAAAAAACCCGCATCTTGTCCTAATGGAAAATAAAAACATGCAAGGACCAAAAAAATAAATCACGCATCTTGTCCTACTGAGGGTAGGAGGGGGGTGGGGGGGGAGACAAGACACAAAATTTAATTAAACAACAAACAAAATTACACAACTTGTAAAAAGGTAAAAGGTAAAGGTGTCCCATAACCTATAAGGTTGTAGGGGAGCGAGGCGTCAGAGACCTCACTTCTCTAAGGCCAGCATATTGAGGGCGGCGCCCATCTCCTCTCCCTCGCTGCTTTACCTTCCCTGACCCTAAAGAGGGCAGGTACCCATTTACAGCTGGGTGAACTGGGGGAACTGTACTGAAGCCAAGGCGCGCAAACGGTCACCCATCCAACTGGTAACCACGCTCGACGCTGCTTAACTTGGCTGGGGGAAAGCGAGTGCTCCGACCACTGAGCTGTCCCCCGTACACAACTTGTACGAACAGGAAAAAAACAAAACCCACCCTTATTAACATCCCCCAAATTCTGTTTTATATACCCCTACCCCAAATTTTGTTTTCTACAAGTTGAAATTCCACACAAAAAACTGTCAAAAATATAACAGAAACTGCACTGTATTGGTTGAGGGTCTTTTTTTCTTTCTGGTATAGCTATTATCATTGGCAGATTTTTCCGAGAGAGAAAAAAAAAGAAAAATGGTGCTTTACCAAGGGAGAGCATATCATCATCACTGCAGGGCAGTGCCACCCCCCCCCCCCCCCCCCCTTTCTGTTACTCACACCTTCCCTATCTGTGCTTACCTTGAGAGCAGCTTTTCTTTTTTTACACAGGATTTTACTATAACAACGACATACTAAAGGTTAACTTTCTCTCCTCATGTCCACCCTCCCCCTCCCCCCAAAAAAACTTTTTTTAAAATCTAGAAATAAAGCAAGCATCAAAACCAGTCCCCCAATGCATTATACAATGTAGCATGTACTTACAAACAAGAGGTCGGCAAAAATGGTCCAGATTTGAATCTCACTGATGTCATGAACTCTGAGAGCGTACTGGTTCAGGCTGTAACAAAACACAGGAAAATTGGTGACCCAATAATAATAGATGTATGGAATTTATTTATACAGCGCTGAATCTTGTCAAGCAACAAATCAAAGCGCTATACAAGAATTTCAGATATAACTGGATTCCGCCTACGATTTGCCCCATATATACATGACACTTCTAATAACATGGGACTTGTTCATTCACCTGCTATTTTATTTGCCAAAGCTGGCTTTATAATCAATCTTTCATGCACACACTCACAGGTATCGATGCAAATTAAGAAGCATATATATATATATACACACACATACACACTAAACCTTTTCTTCTTTTTTGTTTTTTTCCGGGGAGGGAGGGGGGGTGGAATGGGTGTCATTGTCACCCCTATAAATTTTAAAATATGACTATGCAGTACTAATTTTGGCAAGAAGCCCAAAGAACTAGATAGCATATTCACCATTACCATCGAATCTGCTGTGTGCACTCCTTGTACACAGTGAAACAATTTTTTTTTTAAATAAAAAAATAAAAAAATTAATATACAATGCTCTGAATGACTTTCTGACTGCTTTCTCAAGGCCAATCAGATATCATACATGCATGTATCTTTGGTAGATCCCTATACATACATGTCTGTAAGAGTGTTAGGTACCCACCTTTCTTTACACAGTTCCAGTTTGATGTAGAGAATCTGATCTTCCTCCCAGGCTCTGAAGAACTTCACTATGTTCGGATGCTCATGAAGCATCTCGTGTTTCCTCACTTCATCCAGGACTCTTGTCCTGCACGATGTTTCTCAGCATTATTATTGTTGTTAACTACTATTAATATCTTGTAATCATTAACATAATTCAATATTATCATCATCCTCATTATCTATCACCACCACCCCCTTCTCTCGACCCATTCCTCAGCTAATCTGAGATTTCTTGGGTATGCAACTGTATTTGCTAATTATTATTAAGGTAACCACATTCTAACTTCAGGACGTATATATATATCTAAACTGACACCAGTGTGCATGCAGTTTGCGGTTTTTCAAATTTTGTCATCCCATTTTTATGGGCATGCAATGGCCTCTCCCGAAAGGGAAAACTGGTTTTAATGTGTGTGCAAGATGCTCTGCATGCATTCGCACACGGAGATCCCGGTAGCCAACAGCTGAGCCACCGATCGAGAGCTAAACATGCTAAATGCAAGACTACCCTCCCCCTGTCAGTCTTGTAAAATTGTCTTCCTATTCATCAAATATTTGTTACCTTCATATAAAATTCAAATTAGCATTATAAAATTTTCTGTTATCCCTGCCAAAATTTCGGATACAGTTTGATCATGTCAAGTAGAAGACGTGCACATGTATATATATATACAACACAAGACTGACGCTGCATTATTTTTTTTAAATGGCATATAGAATAATCGAAGCTGTCACCTCACTAAAAGTCAAAATGTGTATGTGTAAACACACACACATATAAAATAAATGTATAATATAGATCTACCAACCTTCTTCCAGATGACGACCCGTCAACATGCGCTTTTTTAATGGCAAATGCCCTGTTGCTATCTTTACATGTCACCTTGTACACCTGCACAATTCACCCCAATGGTCTTTTACATTGCAAAAACACACCAAAATAAACAAACAAAAAGGGGACAGGAGAAGGGGAGAGTGGGACATTCCATAAGTACTACAAGCAGTAGCTGAACAATGTCTTTCCAGAGATGTTACAGCACAACATCAAAAAAAGTTATGCACAAATGCAGCATTAACAATATTTCCCTGCAGATAATACAACACATATTATCAAAAATAAACTGTGTACTAATGCAGCATAAACATATTTTGTCTACAAATCATGGCTATATTACAGGTTACGGTTTACTTATTTCAGCGGCACTAAGGTTGTCAAATGCTATCTGGTTTTGAAATACAATTTCTTAAGGCCATTACATTTAAATAATAGTGACATTTCGAAACACCCCTGAAACACTTTCCAAAACTCCAGTCTTGTGACATCAGTTACTTTCCCACTCAAATGTAAATGGATCTGTGAGTGCCCCTACTCAAAAGATGCACAAAGATATTACAGTATAATTAGTTTATTCTATTATGGCAAATCAATGTTACCAGTGCACTCCACAAGATGTTGTGGCAAAATGGAGATAAAAGTAACTGCAAATGATTACTGTTATCCGATGTGAGTATTTAAAATTAAAACTATCCACTCAGCAATCAGTTGGACTTATTCCAAAAATTGCCAGCAAAGAAAGATTTTTGTTCCAAAATTGACATCTGGAAAATGAAAATATGTAACTAAGTAGTAATGGTGAGCTGATGTAACCCATATGCCAGAATTTTCCATTACAGTCTAAAACCTGAATACGAAAGTCAAGGAACTCCTCATCAAGTGTCCAACTGTCCTGAACTGTACCAGTGCTGTTATACTTATAGTCTGCACTTTCTTTTCCCAGAAATGCTTAAATCTGTGATAGTGGCACTTCTTAAAAGTTTGCCGATACCTTTGAAAACTACATAAGAAAAATGTTCAACATCAGTACTTTTACTACATGGCAAAGAAAGCTGCTGTACTTACCTCTCCAAAAGAGCCTTGGCCAATTTTAGTGTGGTCAGCGAAGACTTGTTCAAAGTATGATTTTTTGACCTTTTTGTCATAATGTGGGCTGTTTAATGCTGTCCATAAGTTAAGGATCAACAAACCTGAAACAACTCGCTTCTTCAACCTTGTCACAAAAAGAGATAAATGCAGAATATGAATAAGTTTTCCACAGTTCCCTAAAAATGTAAACAGGAATGGACAATTCAGAGCTAATGCTGCTTTATCAGCCTACATCCACCAACTGCAAAGAATGGCATATGATATATCGAATAATCGAGGCCGTCACCTCACTAGAAGTAAAAATCAAAATTTGCATGAAATAATTTACAAAGCCCCCACCCCCACCAAAAAATACCCAACAACAACAAAGGAGACATTCAATTATAAAACTTTACATAAGACAATTTCTAACGATTCAACAAGATCAATTCAAGTTAACCAAAGTCATCAACTCATTTTTTAAATTTTTTATTTAATTCTTTTAAATCGAGGATAATGGAATAAGCACTTATGTGCTTTTTTAAATCCAATCCCCATGTGTAAGCAGTTTTTGTAAATTTTGTCATCTGTTCCCACCGGCACACAATGGCCTACTCTTACGAAAAGCAAAACAGGATTTAACGTGTGCGCATGATGTTCTGCGTGCTTTTGTACACGGGGCCTTGGTTTATAGTCCCATCCGAAGGAACTAGTGAAGTAACCAGCTTTTCAAATTAACATGAATAGATCATCTCTACCAAACATATAAAGATGGATGGAAGTAACTTAGTAACTTAAGTCAGTCCTGACAGAAAAATGTGACCCAAAAAAGTGACAAAAAACAAGGAAATTTCTAGCATACATTTCCACAAGGAAGGGATACTTAAAGTATTCATCCCTCTATGATCTATCGGAATGCAGCTACCTTAATGCCAGAAAGGTGGGGGGGGGGGGGGGGGGTGTTGTCACATGTACACAAAAATATGATCACCATTACTGGTATGGGCGTTAATGATTAGGGAATCTTGGAGCTATAGCCAAGGAACAAAAACAATACCAAAAAATCAATCTCATCTAAGCAAAAAAAGACCACACAATATGTATGGGGACCATCACCCCCCCCCCCCTCCCCTTCCCCCCTGCAAAAGTCTAAAACTGTCCGCTCCCTTCAAAACATGACAATGACACTATGCAGTTCAGTCACACAGCAAACCAAGTTAATCTTCAGATCATTTTCTCACTCATTTAATGAATTTATATCATGATTTTTATTTTATACCAAATGCAGAGTTACCAACCTTTGGACACAACTGACAGGAACACGCAAAGGTATGCATCATTATAGATATTTTGGTTAGGGTTTATTTCTTTTTATATAAATCTAAGACTTCAGGGTTTTTTTTCTTTTCATATAAATCTAAGGCTTCAGGGCATATTAAAAATAAATATTAAGTCTTACCTCATAATAATTAAATTCTAAAACTAATAATTCACATCAATTCCTGGCTTCAAAAAGTACACAATAACATTTTTTTTTTAACTTTAAAAATGTAAATTGTAATGACAACATTAATTCATTACTCAAAGTGAAAGAAGGCTCAAATTAAGCTTTCCCCACACAAAGTTCTTTATTTTCTTTGAAAGGATACATGGTGGTTCTTTGAGGTATGACACTGATAACGGCCCTACAGCGACCCATCTGGGATAGACGCGGCTCACAGGCGGGGCACTCTTTGCTGGCGGTCGAGGCGGTGCATAGTCTATACCTGGAGTTCTGTTTCCTCTCTGCTGTAAACACAGAAACACTGTTCCAAATAATTTTCCAACTTGAATGTAATATGACATAAAATTATCAAAGGTAATGATCTCAGAAAAGGTAGAACTAGGAGTATTAACTATTATCAAACAATACCGTAAACCTCACATGTAGGTCTACCTATGTTTACATACCTTGTACTGCTCCTTCGATCAGTAATTTTCACATTATTTGTGAGAACTGAAGCTACCACATGTTGCAAACATCTCACCACTGGTGCTCTAGCAAAGTCAAAGGAGCAACAAAATAAAAAATAAAAACAAAAACCTTGCTCTCTATGTGTTCTGCAGTCTTTTCCAACTGTCACTGCTTTGGTCTTGTCAACATTTACCTTCATTCCTTTGCGTTCTAATCTGTTTCCAATTGCCAAATCTTTGAGTAGTGTCATCACTGTTCTCAATCTCAGTTACCAGTACTAAGTCATCAGCATACAGCAGTTCCCAGATCTATCTCTTCTGGCCTCTCCACTTCCTTGGATATTTCATTCATCACGAGGATAAAGTCCTAAATAGCAGATGGCTCAATGCGGATCCTTGGTGCACTCCTACTTTTATCTCAAAGCTTTCCGACATCCCAATTATAGTTTTCACTTTTGATCTGAAGTTCTTGTACAAAGTCATAACCTTGTTTCCTCAAGGCCCATTGGATTGCCTTTCTGGGTACTCTATCAAAAGCTTTTTCCAGGTCAACAAAGATGTGCATCAAGCTCTTTTTTTTCTCTATACTTTTCCTGCAGTTGTTTCACAATAAATATTGCATCTATCATTCTATGGTTAATTTGACAGCCTGGAATCCAAACTGTTTTTCATCAATATTGCACAGGGTCTTCAGTCTTCTTTCCAATACTTTTTCCCAGATCTTCATGCCATGTTCCAGAAGCCTGATTCCTCTGTATTTTCCACATACTAGTGCATCTCCTTTACCCTTGAAAATGGGAACAGTAATACTGTCTTCCCATTCTTCAGGCATTTGTTTTGTCCGCTCTATCTTCTGACATATTTTCGTAAGTTATTTTACTCCATCCTCTCCTGCTGCTTGTATCATTTCTGTCACCACTCCCGATGGCCCCGTGGCTTTTCTCTTTTTCAATTTCATAGTTCGAATTGCTCTTCTGATTTCATAAAATTTTTGCAACCGGAAGTTGACAGTGTATTGACATGGTTGGTCTGAACTCGCATTGTGATTCACAAACACATTCCCTGTATCCAAAACATGTAAAATCAGTTAAAATAATAACCATGGAATGTTTCTACACAGAAGTGAGCTTCCCACAACACATAAGTTGATAAAAAATAATCTACAAAATTTTGTTCGACAGTTGTGACGCCAGATGTCCACAATATTATTGGGATGTGTAATCATCTGTATTGAATTTGTTTCCCAGTCCATATTTTTAAACTCCTGCTGGTCTAAATCACCTGTTTTAAGAATGAATAGGTTTTGTTCATCTATAATTTCTGTTTAAAGACTGAAAAATGGAAAATTGTATCTTACATCTAAAATGCATGTCCATTCATAACAACAGTGGACTTCTCAATTTTTAAAAAGTGAAAAAGTTTACACTACAGTTTCCAATTTGCACTTAAATATGAAAGTTGCTATTATGCATTTCAAAAAAAGGCTGGTCTTCCTGTACAGCCATGCTGTGAGAAAGAAGAAAAGGCAAATGAACACCAGATGTTCACATATCAGAAATCATAACTGTCAAATTAGTCAAAATCTGCTTATATATAAACTTTGTACCAGCTTCTGTGGTTTGCTTTTTATACAGTTTTAAGCAACATAGTTTTTAAAAGGAAATAAAACTAGTTCAGCATAATTTCCAGATGTACATTTATTATTTTGGGCTGTCGTGACTTTGAGCATGTTGAAAAGAAGGTCAAAGGTAATAAAATTAATACCTTTTGCTGATCTAACTTTGCACTGGTAACGATTTTTATTGACGGATCCATCTGATGATTAAAGACTATTTCAGGGTTGTACTTATCTGGTAATTTTGTTGCTTGCTGAAATCTTAAGATTTGAACCTGATGTCCACCCCTACTGTGTAACAACTGTCAAATGAAAGTTTGTTCTTGCAGTTATTTAACTTTCTTTCAATCTTTTTCATGTGTATTTATGCTGAACACAATAAAGAAAATATGATATGATCATCTGAGAAATTGAGCTATTTGTCCTTATTAATACACAGGACATGGAGGCACCGTGGTCGAGTGGTTTAGGCGGTCAACTCGTGATCCAGAGGTCGCGGGTTCGATCCCCGCTCGGCTCGGTGTTGTGTCCTTGGGAAAGACACTTTACTCCTATTTTCCTCACTCCACCCAGGTGTACAAGTGGGTACCAGCTCTGCTGGGGAAGTATCTGGCGACAGACTAGCGTCCTGTCAGGGGTGGTGAAAAACCATCAGTTCGCTTAACGCTACAGAAACCGGGATAAGCTCCGGCTCTATGGGCCTTCTGGCTCGAAAGAACATACTACTACATACACAGGACATGCTTCTTGAAGTAAATTTAAGGTACTAATTAATTTCTTTATAAAAATTCAATGCATATCGCAAACTGAATTTATATTCTAACCTCAAGAATACATTAATCAGTTGCATAGTGATATTAGTAAAAATTCAGAACTTTACATGTCCAGCATAACAACTGTCAGACATTGGTGAACATGCGTTATCAGCCTGATATCTCATGACTTAAAGCCTCAGTTATCTTCTCACATATGAAATTCTGAAGAACAATCAACAACCCACAAAACTGTTTCTGCAAAAAAAAAAGAAAAAAAGAAGCTTTTGGGGCTTTTCTGGGTCCACCTTTTGTCGAGTCTCATAGATCTCTCTGTCCTCAAAGTCAAACATCTTTGCTGCCACTTCCTAAATGCTTTTCTTGAATTGCTTCTTTCACAGCATCTAATTCTTTCGCTGCATCACACTGCTTGAACTTCATCTGCATCACTGCACTGGGTCTGACTTAGATACAAGACACACTGCCTAAAATTAGTCTTTTGACCTCCACCTTAGTCTGGACTACTCTTGGGGAGCCATTGAAGATTTTAAAACGACCTTTCACTTTGTTAGATATTGAATTTGAAACTTCCCACCATTTTTCTACATTCCTAGTACAATGCCCAAAACTATATGGTATATAATATAGCAAGATTCAAGTAATGCTAGAGACTAGGCTAGGAGAGAGGGGAGAGAGAGAGAGAGAGAGAGAGAGAGAGAGAGAGAGAGGAGAGACAGAGAGAGAGAGACAGAGAGCTATCGGTCTGTCTCAGTAGGCTAGACAATGACAATGGCATAGCAAATTCTTATTTCAGGGATAACCAAAAAGCACCTGTGTGCTTTTTTACATCCAGTCCCAGTCGTGGTTTGTGCAGTCGGTAAATCAGATAACTCCAATGTGACTAATACTGTAATAGTTTAAACAAAAACAAGCACATTCATTTAAAAAAAAAGTGTTAGGCTAACTCCACTAAAGGGCACAGAGAGGGCCAATCGATTCGAAATTCCTTTGCTTTCTCACACCGGCTAACAAAATGCACACACACAGAAACAGACAGACAGACAGACAGAAGTATTGGGCAAAAGCCTATAAGTAAATGTTATCAAAATCTACAAATAAACATACCGCCAACTTTTCCTTCTTTGTCGAATAATGTACTGGCTCTGATGGAATTATCCGACTCCGAACGTCTGGCGTCGACACTTGGCTACTACTCACATTTGCTTCTTCAATACCATCCATTTCTTCCTTTGAGTTATTCATGTCGCTCATTTAAAATTTACTAAACACACGCAAACGCACAACCACGTACGGAACCTTGCTTGGTCTATGGCGAAAAACAAATGGTCCAGATTCTTCGTGTGCAAGTAGGCCTAGCCTAACCTAGCCTATTTCGCGGTACTTTTTGCTGTGAAGCTTCCAAGGAAGTGATTGGCCCGTTGGCGGAAATATTTGTTAAAAAAGAAATTAGTGTGTTTGATTTTTTATTATTATGCATACATCAAATCGATATATCAAATAAAATTGCTAAACACTAACTATAGAATTATTACAGATAAAATTGGATTTTTTAAATCATAAGTGATATTCACTGCTGAAGTGCAAAGGGAAGTACAATTTATTGTATCTTTTCACCCAAACTGAATAATATCAGGAACAAACACGAAGTTTTCAGTGCTTTTCTGTTGTAGATTCAGTTAAAGTACATTCCCAAAGAATGACTGCTATCTGCAAAATATACAATATCTGCAAAATATGCGCTACAAATTACGTCCATAGGATACAGTAAAAAAAATTATTTAAGTAAATCAAGACGACGGGACCTGGCGATTTTAAAGCTGCGCTGGTTCGCTGGTTCTGTCGAAAATTCACTAGACAACTAAGCAAAGACACTGAAGGAAAGTGGATGGTTTTGAATCTCTCCAGAATGTTACTTTCAAATACATTTTTGAATAAGATGGGACTCAATGACATATTATGGCTTGTTGGGGGTGGACTTGTTGTTTGTTTGCTTGATTGCTTTGTTGTTGTTTTTGTTTGTTTTTGTTGTTTTTTCGGGGGATGGGGGGGGGGGGGGGGGGGGGGTCAAGATTGAAGGGGATAAACTATATATAATACCCTTCATAAGGTTCCTTCTTTGCCTGTTCTTTCAGTCCGAACTGCTCAACTGAGAATTCTGAATAGAAGCAAAAAATTATTCCAAAGAAAGAAAGGACACGGGCAAAAATGTTCAGCATAGACATCTCATCTAGGCTTTAGCGCATAAAACATGATAAAATGATAACTAGTATCTGTAACTATTATGTTTCTTGTATATTGAATATAGGGGCATCAGTAATCGTTAACTGCAGTGTGTGTTGTGTGTGTGTGTGTGTGTGTGTGAATCAGAAATTATTTATTGCCATAAAAGTTACTACAATTATTGGACACAACAAAATAAACTCATCATAATACAATACAAATTACTATGCGTACGTGCGTGAGATTACCTTATAGCCTAGGGGTGTTGACAGATGTCAGGAGTACAAGTATCTTCGGATTTTCCAGAAATCATATTTTTAACTTTTGCAAACTGTTTTCCTAAAATAATGAGAAAAGAAATCAGCATTGCAGGAAAGCAATAATTAACAATGTGGTCTTGTGGACACTCAGACTGCATCCCTGGCTGATTGTAAACGCTGTTGCAAAATCTCCAGTGGTGTCCCAATGGTCTACTATACTTTGAGATAGGAGAGGTGTGGGTTGAAAGTTTCAGGGAGTTCCGCGACCCAAGATTGAAAATTATTATAAGATTCTTTTTTTAATGGTACACTGTTTGCACCCTTTAATTGTATTGCTTGTTTCATCACACTCTTCTCTCCTATCAGTAAAATTGTATTGGAGCCTCGATATATATATATATATATATATATATATATATATATATATATATATATATTATATATATATATATATATATATATATAAAGTAAAGTAGTCCCATAACCTATAAGGTCGTAGGGGAGCGAGGCGTCAGAGACCTCACTTCTCTAGGGCCAGCATATTGAGGGCGGCGCCCATCTCCTCTCCCTCGCTGCTTTACCTTCCCTGACCCTAAAGAGGGCAGGTACCAATTTACAGCTGGGTGAACTGGGGGAACTGTACTGAAGCCAAGGCGCGCAAACAGTCACCCATCCAACTGGTAACCACGCTCGATGCTGCTTAACTTGGCTGGGGGAAAGCAAGTGCTCCGACCATTGAGCTATCCGGTCCCATATATATATATATATATATATATATATATATATATATATATATTATATATATATATATATATATATATATATATATATATTACCATCTCTCTAAGCTCCATTGAGGGTTACTGGGGTACTGCATTAATAAGATGTTCACTAAATTTCCTTCCATTTTGTTATCGGTTGTGTGGCAAAGCCTTGATTTCTGCTTATGGTTTTACTAGAGTTTTTTCTGCAATGATGTCCATCCACTTTTGTTGTTGTTGTTGTTGTTGTTGTTGTTGTTGTTTGTTGTTTAGGTGTGGGGGTTTTTTTTAATGGTCTATCTCTTTGTCTCCCTCACTCGATCATAATCCTCTGTAGAGCAGTTTTAATGAGGCCATTGGATTTTGTAACGTGGCCATACTTCTTCTTCTTCTTCAAGTGTCCGTCTGGTCCTGCAGACATCAACGATCATGGCTCTCCATTCTTCCCTGTTCTGGTCCCTCTCATGAGCTCATTGTTGGTGCCCTCTTTATTCGTTGCGATTTTGTTTAAGCTGTCTGTGAATTTTGTGCTTGTCTTCCTCTGCTCTTGTTTCCTCTTGTGGCCATACTAACGTAGTTTTTTTTAATTAAAAAGTCAAATAAGCAGCTCTTTGGACAAACTGATGCATTATCTGACTGTCTGGTGGCGTATTTTCTGTGGTTAGTGTGGTCACTGTATCTAATGTGTGGTATCTTTCGATAACATCAACGCCTCATGTTCAAGGCTTGGATTGCTCTTTTTGTAGATTTACTGATTGTGTTCGTGTCTCCCATAGATCAAATAAAAAGATTGAAACCACCAGTACATGCAACAACCAATCCAATCCAATCCAGTCTTGTTGTTTATTGCCCCACCAACCCACAGAGGCCATATGGGGTGCTGTCACTTGTAAAAAATTTAAATATCAGAATAAACATGGGCAACAATATATAGAGTCTCGTCTAATATCACTTCGAGTGAACAAACGTAGTAAAATCGAAGCAACAAGAACAGATTAAAACAGGGTATAAAATCAACTCTAATGTCGTTTCTTGTATCAAGGCTCTGGCCAACATTAAGGGTCAACCCCTTTATTTTGGGTTTTAATAATAATAATAATAATAATAATAATAATAATAATAATAATAATAATGTATGGAACTTATATAGCCCTGAATCTTGTAAAGCAACAAATCAAAGCGCTCAGATGACTTTTTTTTTTGAGGATAATGGAATAAGCACTCATGTGCTTTTTTTCACATCCAGTCCCCGTGTGTATGCGGTTTTGTAAATGTCATCTGTTCCCACCGGCACACAATGGCCTACTCTTTCGAAAAGTGGAACAGGATTTAACGTGTGCGCAAGATGTTCTGCATGCGTTCGCACACGAGGGCCTCGGTTTATAGTCTCATCCGAAGGACTTTGACATTCAGTTCGATTTTTGTGGTCAAACTGGGAAGAAAGGGCGAGGCTGGGAATCGAACCCAGAACCTCACGGTTTACTTGTTGGCAGGCAAACGTCTTAACCATCCTGCCACCTTCCTTGCTTTATAGAGTTGTTGCATAGCCAACAGTCTTGCAAGGCACAGGACAAGGGGAGGAAGGAGAATGAGAGGAAGACAGAGAAGCAGCGAATGGAGGGGGGACAACATTTCAGACTGGACAGTCCTGAGGCTGAGTGAAGGAAGCACTGCACGAAGTGGAGAGAGAGACAATGACAATGACAATGATGCTGATGCTGTTACCACACAAAAAAATAGATAAAGAAAAGAAAAGGAAGAGTATGATCAAATACTTCTGTTTACTTGTCTTTATCATATAGGTTGCTGCTTTCACTTGCATGGGTACAGACACATGTACACACACAAACACTCACACACACGCACACACATGCAGAACGCATGCATGCACGCACGCACACATGCACGCACAGGCACGCACACACACACACACTCACACACACATGCGTGCTCGCGCGCGCGCACGCACGCACACACACACACACACACACAACATTCATACATGCATTTGTATCGAAGAAACAGTCTTCTGTAGCCCATAAGTTATTGTCATTAAAACCTCATTCTTACGTGTTTAAAAATCAAATCTGTATTTTATCTGGACATAAACAGTGTCTTCAGAAAATAATAGGAAATGACCAAGCCAGTATTGTGAAATATGTATGAAATAATGAAATCTCCAGAGTGTGTGTGTGTGGGAGGGGGGGGGGGGGTGGAAGTTGGTAAGCTGACATAAGCACCAAAATTTTACCCCCCCCCCCCCCCCCTTGATTTAACAAAAAGAAAAAATGTTAGAGTCACCAGCTGTTATTGAGATGTATGACAGTGAGAATTGTTGGGGGTGGATATAATGGAGGAGTGGTGTGCATAGTGAGAAAGAAAGATGTGTGGGCCTGTAGTATCTGAAAACTATGTGATGGCGATGAAAATGAGGTGGTACTGTAAAAAAGAGAGAAAAAAGACAATGACAATGGTTTCTTGTGGTAAGTTTACTAGTCCATTCACAAGGGGAGCAGTGAGTGGGAAGAGGACTGGGCACAAACACATATTAGCCAATAAGTAAACCAACAAACAAACAAAATACACAACTGCCCAAATAATCATCATGACATGGATTCCATATCCTGGTTTAAACAGCTGCAACCAACGCTGATACGTTGTAAACTAAAATTATTATAATTTATAGAAGGGAGAGAAACAAAGGACAAAATTCGTTTCTGCTAAAGCTTTCCCATCCCTTCAGCAGGAACTCACGTAACTCACTGATGAAAGCCATTTTGTTTTGACAATTTACGTCATGTGTAAAACCAACAGTGATAGGTCCTACCAGGCACTTTACTACAACAAGGACACCAATGTCAACACAATTTCTGTGTAAGAGGACTTGGCACCTTAGGGCCTATGCCTATTGGAGAGCAAGAGAAACAGGTACAGGCGGCCAACTACAATAGATGACTGAGAGAGAGAGAGAGGAGAGAGAGAGAGAGAGAGAGAGAGAGAGAGAGAGAGAATGACAATGACAATGACAAAATCTTTTATTTCGAGGATAATGAATAAGCACCCATGTGCTTTTTTACATCTAGTCCCCGACCTTAGGGATATATATGATAATAAAATGAAATAAAGCCCATAGCAATACACTTACACAGTATAGGAAAAAATATCTACACAAAAATCCCAACAAAAATCACCGGAGAGAGAGAGAGAGAGAGAAGTAGCAACAAGTAAGAAAGAAATCAGAACAGAAAACACAGAAACAACCGAAAAAATAGCAAGAACCAAGAGCAAAACAAAAGCAGCAACAACAAGGGGAGAAGGGAAAACCGAATAGTCCCCCCTCAAAAAGCAACAACAACCCCAAACCCAAACCAAAACAGAACCAAACAAAGCAAAACCTCCATAAAATAAAGGAGAACAAACCACGTAAATAGTTTCATTTTGGCTAACAGAAAGAAACGTCAAAAATTCTTTGTGCTTTTATGGGAGGCAACAGCAATAGTAAACTACATGAAACAAATATTGTATAGGCAATTTGCATCCCCATGCACGCACACACACACACACACACACACACACACACACCACACACACACACACACACACACACGCACGCGCGCGCGCACACACACACGTACCTACACACGCGCGTGCATGCACTCACACCATGCATCAATGCCAACATCAAATCTTTATGAATATCATGTATAGTCATAGAGAAGGACATCTGCTCTTTGGAATTAGCTATACATAATTGGTAGCTCAAAACAAGATATCAAAATAAAACATTCACTGAATCTCAAATACAGTCAACTTATGCAGTAGAACTGAACTATTAAATCTGAATAAAGCATTCAACAGGATACTAATTGAAAACACGACAATTAAATCTATATGCAAACAATAAAAGGAGAGGGCGAGAGTGAGTGAGAGAGAGAGAGAGAACTGAAACTGGAACTCAAAGATTTATTCACAAAAAGGCCATTGGCCCATACATGAAGGGGGGTTGCCAAACTGCTCAGTATTTTAGTGAGAACAATAAGTAACACACACACACACACACAACCACACACACACACACATACACACACACACACACACACAAACCCAAAGTGTTCATGTATACCCACATCTATCACAATTAAAAAGTTTAAAAAATATCTCTTATTCTAAAGGCTTTACACAAATATAAAGCAAGGCTGCACACAATCTCAGGGTGACTAGATGCCATGAGTAGACAGAATCTAAATAAATTAGGCTGTCTACTATACTTTACCGGAATGTAATTCTGTCTTACATCTTCTAATACTGGACAGCATAGCACAAAATAATAATAATAATAATAATAATAATAATAATGTATGGAATTTATATAGCGCTGAATCTTGTAAAGCAACAAATCAAAGCGCTCACACACACACACTTACACACACACACACACACACACACACACACACTCACACACACGCATTTATACCAACACGTATCTATTCTACTTAAAGCCCTTAACTCATTATGCTGCCCCCCCCCCCCCCCCCCCCCCCCCCCCCCCCCCCCCTGCCTCCATCATCTAATATCACTTTAAGTGAACAGACCTAAAATTGAAGACACACACACACACACACACACACATACACACACACACACCTTCAACCACGGACGACCTTCCTTCCACCCCATTCTTCATCTTTTGTCATCTGGCCCACTGAGTTCGTCACAGCGTTTGTCAGAGACTTGTTTCCAGAAACACAGGGTACAGCAATGAAATAATCATCCCTTGCTTTGCCTCTTCCGCAGTCCCCTCCATGACCCCGGGCTGATGGTTCTCTTCAGCTGACTCCAGATGCCCTGCAGTATGATTGCAGCACACAGGAGTCTGCTGAGTCAACCCTCGTTAACGACCTCTGTCATGGCAGACGTGGAATCCTTTCTCTCTGCCGCATCATGCCTTCAGTCCAGACTGATGGTCACCAACAGGGCTGTCAGAACTTAGGAGAGAGGAGATGGACTCTGCTTCTGATTTTACATCCCCATCATCATTTCCTCAGTCAGCCCATTAATCACCTGCCAGCAGGGGCACTCAGACCTTTCTCCACAGGTGAGAAGCGCAGGCTGTTTGCTTACATAATGGGCATAGCAACCTGAGGTCATCAACATCATGTTCTATATATCTAAATTTATGAACATTTATGTCTGATACACCAAGTCTAAACTTAGATATAATTCTTTTCAAATGTATGTCCATATCAAGCTTTAGGTAAGGTTTGACATTGTGTGAACCTATAAATTGTCTGTACATTTGAAATCTTTCACTGTTTTGTATATGACCATTCCACTGCTGCCAACAGCAGTCAATCAGTCTTTGCCTGAAAACCTTGATAAACTCTCTACAATTTCGGACACCTTGATTGAGCCAAACAAACCCAAAGCCAAGTTCACATAAACAGGTAGGCATTTGTGAAGCCCAGGTGCTTTTCCCCTTGACATCTAGATCATAAAGCATCTTGTAAGACTTAAAAGGTAACCTGCACTCATCCATATGCATAATATTAATCCAATATCTAATGTATCTTACAGCAGCATTAATAGAGAGAGGATATCTATTGGTTTCACTATAAACAAGATCGTTAGGTGTAAGTCTATCTAAGCCTAAAAACTGCTTTAAAGCAAAGAGGTGTACTGATTCACAATGTGTTACAGCTGCATCCAGTCCCCAAATTTCGCGCCATATAACACAGTGGGTTGTATTTGTGCATCAAATATCTTAATCAACAAGTCAAAAGCATTATTATTCAATAATCGTAATTTTTTCAAAACAATTAACAAGCTTCTTTTGCCTCGACTTGCCAGATCTTTACATGCAGTTGTGAAACTAAGCTTCGTAGAAAAACAGATTCCTAGATATTTATATACATTAATCACAGGCATGACTTTTCCATTGTACAGCCATTTTTCATGAGCAGCTAAATAACCACCTTTTCTGAATACAACAATATTACTCTTATTCAGATTAACCTTAAGGTCAAGTGCTGTTGCAGCACTGCTTAAGCTATTCAGCTGCTGTTGTAAGCCTACAACAGTTTCAGAGAGCAGGATGACATCATCAGCAAGCAGAAGAATAAACAACTCTGTGAAATCTTGGGGGAAAGTAGCACCACGTTTACCATTATTAATGACTTTTATGGCTAACTCATTAATGAAAACAGAAAACAAAAGAGGGCTACATACATCACCCTGGTTGACTCCAGTGGTGCAGTATATTTTGTCCGTCAGCTTAGATCCACATCTTATTCTGCTTTTGACATTCTGATACATAGCTCTCAAACAACGTAATAATTTACCCTTCACACCATTTTTCAGGAGAATAGGTCATAACAAGTTTCTATTAACAGAATCAAATGCCTTTTCAAAGTCAATAAATGCTACATAGAGCTTATGATTATGAGCAAACTGTTTCTGGATACATGCAAGTAAAGAAAACATATGATCTATAGTGGAATACCCTTTCTTAAAACCAGCTTGGTGTTCACCTGTAATGTTGTTTTTCTTAACCCATTCCTGTAACCTATTATCAATGATGGTACTGTACACTTTACTACTTATATCACTAAGAGAGATTCCCTGTAGTTATAAGGGTTGTCAACATCACCTTTTTTTTGTAATGTTAGAATGATAGATTCAGTCCAGTTATCTGGAAAAAGACCATTATCAAACATTTTGTTGAATAATTTTAGCAGAAAGAGCACAACATTTTCACCACCATTTTTTTTTTAGTAATTCTCCAATGATTTGATCAGGGCCAGCTGCTTTATCATGTTTAAGTTTTCTAAGTGCCAATAATATTTCATCTTTAGATATGGGACGATCAAAATCTTCCTCAGTTTCTTCGTAGTCACCATCAGAGTTCATGGAGTTGTCTAATGAGTCTTTCTCTAGCAGGGTTTTGAAGTGCTGCAACCATCTGTCAACAGATATATTATTCTTTGGCTGACTCTTTCTAAATGAAGCCTTCTTAATATTCTTCCAGAACTGAACTTGAGAAGTAATGGAAGACATCATATCTGCAAGTAATTTCTTGTTATTCTCTTTCTTTTTCCCTTACAAACATATATTTATATTCCCTTCTTGTGATGCAGTACAAGTTTTTGTTTCATTCTTTAACGTTTTACAGTAAGACTTCAGAAGTTTTCTGACCCTATATTTCATTCTTTTACATTCAATATCAAACCATGTATCATTTGATAGACTTTTATTGGTATGAACCTGTTTCTTCATACACAGCACTGGTTTTTATGAGATCATTTAATAAATCTAGAGCTTCATCAATGTTCTCATCAATCATCTGGGAGGCATTTGGAAATTGTTCACACATGTTCTCTTCACAGAGATTTTCTTTATAAACTGAGAGTTTGTTTTCATCCCACACGAACTTTTCCACAACTGCTGGCTCCTCAGTTGTACATCTATCATATACTGGATTAATATGTAATTCAACAGGAAGGTGATCAGAATCAGAACGCTCAGCAAAAAACAAACGACATGAGTAAAAAATCTGAGAGAACAAATCATCTGACACTAAAAAAATAATCATTAATAATAATAATAATAATAATATATGGAATTTATATAGCACCGAATCTTGTAAAACAAACAAATCGAAGCTCTTGCACTCAAATCATTTACGCGCATGCAACTGTCCTCAAATATAATAAAGAACATATTTCAAATTTATGCACATGTATGTACACACACACACACACACACACACACACACACACACACACACACACACACACACACACACACACCCACCAACACACTTAGAAGACAAGGATGCTGTTGAAAAGTAGAGACCGATATGAGGTGAAAGTGTCAGGTAGGAAATAAGTGTGTTTTGAGGCTGGATTTGAAGGTATCAAGGGAAGGTTTTTGGCGAAGTGAAAGAGGGAGGTCATTCCACGTGGACGGACCAGAAACAGAAAAAAGATCGACAGCCAACAGTGGTTTGTTTGAATCTGGGTGTTCGAAAGCACAAAGTATCTGCGGCTGAACGAAGGGAACGGGATGGAGTGTATAGGTGAAGACAGTTACAAAGATAAAATGGTGCAGATTTGTGGAGACATTTGAAACAGAGGGTATTGATCTTATTATACTTCAGTCTTTGTGAGACTGGCAGCCAGTGAAGAGATCGCAGAAGAGGAGCGATGTGTTCGGATTTTTTCTTTCTTAGGACCAGTCGAGCTGCAGAGTTTTGTATGCGTTGAAGAGAGTGGATGGATGATGCTGGTAGGCCAGCCAAAAGAGAATTACAGTAGTCTAAACGTGAAAGAATGAGAGATGTGACGAGCTTGGAAGTTGCATCAGTGGACAGATACTTGCGAATCGTGCTTATGCGCCGTAGTTGATAGTAGCAAGACTGGCAGGTCTGGGTAATGAATTTTTTCATAGAGAGTGTGTTGTCAAGAACTACACCTAGATACTTCACAGAGTAGGACAAAGGAACTGACGCACTGCCGAATTCTATTGATGTTGTTGTGATGGAGGAAAGTTTTTGTTGGGTTCCTATGAGCATGGCTTCGGTTTTATCGGCATTAAGTTGTAACTTGTTCTGAGTCATCCAGTTTTGAATGTCTTGAAGGCAGTAGGACATATTTGTCAGGAGGGAAGGCAAGTTTTCAACAGTATCATTGCACTGAAGCTGAGTGTCATCAGCATAGAAATGATGATCAATATGGTGGTTGTTTATTATATGTGAGAGTGGAGCAGTGTAGAGAGTAAAGAGAACGGGGCCCAGGACTGATCCCTGGGGGACTCCACATTCCATTTTGACAGATTTTGATTGAATTTTGTTTACAATAACTTTCTGGAATCTGTCTGTGAGGTATGAAGTAAACCAGGTGAGGGCTGTGCCATTAATACCAAACGTATTTTGGAGTCGAGAAAGAAGAATTGAGTGATCTATAGTGTCGAAGGATGCAGATAAGTCAAGAAGAGTGAGGAGGGAGATTTTTCCTGTATCAGAAGCAAGTAGAAGTGTATCTAAAGTATGGACTAGGGTGGTTTCGGTGCTGTGGTTGGGGCGATAGGCAGATTGAAAAGGGGGAAGGAGATAATTGGAATGAAGGTGACTTTTGAGCTGTTTGAGAACAACTTTTTCTAGTACTTTAGAGACAAATGGTAAGTTTGAGACAGGTCTATAATTCTTCAGAATGTTGGGATCGAGGTCGTGCTTTTTCAGTAGAGGTGTGACTATTGCGGTTTTAAGAGCTTGTGGAAAATGTCCTGACAGAAGAGATGAGTTTACTATTTTAGTGATAATAGGTACAAGTTGTGGAAGGCATTGTGAGAAAACAGGAGCAGGTATGGGATCGAGGTCATATGATTTTATAGTCATTTCCTTCAGAATTGTCATGATTTCTTTTTCACTTGTGGAACAGAAGGAAAAGAGAGGAGTGCCAGTGAACTGCATCCTCCATCAGAAATGAATGTATAGGGTCCTAGCTGGTCACCATTGCATACACCATTTATGATTTGTAACCCAAGAGCAGTGCACATATTCAATAATAATTTACCATAATTATTGATACCAGAATCTTCAGAATTACGATTACTACTGAGAGGCATGCTTTTACTATGGGAATCTGAATTAAAGTCATTAGGTACATGATAAGAAGAAAAGTTTGATGTCCTGCTGTTTAAGTCTCCACACAGTATTATATCTACTTTATCTAATGACACCACGCAATTGACTAAACATTCTTCCAGCATAGCAATTCCATTATCATTGTCAAACATGTTATAAAATGATGAACCTTCAGGTGGTATATACACACATACCAATAATACATTCCTTGAAGTACACAACAAAGATCTGTCAAAGAGAAACACACAAATGTTAGAATAAGGAACATCCAAACATTTCACAGGGTAACTAACTCATACTTTATTAAACAAACTAACCCACTGGATCATCGCTTGATGACTAACTTTAATTGCAGACTTACAAAAGGCCTTACAGCCACTAAAAACATCTGGTTGGATATTTTCCAGGAACATTTCTGTCAAACATACAAAATGGGATCTATGCACATAAGATACAAAATCCCTGTCAATGAGTTTAGAAAGCAACCCATTTACGTTCCAAGATAAAATATATAAAAAAAGAGAACGTTTTATATGTTTCATTTTTATTGCTATGATTCAATGTGTCTACATCATCTAAACTGACACTATCACTATTTATATTGATGGGACTAGAAACCAAGTTAGTTCTATCATCAGTACTGCCATCATCATTTATTAACACAGGCTCTTTATTGGAGGGCATCCTACAACCAGACAAATCTTGGGGGATAGATGTTAGGCCTAGTCCTAAGCCTAGTACACCTTGGTCAGACCTGTCTTTGTCTTGCTTCTTAAGGCCAGGTGTGTGTCTGTCACGCTTCACAGCACACAGCCCTCTTGCATCAGGTTCTAGGCCTACAGCACAAATTACAGCACAAAGGGGGATTGCCTGTGTGACTGACTCTGGCCCACTTATGACTGGTGTAGGTTTACTTTCTGGCTTACCCTGTGAATTTCGTCTAGGGAGAGATTGTGTATGGGCTGGCCAAACAGCTATTCCTTACTTTAGAGATCATTGAGGATCACCTTTTCTCTGTTGATTATCAGATGGTCAAAAACCATTCCTACTTGTTTCCCATCTGCCATATTTAAAGCACTCTTTAAATATGGGGTCAATTTGCGCCTAATTTCCCTAACAGACTGAGAAAAATCTTCATCTACAAAAGTACTAGAGCCTTTCAGGCGAGATTTTGCCTTCATTGTTCTGATCTTATCCTGATAAAAGCAGCATCTGACAATAATAGGAGAGTTAGCTTTAGAATTGATACGGGCCACTCTATCAAACTTTACATCCTTGACATCCATTTTTTTTTTCAGAAAGAAGACTTTTCACAGCCATCTCACAGTCAGCAGGGGAGGCACCGTGGTCGAGTGGTTTAGGCGGTCAACTCGTGATCCAGTGGTCGCGGGTTCGATCCCCGCTCGGCTCGGTGTTGTGTCCTTGGGAAAGACACTTTACTCCTATTTTCCTCACTCCACCCAGGTGTACAAGTGGGTACCAGCTCTGCTGGGGAAGTATCTGGCGACAGACTAGCGTCCTGTCACAGGGGTGGTGAAAAACCATCAGTTCGCTTAACGCTACAGAAATCGGGATAAGCTCCGGCTCTATGGGCCTTCTGGCTCGAAAGAACATACTCACAGTCAGCACCACTCTCATTTGATTTATTTTCTAAGCCATGAACAATGATGTTGTTCCTCCGTGATCGTCCTTCTGCTTAGTCAGCCCTCTTTTCCAGCTTATCCACTCTGTTTGTCAATTCTGTATTTGTCTGTCGTAGTTCTATGTTTTCAGTTTTGAGGTTGTCCATGTCTCTTCTTAGGTCGCACATCTCTTCATTCAAAACACCAACACTGTCTGTCAACACCTGAATCTCACTTTTGAAACTGTTCACTGTAGACTTCAATAGGTTTTCCAGCTTCACTATTTTGTCTGTCATCGTGTTCAGTGTCAGTTCCTGGGGAGTTGTTGCAGGAGAGGAATCCTGTCTGTGTTAGGGGGGGGGGGGGGGGGGGGTCGGGGTCCAGGGTTGGTCTCCACATCACCACACAGCAATAAAAGTCCCCCCCAAAATAGATAGGTGAGGGTCAGTCCTAACATGACACCTTCTCACTGGCTTTTCAGTATCAGGATGGAGGTATGCATGGCAGATTTGAATTCTGCCTGTTTGGACATAAAACAGGCAAATACAGGGCAAATGTCCCACAGACAGCCCTGTATAGTTGCACTGAAATTCCCATCCTCCTGATCTAACTACCTGCCGACAATGAGAAACTAAAACCACTTAAAACTAGTTACTATTTCACAAAAATACCGGAGCAATTTCAGTGCATCTCTTTCACACATCATGTGATGCCCACCCCCCCCCCCCCCCCCTGCAGAGAGAGAGAGAGAGAGAGAGAGGAGAGAGAGAGAGAGAGAGAGAGAGAGAGAGAGAGCAGTACATTTTGAATCCATATGATATTGAATATAGTTTTCAATTCATCAACACTATCACCGCCCATACATGAAGGGGGTTGCCGAAAGAGAGAGAGAGAGAGAGAGAGAGAGAGAGAGAGAGAGGAGAGAGAGAGGAGAGAGAGAAGAGAGAGAGAGAGAGAGAGAGAGAACTCGAAAAAGCAATAGTAAAAAAGTAAAATAGTAAAAAGCAATAGTAACGACAACATGTTACTGTATAACAAAAAGTCAGCTACAAAAATATGACTTAGGATAACAATATCTCTCTTATTCTTAAAGCTTTACACAAATATAAAGTGAGGCTGTGCACAACCTCAGGATGACATGATGCCAGGAGTAAACAGAGTCTAAATAAATTAGGCTGTCTACTATATTTAACAGGGATGTATATTGTATGTTTGTCCCTCGTGTCCGACGATGACCTCCAAAACAGCAGAGGAGGCAGCTGCTGTTTTGGAAACTGGGCAGAAATTTGATTATAGTGGAGATGCCTTGCCCACAGTACATCCCCACTCTCTCGGCCAAGTGGGCATAAAGACAGTCAGCGTTGGAGATGTTCTCCAAAGGCCAACCAGCCCCCAGGGCTGCAGCACATAAGGACTGTGCGAGTCAAGCCTCCTAGTCAGAGAGTCATAGTCGATCACTAAAGACTAAGCTGTAAAGTGGAATTCCATGAGTGGGAAAGCCACTGGTCATACAGCCTCTCACTTTGCTGTTGCCCCCAGCCTCAATGGTTTAATCAAGAACTGTGATAAAGCCCAGGCGCTAACGGCATAACAGGGATGTAATTCTGCCTAACATCCTCTAATACTGGACAGCACAACACAAAATGTACTTCATCCTCGGGTGCTTGCTTACATAATGGGCATAGCAGCCTGAGGTCGTCAATATCATGTTCTCTGTATCTGAATTTATGAACATTCATATCTGATACACCAAGTCTAAACTTAGACATAATTCTTTTCAAATGTATATCCATATCAAGTTTTAGATAAGGCTTGACATCATGTGAACTTATAAATTGTCTGTACATCCGAAATCTTTCACTGTTTTGTATATGATCACTCCATTGCTGCCATCGGCAGTCAATCAATCTTTGCCTGAAAGCGTTAATAAACTCTCTACAATTTCGGACTCCTTGATTGAGCCAAACAAATCCAAACCCGAGTTCACACAAACAGGTATGTATTTGTGTGTGTGTGTTGTGGTGTGTGTGTGTGTGGTTGTGTGTGTGTGTGTGTGTGAGAGAGAGAGAGAGAGAGAGAGAGAGAGAGAGAGAGAGAGAGAGAGAGAGAGAGAGAGAGAGAGAGAGAGAGACAAATTGACAAATTCTTTTTTCTTTTATTTTGAGGATAATGAATAAGCAACCATGTGCTTTTGTACATCCAGTCCCCGCCCTTAAGGATATATAGATAATAAAATAAAATAAAGCCCATAGCAATACACTTACACAGTTTACAGAAAAAAATATCTACACCAAAATCCCCACAAAAATCACCGAAGAGAGAGAGAGAGAGAGAGAGAGAGAGGAGAGAGAGAGAGAGAGAGAGAGAGAGAGAGAAAGTAGCAACAAGTAAGAAAGAAAGCAGAACAGAAAACACAGAAACAACCGACAAAATAGCAAGAACCAAGAGCAAAACAAAAACGGCAACAACAACAAGGGGAGAGGGAACAACCGAATAGTCCCCCCTCAAAAAAGCAACAACAACGCCAAACCCAAACCAAAACAGAACCAAACAAAGCAAAACCTCCATAAAATAAAGGAGAACAAACCACGTAAATAGTTTCATTCAGTTTGTGAGAGAGAGAGAGAGCAAGGAGAGAGAAGAGAGAGAGAGAGAGAGAGAGAGAGAGAGAGAGAGAGAGAGAGAGAGAGAGAGAGAGAGAGAAGCAG
>CM054158.1:30054025-30106525 GCA_028751875.1 Rapana venosa
TTATGCGTGCGTTCGCACACGGGACATCAGTTTATAGTCCTTGGTATATTTTACACAGAGGGTGTGCCTATCTTTTAAAACAAATTTGGGTTGTTGTTTTTCTAAAAAGGAAAATGATATGAGCCGTGCATTTTCTGTGATATTTCTGTCAGTTGTTTTGATACAAAAATTCACTGTATTACTCAGCAGCTGAGAAGACCTGGCTTCTAACTAGGCATGGCCACACAATGCATACCTCTCTCTCTCGGGACTGGATGTAAAAAAGCACATGAGTGCTTATTCATTATCCTCGAAATAAAAGAATCTGTCATTCTGTGTGTGTGTGTGTGTGTGTGTGTGTGATATTGACCCTGGTGGAACCTATGCCTATCCAGGCACTCGCTGTATAATGGATATCTTTATGCTTCCATAACCCCCAGAACACTGACGTGAATTACAGGATTTTTACCGTGCATAGAGCACATGATTTTCTGCATGCGTATTATTTGATACAAAGGCACTGGCATAACTTAATCCAGGGCATCATAAAGATCGCCACCCTGTTCCCATTTTTGCTTGTGGAAACTCGATAGGCCCTATGTGTCCACCTTTCATGGTCTCGGTCAGTCTCCTCCTGTAACTTCTACATCTCCAACTGAAATACCCGGATCTGTTCTGTGTCCTAGGCCTAGGCCTAGTCAAATCCTGTTGAACTTTTAGTCTATCATGCGAAACTTCTAGAAACAGAGATGTGGCCTCAAAACTGCACAGAGGAATGTCGCAGTAGTTAGCCTTTGTTGTTTGTCACCGGGGACATAGTGGTGTTTTGCCAGCAAGTTTCTTTTTTCAGTACGAGTAGGGAAGCAATGGAGCCCCCCAGGTAGATTTTGTGTACCCTGCAGGGCGTTCCTTGCGACTCTGTCCATTGCTGTACTTTGGTGATTTGTGACAAGGGCTTTTAGCTTTGGGCCTGTTTGGTAACTGTGCACAGTAGTCAAGTTCCCCCCCCCCCCCTCCCCCCTCTATAATTTCCCAAGGGAGATAATCGGGCTACATCCGGTACTGATACTCATTGAAACATTTGTTTCAGTTGTACCAAAATTTTTTAGTTTACCGTGTTTCTTTGGTGAATTAGATAACAGTTTGCTACTACTATAATCATCACAAAATGAGTTCCAAAGCACCGAAAGTGCCGATCCTGTCAACGGCAGGAGCTATACCAATTAAAAATGACAAAGGTAAGTCCAGTTTTGTAGATGAATTTAGGAACTTCGTAAAGTGGATTCTACACATGTATAATTACTATTAGTATTAGGATGCATAGATTATTAGATCTCTTTCTCACTACTACTGTACTAGTCATTCAAGAATGTCACTATGTCAGTATAATTAATGGGAGAATCAGTCAATCACTTTTTAAAATATTCTGAAATAAGATGAGAAATGAGATGAAAACTACAGTCTACAATGAGAGTGAAACCTAATGTATACTACATACTAGTACACGTATGTATATATTTTTACTAGTGTACATCAAGTGCCACATTACATGTGTGTGTGTGTGTGTGTGTGTGTGTGTGAGGAGAGAGAGAGAGAGAGAGAGAGAGAGAGAGAGGGAGAGAGAGAGAGAGAGGAGAGAGAGAGAGAGATGTGTTTTGTAATTGCATGCATAGAATAACAACTGCCTGATAGTGATACATCATACACTGATGATACAGTGATAGTGATGCCATGTCATGCTGAGTGAGAGAAGGAGAAAGAAAGTGTATTGTGTCTTGAACAATTTCCTTGACTTGAGTTTAAAATTCTGACTATGGCTACATCTAGATCATACAACATGCAACAGTGCTCATTATAACTGCAGGTGCATGTATGTGCATTATTATCATTGTTAATGTTATGTTTGCAAGTGTGTGTGTTAAAACTTAAGTAACCTTAATCAACTTTTTATCAAGTTAATGTTAAATTGTTAAGTGTACCATAATATATGCATGCATACATATGAATATATGAATGTGCATTGTTTTTAATTTTTGTTTTGTTTTAGCAAGAAATAAAGCATAATAAAGGGAGTATTGATTAACAGCTTATTCTTTTGTGTCCTAGTTTTATGGACCTCCTTTTTCTATCATGTGTCTCTATGTGTGCCTGTCAGTATTACTATTAGACTGTTACACATTGCAATGGCCCTTAAATTTAATGTAATAATGGAGGGTTTTGGAGGGGTTGTTTTTTGTTGTTGTTTGTTTGTTTGTTTTTTACTTTGACATCATGTTCATTTGATTTGATTGCTGTGTTTTGGCATTTTTCCATTGATCTGAAAGACCATAAAAATGCATAATCATGATAATGTAAATTATACTACATCATCTGAAAAATGCCTCATTCTTTCTTGCAAGTCTAATACGTACTAGGCCTTTTTGCTTTTGGCATTACTTGTACATGTATATCAATTCATTACTTGTAGTTGTACCTTTCGGAAGAAATGGTTTTCAGACCAAATTAATGCTTTTTGTGTTTAGGGGTGTGGGGGGGGGGGGGGGGGGGGGGGGGGGTGCTATTTTTTGCCCTCTGCACTCACAGTTCTTTACTTTTTAGTTACTGTATTCACTTTACAGTTTACAGTTATGCATACACATATGTGTAATTTCAGGTGAGGTGACGATGGAGAAGGTGAAGGTCACACGCTATGTGACCGGCAAACGGCCAGACTATGCGCCTGACAGCAGCAGTGACGAAGAGGACGACTTTGGATTCCAGAACAAAACCACTGCTCAGCCCAGATTGGATGAGGAAGAGGAAAAAGAGGAAGAAGAGGAGGAGCAGGAGATCCTGGATCATCGATTGAGGCGTCTTCAGCAGAGGGAGCGAACGACCGCAGATGACAGTGATGATGACATGGACAGGTAATGTATGACGTTGTTTTTTTTCCAAATATTTTCAAAATCTGGATTGTCATTTGAAATTTTGCTTTTCTTTTAACACTATCCCTACATCAAGGGAGAGAACCCATCTTTCCCAGTACACGTGCACTTTGTGCATTTGTATGCTTCTGTAACCCAGTAGTAGTGGACGATACAGAGAGAAGGGTAAGTTACTGAGTAGATGGTTGGCTACCATATTGCAGGTTATCCTTAGGGAAAAGGTAAGTATGCATGGATTATGAAGATATAGTGGTTCTCTAGAATGGGATCAGTTGCTGTTGTTTTGTTGCTGTTGAGTGTTTTTTGTTGTTGGTTTATTTTACGCTGTAGCACTAGAAGTGCTTAAATAGGTTTTAAAGGGGCTGTAAAAATTATAAACACTTTGAATATTTGAATGTAGTACGAGGAAAACTTCTTTTTTTTAAAAAGTGTATGAAGGTGTGTTTGTAATTCCAATGAACTCAAAATTTACGAAGCGACCAAGACTTGCAGAGTTGCAACGCTCACTACGCCAAAGAAACGCATGAAGGAGCTGAAAATGAATGTTTCATAATCAGTGCAGCATTTGTTATAGGGTGACACGCCATCGCCGCCAAGTGATTGAGCCGGAGATTCTTGCTGAGGACTCGGATCAAGAAACGAAAGCTGGCCGGGAGGACAAAGCCAGTGATGACGACGAAGAGGAAGAAGAAGAACTGGATGAAGAGGTAACATTCAAAGGAGGATGAATTTTGTGTACATGTAAATCAGATTTTCGTCAGGCACTTAACGCCAGTGCAGTTCATTCTCGCTCACATTCATGACAAGTCAACAATAGTTGCTGTCTGAGCATTCAACAAAGAAGAAGTATATTCGTGTATATTTAAGAGATAATCTCATTCTTGAATATTCAGTACATGATTAATGTTCCATTGTTATTTGTAGAGGGGGGGGGGTGGGGGTGGGGGGATTGGAGGGGTGGTGGTGGAAGAAATTGGAAATTTTGGTATGTGAATGTTTTTAAGAGATATTTTCAAGTTTCTTGTATATGACACATTTTGTTTTAGTGATATTTGAAGACACTGTTTTGATCATGGGGTGTGTGGATTTTGTTACCCTTTTAGTTTCCTCAATAAATTGTAAGACATATAATGATATATGGGGAAGATATCTCGCTAGAGATAAACATTTATACAAGCTTGATTATGACCATGTTTGTTCCAATATCCCATTGAGTTTATTATTTTTTTTCTAAAAAGCAAAGATGGTGTCCACTGAAATTTTTTTTTAAAAGGGGAAACATTTTAAAGTAACCATTTTTTGGTGGTTTGTGTTTCATTATCTATTTGTTTTGTTTTTGGTTTTTATGAAGAAATAGAAAAGAGGTGAACTTTCAGAATACACACATTAATATACAAATAAGAAAGAACCTTCAAGAAAGGAAAACCGTAAGCCAGCAGTGTTTGTTTTATTTTTCAGGAAATTGAAAGAAGGCGAGCATTCAGAAGGCAGAGGGCACTTCAAAGACGAGATGAAGAGGTAAGCAGTAAATGAATGAAGTATGATGTAGTATGATGAAGTATGAATGAATGAAGTATGATGACAAAAATCTGTCGGATCAGATTGACAAAGAAACATTTTTCTTGTTTACTAGTATAGTGACACAATGCTAGGCGTGTGTACGTCCCCATACCACCATCTAAAGCTGGCCTACTCTTCTACAAAAAAAACGGAGGGGTTTTATGATGTGTTTTGAGGATTAGATGCTATGTGTGCATATTTACGCACAGAGCCTCAGTTTATAGTCTCATCTGAAGCAGTTGCAGAGGAATGGAGTTATTTTTTGTTCCTCGGCTAGAGTTGCAAGATTCACTGGTGGTGAGATGTTGCATATGCGACTTTTTGCCCTCCACTAAGGTAGCCGTATTTTGACTTCGGGTATGGAGTCTAAATGAATGTGAACTCCAGGAAAAAAAGATTCCTTCAAACAAACACGCCAGCAGAGTCTCAAATTTGTACCCTCAGTCTGTTTGATTCATGAGTGCGTTGCTCTAACTGCCAGGCCAATCCGCCTTTTCGTTTGGCTATAGATATGATTTAACAGAGAAAAGTGAGTCCATCATCTGACAAAATTAGCATGCTTGCATCTCTTGTAGAACATATTGTTTTTGTCTCAAGTTCTCACCTCCTCTTCCTCTCATTCTTTGTAAATTGTTATGTATGTACAAGGGGACGGGATAGCTCAGTGGACAGAACACTCGCTTTCTCCATGCTAAGATTAAGCAGCATCGAGCGTGGTTACCAAGTGGATGGGTGATCCGTTTGTGCACCTTGGCTACAGTATGGTCCCCCAGTTGACCCAGCTGTAAATGGGTACTTGCCCTCTTTAGGGTCAGGGAGGAAGGTAAAGCAGCGAGGGAGAGGAGATGGGTGCCGCTCTCAAGATGCTTGGCCCCTGGAGAAGTTAAGGTCTGTGACGCCTCGCTCCAACACCTCATAGGTTATGGGAACACCTTTACCTTTATGTGTACATGTACATTTCTGTCCTGTGTGTGTGTGTTCCAAACAGGAGGTGATGGATGTGGAGGAAGAGAAGTCAGAAGGGGAAACAGAAGAGGAGTCATCGGAATACGAGGAATGCACAGACTCTGAGGAAGAGACAGGCCCCAGACTGAAGCCCGTGTTTGTCAGGAAGTACGAGCATTTAAAAAAATTTTTTTTAGTTATTTATTTATATTTTTTATTATTTTTTATTTGAGTCACGAGAGTAGATTTTGTTTCTTGTCTGTGTGTTGTAAAAACAACATGTTGTTGGTAGGCATGGCTGGTTTATGTTTGAGACTGAAACCATCATTTTTTCTAAATAGTATTTAAACATCATTATAAGCACTATTTTATTGGGTTTTTTGTTTGTTTGGTTTGTTTGTTTTGGTAGCCTCTGAAAGTAGTATGTTGGTTGTTATAATTCATTTTACTCACAGATTTTGTGCGATAACAACTGAAGAGCATACACTGCAGTTTTAAGAAAATGTTAATAATGTAGTGTTTGTTATGTACCATGTCTTTCCATTTCTCTTTCCATTTCCATTCTGCACTATATAAGTTCCATACATTATTATTATTTATATTATTATTTATTAATTTTCATCATTAGTTATTAATGAACTGCACAACCAAGCTTAATCAGACGTTGACTTTAATCAGAGCCTTTGAAGCCCTGTCTATGGTTTGATTAAAGGAACATGTCTTTTAAAAAAAAAGGTTTTGTAGAACTCAATTAGGCATCTCATCCATAAGACGTGAGTTCGCTCTTGGTGTTATTCGTCAACTATGTGGTGGCCATACATCTAGGAAATGACATCCTACAGTCTTACAATAAACACCAAAACCCAACAACAAACCAAACAGCAGGCATACCAGAGGCTATTTATGGAGTCTGGCTAACTCTGGTTAAAGTCAACGCTGAACTGTGAGTTTGAGTCTGTGCGCATGTGGTGTTTGTTTCTGGGTGTCTGCGTGTGTGTGTTTCTGTGTGTGTGATGTGTGTTTCCTGTGTGTGTGTTTCTCTGTGTGTCTCTCTGTGTGTGTCTGTGTTGATGTGTCTGTGTTGATGTGTCTGCCACAGAAAAGAGAGGGTGACCATTCAGGAGAGGGAGAGAGAGGAGCAGCGGCTGAAGGATCTGGAATCAGAAGCCAAGAAACTGGCTGAGGAGAGGCGGCGTCAAACACTCAGGGTACAGTGCAGGCTTTTTTTTGTGTACACATGTATTTGTTTTACAGCTGTGCGGACTCGAGTAATCTGATGTGATTGCAAAATTTGTGTTTGCGCATCGCATAATGTTACTTCACTTCACTTCTCCCTTGACTCGGGTGTCTTCATGTGGGGTTTTTTTGTTAGCATGGTATCATGATTTGTTACAGGGCGCCTATAGCCCGATACCGCTGACTTCAGCCCTCTAGGATTTTTGTCAGGGCTACCCCCCCCCCCCCCCCCTTACTTATCTCCTGTTACCCTGGGGGGCAGAGCTTTGACCGCGGCTCTTGATCGCGTGATGTGCCTGTCGGTGGGGTATTTCAAGGAGACCACAGAGCCAGCTGTTGTTGTCCCGCCCTGTCCTGATAGGAGAAGCATGGCCAGTTGATCCGGGGCTGCTTTCACAGCTGACCCCCTCTCCACCACCTGGGGACCTCGTCTGGCTGAGGATGGTCGCCTCGCCAGGCTCCCTTGACTCCTTACAGAGAGAGTCCTTGGGAGTTCTTACTGAAACTGAATTCCCTGAAGTCAGAATGCGGCTACCTAAATGGTCGGGGGGAGGTGGGGAGGGTGGAGGAAGGGTTGCATATTAAAAAATTTCACCATTGGTAAACCTTGGAGCTCTAGCCGAGGAATGAAGAAAAAAGAAAAGCCAAAAATAAACTGAAAGAGATGATAACCCTGGTATGGCCTTCATGACCAGTGGGGCTATAAACCAACACGAAACCAAGGAAAAATGAAATGGCTGCTGCACTCTTTTTTTTTTCCAGGCAGTGTGTCTTGGGCAAGCTTTTGGCTTTCTTATGCCTTGTTTTGGTGTGCAAATGTTTTTTTAAGTTTGACATAACTTTGCACAGTCACATTTCTGGATACGTACGTAAGCAATTATACACGCATATTCACCATCTCGCGCAGTGCGCAGAGTAAAGCACAGTCATATATTTTCTGAGTGTTTATCGAGCGATTGACGGGAGAAAATCTTTTGCAGGAGTTTGGCAAGTTATCTCCAGAGAATAAAGTTACTTGCAGAGTAGTCATTGAGTAATCCCCGGGAGGATAAAGTCACTCTCAGTGTTTCATCAGTCTATCCCCAGGGGAGAGAATCATTTGCAAAGTGATCGTTAACTCATGTAAGTTTTTCTTGATTTTCAGTGGCTGATGATATATATAATTATGAAATATCTTCTAAAAGTGTTTGTGACGAATTACCGTATTTTGATTTTTCTCTAGAATATACTGACATATTATACATGAATCTTGGTCTATGTTCACACATTTCAATAAGTATTTTGATAGCTGCTTGGGTACTGCTTTAAAAATATGCTAAACTCTAAACAGTTGAGAGTTGTTTTAAGGAATCTGGTTTGGGTTTTATCTCATTTTATGTGTGGTTGATGTAGTTTTCCCGCAATGTGGTGCCTGTCCTGGGTTGACCCTTATGGTTGGCCAGGGCGTTGATACAAGGAACGACAGTAGAGTTGGTTTTATACCCTGTTTTAATCTGTATATTGCTGCACAGTTTTAATCTGAGATTTAAAATTTGACAAGGTGGCACCCCTGATATGGCCTCTGTGGTCAGCAGGGCTATAAACAACAGGATTGGATTGGATTGGAGAGTTAATGGAGAGGGAAATAGATTCTAGTAATTTGTTGAATCTCTGCAACCGTGATGTTCTAGTATTTTGATCCTGTGGGTTTTTTTTCCCCATTTAAATTTCATTTGATGTTGTTTGTAGCCCCACTGTTGACAAGGAAATGTTCAGGGCCATCCTTTCAGTTCCAAAACTTGCATGAATATTCAGTTAATGTTCAAACAGTATATACTAATCCCCTCAAATAGCAGACGTTGTCAGCCTTAAAAATAAAAAAAAGAAACAACACATAATAATAATAATAATAAATGGAACTTATATAGCGCTATATCTTGCAAAGACAAATCAAAGCGCATACACCCTCATGGAATAACACACTACCTTAACTATTCTGTTCCTTAAGGTAAAAAAACAAAAAACAACAAAAAACCCCACAAACAAAAACCCAGACCCAACTGAGGACACCAACCTACCATTTAACTCATCATCCCCAGGTTACTAACACCCCCCCCTTCCCCCCCCCAATATAACAAACACTTCATAGTAATGCGAAAATATATATGAAATGCTATATGGGTGACTCACACTGCAGAAACAACCAGTAATTACCAGTCACAAGGAATACCTCTGGGCAGCCTTATGGTCACTTTTCCAGTTATCATCTGAAGTTTTGGGTGTGTGTGTGTGTGTGTGTGTGTGTTTAGCCAGGTAAAATCAGTCAATCAGTGTATTTTTTTTCTTCTATAATTTACATTAATAGAGTCTCATTGCTGTTTGCTCTATTTTCTTACTGAAGCTGTGTTTGGTTTGGGAAGGTTGTAAAATCAGCGAGGGATGAATCATGACAACTCCTTAAAATTTTAAATTTTTTTTTATCATGACAACTCCTATTTTCAGAACAACCGGCAGTAAATGATTTCAGCTGATTTTAAATTGGTGATTTCCTCATAGGGATGCCGGGGGCCTGTCAGTATTAACGGCATCCCCACCTTCTGGCAATTCTGTGCTAGGAGTTCCCTCTTTTCTATCCCTCTCTTTGTTTCTGTTTTGTCCCTTTTCTTTCTGTGACCTCTTTCTTGTCTGTTTTCTGCCATCTCGGTCCGTTCTCCTGCCTTTTCTCCAGACAGGTTTAAAATGATAATGATTCTCTCCCTTGCTGAAGTTGGATGTGCTGGGCCTGACTTGTCAGGCACTTAACGGCAGTGCAGTTCATTTTCGCTCATAGGACAGACAACAGCAGTTGCTGCTGTCTTGAGTGTTTGAAGAAGGAGAAAATTGGTGATAACAAACACATTCCTGATGTCCTGTTAGCTTGAAGAAAATTACACACAAAAATGCTGTTTGAGGTTCTTATGGTAGAATGTTATTTATCATCACATGTGTTACAGACACACACACACACACACACACACACACACACACACACACACACACACACACACACACACAGAGTCCTTCGGATGAGACTATAAACCGAGGCCCCATGTGCAAATGCATGCAGAACATCTTGCGCACACGTTAAAATCCTGTTCCGCTTTTCGAAAGAGTAGGCCATTGTGTGCTGGTGGGAACAGATGACAAAATTTACAAAACCGCATACACACGGGGACTGGATGATAAAAAAGCACATGAGTGCTTATTCCATTATCCTCGATATAAAAAAAAAAACCAAAACACACACACACACACACACACATATATATCACATATATTGTTGGTGTTGTGGTCACAGATAGCAGAACAGGAAATGCGCAGGGAGTTGGAGGAGGAGAAGCAGGTGGAAGACATGCTGGGAGAAGTCAACACGGACGACGAAAACGACGAAGAGGAATACGAGGGGTGGAAGGTCCGAGAGCTGAAGAGAATCAAACGCAACAGAGAAGAAAGAGAAGCGTGAGTGAACAGGCAAAATTCGTAACGCTTGTGGATTTTTGTTTTTTCGTTTGTGTCGGTGTGCACTTGTGAATGAGCGCATGATTCTGTGTGTTTTTTACCGGTGGCTGATTTTATATTTTTTTTCTTTTTGTGCCATCAGATATCTTTAAAAACAAAACAAAAACAAAAATATTTGATTTTTTAAAAATCTAAGTTAAAAACAAAAATTTTTGCATCTCTGAGACAGGATGTCTAAAGCTGTTGATTTTCTGTTTGAGATATCGTCCTATGGCAAGAACAGCCACAACTATGTTATGTAATCCTAGTTGTTAATTTTTTTTCCTTTCAGCTATAGACCATTGCACCTAGCAAGTGGCTGCCTTTGAATATTGTTGATGAACAAAAAGAAAACAATCATAAACTGATGGACTGATTTTAACAAATTTGGAGTAAAAATTAAAAAAGTGTTATACAGCATTCAGAATCAGAGATAATGGGAAGTTGCATCCAGGGAATTATTGTAAGCACAGTGGTACTATAAGTGTGACAGCTTTTATGGACACTTGGTAGTCACCTCCATAGATAGATCTGAAATATATATCTCTGTGTTTGTAAGTGGATGATAGTTTTGTGTTATCCAGTTGGTTCAAATCTGTAATCAGTCCTTTAAGAAGGAATTAAAAAAAAACCAACCATTTTGTTCAGTAGATAGGCTGATAAAATGTGATGGCGTTACAAATATTGATTACATTTTTTTTTTAGATAACTGGTTTAAAAGGAGGCCAAGATTGCCAGAGCAAAATCAAATTACCCAGGTTTTTGTGAGGTTGGAAACTGTTCTGAGGGCTGATATCCCATGACAGTGTTATAGAAGGTTTGGTAGAGGCTCTTCTGACTGACTCGTGGAGTGGGGAGTACACATTTGCTAAGAAGACTGGACTTGATGACACGGTTCCGAACCTTTAAAATCCTGGTGACATGTGATTCAGTTTTGTCCCGTATCCTGTTGGTAAATTGGGTCTCAAGTTATTTTATTGCTCTGTATTCCAGGGCAGGACTGACCAGATGTGCAATGCCTCTGAAGGTAGTTGGGCAGCGAGTGTAGTTGACTTCCCTTAGGTTGTAAGGGCACTGCTCTGAGTTTTTCAGGCAGTGTGTCTCATGGAAGGTGAACTCTGGGGCCTGAACTGAACACAATCTGTTCCTTGCCAGGTCGCAGAATGCATATTGGGTATGTTCACACCTAGCAAAACCTGTCCTTTGCTATGTGCAGAATGCATATTGGGTATGTTCATACCTAGCAAATCCTGTCCTTTGCCATGTGCAGAATGCATATTGGGTATGTTCATACCTAGCAAATCCTGTCCTTTGCCAGGTCACAGAATACGTATTGGGTATGTTCATACCTAGCAAGACCTGTCCTTTGCCAGGTCACAGAATACATATTGGGTATGTTCATACCTAGCAAAACCTGTCCTTTGCCAGGTCACAGAATATGTATTGGGTATGTTCAGGTCATCCACGCCTCTGGCCATGGATGGCCTGCTTTTCTACAAAAGATGGATTGATTTTTTAACATGTGCACAAGATGTTGCATGTGCATGTGTGTTCATATATATAGGGACCTCTGTTTTTAGCCTCATGTGAAGGACTTGCAGGAAATGGGGATTTGGAACAAGAGTTATCTGAGTAGACTCAAACCTCCATTCTGGGTGCTCAGTATGATGACGCCTTTGATGTTTAACCATTATTTAAGTCTGTGCTTTCTCTCTGATGCTAGTAAACAGTAAGGTTGCAGGAGTCCAGGGAAAGTGACTTTTTTTTTTTTTTAATGAATTCATTTATATGTAATCCTACTTTGATGCAGAACAGTTTTCTTTATTGGTTGTTGTTATGCAGCATAGAGAAGGAGAAGATGGAGGTGGATCGCGTACGCAACATGACGGAGGAAGAACGACGGCAGGAGTTCAGGGACAACCCCAAGAAGATCACCAACAAAGCCCCCAAAGGAAAGTACAAGTTTCTGCAGAAATACTACCACAGAGGAGCCTTCTTTGTGGTAAGCTGATACCATATATATGTATATGTAGATATATATATGTGTGTGCATGTATGTGTGTGTGTGTGTGTGTGTGTGTGTGTGTGTGTGTGTGTGTGTGTGTGTGTGTGTGTGCACATCTACAATACTCATATACTGGATTCAGACCCGGGACATGAGGGTGAAAAATTCAAAGACATTTAAAAAAAGCATGCAAAACACTTTTTTGGAGAGTCCAGACATGCCTTTAATAAACAGGAAAATAGAGAACAGCGATCATTTAAAGACTTCACAGAAAATCAGCGAAATGTAGACGGAAGTGGCAGGTGTGATGTGCGTTAGATGGTTTCCACTTGGTGCTATGTATTTAGATCCAAATAGCCAGGTTTCATGAAAAGAATGATGCCATCAATACAGACAACTTACAGCATGTGTCCAGTATTAAACTTGAAAAGAACAACGTTAATTGTGTCCTGTGTATAAGCTTACATATAGGTGGAGACCGTAACGCACGCAACATTACGGCTTAACAAGTTTTGGCTAACGGTGGTAGTGCTGTGGCATGGAGGTCTCTTAATTTATTTTAGAAAAGATATTAAAAGCTTTCTTTCTATGACAATGATTAGCATTTGGACATAAGTATATTTATGTAATTGACAAAAGTTGCGTTCAGTACGTGGAAACCCAATGGGAAACTCTTCTTAGATTCCATCAAGCAGCATCAGAATAAATCTTTGTTTGTACTCTTTGATGTTCTTGATGCATTATCTTTTCTCAATACTGTTAATTTTAGTTAGCAGGACTTAATAATTAGGCATATGCGAGCAATAACTGTTAATGGATTTTGAGAAGTTTATTCTAGGGAGTATGTAATATTGTGATGTGGGAACTGATGTGGATGTGTGATGTGTGCTTCCAGTCGCATGATGAGGACACCACGTACAAACAGGACTTCTCCCAGCCCACCCTGGACGACCACTTTGACAAGACCATCCTGCCCAAGGTCATGCAGGTCAGTGTTGGCAGCAGAGGACATGACAGTTCACTTCAGCTCCTCCTCTCTCCTTTCTGTGTCACATTTCAGTGAATACCACAGCGCGCAAATCAGTCAAGGGCACAGTGCTGAAATCAGCGCTCTCCCTTCCTTTTACCAAGTCCAAGCATGGTCAGTTCCTGCTGTAATTAGCATCAGCTGGGATGGAATGGATAGCAGCTGATAGCATCCAAACGTGGGGGAAACTGACAGCTGTGATCCAGTTTGGTGATAGAACTCATTCTTAGGATTTTGAAGGGGCGTGTGCATGTTTTGTTGAGGATATCAATGGCCTAGCTGGAAAAGAGCAAGAGCTATTGAAATTTGGTAATTTATCACCTTGATGAAGCTTTAGCCTTACTATGCAGTTGGGAATAAAGCTTATATACAGGCATTCCTTTCACTTCCCTTTGCGACATTCCTCTTCCCGCTCAGGATGCTTTGTGAATTTATGGGGAATTTTTTTTTACGATCATGCTTCACTGTCATCCCAGGGAAAAACAAAACATGTCGTATTTGGACAGAGAGAGTGTAGCTAGCCTGCCTGTGGAGCAAATGTTTAGAGTATGAACCAACTAATGACAAAAACAAGTCGAATGTCAATGTTGATGACGAGGGGGCGTGTGATCCTGACTATGACAAAGAAGAGACTGGCAACAGTGACAATGATAGCGTTAGTGATGGCGATAGTGACACAATAGGAGACGACAGTGACGCAGGTGTATCACAGATGTGGCTGGATGTAGCTCATCACAGTGGTTATCAAATGACTTTAGGGTAGATGGAAGATCGTTTGTTGCACACACTGGGCGTTCAAACCCTGGAGTGATTTGTCAATCACCTGTTGACTACTTTTCACTTGTCTTTCCTCCGTTGACTTGCACCACCATGGCCATGGAAACAAATCTGTATGCAAAGCAGCATCTTTTGTCTGTAGGTGATCCTGAGGATATGTTGGAAGACAGGTTTCCGCCTACCACTGTGGAAGAGATTTGAGCTTTCATTGGTCTTCAGATGTTCATGAATATGAACGTAGTTCCACACTGCAGTTCATGTTGGTGTCTGTCTTCTCCTTTCTATAATTCTTGGGTAGCATCTGTCATGATGAAGAACTGATTCGAACAGCTGACAAAATATTTTCATCTTACTGATTCAAGCAAGGCTGTTCCAAGAGGTCAGGCTGGTTTTGACCCCCTGTACAAAGTACTAAACACTGGTTTTTGTCAGATCGGCAACAATGAAATTAAGGGAAAACTCCAGGTTATTGCGTGGTATGATCATCGCAAGGTTACCCTTCTTTCTTCTGCCCATGATGGAACTGATGGAAAGCTCGTCAGGAAAGGCCCAGGGGGTGTAGAAAGAGCCTGGTATTTAAGGCCCCTGGCTGTAGCAGTTAATTTTTTTTTTTTTAAAGCAAAGTATAATCTGAACTACAATGGTGTTGACAAGCATGATCAAATGCAATCATACTATGGCAACAAGTCTAGATTCTCAAAGTGGTGGAAATATGTCCTTTTCTTTTGCTTGGACACTGCTGCAGTCAATGCTTACATTCTCTACAAGAAGTCTGTAGCAGATGGTGAACCCATCAAGGGACATATGGATTTTCAGACTGAGCTCATCATGGGCATGGTTGCCGGCTTCAGTGGTCAGAAACGTGTAGGGCGTCCAAGCAATCAAGATGTTTCTGCCAAGTACAGGCACACTCCCTCAAAATCCAAACTGCCAGAGGGAAAAAAGCTTGTGTCTTGTGCCTAAAAGAAGGCAGAAAAACAGCAGCAGGCAATGCCATCCAGTCAACATTTGAGTGTGTGATCTGTAAGGTTAGTCTGTGTAAGAATAGTGGCTGCTTCCGCTCTTACCACCAGGAGTAAATAGGTCCCTCACACACCCTTTCTTAGCATCACACCTGCTACTGGACTTCTGGCCATTATAGGGGACAAGACTTTGTCAATTTTGTTGTTTACAGACTGAATCTGGGTTGACAAAAGTGTATATATGTACAAAAGAAGTGTATATTCATATATATTTTAAAAAGTTGGTCAGCTGCGAGGATTTGTACAAAGTGTTGCATGTGTGTGTGAATTGTGGCAAGTGCTATGGAACTTTATATGCTTATGGATGGATTACCTGATCACCTAAAATACCTCAAGTAAGTGCACACACAAAAATTACATTGTTTAGTGTTGTATTGTCTTTTTTATGAACCTACCTATTCCGGGGATTTTTTCACACGTAGGTGTCTTATCTTGATAGGATGACATATTTTTGCATAAAGCACACGACAGTGACTCTTGTAAAACAAAGAACATGCACTAAAACCCATTTTCTGTAAATATCAAGTCATTGTGACTGATAGACATTTAAAAAAATTTTTTTTTTATCATCTCATCTTATCTGCTCACGTAACCCCCTCCGGAGTTGTAGGAGCTCTGCGGTGACGAACGTTGCACTAGTTAGCTCCATTTGCGGCGGTTGTGGGCAAGTGCCTGGGTTGTGGAGAAGCTCTTCTCAGTCCATTCAGTGATGTTGTCTGCCCATTTCTTGTTCAGACTGCCTTGCCTTCTCTTCCCCTGCACTGTTCCTTGCAGAGCCCATCTGATCTTGTCACATGCCCATACCATCTGAGCTTCCTTTTCTTGACTGTGGTCAGCAGGTCTTTGTAGTGCTTTACTTGTTGGGTGATGGTTGTTGGACTTCTTCGTTGGTAATGTGGTCCGGTATGAAATGCCAAGGAGTCTTCTGAGGTATCTCCAAAGCCTGGATCCTCCTTTGTAGATCTTTATTCAGTGTCCAAGATTCACATGCATACAGATATGTGGAGATGACCAATGCATGCAGTAGCTTGACCTTGGCCCTGAGAGAGATGTTTTGGTCTTTTCACTTACTGGTTAGTAACAGCTCACAACACACAGCAGGTTTTTTTTCAGCACCATGGACAGGGGCCTCAGCTGCAAAACTGCTAAGTGATATACTAATGATGGGTATTGATATCTCTGTCTATTGCCTATTTTACTAATGCAGGTGTGTTTTTCAGGTAAGTAAAGGTTTATAAATGTGTGGATGTGGGTGCGTGTAGGGAGAGAGAGAGAGAGAGAGAGAGAGAGAGAGAGAGAGAGAGAGAGAGAGAGAGAGAGAGAGAGAGAGAGAGATGCGGTGTGTAATAATAGGTACTTTGGTATGAATGCGGGTGTGTCTAAATCACCATGTAGTGAATAGACATTAAACAAAACAAAACAAACAGGTTTATAAATATCCAAATAAATAAAGTATATCACCTATGCTCAAGATAAGGTTCAAAACTTTTTATCGTTCATATATTTTTGGTGAAAATTTGAAGTTATACTGTCAGATAGGTAAAGGTAAAGGAGTCCCATAACCTTTAAGGTCGTAGGGGAGCGAGGCGTCAGAGACCTCACTTCTCTAGGGCCAGCATATTGAGGGCGGCGCCCATCTCCTCTCCCTCACTGCTTTACCTTCCCTGACCCTAAAGAGGGCAGGTACCCATTTACAGCTGGGTGAACTGGGGAAACTGTACTGAAGCCAAGGCGCGCAAACGGTCATCCATCCAACTGGTAACCATGCTCAACGCTGCTTAACTTGGCTGGGGGAAAGCGAGTGCTCCGACCACTGAGCTATCCCGTCCCCATTCTGTCAGATAGGTTTTAAAACAAAATTTTTTTTAAAGACAATACCCCAAATTTGGTGACCATGATAAGTCTAAAAGTCAGTTAAACTAAGAAATACTGGCGACGTTTTATGGTTACAGAAAATCTGTGAGTGATAGAATGTGTAAAATATCTCTACACCATGAAGCGTGATCATTGCAAGTGTCTGACATGACCTGGCATTTTGTGTGAAACAGGTGAAGAACTTTGGGCGGTCTGGTCGCACCAAGTACACCCATCTGCTGGATCAAGACACCACCCAGTTCGATTCTCCCTGGATCGCCGACAGCATGCAGAACCTCAAGTTCCACACCTCCAAAGGGGGTGGCACCAAGCAGAACTTTGAACGACCTACTACCAGAACTGCCCAGAAGTGATCGCTTCTACCTGAAGTGTTCAGAAAATTTGTGTTTTGTGCAGCGTGTGTGTATGTATGTAAGTGTGTGAGAGAGAGAGAATGTGGAGATTGTGTGCATGGTTGTTGTAGGAAAAGCTGGTGTGTGTGTGTGTGTATAAGAAAGAGAGAAAATAGAGAGAGAGAGAGGGGGGAGGGGAGCTGTTCTTGCATATGGAGTGTGACTGATTTAGGGAGTATTATGTGGTTTCACCTTTGTTTTATAAAGACAGATTTTTACTGTTGTTTGGTGGGTTTTACCATTTTCATCTTACGTACATACAGTTTCTCAGTTGGCATTGACTTTTAACACAAATATAGTAAGGTGAAAGAAAGTCCAGACGTGAAGGTATGCACATAACAATAGCAGATTACAAAGATGTAATACTGCTGTGTGTTCTCTTTCCCTCTTCAGTTGAAAACAGCTCAGATTGGTGGCGATGAAATGACCGTGCTGTAGGTTCTGCAGTTTTATCTGACTTACGACAAATGCTATTTCCGAGTGGTTAAGACCGTTTGACTTCAATCTCGTGGGGCCATGAAATTGTGTGGGTTTGAATCTTGGTGGCATTTTGTGAATCAAGGGTGGGGCATTTATGATCTCCCCAGATCAAGTTCAATGCAGACCTGCCGCTGCCTTAATTCCCTTTGTGTATATACACATATGCAGAAGATGGAATATGCTCATTAACGATCATCATCATCATCATCAGACCCGTGACCTTGGCGGTCGTGGGGGAGACATGAAAGACGATGCCGTGGTAAGCCTCCTCCATCCATCTCGGTCCTCGGCTCTGCGCAGTAGTGCCGAGTCATTCAACCTGGTCCATTCTCTGATGTTGTCCATCCATGACTTGTTCTTTCTTCCCCTCCTTCTGCCACCTTCGAGTGTTCCCTGCAGTACTGTTTTGGGCAGAGTGTTGTGGCGGGTGACGTGGCCGAACCATGTCAGCTTTTTCTTCTTGACGATGGTGAGAAGGGGTTCCTGTGGACCTGCCAGCCGTGTTATTTGACTCTTGACAAATTCATTGGTCTTTCGTTCTCTCCAGGATATGCCCAGTAGTTTTCTATGGCATTTTGTTTCGAATGACTGGATTCGCTTTGCTGTTTCAGCAGTCAATGTCCAGGTTTCACTTCCGTACAGCAGGATCGACTGAATTAGGGCTTTGTCACTCATGTCAGCGTTCAGTGGGTTGCAGAAACACGAAAGAACCCAGCATACGTCCCTGAAGTTGGAATGCGACTACCTTCATGGTGGGCAAAAACAATCGCGTATGCAAAATCTCACCATTGCTGAATCTCATAGTTCTAGGCGAGGAACGAGAAAAAAAAATCTGACTTAACTACATCAGTAGCATTGTCTCATGCCCTTTGATTTTGTAAAATATCAGATTGCCAATTAATCCAACATGAGGAAGCAAGTGTCAACATTGTGGGTAGCATTCATGACTGTACTGGACAATTTGATGCACAGCACAGTTGTATATAAGTGTCATCGCCATAAAATTATTTGGAGTGTTGGATAGTTACATTTATCACTGTCGTGACTGTGTTTGTTGTCATGGTGTATGAGTGCTGACATAAAGACATTATCATTATTGTGAATAAAACGTAGAAGTCTTTGGTAAAGGGAGTTTGATTGCCTTTATTATTGAGTGGTATGGTATTGGGTGGGTTTTTTTGGGGTGTGGATTTCATGGGTACAAACAAAATTATCTGTTATTGTTGAAAACAGACTGATTTTGCATCAAACATGTATCAGAAGTGTGGATGACAAAGGTGTTTAAGGCATGCGTCCACATCTACCTCTTGCATAGAATCATGGATAACTAGCATGTTTTTATTCAGTTGAAACAGTTTTTAAAGACACATTTGTATTCTTTTGAGGATAATTGAGTAAGCTTTTTTTGTTCTTTTTTTGCATCCAGTACCTGTGTACATACAGTTTTGTAAATTTTGTCATCTGTTCTCAAAGGCACAAATGGCCTACTCTTCTGAAAGGGCGGAATAAGTTTTTAACATGCGCGCAAGAAGTTTTGCGTACGTTTGCACATAGAACTTCAGTTTATAGTCTCATCCGAAGAACTTTGAGGGGTGTGGAGTCAACACTGATATTAACTCCAGGGGGAAAAAAATCCCCTTGAATGGGCGTCTCAGTGATGGCTTGAACCTAGGTTATCAGATTTCGAGCGCAACACGCAATGCTCTAACCACCAGGCTATCGTGTCCCCCTGGGATCAGAGTGGAGGTTGTTTCTCAAGCCAGAAGCAGTTGATGGGAGCACTGCAGCTCTTGGTACATTTGTGTTTCTACTGTAGCATTTTATTCTGTTCTGTAGCTCAGTAAATTTCTGTTTCACCCCATCTTTTTTTCTCTTTCTGTCTTCATGCTCTATTTTCTATTACTTCATAACCATTTTCTGCTCAGTCTTTGTTTCCTTCTTTTAATTTATTTTTCATGATTTATTTTATCTATGTGTTTATTTATTTATCTGTTTATTCATTTATTTATGTTTAAATTTTCGTTTTCCAGTTACACTCCACCCTTCTATTATGGCCATGGTTTCAATGACAAATGGTTCATCTTTTTACGTACAGTCTAAAATCAGCAACTTTTATGGACGTTAGACAAACCAACCAAACAGCACTGTACTCAGATGATAATATAAACTGAGGCCCCGTGTTCGAACGCATGCAGAACATCTCGCGCACATGTTAAATCCTGTTCTGCTTTTCGGAAGAGTAGGCCATTGTGTGCCAGTGGAAACAGATGACAAAATTTACAAAACCGCATACACACGGGGACTGGATGTAAAAAAGCATACGAGTGCTTATTCCATTATCCTTGATATAAAAGAATAAATAAAATAAAATTAAAATAAATGAACAGAGCATGTTAAGTGTTTCAGCAGGCATTCTGGTCGATTCCTTTCAGCCTGGGTACATTCTTATGAATTTTGCCAATCCTTAGGGTATGTTCATACTGCCACTCACAGCCACTGTGCGGACAAACAAAAAACATGTTGACACGCCCAACCCCCTCTGTACTGAAGGCGTTCATACTGCCACAGACGCGTACTTCTCAAACCCTCCCGCATAAAAAGCTGTATGTTTATGCTCCACTTCAGCTGGATTGCAAGGGGTCCCCTTCTTTTTTTATCACTAGAAAACCTACAGGTGTTTATACTGAAACAATGCTGTGCATGCATGCATGCATGCTCAAGGAAAAAGCAGCTTTTGTTTATCGCCTTGTCAGTGCAGTGTTAACAATAAAAACCAGCATCCCAACCAACCTCCCTTCTTTCTCATGGACAGAGAGAGTGCGGATAAGTATGAGCACCTTTTCCAACGTGTATATGCTTTTCGACACCCTCTCTACAGTTGTGAGTGGCAATATGAACGTAGCCTCGATGCATATATCAGATAGTTCGTTTCTTTGATCCCCACAGTTGTCTGATGTTCTTTCATTCACAAAGGACCATCATGAGCATGATTTGATCTCCCGTTTTCACATGACAATGTCTATTTACATATCTGACATTTTTAACTTGTATATTTTGATCAGAATGTGTGTTTACACACAAGAATGTAATTTTCTCTCTCTTCTCTCCCTGAGGAGTCATTGGAGCAGGGCATTGAATTTTCAGATTGTGTCTTTTGGGCAAGTTGAACCGAGAAGAGCCCACATCCCTCTCCAGGTACGAGGTACATTCTGAGTATGCAAGCTTCCATAACCTCCTGGGATGCTAACATGGATTACAGGATCTTCAGCATACGCATTTGACTTTCTGCATGCATATATATAGGGAGGGGATTCTTATTCTTCTTAGTCCAACGCTCAGACAGCAACTATTGTTGTCTGTCGTATTCATGAAAAAAAAAGTGTTGCGCTGCCGTTCATCGCTTGACAAGTCAGGCCCAGCGCATCCAACTTCTCCTCTGCCTCGCTGCTTTACCTTCCCTGACTCTAAGAGGCAGGTGCCCATTTACAGCTGGGTGAACTGGAGGACTGTACTGAAGCCAAGATGCGCAAATGGTCACCCTTCCACTTGGTAATCACGCTGGATGCTGCTTAACTTTACCTGGGGAAAGCGAGTGCTAAATCATTCCCCTAGACAGGCAGAAATTGTACTCAAGTTAGTGCTGTGATACAGAAAGACAGACAGACTGAGTATGTGACTGCCACTGGAAAGAGCATGCCTAAACACACACACACACATACACACACAGAGTCTAAAAGAGAAAACAAGCCTGGGTTGTATCCAGAAGTTGGCTTTACACTGGCAGTGATTTATTTGTCTTCAGATTAGATTTTAAGTTCAGAACACAGCACTCTTTGTTGACCTCCAAAGTTGTATCACATGCCTTTAAATCAAAACAAGTTTGTCACATTCTTAATTGCTCAGATTTTTTTCTTTTTAAAACGTGTGCAGGAATCCCACTCTTACCCACAGTATATTCAAGTCTGTGTAGAAACTAAGAGCATACAATTTTTTTTTATAAAGACAAAGGAAAATCATTCAGTAGAGTGTATTACTGTCTGTAACCAAAAGCTCCACTCTCATATATGGTCCTTGAATTATATAATGTATAACAGTCATGAACATTGGAAGTAAAATGAAACTGTAGAATATGAAAAGTTCTTCAAAAAGTGAAGACCCTTTGGAAAATATGAAATAATGATATAAAAATGTAAACATCAATATCATGGCAAAATCAAATAAACAAGTTACTGTAACCAGCAGGAATATATGTTTTGATACAAGATAGGTCAAGTACACTGTTAAATCAGTGTGAAAAAGGAAATGAAAAAGCTTTCTATTTGTGTGTAATTGAAAAAATCATATACAAGTGTTTAAATTATTACAAATGTAGTTTGTGTCTCCTTTTCTCATTTTGTATAAATGGAAAATTATTATAGATACAACTGGTTCATGTTTATAATTGTAGTTTACGTCTCCTTTTCTCAGTTTGTATAAATGAAAAATTCTTATAGATATAACTGGTTCTTGTTTATATATGTATTTTATGCCTCCTTTTCCCAATTTGTATAATTGAAATATTTGTAAACAACTGCTTAATGATTATAACCGTAGTTTATGCTTTATTTTCTCAATTAATATAATTGAAAAATTCCCATACAGCTGCAAAATGAGTATAACTATTGTTCATGCTTAATATTCTAAAAGTTTGAAAAAAAAAAAAACCAAACCCAAGCATCTTGGATTCTTATCTAAAACATTCCATTATCACACATTTTGAGTGGATTGAAGCCATTCTTTAAAAAAAAAAAAAAAGGTTGAAAATGTAATTTTTTTCTTAAGAATACCGATTTCATTGTGTGAAAAACACGTAAGGAAAACAAATGACACCACCTCCTAAAAACTGCCAACAAAGAATGAGTTCCAGTGGAATTCTGCCCTTGCCTTGTCTGGCCAAGATCCCTCTATATTGATCTTAATAACACTTGTTATGTGACATAGTAACATGATGGAAAAGATGTTGAACTGATGTAAATTAATGATTCGGATCCAACCTGATGACAAAGTTTAAGGAAACTCCCACAACCTTTGTGCTAATTAATGGAGTTAAGCATTCATTCAAGCACTAAGAGAATGTCGTGGATGCCACCCAGCTAACCGGAAACATAACGGCCGGCCTTCACATGGGTCTCTTCCGCAACCCGCAGGACTGCAACATACAATAGAACAGAAGTTATTGTACATACCATAACATAAAGATATAAGAAGGCAGGCAGGTAACAAGGATGCTTCATCTGCCTAACAAGTGAACCGCAAGGTTCTACTTTCGATTCCTAGCCTTGCCCTTTCTATTAATTTATTTATTTATTCTTTTATATCGAGGATAATGGAATAAGCACTTATGTGCTTTTTTACATCCAGTCCCCGTGTATATGCAGTTTTGTAAATTCTGTCATCTGTTCCCACCGGCACACAATGGCCTACTCTCCTGAAAAGCGGAACAGGATTTAACGTGTGCGCAAGATGTTCTGTGTGCGTTCGCACACGAGACCTCGATTTATAGTCTCATCCGAAGGACTTTTGGGGAGAGTGGAGTCTGCACTGATGTTAACTCCAGGGGAAAATATTCCCCTTGATCGGGAATCGAACCCGGGTCGTCAGATTGCCAGCGCAATGTTATAACCACTAGGTTATCCCGTCAACCCCCCCCCCTCCCCATTTGACAGGGATGTCAAACTGAATGTCAAATCTTTTGGAGGAGACTCTAAACCAAACGGACCAGTGCGCTTACAGACTTGTGCTCATCAAAAGAACCCACAACAGTTGAAAGCTGGAAAGAGTAAGGAGGTACCTCCTGACTGTCCTGGCAAAGTTGGAAGGTTCAATTCCCAGCTGCATCCATGAAGTGGGAATGCGGCTACCTTAATTTTTTTTCTTGGGGAGGGGGGGGGGGGGGGGGATGGGGGGCGGCGGCGGTCGCATATGCAAAGATATCATCATTGTTGAACCTCGAAGCTCTAGCCAAGAAACAAAAACAAACCAACCCCCCCCCCCCCCCCCCCCCAAAAAAGAATGATGATACAATCACTTGCTTGCATGAAAAGGTAAATATAATATAGGGCATTCAAACATTCTTATGTATACATGTAGTACACAAACTTATACGTTCGATTTATTAAGGATGGGAGGGAGGGGGGGGGGGGGGGGGGGGAGAGGAAGAGGGGAATGGAGGAAGAGGAGGAGGAATCAGGCTGACTAAATGTAAAGAAAACTTTCTGTAGCGCTTTTTTAGATGGTCCTTCAGCTGTTTCTGATTTCATCCGAGTCGTTTTAGCCAACATTGGTCTGGAAGAAAGACGGGGAAAATGGGAATTAGCTCCTTTTTTTTTCTTTTCTTAATTTCACTTTTTTTCCCAAATCTGATTTCCATTAGGCCTACTCAAATTACTCAAGCCAGGAAAGTTTTTCTTAGCCTGTTCGAAATGATGGGGGAAAAGTTCAATGCAATTCAATTTTAAGTGGTCGGATTTCCTACAAACACATAAGGAATCGATGAAACACCTAAAATTACGCAACAATCTGGTAAGCTCGTTTGGGGACAAGGTGTGGTCCCGAGATGGTAAACAGTTACGTCCCTTTAAAGAGCTCTTTCTTTTCCCTTCACCCAATCATGTCATCAATGGAGGTTTCTATACTTGAACACCTGTTGAGTGCCGGGAGCTATCGTGCTAATGCCTTCGTTCCTTCGAGTTTCACCTGCCAGGTATGCATTTTTATGTATTATTTTGTATGTGACTTTATGACGGTTTGACTTTCAGGGTTTCATTCAAAACTGCACGTTCTCTCGGCACTAAAAACACTGACTTAAGAGCAGACTACATGTATGAAGTTTGTTTACAGTTTTATCTGGTTTGAATAATGGGTATAATTTATTTTGCAGCGCATAAATATTCAGAACATGTGCTGTATAAACAGTCATGGGCATCATGGAACAACAGCACTACTACTGACACTAAAATAATAACAGAAGGACAGATTTTATTATGGGCTATTCTCCATCTTTCAAGACACTGTTCTTTGTTGCAAAGATGATCAAGGAAATTAGGGGCGGATCTATTTGGCCGCGCGTTCTTCTCTGGGCATTTAAAGTAATAATCTTTCTACAATAATTATTATAGTTTCTTAAATCGTCTCTGATTTTAGTGTTGACAAAATAAAGCTGGATTGGCGGCCATGGGGGAATGAGAGCAAAAAAACAAAAACAAAACAAAAAGGGGGGGGGGGGGCAGTGTATATGTGGAGGACACAAACGCACATTTCATGTAATAGACTAACACCCCTCCCTTTGCCCCTCACCCATCTTCTCAGCAATACAGACACACACACGCGCGCGCATTTGCAACAGCCTCTGTGACACACTGAAATTTGGAGGCTTGTAAAATATCGAAGTGAAAGGTCGATATGACGATTTCCATTGTTTCCCTTGTCGTACATACGAGAGAGTAACAACGATTCAGCAATTTTGGATTGTCTTGATTTTTACGGAGGAAAACTGCCCGTCATCAGTGACGGAGGAAAAACGCTTTTCTGAGGAAAGGATGAAATGGCTGGAGCGCTTTCTCAGTGAAGTTGTAGTAAAGAGAGGTGGAAAACTGACAGTGTGAAGATGACATGGCATAGGTATTCAAAGACTGAAGACAAGGAAACTGTAAAAGATCCATTCTTGCAGTCTCTCCTTCCCCTACGTATGGTTTGATTTGTTTGTTGTTGGGTTTTTTGCTTTGTTTCTTAAGCAAAATTCTTTGGAATCATTTGTTAAAGACAATTTTTGTAGGTATGAAGTTTCTGTATACCTCCCCTACTCCCCCTTACCCCATCAAATAAACCATGCTTGTCGTCTGTGAAATTATGCCTCCTGATTCTGAAAATGTTTTGTTGAAGTCTTACAGCAGTCATTTGTGTTACACGTTGATAGTTGAAAATACTTTTTTTTTTTTTTTGGGGGGGGGGGGGGGGGGTTGTATTATTTTGTTTTCTCATCAGTTGCAGTTTTCATTTTCTCTTGTATTCTGTCATCGAAGCATCTTTGATACAATATCAAAGTTGTAGACAATAAAAGCAATTTTAAGGTATTCCTTTGCATATAATGAGCGACAAATCCGCATTCAATATTTTGTGTGTGGAAGTTCCGATTTCAGCAAACCATGATCACTGTGAATAAAAAAAAAAATTAATTTGGGGGGGGGAGGGGGGATTTGATTCTCGTTTATGGCTGTGACTGTGATTTAGTCGCCTTTTTTAAAAGGAACCCGAGTTTATCTTGGATCAGTGTCGATGTACACTTGCAGTTTGTCTTGAAAGTCATGCATTTGTTTCACGAGTTTTTAAAAATAGTTTTTATTCTTTTATATCGAGGATAATGGAATAAGCACGTATGTGCTTTTTTACATCCAGTCCCTGTGTGTATGCGGTTTTGTAAATTCTGTCATCTGTTCCCACCGGCACACAATGCCCTACTCTTAAGAAAAGCGGAACAGGATTTAACGCGTGCGCAAGATGTTCTGCGTGCGTTCGCACACGGGGCCTCGGTTTATTGTCTCATCCAAAGGACTTTTGGGGAGAGTGGAGTCTGCACTGATGTTAACTCCAGGGGAAAAATCCTCTTGAACGGGAATCGAACCCAGGTCGTCAGATTGCCAGTGCAATGTTCTAACCACTAGGCTATCCCGCCCGAAAATTTTTATTGTCGTCCCCGAGTATCGATTTTGTGTGTGTGTGTGTGTGTGTGTGTGTGTGTGTGTGTGTGTGTGTGTGTGTGTGTGTGTGTGTGTGTGAGGGGAGTTGTTGAGTATTACTTGAAACGATAACAGCTTTACCTGGCATCATGTTTGACCATTCTTGCGTGTGAGGTGTTGGTAGACAGTTGTTGTTTATAGAACATCTCTGGGGCGTAGTACCTATACGTTTATAGAGAGTTCGAATATTTTGTAATATGACACAAAAGTGGAGGTACAAGGAAATAGTTTTCAAGTTTAGATGAGGTGTGTGTGTGTGAACGAATATTGTTTCTATAACTGCGTTTCCATGGCTTCATTTGAAGCTGAACCAGCAATGGAGCCGGATGGACTCAGGGTTACTTCTGTATGCCCTGCGACGTGTGGGTCAGTTTGGATTACAGTACTACAGAGGTCCGTTTTTGCTTCCGTGTGTTGGAAATGGTCAGGCTTTTCTGGCTCTGTGGCAGAGGGCGGGACGAGGTGACTTTTCTCGTCAGGGGCGACAATTCAGTGACCAGAGCATCACCGGACGGCAAGTTCTGCACACTGTATGCTGGAGCTGGGGTAGAAACTGGACATAGTAGACTCGTTACTTCGGGCGTCTCAGTAGCAACCGTTGAAAGGGACACATCGCTCATGCTGACGGCGGTGACGCTGGTCTTGACAGTAGCTGTAGCAGCGTTGTTGCTGTTGATGCTGTGGTCTGACCCGATCACCGTGATTTTGCTGGACTCCTGAGGCAGAGGCAGCACCTGCACCGTGTTCTGGCCCGCCTCCTGCATGAAGAACTGCGGGTTTGAGTTGCTCAGGTTGAAGTTGGGGTTAAAGCCAGCCTGTCGGGACATTGTCAGCTGGGTTTGGGGATAGAGGTAAGGGGCTTGCCACGGGCTGGCTGTCGACTGTACCAGCTGAGGGGAAGACGTGACCATCATGCCTGCAGGGGAAGAAACGAAGACGTTGGGGGATGGTGTCATGAACATGGAGGTGGGGGATGACCATGCGCTGTTGAGGGGGGAGTAGTGCCTGGTGTTGGAGGACTGGTATCCTAGCACACACAGAGGGGTGGGCTGATAGCCCGGTACACCCTGGGCTCTTAGCCACGTGTGGTCATACTGAGAATAGTCTGTTACTGCGCGAAGGCCAGAGGTCAGTTGATTGCCTAGAGTGGAACGAGGGAGAAAAACAGGAGCCCCGGCACCAATTCTGCCGTAAGGTTCCTGTGGCACTTCCTCTGGTCCTGTTGTTTCTTGACTTCCAGTCGTGGGATGACTGCCTTCGTATTGCCGACTGTCTTGGATTGTGTTAGGTTCCGAACTATTCTGAGACACGCTGGAGTCTGAGGGATGTTGCACCACGGGCTGCTGATGGCGAAATTTCGCGTTTTGTTTCTGCTGGCCTAAAGACGGCTGCTGTGCTGAGCTGACAGAAACGGGGTGATACGGGAGAGGCTGTAACAACGAAGGGGCTGGCAGGGCTCTGGCTCCGAACGTATCGAGGATGGCTGGGTGCTGGGTGTGGAAGTGCATGCCGTTGTGGATGGCAGTATAGGGAGCAGGGCATTCTCCGCTTGCTGATAGCTGGACCACAGTACCTTGTGGCGTCTGATAAACCGTGGGCAGAATGGTCTGGGGTATGCTGGAGAAGTGAGCGGGGCAGGGGAGAGAGCTGTTGACGTGCATCTGGCTGTTGTCTGTACGGAGAGGGGTGTTGGTGCCCTGGGAAGGCGTGACGTGACTCTGGGCTGTGCGTGTGGGCACTTTCTGGTTGTGATCCATCTGGAATGTGCTGGAGTGTTGCGTGTCGCTGATGTGGGCGGGCATGTCTAGGTCCTCGTCCACAGGCTGGCCATCGGTCTGCTGACTGACAGACCTAGCCCTGCTCTCCACCGTCTGGGAACTGCTGTACATGTCTGGAACGGGTGTCTGCCTCCCAGCAGTTTCTATGACAGAGGAGGCTGAGGTCATGGTCTGAGCCTTTTCGGTAGATAAGCTACAAGGCCAGGAGACATCAGTCTTTAAGCCATCGTTGTATGGCACGGAAATGTAGTTCATTCCTGCATTAACGCTAGGGCGAAAAGAGCTCTGCAGATTGCTATGCTGATGCGCCAGGTAAGAATGCACGTGGTAAGGGTTCATTAGGTTCACGGCAGCCTGTGGTGGAGAATGGAACACAGGGTGGTGGTGAGGTGGACAGGCGGAGCCGGCGTGCTGGTAGAAGCAGCAGGGTTTGGGGCTGCCAGTGTGGGGACAGGCAGAGCCCAGGGCTGCGGGGCACAGGGAAGGTTGGGAGGAAGCGTACGTGAGCAAGTCTTGCAGGTGGGCATGGGGCATGTTCACAGCTCTGCGCTCCGAATGGTTCTCGCTGACAGAGTACAGGAGGCGGGGCTGAGGGGGCAGGGAGCCATAGAGGTCTGAGGGGCAAGAGCAGTGCAAGTCATCGTAGTGGTTGCCCGGATGCTCACTGTGCCAGGGGCTATGGCTGTCTGCCGCTGTCCGCTCCCCCTGACCCTGCAGCAGGTGGCGGGTGTGGCGGTGACGGGTGGCTGGGTCTCTGGCCTGGAACATACACACCCTCCGTCACACCTTCACTGCCACACAGTCAGGGGAAGCACAGGGCAGACAGGGAGTCGTGGGGGTGGGGCACACATTGGTGTCTTTGCCGACACTGATCTGGCAAACAAAGTTAATCAAGGCACATTTCTTTTTTTTTTTTTTTACACCAGTCTTTTACTGGGGTTCATTCGGTAAGAAACCTGGCGCTACCCAGTCAGACGTTAGATCCTTGCTGTCCGTCGCTGGAGAACATGTAACATCTCCATACTTCCCCCTGTTTTTTAAAAACAACAATTACTACTACTACTGAGTTACCATGCACTAGGGTAGCAATACGATGTCAAGTTCGTCTTTTCACTGTACTTGCAAAAGGTCTTCAAGTGTCATGTGGTTAAGAAAGATAGTCAGCCGTACTGTACTGCTGAGCAGCTTCCTGTTGTTACTGAAGTATTATGTGATGAACAGTATTTCCGATCTATGTGCTTTTGTGAAAGAATACGCAGTGTTCGAGAGAGATGAGTATCTTGTTTTTGCTCGAAAGGGATTTTTTCCGAGCCTATGGATCACGTTCTGGAGGCATGAGCAGGCGTGGTTTACCTGAGTGACAGAAAGAGAGGCTGTCCCTAGCGCTGCTTGTTAGTTATAGGACATAAGCTGCGCCTCTGCTCCATTTTTTAATATAAAATATTATAATAGAGTGAGAACAATGTTTGTGATTTTACTCTGCGAGAAATATGAGCCTGGTATTTTTCTGTCAGTGCAAGAAATCTGTGATGATTTCTTAGCGCTAGTTCCAACTGTTTCGATATGAATAGCAAGAGACATGTGCGTGTGCGGCAGAGTACTTCTCCCCCTTTATATACCCTTTGTTTTTTTCTCAGTATATCATCACAACCACGAAACCTTTTCCTTAACTTATGGTCTACCAGACATTTTCTTTTTACTTTTCATATGGAATGCAGTTTGATATTAAGAAATAGTGTTTTTTGTGTGTTTCTTGAACAATATAATATGAGCAACATAATATAAAGAGTCAGAAAATGAATAACTTAAGCTGAACACAAACGATAAGCATATACAGCTGTATGTGCTGTACGTGCCCGTATGCACACAAATAATTATACGTTTGTGCACTCTTCAAGTTACAGGCTCAAAAATGCGCACGTGGCATGCACTGATGTAAGTGACCCATCCATCCAGCCCGTTTTCTGCCCCCCTACATCTCATTTCATCAAACTTAATGGAAAAACAAAACCATTTAGAAACAAAATACATACATGCACTTACTCATGTCTGCATATGGCATGCATATGTAGGCGCGCAGGCAGGCACACACACACATACACACACAATCTCTTCTCTCTCTCTCACACACACTCACACACACACTACACACACCCACATACACACTACACACATACACACTACACACACATACACACTCTCTCTCTCACATACACACACACACATACACACTACACACACATACTACACACACACACATACACACTACCACACACACACACACTCTCTCTCTTCTCTCTCTCTCTCTCTCACACACACACACCCACATACACACTACACACACACACTCTCTCTCTCACATACACACACACACACACATACCCACACTACACACACACATACAATCTCTCTCTCTCACATACACACACATACACAAACACACACACACACGCACACACTACACCACACACGCGACCCCTACCTTGCAGATTTCCGGTGGCGCAGGTCGGGCTCCCTGCAGCGTGGTGTCGGCAATGCGCAGCTGGATTTTGGCGGGCAGGGTGTAGCCGTCCCCTTCCGACCTCGGCCCCTGTTGCCGCTTGTCTTCCGACACCGGCGTGAGCTCGTAGGTCTTGGCGGTGTTCCACGGGTAGGCTTCCTCGTCCTCGCTTTCCGCAGGCCTCTGTCAGAGGGGTGATAACATACATACATACATACATGCCTACTTGCATATATGTGCAAGGTCATACATTATGGGAACAGACGGACGCTATAGCCGAGAGGTTTTTCAGACCGTTCGACTTCAATTCCCATCACGGGGTCCATGAAGTCGTGGGTTCGAATCTCGGCAGCGTCTGGTGGTATAAAGGTGGGGATTTTTTTTTTTTTTACGATCTCTCAGGACAACTTCAAGTGCAGACCTGCCAGTGCCTTAATTTCCTCTTTGTGTATATGCACACATGCAGAAGATGAAATAGGCACGTTAAAGATCCCGTAAGTCATGTCAGCGTTCGGTGAGTTAGGAAAAACACGAACGTACCCAGCATTCATCCCCGAACTCGGAATGCGGCTACCTTCACGATGGGCGAAAACGGTCGCGTATGCAAGATCTCACCACCAGTGAACGAACCCCAGAGCTCTAGCCGAAGAACGGAAACAAAATATATATAGAGGAAGATATATAAAACATCTAAGGGGCAGGATAGCCTAGTGGGTAGAGCGTTGCGCTCGTGATCTGACGGCCAGGGATCAAGCCACCACCGAGGCGGCCGTTCGAGGGGACTGTTACCCGGGAGTTAGTAACAATACCGAGTCCACTACCCCGAAAGTCCTTCGGATGAAACTATACCGAGATCCAGAGTGGTTTTTTCCATCCATTTCCCGTGCGTTGTAAATTTTGTGACCGCATGTAGGACATCTTGCGCGTATCTGACATTAGGAGATTTATAGCGAACCGAATATTCTGTATACACTGCATCAGTCGCTCGGCCGATGCTTCACGAAACATCATCCAGGGCAGGACTAAAGCTTCGGGTGCTTGTTGACTATTTCCATGTTGTCATCAGTCGTCAACGACTGGCTTCTTGAACTACAGATGGATGGCTTTGCAATGAGTGGGCAGCTGAGACTCATTTAGTATTATTTGGAACAACAAACAGTCTCAAGTATAACTGATACTTAAAGAACATGAACAAAAAGTACCTGTTGGAAAAGATGATAACAAAGGTTCTTGGGAATGTTTTTGATGTAAGCTTTTCATAAAATGTTGTGGTTTGGTGAACATTTCATTATTTCTGAAGGGGGTGGGGTGGGGGGTTAAAAAATTAAAACCCACTGAATAAGGTCTGCTAAGCGCTTGCGTAGCATGATTAATAATAATAATAATAATAATGAATGGAATTTATATAGCGCTATATCTTGCAAAAACATATCACAGCGCTTAAGTAATTATGGAATGACAGATAATTCATCGACTGTCAACACAACCCTGCAAGCTAGCGATAGTGCTGAGACTATTTAGCTCTGTCCACAGACCTGAAATAGCGATTAGCTTAATGTTGTCATGAAAAGACGACTCAACAGAAACTTTCGGTTTTCTTCCAATCATTCTGAGTCCTATTTGCGCGTGGTTCTTATTAACATTGAAAGCATTACAAGGTTTTTAAATCATATATGCTCCGACTTTTGCTGAATGGCGTAACAGTTGCATAAACACTAGAATCTATATACATGCGCCATAACAGTTGCATAAACACTAGAATCTATATACATGACTTTATCCAGAATGAAAAGCCGACGCGAGTACGGCTGAAAGCGATAGCTCTTTTACCTTGACTTTGGCGGAGAAGCGTTTGATGATCTTCCAGACCACGATGAAGGCGACACTGGCCAGCAGCCCTCCAGCCAGCAGCTTGGCGTAGCGCGAGTTGAGCGTGTCCTGCACGAAGGGCCAGGAGGTGCCCAGCTTTTCCCGCATGCTCTGCGTCAGCTCGTTGGTCATGATGTACACGTTGGCGCCCGCGCCGATCAGCGGGGACACCACGCTGTCCGGGATGGAGACCCCCGCGCTGGCTTTGTCCGACGACATTCCAGCGGTTTTGTCGCCGGTCGTGCTCTTTTCGGACATTCCTGTTCTTGCAGCGCCGATCCCGGCGCTTTGTCCAGCTCCTGTAGCCGAGGCCACACCCGAGCCTAGTGACCCTCCTCCGACAGTTGCGGCTAAGGACACGCCTGCTGCTTTGACCCCTCCGCCGGTGGTGGATGCTTCAAAGCCCTTTCCCCCTCCTGCACCTCCGGATACTCCTGCGCTGCTTCCCAGGGCAGTAGTGCCAATGGACACCCCTGCGCTCCTGCTGTCTGTAACCGGCCCGGCAGCTCCCGATGATTCTGACATAGTCTTTACAATTGCCGTTTAGAGTATAATTGGTTCATGTGATCGTAGTATTGGTGTTCTATGGCTTTGTCGTGACAGTGAAAGACTGGTGGCACTCGTGTTGTGGCGAGTTAAACGTCTGACTGGGTGGTCTCAAGCATTCCAATCTGTTGGTTCTGTTTTCCACGTTAACTGGCTGCTTGACCCCCCAAGTGCCGAGTGACAACGACGTCAAAGACAGGCCTTACATCAAACATGAACGGCCTGTGACGTATTCTAAAAATGACGTAGAAATTGAGTTGCCGAAAGTTACCAGCTAGTTCCCCCTCCTCTCTCTCTCTCTCTCTCTCTCTCTCTCTCTCTCCCCCCCCCCCCCCCCCCCCAAAATGTTGGAAAGAAAACAGATTTTTCTCTCGCAGGAAGAGAAGGTGGGGGTGAACGAGGAACGGGGAATGGGGGAGGGGGAAGTTGAAGGGAGGGAATGGGACACCGTTGATTAATGGCGAAGCCTAGAAGGGTCTTTGACTCCAGTCAGATAGATTTAGTGTTTGTTTTACTCTTCAAGATTGTGTGTGTGTGTGTGCGCGCGCGCGCGTGCGTGCGTGTATTGTTGTTGTTGTTGTATAAAGTATTTTTCATCTATCATACAAAAAGTAAACTTTTTAGCCTAATGATGATAATTTAAGCCTAAATCTTAAACACTGACATTCTCTACAATATGTTCGAGTTTACTTAAAGATTAGTCACCCTCCATTGTAATGTACAAATAGAACAACAGCACAAGCACTGACGACAAGAAACTGCTAGCATAATGTGACTTAGAGTCACAGAGAGGACTTTACAGTCATAGAGAGGACTTTAACCAGGTTTTCTCTATAGCCCAATACTAGGTTCTCTTTATACAAGGATAGTAAAGATTAGATACTGAATAAGGAGGGTGGTTAAGAAACTCGCTTGCTAACAAGTAAACCGTGAGGTTCTGGGGCTCGATTCCCAGCCTCGCCCTTTCTTCCCAATTGGACGGGAAAAAATCAAACAAAATGTCGAAGTCTTCACATGAGATTATAAACCGAGGCCGCGTGTGCGAACGCACGCAGAACATCTTGCGCACACGTTAAAAATCCGTTCTGCCTTTCGTAAGAGTAGGTCATTGTATGCCCGTAATAAAAGGATGACAGAAAACCCCAAACAAATGAAAAACTGCACGCGCACAGGTGTCGTGGTTAGAAGCCACCCCGAAATTGGAATGCAGCTACCTACGTGGTGGGGGTGGAAGGGTGGAAAACGGTCGCATACGCAAAACTCTCACCTTTGGTGAGTGAACCTGGAACCTCTAGCAGAGAAACGGAGGAAAAAATAGTTGTAACCCCAATAGCGTGTTCACTGGTGAAAGACTAGTCTAGAAGTAAACACGTACTACATTTTGGAAGGAGCTGGGTTTCTTGCAAATCTTAACGACGAAACTTACACATCAAGGTTCCATATTAATTGTGGTGATTTGCTCATTATTAGCTTTTAGATGAAACGTATTGTACGTATGTCTATGTACCTATATATCACAAAAAGCGAAAGTAGGACAACCCGACATAATTATAGGCTATAGGTCTAGGTGTTCCCCCAATGTTTTCGGCTTTCGCCTTCCTCAGGAGGTATTTATTATAATGCGTGTGGAATTACGTCAATTTCAATGATACGTCATTGTAAAACTTTGTTATACTCATCTCGAATTGACGTCTTACTGAGGATGAGGAGAGAGGGGGGGGGGGGGGGGGGGGGGAGAGAGAGAGAGAGGAGAGAGAGAGAAGAGAACGGACTTAACGTAGGACAATTACGGTCAAATAGTTACGTTCACACACACACACACACACACGTACACATGTCAAGTCTGTTTGGAGAGTTCTTCAAAACAAGTTGCCAGGGCAGTAGAATTTGGGCTCCGACAGGAATAGGATGGTAGGATCATCTGTCACATACGTGTGTTGAAGCCTTTAGAGTTGTCGGTCTGCAACTTGTGTCTCCAAAAACGTTCTCGGCGGAGTCTGGCCTCAAGGGTCTGCCCGTTCACCTGTTCCATCACCTGGCACTTCACGTTGCTGAGAGAGTGTCCCGCCTGATTGAAGTGTTGCGTCACTCTTGTGCCGGTGTTTTAGGTGATCGCCATGGGTAGTATCTGGCCTGGTTTTCAGGGGCTTTTGGTTTCGCCAACGTCTGGAGTCCACAGAGGTTGCAGCTGAGCAGATAAACGATTGTTCTGCTGCTACATGAGAAGGCGTCTCTGATGGTGAATCTCTCACCAGTAGTGAAACTGGTGAAGAGACTTGCCCTCTAGTAGGTGGTCCCTGCAGGTGGCACATTTTTTTGTGCAGCAAAAGCATCCACTATGGTCAGTTGTGTGTCTAGGAGGCAGGACTGATGGCGTGAGCATGTTCCCTAGACTTCTGCATTTTCTCTCCTTCCCCCACCACAGGAGCTTCGGGTGCTGGTTTCTTCATTCTGGCACTGCAGTGCAGGGTAGGGAGATTGTCCTGTAACCATTTTCGGATGGGAGGGTTCCGTGGGTTATGGGTGATGACTACAGGAACTCTGCTGTTGATATTTCTTTTAGGGTAAATGAGGGTGGTCTGGCGTGGAGTGGGTTTTGCCCGTGTTTTAGCGGCCATGATGGGATGGTGTCAGGGGTAGCCACGATCCTGGAAGCCTTGGCACATCTCCATACTGTGGCGTTCGAAGTCATCGGGGATAAAATACACTTGAATGTACGCGTCGGAGGAGGCTCGAATTCTCGTCCTTAGTTACTGTCAGACTGCGAGTTCGACAAGTTAACCACTAGGCTAATTGCCCCCTTTCTGGACTTTGTATTACTATGTTGTAAGTCTTGCAAGGACATTCTTCTTCTTCTTCTTCTTCTTCTTCTTCTTCTCCTCCTCCTCCTTCTTCTTCTTCCTCTCCTTCTTCTTCTCCTCCTCTTCTCCTCTCCTCCTCTCCTCCTCCTCCTCCTCCTCCTTATTCTTCTCTTCTTCTTCTTCTTCTTCTTCTTCTTCTTCTTCTTCTCCTCCTCCTCCTCCTCCTTCTTCTCTTCTTCTTCTTCTCCTTCTCCTTCTTCTTCTTCTTCTTCTCCTTCTTCTTCTCCTTCTTCTCCTTCTTCTTCTTCTTCTTCTTCTTAATTTTCGTTCCTCGGCTAAAGCTCCGAGGTTCACCAGGGGTGAGATTTTGCGTATGCGAACGTTTTTGCCCTCCATTAAAGTAGCCACATTCCGACTTCGGGAATGATGCCTGAATAAGACATCAGTGCGCATTCAAGAAAAAAATTATCCGTTCTTACCGGATCACAATGGCCTACTCTTCCAAACGGTGGAACGGGGTTTAACATGGTGCGCCAAGATATTCTGCGTGTATCTGCACATGGGACCTCGGTTTCTTGGGAGAGTGGAGTGGGGACAGGTGTTAACTCCAGGGGAAAAAATCCCCTTGAACGAGTGCCTCTGTGGTGGTGGCTCGAACCCGGGCCGTTAGATCACAAGCGCAGCTCTCTGACCACTAGGCCATCCCGCGTGCCCACATTATTTGATTTCAGAATGTTGTTCTCTCTCTCTCTCTGTCTCTGTCTCTCTCTCTCTGTCTCTGTCTCTCTCTCTCTCTCTCTCTCTCTGTGTTTTTTAAATTTATTTTGCAAATTGTCATCTGTTCCCACCGGCACACAATGGCCTACTCTTACGAAAAGCGGAACAGGATTTTAACGGGTGCGCAAGATGTTCTGCGTGCGTTCGCACACGGGGCCTCGGTTTATAGTCTCATCCGAAGGACTTTTGGGGAGACTTTTGGGAATCGACCCCGGGTTGTCAGATTGCGAGCGCAATGTTCTAACCACTAGGCTTTCCCGTCCCCCTGCCTGCCTGCCTGCCTGCCTGCCTGCCTGTCTGTCTCTCTGTCTGTCTGTCTGTCTCTCTCTCTCTCTCTCTCTTCTCTCTCTCTCTCTCTCTCTCTCTCTCTCTCTCTCTCTCTCTCTCTCTCTCTCTCTCTCCATGCATTCGTCATATCAAATGTCTACATGATAAACTTTGGTTTCCTTTTTTTTGCAGCCCATGGTGAACTGGCGGCAGATACTTTATTGGGACCACAAGCTTGTCAACAGATGATGGTGTGACACCAGCAGTGATTGAGGATCAGGTGCCTTGGCTGCCTCATGCGATGACTGACGACGGCAGAGCAACTGAAGTTTTGCGGTAAGTCAAAGCTTTGAGAAAACGGTAGTTTTGTTTTTGTCCATCTGTTGTTTTTCATTTCTGTTATCTAAGTTTTATGGATGTTTATCATGTAATAATGGTAGATTTTGTTGTTGTTCGTTGATCGGCTAGAGGTCTGAGGTTCTCTCCTACGATGATATTTGGCGTATATGACCATTTTTGCCCACCATCTAGGTAGCCGCATTCTGACTTCGGGGGAAGAATGGTGTTTGGGCTCGTATCTCTTTTAAAAAAAGAAAGTATTTGTTTTGATGATTTGTTTGGTGTTGTCTTAAATTGTATTGTATTGTATTGTATTGTTTTTTTGTGTGTGTGTGTGTGTGTGTGTGTGTGTGTGTGTGTGTGTGTGTGTGTGTGTGTGTGTGTGTGTGTGTGTGTGTGTTGTAGTTGTTGTTGACTTCGATTTTACGTCTGTTCACTCTCAGTGATATTAGACGGGGAAAAAAAGTGCGTGGAAGTTGAAAGTTGAGGTGGTGGTGGTGGTGGTGGAGGTCCTACTGAAATGTGTACAAGGGAAAAATAGTTTACATAGGCAAAAAAGAAACTTCACAAAGCAAGAAGAACCAGTTAAAAATCAAACAATCCCCCATTAAACTTAATGAAGTTATAATAAATGCCCTATAGGACTGTTCCAAAGAAGGCACCGTGGTCGAGTGGTTTAGGCGGTCGACTCGTGATCCAGAGGTCGCGGGTTCGATCCCCGCTCGGCTCGGTGTTGTGTCCTTGGGAAAGACACTTTACTCCTATTTTCCTCACTCCACCCAGGTGTACAAGTGGGTACCAGCTCTGCTGGGGAAGTATCTGGCGACAGACTAGCGTCCTGTCACAGGGGTGGTGAAAAACCATCAGTTCGCTTAACGCTACAGAAACGGGATAAGCTCCGGCTCTATGGTCCTTCTGGATCGAAAGAACATACTTTTTTTTATAGGACTGTTCCAGAGACCTTTCGGAATATTAAATGCCAAATTCATATTATTAGATATGCTGCTGAGGGAGTTTTCAGAAAACTGGGGTAAAAAAGCTTTTGTGCGCCTGCCTTCAAATAATTATTATATGAGTATTAGTGATATTCTCACCACACAGACTTTTACCGTTTCTGCTGAATTTGGTAATGAATGCATTAAGTTTTATTCAATAAATTAAGCTGTTTACTCTTCTTGCTGTGAAAATATTTGTGCAGGTCTTAGATTGTCGGTATTGATGACAGATTTATTTACAAAGCTCTCTGTTAGGTGATACCTTTCTGTGACCTTTCCCCATGATGTTTGTTCTAATAAGTGGTAACCCTCTTGTAATGATAAAGGCACGTGCAATTCTTTTGAATCCCGTCCACGTTTTGCACCTCTTTTAGCAGCTCTGTTAGCCCCCTCATTTGGAAAGAATCCACTGTGAAGATACCCAACAAGAAGTTAAGCTTATACCCTTTAAAGCTAAAAGGTATATGACATGCCTTATCTCTAGTGCAATATTTGAAGGTTGTTTTTTTGTACCATCGAGATTTTAAAGCATATAATAACAATTTAGAATCAACACAAAGAAGGATTTGAAATATACTCAATGGCAAATCAAGAATATAATTTAGAGCCATCAAAATTGCCACGAGTTCCGCTGTAAATATCGAATGATGTTTACCAACATAAAAGGATTTTTCAACTTTTAATGCTGGTATAACAAAAGCGGAACTGGTTTCTTGATTATTCAGGCGTGATCCATCAGTATGAATTTGAAAATAATGAAAGTACTTATTGTGGATGTGGGATCGTGCATCAGAAATCATAATAATAAATAATTCTGATTCTCATTCTTTTTCACACAAATTCATTCTATGTCGAATTGGGCACTATTCATCTCCCACATTGGGCACGGTAAGATTGCCTCTTATTTGTCCATTCTCTGTTGATTGACTTCAGAGTTTTCGACAAGATCAGACACGTATGTATTAATGGGCATTAAAGAAGATATCTCCTTTGCTCTTTAAGGGAAATGTAGCTCTGATTTTACTTCTGCTTCTTCTGAAATGAAATTTTCAGTAGTTCTGTTTATGTGTGTGTGTGTGTGTGTGTGTGTGTGTGTGTGTGTGTGTGTGTGTGTGTGTGTGTGTGTGTGTGTGTGTGAGAGAGAGAGAGAGAGAGAGAGGGGAGAGAGAGAGAGAGAGAAGATATTTACTCTTTTATTTCGAGGATAATGGAATAAGCGCTCGTGTGCTTTTTTATATTCAGTCCCCGTATGTATGCATTTTTTAAAATTTTTTGTCATCCATGCGTGCGTGCGTGTGTGTGTTGTTGTTGTGTTGTTCTTCAATTTAACGTCTGTTCACATTAAGTGATATTAGACACAAAAGGGCAAACAATTCAGAAAAAAAGGTTAAGGAACTGTCTAACTACTGTAACCATAATACAATGAAAGAAATAAATTTACCTTGTGAATATCTGTATAACTAATTAAACTACAACAGGTAAAAGATACACGTCATGTATTCCACGACAAAAGAACACTGGGAAAACAGGTAATTTCGAAAAGTATAACCATGATGAGTAGAATGCCTCTGCTTCAAATCATTAAATGATACATTTACTTGTGCTATAGCAAATTAATACCACAACTCTCTTTCAACAGCAAAGCAATTTCACAGAGCAATGAATAATTATTCAAAACCTTATGCAAAGATCTCCCACGAATGGCGGGAAGGTGGTTTTTTAACACTTGCCATTCGAAGAGAATATGAATATTTGATATTGCTCCCCCCCCCCCCCCCCCCCCACACACACACACACACAATGCACATTTCTTGAAAATTTTGTATGGAAAGCATTTAACTTCAGTCTATTAATAAGACTTATGACTGACCTTTGGCGTGATATTTCTAACCTAAAACGAGAAGAGAGAAAGAAATTTAGGTCAAAAATTGAAGTGGTACCATGGGAAAATCCCGCTTTTTCTTGTTTTTTCCTAACATGCTTCCAGCAAGCACTTGCTATCAAGTTATAATTATCATGAATTGATTTATTCAAGACAGCAGCAGAGTTGAGTGTGCTGCCGCATTTTTAGCTGCTCTATCAACCTTTTCATTATAAAAGATATTGCAATGCGATGGTATCCAGCAAAAGGTGACACTGGTGCCTCTTAAAATGAGAAAGTGTATAAGATGGTTTATTTCAGTTATAAGATCATGCTTAATATTAGACACAGAGTTTTTAAGAGATTGTAACACAGAATTTGAATCAACACATAACAAAACATGTAAAATAGCCCGGGGAAAAGTCAGTAGTAATGTAAAGCCACCAGAATGGCAGAATGGCTGCTGTAAAAATAGAATGATTCTTTCCAATATGGTACAATTTTTCAACCTTTAAAGAGGGAATGATGAAAGCTGCACATCCATTACTGCTATTTAGAAGAGATCCATCGGTATAGCTTTTAAGATGTGGAGGGTAGTTATTTATTATGTGCTCCTTCAAATGAATACTAATAATGTTACTCCCTTTTTCTTTTTTACATGTAGAATGATCAATATCATAAGAAGCTCTTTGAAGTTCCCATGGAGGACTAGGAGATAAGTGAGGTGTGGACAATTTCGTTTCTCTGGGATTAACATTTGACTTTTCAAAAAGATCTGCTGTGAAAGTGCCAACTGTTGTAAGAGAACAAATAATTTTGGCTCTTTTAGGAAAATGCTCAACCGATCTCAGATAGATTTCATGTTGGATATTGTTTTCGGTAGTTAAGCTTCTTATAATGAACTTTGCCAGCATCAATTCGCGATATTCATCCAAAGGCAGAACTCCTAGTTCTTTGTAGGTTCCTAAGGACGAAGCATGCGATGGTACACCCAAAGCAAGGCGAAGGGCTTTACAATCAAGACTCTTAATTTTTTTCAGTAAATACTCTGGGGCATTAAAAAAGACTTGTTGGCCGTATGTCAGTTTAGAACGAACTAGCGCCAAGGACAGATGTTTAAGAACTGGGATGTCTTGGGCCCATTGCTGTTTACTCACTACTTAAAAAAAAAAAAATGTCTTTCTGGTTTTATTTAACATATATTCAATATGACTACTCCATGTAAGTTTTGAAGTAAGATATACACCAAAAATGTAATAACAAATTTGTGCTCAAGATATCTGTCTTGGAGTTTGAACTTAAGTCCTTCGGATGAGACTATAAACCGAGGCCCCGTGTGCGAACGCATGCATAACATCTTGCGCACACGTTAAATCCTGTTCCGCTGTTCGTAAGAGTAGGCCATTGTGTGCCGCTGGGAACAGATGACAAATTTACAAAACCGCATACATACGGGGACTGGATGTAAAAAAGCACATGAGTGCTTATTCCATTATCCTCGATATAAAAGAATCAAATTAAAAAAAAAACTTTGGCAAGGAAGGGGAATCCGCTCCATTATTAAAGAGCACAATGTTAGTTTTCTCTGGAGACAGTTTTAAACCATTTTCTACCATACAAGTACTAAGTTTGTCAAGCACAAGCTGGTATACTTTCTTAATATAGTTTAATTGTCTATTTGGTGTTGACTTTTTCATAGTTGTCTTCATCCACATGCAAAGTTCATCTGCATACTGAACAAGGACAACATTATTCAATAACGAACTAGGAAGGTCATAAACCAAAATGTTAAAGAGATAAGGAGCAATAACAGAGCTCTGTGGTATACTCATTTGAGGAAATCTTGAGTTGGAATGTGTATTTCCAATTTTTGCTCTGATACCTCTGCCACTAAGAAAACTTTTAACATAAAGGTAAATATGTCCAGACAAGCCAATAGATTTAAGTTTGTATAGTAATCGTGCATGCCAAACTTGGGTCATAAGCTTTATGGACATCAAAGAAAGTAGCAAGAATATTTTTTCTAGTTTGTATAGTAATCGTGCATGCCTAACTTGGGTCATAAGCTTTATGGACATCAAAGAAAGTAGCAAGAATATTTTTCTTCGCGCAAACTGTTGTTTGATTTGTGTATTTAGCTTAACCAGATGATCAATACTTGACCTGCCTTTACGGAACCCTGCCTGATTAACTTGTCACAGTAATACACCAGTCTATTCAAAATGATTTTTTCCATCAGCTTTCCTGTATGTGAAGTTAATGAAATAGGTCTATAGCTATTTTTGTCTTCTTTGGCTTTCCCTTGTTTTAATATAGGAATAATTACAGACTGCTTCCATAACAGAGGGAGTGTACTTTATGCCCAGCATTTTTGAAATAATTCGTGTAATAGTGAAATCCAGTTATCAGGTAAATGTTTTAACATTTCATTTGAAACAGCATTTATTCCTACTGATGTCTTTTTATTACTAAGGGATTGAATGACATCTTTGACCTCTTGCAGAGTAATTGGAGCGTTGATGTAATGTGAATCATCAGAAATGGGATCATTATATATATCTTTTTGCATTTCCTTACTTCTTAACATACTCTGTTTGAGACAGACCTTCATCACTCATCGTAGTAGCAAACATATCAATAAAAGCTTCACCTTTATCTGAATTAGTTGGGAAATCATTATTTTTAATTTTAATAGGATACTGGGGTAAACAAATTCCATGTTTTATGTCATTAATTTTTTTCCATAACTTTTGTAGATCTTTATGACAACATACTTCTTTATTACAAAAAGCAGATCACTCTTAGCCTGTGCTATGACCCTATCTCTGGCTTTTACCCTCTACAAACTAGCATGATTTTCTAAGGATTTATTTCTCAAGTACTTTTTGAAGTAGAATTTTTTTTCATCTACAGCTTTCTGACAGGTTTCATTCCACCATATGTTACCTGTGTGTTTAGTAGATTTCACAGGCGAAAACTTGGGGACAGAGTTATCAGCAGCTTTTAGAATGTGTGTGTGTTTGTGTGTGTACGTGTGTGTGTGTGTGTGTGTGTGTGTGTGTATGTGTATGTGTGTGTGTGTGTGATGAGTGTGTGTGTGTGTGTGTGTGTGTGTGTGTGAGAGAGAGAGAGAGAGAGAGAGAGAGAGAGAGAGAGAGAGAGAGAGAGAGAGAGAGAGAGAGAGAGAGAGAGGGGGTTATGGAGCTTTCATGTGAAAAGTTTCAATGTCATCACACACACAACACACACTATATCACTAAGAGTGAACAGACGCTAAATTGAAGACAACAGCAACAACAACAACTGGGGGGCGGGATAGCCTAGTGGTCAGAACATTGCGCTCGCAATCTGACGACCCGGGTTCGATTCCCGTTCAAGGGGGATATTTTCCCCTGGAGTTAACATCAGTGCAGACTCCACTCTCCCCAAAGTCCTTCGGATGAGACTATAAACCGAGGCCCCGTGTGCGAACGCACGCAGAACATCTAGCGCACACGTTAAATCCTGTTCCGCTTTTCGTAAGAGTAGGCCACTGTGTGCCGGTGGGAACAGATGACAGAATTGACAAAACTGCATACACACGGGGACTGGATGTAAAAAAGCACATAAGTGCTTATTCCATTATCCTCGATATAAAAGAATAAAAGAAAGAATAAAAGAAAGAAAAAGAAAGAAAGAAAGGTAATGTATAAAGCGTGTCGTTTTCTGTAACGCAAGTCACACCATTAGCCACACACTGCCTTACCACACAGAAGAAAAGGAACCACAGACAACAACAGTAATGATGCAGGCATTTATTACAGGCAAACGGGGGGATGTCTAGGCAGAGGCGCTCTAACCTAAAGTACACATCAAAACTACAATACGAAACAATAATGGAGTAAAATCGATCAGCAGGCGTAATATGTATATATATATATATATATATATATATATATATATATATATATATATATATATATTATATATATGTTGGTCATTGATAGATCACAAATTAGTGACAAAATAATTATCACCATCCTGAAATCAGTTGATGTGACCGTTAGACAGAAGAGAGCCTGAGAAAGAGGCATGATTTATGAGGTGGATGTAAAGAGAGAGAGAGAGAGAGAGAGAGAGAGAGAGTGAGACAGGAGATGAGAGAGAGAGAGGTGACAGTGGTGTGTGTGTGTGTGTTGTTTGTGTGTGTGTGTGTGTGTGTGTGTTGTTTTGTGTGTGCGTGTGTGTGCGCGCGCGGTTGTGTGTATGTTTCACATCACAATTGAATGTATATTCTCATGCAAGTAATGAGGAGACACGTAAGTAAATATTATACAAGTGAAGAGAATAATTAACAAGAGAGAGAGAGAGACAGAGACAGAGACAAGAAAAAAATAGTGGGGTACAGAACTCAAATTAGACAGCAGGTAACTTTGACAGCATCATTTGTTTATTTATTTATTTATTTTAACAAGAGATATGGGTACATATATATATATATATATATATATATATATATATATATATATATATATATATATATATATATATATATATATATATAGAGAACAGCAGCTAACGCAGTAACGCACACCAAGCAAAGATACAACGCTCCATGGCAAAAGCTGTCTGAACGAATGACTAAAGAAAGACAAGAATAGTTGTCAAAAGCACTACAGAGCAAACTGCCTCGTGCACACATCATTGCTAATGTATGAGAGTGCACAGGAATTCACACCTGACACTGAATCTACCAGTATACACACAGCTGAAAACACAATATCATGGAATATTGTATATCATAAGACAAGACATGTACAATAATTTATGTAGGGAAAAGCGGCTAAATTTCAGACTTAGAAAGTTTGGGTTTTTTTTCTTCTCTCACAATTTTTGTTACAAAGGAACGGAAAGGGGCCAAGGCACTGTTGAGTTAATTAATTAATAGAATGATTTTAGTATTGATACAATTTTACACTTTATACATAATACAGAATGGGTTCGGTTCTTCTTGCACTGCCAGTTGTGATGTGTGTATTGTATTGTATGGTATACCACAGCAAATTTCTCTGTGTGAAATTCGGGCTGCTCTCTCCGGGGAGAAGCACGTCGCCACAAGAGCAGCGCCGCCCATTATTTATTTATTTATTTTTTTCCTGCCTGCAAGTGTGTTTGTTTCCCTATTAAAGTGGCTTTTTCCTATGTAATTTTTTTCAGGGACAAGTCTCTTGTTGCCGTGGGTTCTTTTACGTGCGATAAATGCATGTTACACACGGGCCCTCGGATTATCGTCTCACCCGAAAGACTAGCACCCAGACCACCACTCACGGTCTAGTGGATGGGGGAAAGTTTCGGGCACAGTGTTTATTCATTCTCTCTCTCTCTCTCGCTCTCTCTCACACACATACGCGCGCACACACGCGCACACACACTCACACACACGCGCACACACCACACACACACAACACACACGCTTGTGCGCAACTGGCTTTAAGATTTTCTTTGTTGTGTGTGTGTGTGTGTGTATTGCAGAGAGCAGAACTGCCCAAGCTAGCGACGCGTGTGTGTGGGGACAGTGTTGAACGTCTCTTCCCCAATCATCGACCTACCTACCCAACCCAACCAACAAACATGACACGGCAAGTTACCGCCAGCGTGACACGTTACTCCTCAATCGTCTTTCCCTATGAATACGACCTCTGTGTGCGGACAAGGGGAGGCTAGTACAAAAGGGCAAGCTGCGGTTGCACGCAGACATCAGTGATGACGAGATCGGTAAGTATTGCTTGTTTGACGTTTTGCACAACATAATAATAATAACATAATATGGCGTGGTTATCGTGTCAACATCTAGAGTTATATAGAGGGTATTTACACCATGAACAGGTAGGGATGGGGAGGAGGGGTGGGGGGGGGGGGGTATGTGAAAGGCAGATGAGGGGTGGAGGGGAGTATAATTACTGAGGTGTTTTGGACATTTCACAACATACCTACATCTCACAAAATGTTGAACCTCGGGGTTGTGGCCAAGGAACAAAAAAAAAAAAAAAAAAGATAACCGAAATATCTAGTCATCTTTCCTCACCCGTCTTGTGTTAAAAAAAAACCCCAAAACATAACAAACAAAACCTAACTACTCACAGGGATAACAATACAGTCCAAGTACACGATTATGGGGTGGTGGTGGGTGGTGGTTTACAACAAATAATACCATTGTAATAAAGTAAAATATCATACGTATGTACACGTTTTAAGTACAGATTTACAATAATGAAGAAAGAGACCAATCAATCCATATCAACTCTTAAAGAGGTTTTTATGCACGTACGTACAAAATCGTGCTTTGTTGATCGATAATATCACCCACAATATGTGGCGATAAGTAAAATTCTGTCAAGAACAACAGAGATACAGAAAATCCTTTTTTTTTTTATATCGTGGAAAAGAAACATGAGACAGTTAACAAGAGTCAAGATGAGGAATAAGGTGACATCAGTCATCTGCGACAGTGACTGCTAAATCTGAGTATGACTGTAAGGCAACAAGAGATGAAAACGGACGAAAAGTAACTTCTATCATCGCTGTAGAAAAGTCTTCAGGAGGTGATTTGACAAAGCCGAGTCGGCCAGCAGTGAATACTGAATGTGCAGTCATGTGGCGAAGTCTGTAGCTAGTACCAACAGACTGCGCTGGTTTGGGCACGTTCAACGGAAAGCAGATCACCACATCATAAAAAGAGCAATGAACTTCGTAGTGGATGGAAAGAGACCAAAAGGGAAGACCTAGCAAGACCTGGTCTGCCTGTATTGCAGATGATCTTAGAGAAAGGGGCATGAAATAAGGAGGAAGCTCAAAACAGAGAGAGATGGAGAAGGCTCATCAATGTCAAACCTCCCCTGGGAGAAACATGACAAAAAGGAAGAAGAAGAAGAATACTAAGTTCAAGTGCAGTCAGTTCTTGCTGTAATAATTATAATTAGCACCAGCTGGGCTTGGCTTATGAAATGGATAGCAGCTGAAAGAGGGGGTGGGGGGTGGGGGGGGGGGGTAAATGACAGCTGTGAGTTGCAAACTGCTACTCTCATGGACATTTAAAAATAAAACTCTTTGTGTGTATTTTTATGTAGCCTGTATTTGATACGACAGAGATATGTAATACTTGTATGGAAAGCTATCGTGTTTGTTGTGATAGAATGTTTAACTTGTTTTTGAAAGATAGGCCGGGGGCTATGCACACGAGGTAAATACCATAAACCTTGAATGAAAGAATTAACGATAAAGAGATGGTAAGATATTAAAAAAAAAGGAGGGGTGGGGGGGAGCAGAGGGGGGGGGGGGGGGGTGCAAATAGGGTATTAGGACATCAACAAAAAATTTTACATCGTCAGCATGCTCCAAAAAACACAGGGTATATGTATAAAAAGTTGGTGGTGAACAAAAAGGTATGTTCACCCCCACCCAAAAAATAGTTTTCATTCCATTTTCGGTCCCAACAGAAAACAGAGAGAAAAGACATAAATAATATACACTGCAAGTCCACACACACCACACACACACACACCCCACACACACACCACACACACACACACACACACACAGCCTATTCTAGCAAGGACACACACACATACCATCTTACACGAAAATAAAATCTTCAACACAATATTCACACACTTCACACCACCAATTCGTGTATACGCATATATATCATAATTAACTATAAACTGTCAAGCACAGAATGACACAAATTTGCACCCCAAAAATCTTGTCAATGGATTAGCACAACTTTCCAAGAAAGTGAAGGTTTATAAATAGGGATACATAGTAATACGTTCGAATGATAAAATAAAGGAGAAAAAGGGAGGCACGCAAATATTGACTTAAAAAATATCCATAGTATTAACTGTTATAAGATTGCTCATGAAAAAACCCCCTGACAAAATCTTAATTATACAGAAATTGGTTGTAAAATTTATCATCAACATTTATGGCCTTTCGAGAGGCGATAATTATTTTATTATCCTCTCAGTTGCTTTTATAGTTGTAGGAATTCTTCATAGCTCTCTTCATTATCAAAGCCTATATAACGACCATTATCTCTTGTAAATATAATACATTTAGCCATAAAAAATAAAAAAAATTCAAGGTTGTCATTCCCCCCCCCCCCCGTCCCCAAAATCAAAGTAAATTTTACAATAGTATAGCGCAAATTTTACATATAAAAAATATTCAAGTTTTTTTCTTTGACGACTGTTTTCAAGATAAAGTGTATTTAAATGTCTTCGTGACAGCTATCTTTAGATACTTGAGTATTTTATGAAGAGCCATTTGATCTTGTCAGATTCTTGAGAATTTTTTTTTCTTTTGGCTCATTGATGCTTTTTTTTGGTATAATATGTGAATATGTATGACTGTCTGAAGAAAATAATTATAATAATAATAAAAGAGATTGTTTAAAAACTTGTTCATAGTAGTAAAAAAAACTATAAAAAAATTCTGAAGTTCTCACAGACATACACATTACCACTCCAAAACAAAATCTTTGCAACATTTCATTATTGGTTTATTTTTTATTCTATCAACCCCCCCCAATTTTTTTTGGGGGGAGTTGTCACCTCCCCCCCCCCTCCCCCCAAAAAAACCCCAAAACAAAACCCCTCTTTGATTCCAGGGACAGTGCAGCATCGAAAACAGAATCCTGAAAGGCAGAGGGGGGGGGGGGGGGGGAAGGGGGGGGGGGGGGGAGGGGGGGGGGGGGAATAGGTAGGTATCCACAATAAGTCGGCAAGCAGATGACGCATGGACCAGAGAAGACAGACAGACAGACAGACAGACAGACAGACAGACAAGGATGGCTTCCCCCACTGCTACAGACTTGAGTCAGCAGCAGTCAAGTCTGATGGTGCAGCAGACGACATCATCACCAGAAGGGTGGAGATGGGGAGAGTCTGGCAGTGGCCGCACTGTGACTGTCGTCAAACGCAGCACTGATTTGGTCATGGCACACACAGGGTGGTGGTGATGATGAAAAGAGGGTAGGGGGAAGGGCCTCCCAAAAGAGGCCTCAGCGGAGCAGAGTCTGCCTTCCACCGTCATGACGTCAGGCTATGCCGGCGGCCATACGACGTCACTCTATGACGTCATCATGGACGTAGAGGAAGGGGGGGTGGGGGTGGGAGATGGGTGAAACAGGATTCCATCGCTGACCATGGGGGGGTTTCCAGTGAGGTGTTTTCTGGAAAGAAAAACAAAGGTGGAAGTTGGTGGTGAACACAAGGTGAGATGATGGAGGAGGAGGAGGAGGAGGTTTTGTGTGGGGTTTTGTGTGGGGGGGGGGTTGTAGTGTGTGTGTGTTGTGGTGTGTTTTGAGATGGTGGAGGAGGTGGAGGAGGTGGTGGTGGTGGTTGGGGGTGGGTTGTAGTGTGAGTGTGTGTTGTGGGGTGTGGTTGTGTGTGTTGTTTGGGGTGTGTGTGTTGTGGGTGTGGTTGTGTGTGTTGTGGTGTGTGTGTGTTGTGTGTGTGTGTGTGTTGTGGTGTGTGTGTTTTGTTGTGGTGTGTGTGTTGTGTTGTGGTGTTGTGTGTGTGTTGTGGTGTGTGTGTGTGTGTTGTGGTGTGTGTGTGTTGTGGTGTGGTGTGTTGTGGTGTGGTGTGTGTGTTGTGGTGTGTGTGTTGTGGTGTGTGTGTTGTGGGTGTGTGTGTTGTGGTGTGTGTTGTGGTGTGGTGTGTGTGTTGTTTTTGTGGTGTGTGTGTGTGTGCTGTGTGTGTGTTGTGGTGTGTTTGTGGTGTGGTGTGTGTGATGTGCTGTGTGTGTGTATGTGGTGTGTGTGTTGTGGTGTGTGCGTGTGTTGTGGTGTGTGTTGTGGTGTGTGTGTTGTTTGGTGTGTGTTGTTGTGTGTGTGGTTGTGGTGTGTGGTGTCTGTGTTGTGGTGTGGTGTGTGTGTGTGTTTTGGTGTGTTTGTGGTGTGGGTGTTGTGTGTGGTGTTATGGTGTGTGTGTGGTGTTGTGGTGTGTGGGAGTGTGCCGTGCGCCGTGCGTACAGCACACACACACACACACACCGCAACTCTCACACACACACACCGCAACTCGCATACACATACCACACCACAACACGCACACCACAACACAAACACACACCACAACACACACACCACAACACAAGCACGTGTGTGTTGTGCCACACCACAACACACGCACGTGTGTGTTGTGGTGTGTGTGTGTGTTGAAGTGTACAGCACACACACACACAAACACACACCGCAACACACACCACACCACAACACACACCAACACCACAACACACCACCACACCACAACGCACACCACACCACAACACACAGACACCGCAACACACACCACACCACACACCGCAACGCACCACAACACACACCACCACACACCACACCCCAACACACCGCAACGCACACACACCACACCACAAACACCCCAAACCACAACGAACACACACCACACCGCACCGCAACACACCACACCACACCACAACACACCGCACACACACCGCAACACACACCACACCACACCACAACGACACACACCACAACGACACACACCGCACACACCACCGCAACACGCACACACCACCGCAACACAACACCGCAACACACACCACCACAACACCGCAACACACCACACCGCAACACACACCGCAAACACACACCCGCAACACACCAACCGCAACACACACACCACAATATGTGTGTTGGTGTAGTGGTGTTGTGGTGTTCGGTGTGTGTGTGTTGCGGTGTGTGGTGTGTTGCGGTGTGTGTGTGTGTTTGCGTGTGTGGTGTGTTGCGGTGTGTTGTGGTGTGTGTGTGTGTTGTGGTGTTGCGGTGTGTGGTGTTGCGGTGTGTGGGTGTTGCGGTGTGTGTGGTGTGTGTGTGTGTGTGGTGTTGCGGTGTGTGGTGTGTTTTCGGTGTGTGTGTGTTGCGGTGTGTTTGGTGTGTGTGTTCGTTGTGGTGTGTGTGTTGTGTGTGGTGTGTTGTTGTGTATGTATGTTTGTGGGGTGTGTGTGCGTTGTGTATGTTTGTGGTGTCGTGTGTGTGTTGTGTGTGTGTGCTGTCGCGTGGGCGCGCACACACACACGAACACACACCACAACATACACAATACACTCTACAACACACCACACCACAACACACCACAACACACACCACAACACACGCACGTGTGTATTGTGGTGTGTGTGTGGTGTGGTGAGTGTGTTGTTGTGTGTGGTGTGTGTGTTGTGGTGTGGTGTAGTGTTGTGCGCGCGTGCGTACAGCATACACAAAACACACACCACAACACATACCGCACCACCCACACACAACACAACCACCCCACAACACCACGCACACACACCACAAACCCCACAAAACCAACACCCCACCAAAACCACAACACAAAACACACCACAACACACCCACCACAACCACAACACACACACACCACAAACACACCCACCAAAACCACAACACAAAACACCCCACACCACCACACACACCACCACACACCACAACACACACACAAAACCACAACAACACAACCACAACACACACACACCACAACACACACACCACAACACACACCACAACACACACACCACAACACACACACACCACACCACACACCACAAACACAAAACCAAAACACACACACCAATAAACACACACACAACCACCACAACACACAAACACCCCACCCCAAACAACACACACACAACACCACAACACACACACACCACCACACACACCACAACACACCACAAACACACACACACCACAACACACCCCAACAACACACACCCCAACCACAACACACACACACCAAAAACACACAAAAAACAACACACACACCACAACACACACACCACAACACACACACACCCCCACCACACACCACAACACACCCCACAACACACACACCACAATACACACACACACACACCACAACACACCACACACACACCACAACACACACACACACCACAACACACACACACACACAAGACACCCAGACACACTTCCCTGTACAATCTACAACAATGCTAGGATAACGTCACTCCCATTCTCCTCAATGCAAGCATGGCGTTGATTGCCTTCTGCAAGACAGAAAACACACACACACACACACACACCACACACACACACGACGTAAGCTTTAAGCTTCTTTTTGTTGTTGCTAAAACTGTTAATGTTCTTTTTTAAAGTTCATAATTATGTGTTATGCTCTACTGAATAAAGTTGGGTTTTTTTTTCTCCTGAAAAACCTCCTGCTGTTT
>CM054158.1:30111525-30121525 GCA_028751875.1 Rapana venosa
TATCTATCTATCCTATCCATCTACCTATCTATCTATCTATCCATCTATCTATCCCCTATTATCTATCTATATCTATCCATCTATATCTATCTATATCTATCTATCTATCATTTATCATATCTATATATCTCTACACTATCTCTACCTACCTACCTACCTACCTACCTATCTATCTATCTATCTATCTATCTATCTATCTATCTATCTATCTATCTATCTATATATCTATACTGCTCCTAGCCTACCTGGCTGCATGGCCGCACGTGCCTTTCTGCTCTCTCACTCATCATCGTCTCTTTCTAGCTTTCTTGGAAATCCCCCTGGGTGAAAAATGGTCTTCAGCACGTTTTCTGTACCGATGAATTTTTTTTTTGGATTTTTTTTTATAACGAAAATCCCCTCCCCTCTCTCTCTACGATGTTTTTGGACTCCACACGGTAAAAAATAAAAAAAGTTTCTGATTTAAAAAAAATTCAGTTAGTTAACTTGTATATATGTGTTCTTGCCAAATTTGTCCATTTCTTTTAAGGAAAAGTAAATCTATTATTCTTCAATTCACTTTAATAAACTTATACGTATATGTATTCTTGCCAAAAGTGTCCATTTCTCTTAAGAAAAAAGAAATCTATTATTCTTTAATTCAGTTAGTCAACCTTATACGTATGTATTCTTGTCAAAATTGTCCATTCTCTTCAAAGAATGACATTTAGTCTGAAGTTATCTCTCTTAATACACCTTGCAGTACAGGCATGATTATTCTCTCGTGCGCATACATGCACACACGCGTACACACACACACAGATACACACACAGACACACACACAGACACACACAAATCTCTGAACACCATATTCAAGCACAAACCAAAATTATCAGAACCATGCAATTTCCATTATACCCCCACGCACACCCTAAAAAAAAATGTAGAAGATAGGAAGAAACTGCTACTTCAGATCAACCATATCTGATTTAACAAATAAAAATTACAAAAGAAAAATGACCCCCCCTCCCCTACTTTCCCCAAATTTTCTAATGAGTATCACCATGAACACAGAGAGAGAGAGAGAGAGAGAGAGAGAGAGAGAGAGAGAGAGAGAGAGAGAGAGAGAGAGACAGACAGACAGACAGACAGGCAGACAGAGAGGGGTGGGGGAGAGAGAGAGAGAGAGAGAGAGAGAGAGAGAGAGAGAGAGAGAGAGAGAGAGACAGACAGACAGACAGACAGATAGACAGACAGAGGGTGGGGGGAGAGAGAGAGAGAGAGACAGAGACAGACAGACAGACAGACAGAGAGGAGAGGGGGGGGATGGGGATAGGTGTGGTTTCAATCAGCAGCAGCAGCAGCAGCAACAGCAGCAGCGGCAGCAGCAGCAGTAACAGCAGCAACAGCAGCAGGCTCTTATCAACGGTTTTAACGGCTGCATACATCCGCGTAGCTGACTGAGTCAGCTCTATACCAGCCAATGCCACAAAGAAGGGGCCGTGTAGTATGATTGTAGTGAGGGTGCCTTGAAGTTAGAAGCGGCCCCTAACCATGCAGGCAAACGGATGCCTTTTGAAGTATAACTCGCAGATAATAACGAAACTTGAGGACCGCTAAGGAAGCCGAAAGTGACGCTAATGACAATAATAATAATAATAATAATAATAATAACCAGCTGACTCTGACACTGCCGAGAAAAGCTGAGTGGAAAAGTTATTTAAAAAGATAAAAAAGGAAAAAGAAAAGACTAAAAAAAGGAAAAAGAAAAGACTCTTTGTTTCTTGAACAGAAAAGAAGAGGTTTTGATGACCGCAAGGGATGTGTCCTGTCGAAAAATAAATCCCCCAAATAAACGGACCCCCCAAAAAAAAAACAACAACAAAAGAACAAAACAACACACGCACAAAAACAAACAAAACAACCAACAACCCACCAAAACAACATCAACAAAAACAAAACAACAAAACCAAACCAACAACAAAACAACGACAAACATACAACAAAGAAAGACAGACAGAAAGAAAGACAACACGCCTGCGCACGCGCAAACCAAAATCAATAAAATTTGTGGGAATGTCCCTAATCAAATTATTAAATTTGCGCACGCACGCGCACCCCCTAAGTTTGAAAAAACCAAACAAAGAAGCACAAATATACCACAAAATCACACATACCAATATTATTTCCAAAGGAAAATCGTGTCTTAAATGTTTGTGTAAGTGTATACATGTGCATTGGTATGAAAGCATCCATGTAAACGTCACATCACATCACACAAAGTGTCAATGTGTATCACAACACATACACAACGCACAACCTGTCAAAAACGTGTGTCACAACATTTACGCACAAAGTGTCAAGGTGTGTACCACAACACTTACAGAAGTGTCAAAAGTGTAAAACTTAGAGAACGCACAAAGTGACAATGTGTGTATCACAACACTTGTAGAACGCACAAAGTGTCAAACGTGCATCACAACACTTACACAACGCACAAAGTGTCAAGGTGTGTACCGCAACACTTACAGAATGCACAAAGTGTCAAACGTGTCACAACACTTACAGAAGTGTCAAAAGTGTGTCACAACTTACAGAAGTGTCAAAAGTGTGTCACAACACTTACAAACTTAGAGAACGCACAAAGTGACAATGTGTGTATCACAACACTTGTAGAACGCACAAAGTGTCGAACGTGCATCACAACACTTACACAACGCACAAAGTGTCAAGGTGTGTACCGCAACACTTACAGAATGCACAAAGTGTCAAACACTTACAGAAGTGTCAAAAGTGTGTCACAACTTACAGAAGTGTCAAAAGTGTGTCACAACACTTACAAACTTAGAGAACGCACAAAGTGACAATGTGTGTATCACAACACTTGTAGAACGCACAAAGTGTCAAACGTGTATCACAACACTTACACAACGCACAAAGTGTCAAGGTGTGTACCGCAACACTTACAGAATGCACAAAGTGTCAAACGTGTCACAACACTTACAGAAGTGTCAAAAGTGTGTCACAACCTACAGAAGTGTCAAAAGTGTGTCACAACACTTACAGAAGTGTCAAAAGTGTGTCACAACACTTACAGAACGCACAAAGTGTCAAACTTGTATCACAACACTTACAGAACGCACAAAGTGTCAAACTTGTATCACAACACTTAGAGAACGCACAAAGTGTCAAACTTGTATCACAACACTTAGAGAACGCACAAAGTGTCAAACACTTGTATCATAGCTCTTATAGAATGCACAAAGTGTCAAACACTTGTATCACAACACTTAGAGAACACACAAAGTGTCAAACTTGTATCACAACACTTAGAAAATGCACAAAGTGTCAAACACTTGTATCATAGCTCTTATAGAATGCACAAAGTGTCAAACACTTGTATCACAACACTTAGAGAACACAAAAAGTGTCAAACTTGTATCACAACACTTAGAGAACGCACAAAGTGTCAAACGTGTATCCCAACACTTACACAACACACAAAGTGTCAAACGTGTATCACAACACTTACAGAACTCACAAAGTGTCAAACTTGTATCACAACACTTACAGAACACACAAAATGTCAAACGTGTATCACAACACTTACACAACACACAAAGTGTCAAACGTGTATCACAACACTTACACAACGCACAAAGTGTCAATCGTGTATCACAACACTTACAGAACTCACAAAGTGTCGAACTTGTATCACAACACTTACAGAACACACAAAATGTCAAACGTGTATCACAACACTTACACAAAGTGTCAAACGTGTATCACAACACTTACACAACGCACAAAGTGTCAATCGTGTATCACAACACTTACAGAAGTGTCAAACTTGTATCACAACACTTACAGAACGCACAACGTGTCAAAAGTGTGTCACAACACTTACACAACGCACAAAGTGTCAAAACACTTACAGAATGCACAAAGTATCAAACGCAAGAGGATTTTTTCTCTGGAGTTCACATAAGTGCCGACTCTACTCCCCCCCCCCCCCCCCCCCCCCCCCCCCCCACTCCAAAAAAAAAAGTTCTTTGGATGAGACTATAAGCCGAGGTCCGGTGTGCGAACGCATGCACAACATCTTGCGTACACGTTCAAACCTGTTCCGCTTTTCGCAAGAGTAGACCATTGTGTGTCGGTGGGAACGGATGACAACATTTACAAAACTGCATACACACGAGGACTGGATGTACAAACAAAACAAAAAAAGCACAAAAAAGGCACACGACTGCTTATTCCGTTATCCTCGAAATAAAAGAATCAAATCAAATCAAATCAAAGCAAATAAAACGTGTATCACCGACACTTACAGAACGTAACAGATGACGCCCACGCTCCACATGTCGGTGGCTGGGGAGATGGGGTCAAAGTTCACCACTTCCGGCGCCACGAACTCGGGCGTCCCAAAGAGCACGCGCAGAACTTCCCGCGGGTTGTACTTCCGGGCCAACCCAAAGTCAATGATCTTGATGCGGTTCCCTTCCCGAGTCAGACACAAGATGTTCTCGGGCTGTGGAATAAAAATAAAATAAAATAAATAATGGATTAAAAAAAAAAAAAAAGGGCTTTATTCCATTTTTCACAGAACATTATTTATTGTACATAATGATATTGCAAACAATGCACATATCAGCAACTAATACAATCTATCTATCTATCTATCTGTCCCGTAGTCTGACGACCGTGGGGGCACGCTCAAAGACTCAACAACCAGTTCCCTCCATTCCTCTCTCTGTTCTGCCTTTCTCAGGGTTTTGTTGAGTTCTAGGCCTGTCCATTCGCTGATGTTATCCTCCCAGCTCTTCCTTGGTCTGCCTCTTCTTCTTCCTCCTTGGACAGTGCCTTGTAAAACTGTCTTTGCAAGTCCTTTGGATCTTGTGACATGCCCATACCATTTAAGTTTACGCTTTTTCACGATCGTTAGAAGGTTTTCATAGGGTCCAATGGTTTGCTGGATTCTGTTTATGCACGCTTTCGTTGCATATGTGGTCTTTGTAGGAGATGCCAAGGAGTCTCCGAAATCATCTCATCTCCACCGCCTGTACTCTTCTCTCCAAATCTGCAGTCAGGGTCCATGATTCACAGGCATACAGAAAAAGGATATGACAAGGGAGCGCATTAGTCTGATCTTGGAGATAAGGGAGATATTTTTATCTCTCCAGATGGTGTTTAGTTTTGACAAAGCTGTTATTGTCTGTGCAGTCCTGCATACTACTTCTGGATCCAAACCAGAAGTAGTATGCAACTAATACTACGCAGTAACAGCATTCACAATGAGACAACATGGGGAGTAAAATATCAAACAAACTGATCACGTACGCCCAAGTTGGATACGCTGGGCCTGACTTGTCAGGCGCTTAAAACGGCAGTGTAACGCATTTTCTGCTCAGATGACAGACAACTATAGTTGCTGTCTGAGAGTTTGAGGAAGAAGAAGAAGAAGAGGAAACAAATTGATAAAGAAACAACGGTGAAAGCCATAACAATATCAGCGACAATTACTGGAGGAGCAATATTGCAAACAAGTTGTTTTGTCCACTGTTAATCCTTCTCATTCTTTGTGGATAATGGATGACTCGAGCTAATCATAATTATCTCTTTTGCAAGTGTGTGTGTGTGTGTGTGTGTGTGTGTGTGTGTGTGTGTGTGTGTGTGTGTGAGAGAGAGAGAGAGAGCGAGAGAGAGAGAGAGAGAGAGAGAGAGAGAGAGAGAGAGAGAGAGAGAGAGAGAGAGAGAGAGAGAGAGAGAGAGAGAGAGAGAGAGAGAGAGAGAGAAAGAAAGAAACAGACAGACAGAGACACAGACAGACAAAAACAAACAGCGTTTATTTAACCCATACACTACTACTGAACTCATCATTTTTCACACCCCAAGAGTTACCTTCTGATACACGGGGGACGAACTTTTCCACAACTTGAATATAATAATAATAATGATAATAATAATAATAATAACAACAACAATAATAATATAATGATAATAAACAAACCAAACAACAAAACATCATGGTTATGATATGAGCGATTCCTAACAACAGCTTTACACATTACCCAGCCTTTACAGAACGCGAATGTGCAGTCTGTGGTGGTGAAGGATAATATTAGATTTGCTCAAATCACGTTAAAAAAATACATGCGACTGTCTTGTCAATGATATCATAATTATCATGTATCAAGTCATCTGTCGCAAATGTGGAAGTCATTCGCGTAACAACGTGTGTATGTGAATAATTATGTGACAGGACTATCGTCAGGTTTACTTGTTGTCCTGTCAAGGTTATGCTCGTATTTATGCGACACTTTATAATAATAATAATAATAATAAAAAAAAAATAAAAAAAATAATGTATGGAATTTATATAGCGCTGAATCTTGTAAAGCAACATATCAAAGCGCTCAGAAGACTTTTTTTTTTTTTAAATCGAGGATAATGGAATAAGCACTCATGTGTCTTTTTTTTTTTTAAACATCCAGTCCCCGTGTGTATGCGGTTTTGTAAATTTTGTCATCTGTTCCTACCGGCACACAATGGCCTACTCTTTCGAAAAGCGGAACAGGATTTAACGTGTGCGCAAGATGTTCTGCATGCGTTCGCACACGGGGGGCCTCGGTTTATAGTCTCATCCGAAGGATAAATTCTGTTTATTTAAACCAAAGGATAAAGCAGTGTATGACAAGATTGTTTTTTGTTTTTTTTCCAAACCTCGGGTTAGAGCTCCCAGTTTCTCCAATTGGTGAGATTTTTGACGTCCCCCCCCCCCCCCCCCCCCCCTCCCGCTCCCCCCCCCCCCCCCCCCCCCCCTCCTTAAACCATTTAGGTAGCTGCATTCCGACTTCGGGGATTTCAGGTATGTTCCTTACCTTCATGTCCAAGTGCAGCACGCGCTGATTGTGCATGAAGGCCACGCCCTCGCAGATCTGTCGCATGAACATGACGCAAGCCTTCTCCGTCAAGATGAAGTCGTCGTTGATGACGCGTTCGAACAGCTCCCCGCCCGAAATTCTGCGCACAACACAAGAAGAGAGAGACAGAGAGAGATCAAAATCAAAGTCTTCTGTTTCGAGGATGATGAATCAAACACCCACCCCCATGTGCTTTTTACACATCCAGTCCCCGCCCTTTGGGATACATCACGATAGTAAAACAAATGTGTGTGTGTGTGTGTGTGTGTGTGTGTGTGTGTGTGTGTGTGTGTGTGTGTGTGTGTGAGTGTGAGATAGAGATAGATAGATAGATAGATAGAGTGAGAGAGAGAGAGAGAGAGAGAGAGAGAGAGAGAGAGAGAGAGAGAGAGAGAGAGAGAGAGAGAAGAACGATAATAATTGTTTACTGTGGTAAGCTGTCAAACTCATTCACAAAGAGATATTATATTCAATTTCAAAGTAGAGTCATTTTGTACTCAAGAGATATTATAATTATTCAATTTCAAAGTAGTAGTCATTTTGTACTTAAAGAGATATTATATTCAATTTCAAAGTAGAGTCATTTTGTACTCAAAGAGATATTATATTCAATTTCAAAGTAGAGTTGTTGTTGTTGTTGTGCGTTCCCCAGCTTTACACCCTGGGGGTCACCCAAAACATGCACCCTGACTCACTCATCCCACCTGGGAATCACTGTGAGATAGGAAGTACACCGGGTGAGAAGTTTGCGTGTACGACTATTTTCAAGTACCTCGCCACATAGGCAGCCATACTCCGACTTCAGAGGATTTTTTCTCCTATAAAGGAGAGTGCAGTTTGTTATTTTAAGAGCTTGTCATGGCTGAAGGCAATCTCAACACAACATTTTAAACATAACAACATTTTAATGTAGGCCTTAGCAATTAGCTGACATCAATAACTGACACAGCTTTTGGCCTGGGCCAATCAAAGTAGAGTCATTTTGTACTCAAGAGATATTATAATTATTCAATTTCAAAGTAGTAGTCATTTTGTACTCAAAGAGATATTATATTCATTTTCAAAGTAGAGTCATTTTGGTCTGAAGAGATCCATTCAATTTCAAAGTAGAGTCATTTTGTACTCAGAGATATTATATTCAATTTCAAAGTAGAGTAATTTTGGTCTCAAAAGATTTTATTCAATTTCAAAGTAGAGTCATTTTGTACTCAAGAGATATTATATTCAATTTCAAAGTAGAGTCATTTTGGTCTCAAGAGATATATTCAATTTCAAAGTAGAGTCATTTTGGTATCAAGAGATATATTCAAATTCATAACAGAAGAAACCCAATTCTTCCAGTAAAGTTAACCTCTAGTGTTTTTCTTGTTAAAATTATTGTTGTTGTTGTTGTTGTTTTCTTAGTTTCATACTTGAAACCATCACATGGAGACGGCCATGGAAAGAAATGGCATAGAAAGATGATAATTATTGTCCAGCCGACAAAACTTTATCAGCAGAGCGATAAAAAATGGAGTGGAAAGCTAAGCGCTTGTAGTAAACAAACAAAACAAAACAAAACCAAAAAACCCCAAAACCACTCCCCACCCCCCAAAGAAAAAAACCCAACCACCCACCCCCACCCCCCCCAGTGCCAGTGGTATATAGACAGTCTAGTCAGTCTGTCAGCTCTCTCTCTCTCTACCAGCAAATCTGCCCACTTCTTCTTCACCACCATCACCCATACCACCTGAAGCAAAGGGGCCCTGCAGATAAACTGCCGGTGTACACTAGCGGAAAAAGCCCCCTCCCCCTCCCTTATCTGACCCGGCCCAGGCAACTTGTATGTTATCTTGACTACACGTTTATTAGGAATAATGCGCTTTGATTTGGCTTTGCAAGATACAGCGCTATATAAGTTCAATTTATTATTATTATTATTATTATTATTATTATTATTATTATAACTGCTTAATCAAAGTAACCAACTACGTATTAAAAAACAATACGGGCCCATTTTGAACATACGTTTCATGAATATTTCATAAAGTTGCCAACCATACATTAAAAACAATTAAAAAAACAAACCCAAACAAACCAACCCCAAACAAATAAAAAAAACCCACACACCCCAACCCAGAACAAAAAAGAACCCCCCCCCCCCCCATACAAACACCCCCCCCTCCCCAAACCAAAACCCACACACAACCATCTTCTTCCCCCCACTCTCAATACAATCATTTATTCCATGGTATAAATCTTTCTTTAGTTTGTTCGGTTTTTTTCTTATAGAAAGAATATGAAGCACAGATACGGAAAGCTTAAGTCAGTTTATTTACTTACAAACAATAGATTTAACCTGTAATGACGAATTCTCTTGTATTCACTAATCCCCTGCCACTCACACCCCCCCCCCCCCCCCAAACCCTGTACATTCAATTCTCCAGCCATGTTGGTGTTGTGCGTTCCCCAGCTTAACACTCTGGGGGGTCACCCAGAATGTGTGCACTCTCACATCCCACCTACCTGAGAATCACTAATGAGATTGAAATAATTGCACACTGAATGACAAGTTGGCGTGTATGACTTTTTGGGTTTTTTTAAAAAGTACTTCGCTATATAGTCAGCCATACTCGGATTTCATAGGATTTTTTTTTCTCTCCTCCTTTAAAGGCGAGTGACGGTTGGTTATGTTAAAGAGCTTGTCATGGCTGAAGGCAATGAATCTCAACACACCATTTTAGAGTGAAGGTTGGTTATGTTAAGAGCTTGTCATGCATGAATCTCAACACACCATTTTAGAGTGAAGGTTGGTTATGTTAAGAGCTTGTCATGGCTGAAGGCAATGAATTTGAACACACCATTTTAGAGTGAAGTTTGCTTATGTTAAGAGCTTGTCATGGCTGAAGGCAATGAATCTCAACACACCATTTTAGAGTGAAGGTTGCTTATGTTAAGAGCTTGTCATGCATGAATCTCAACACACCATTTTAGAGTGAAGGTTGGTTATGTTAAGAGCTTGTCATGCATGAATCTCAACACACCATTTTAGAGTGAAGGTTGGTTATGTTAAGAGCTTGTCATGCATGAATCTCAACACACCATTTTAGAGTGAAGG
>CM054158.1:30126525-30134025 GCA_028751875.1 Rapana venosa
TGGACAGGCGGCAATGCGATCATCAAAGCCATGTTCAGCAGCTCCACATTTAAAACGATTCCTTCCTAATTTACACTTGGCTCTCTCTCTCTCTCTCACACACACACACTCCCACCCTCTCTCTCTCTCTCTCTCTCTGGGGGTCCCATCACGTGATGTGAAGCCTAATTTATTTTATTCAGATTCTGTCTACTCATGGCATCTAGTCACCCTGAGATTGTGCGCACAGCCTTACTTTCTATTTGTGTAAAGCCTTTAGAATAATAGTTATCTTGGTTTCTTAAGTCTTTTTTGGGTGGGGGGGGGGGGGGGGACTGATTTTTTATTGTGGTGGTTGTGGTTATACAAATAACATTTTGGGTTTTTTGTTTGTTTGTTGTTGTTGTTTTTTTGTTTTTGTGTTTCCTTATTTTTCTCACTAAAATACTAAGCAGCTCGTCAACCCCCCCTTTCATGTATGGGCCAATGGCCTTTTTGTGAATAAATCTTTCGAGTTCGAGTTCGAGTTTTCTCTCTCTCCCCCCCCCCCCCCCCCCCCCCCCCCCCCCCCCCCCCCCCCCCCCCCCCCCCCCTCTCTCCCTCCCCCCCCCCCCCCCTCCTCTCCTCCTCTCTTCTTGTAAATAAAGTAAGAGTACACACATAAACAACTACAGTTCCGCCTGCGCCCCACCCTTGTGCAAAAAAAAAAAAGACATACCAGGAGGGTGGGTGCACCTTAGTTAGTCTTGCTGAATCTTCTTAGCACTCCATCCCTCCTCCCAAAACTACACAAGGCCAGGCTCAAGTTAATGTTAATGCCTGTGCACGTACACTTCGGATGAGACTATAAACCGAGGCCCCGTGTTCGAACGCATGCAGAAAACATCTTGCGCACACGTTACATCCTGTTCCGCTTTTCGTAAAGAGTAGGTCATTGAGTGCCGGTGGAAACATGACAAAATTTACAAAAACCGCATAAACACGGGGACTGGATGTAAAAAAAAGCACATGAGTGCTTATTCCATTATCCTCGATATAAAAGAATAAATAAATAAATAAAAAACTGTGGATCAAAGCGTCAGTTAGTTGCCAGTGGTGCGAACAGAGAACACTGACTGTGTATAATGTAGACTACTACACTAGACAGAGAGAGGAGAGAGGAGAAGAGAAGTTGGAGTATAGAAGGACAGAGAACAGAGCAGACAGACTGTAGTATACTACACTACACTACACTGCACTGCACTACGCTGCACTACACTACACTGCAATGCACTACACTGCACTGCACTACGCTACACTACACTGCACTGTACTGTACTGTACTGCACTGCCCTACACTAGAGAGACAGAGGAAAGAGAAGTTGTTTTTTTCTATTCAGAGAATTGGCTGAAAAGGAGTGTTGAGAACAGAGCATACAGATTGTAGTATAGTATACTACACTACACTACACTGCACTGCACTACACTACACTTCATTACACTACACTACACTACACTTCATTACACTACACTACACTACACTTCACTACACTACACTACACTACACTACACTACACTACACTACACTTCTTGTTAGAACTATTACTCGCTATTGGTTGCATGACTGTGTAAGAATGAGTTGAGTGCAAGCGCTTTGATTTGTCTGTGCAAGATTCAGCGCTATATAAATTCCATTTATTATTATTATTATTATTATTACACTACACTTCATTACACTGCACTGCACTGCACTGCACTGCACTACACTACACTTCATTACACTGCACTACACTACACTACACTACAATACACTAGAGAGACAGAGGAGAGAGAAGAGAAGTTTGGATTATAGAAGGACATAGCAAAGAGCAGACAGACTGTAGTATACTACACTACACTACACTACACTGCATTACACTACACTACACTGCACTGTACTATACTACGCTACACTGCACTGCACTACACTATAGATACAGAGGAGAGAGAAGTGTTTTTTTCTATTCCGAGAATAGAAGGACAGAAAACAGAGCAGACAGACTGTATACTACACTACACTACACTACACTACACTACACTGCACTACACTACACTGCATTACACTATACTACGCTACACTACACTGCACTGTACTGCACTACACTACACTACAACAGAACAGAACAGACAGATTGTATACTACACTACACTACACTACGCTACGCTACACTACACTGCACTGCACTACACTACACTACACTGCACTACGCTACCCTACCCTACCCTAACCTACACTACACTGCACTGCACTACGCTACACTACACTACACTACGCTACACTACACTAAAACTTCACTACACTAAACTACACAACACTAAACTTCACTACACTACACTACACTGCACTACACTACACTACACTACACTACACTACACTACACTACACTGCACTACATTACACTACACTACAGAGAAGTTTTTTCTATTCAGAGAGTTGGCTGAATAAGACAAGAATAGAGCACAAGACCACACCTACAATACACTACCACTGCACTGCACTGCACTGCACTTACACTCACGCATACGCTACGCTTACGCTAAAACTACACTACACTACGCTACACTCACTGCACTGCACTGCACTGCACTAAAGCAACGCTACACTACCCTACACTACACTACGCTACCCACCTACACTACAAAATACACTAAACTGCACTAACACTACACTACACTACATTACGCTACACTTCACTAAACTTCATACACACACTACACTACACTACATTACGCTACACTACACTACACTACACTAAACTGCACTGCACTACACTACACTACACTAAACTTATGCACTACACTACACTACACTACAGAGGAGAGAAGTTTTTCTATTCAGAGAGTTGGCTGAATAAGACAGAGAATAGAGCACACAGACTACACTACACTACACTACATTACACTACACTACACTACACTGCACTGCACTGCACTGCAATGCACTTCACTTCACTACACTGCACTGCACTGCACTGGACAGCTTTGCACTGCCCTGCCCTACCCTACCTTACACTACACTACACTACACTACACTACACTACACTACACTACACTCCACTACCCCCCAATAGGGGACAGCTTTTTTTCTATTCAGGGGTTTGGGCATTGACTAAACGGGGAAGACTTGAGCTCTTGTGGCGCGGCAACGGCTTAGACGGGCCTTACAGGTAAAAATAATAATAATAATAAATAAGTGATTAAAAATTTAAAAAATGATAATAAAAATATTGCATGGCATTTTATAGCCCTATATCTCTTTTTGGGCTCTAGCTACTTCTTTCAAGGAAAAAAAAAAAAAGAAAGAGTGGGTGAAAATTTGTTTTTTGATTCAGTGTTGTCTGCCGGGCCCTCCGTCCACCCTCTGTCTGTCTCTCTAGGAGAAAGAATCCCCCTCAAAAAAAAAACCCAAAAAAACCCAACCCAAAAAAACCCCCTAAAAACAAAACTCTTTTGACCTTTTTTGGTTTTCGTCAAGGAAGCGAGCGTTTGGAGTAAGTGAATGTCGAATACGGGAAAAGAGATTTCCTTTATTTTATTTTATTTAGGTTTTAAGTGTCTCTGTCTGTCTCTCTGTCTGGCTGTCTGTCTCTCTCCCCCGAAATTTTTCTGTATTTTAGAAAATGTTTCTAAAAAAAAAAAAGAGATACTCAATTGAAGAACAGACTCTCCGATATGGAGAGTAGGCCACTGGGTTCTGAAAAAACGGATGACCCAAAAAAAAAAACCCCCCCAAAAAAAAAAAAAACCCCAAAAAAACCCCAAAAAACGAAACAACAACCAGGGTTTTTGATGTGTGTTTTGTTGGCTTAAGCATCTTTTCCGAAGTTGGAATGCAGTTACCTAATGGTTAAGTCTCTCTCTCTCTCTCTCTCTCTCTCCTCTCTCTCTCTCTCTCTCTCTCTCTCTCTCTCTCTCTCTCTGACAATTTCTCTCTCTCTCTCTGACAATTTCTCTCTCTCTCTCTCTCTGACAATTTCTCTCTCTCTCTCTCTCTCTCTCTCTCTCTCTCCTCTCTCTCTCTCTCTTCTCCTCTCTCTCTCTCTCTCTCTGTCTCTCTGTTTCTTAAGTCGTATCTTTTGAAACTGATTTTTATTGTGAAGGTTGTGGTTATACAATAACATTTTTTTTGGGTGCTTCCTTATTTTTCTCACTAAAATACTAAGCAGCTCGGCAATCCCCCTTCATGTATGGGCCAATGGCCTTTTTGTGAATAAATCTTTCGAGTTTTCTCTCTCTCTCTCTCTCTCTCTCTCTCTCTCTCTCTTCTCTCTCTCTCTCTCTCTCTCTTCTCTCTCCTCTCTCTCTCTTTCTCTCTCTCTGTGTCTCTGTGTAGAATATTATATTAAACTGACTATTTTTTGGTTCTCGGTTTGTTTTATTTCATACTGCCCCCCACCCTCACCCCCTCCCCGGCCCATCTTTTCAAACAAACATCCTATTTTTCTCAGTCACATTTCCACCCAAAACACGGACACAAACATGATGTTTATGGCGTATGGAAAGTGTGTACACACACACACACACACACACACACAGAACACACACACACTAACACACACACATACATACACACACACACACACAAACCTCTCTCTCTCACACTACTCCCTCCCCCCCTTATCCCCACATCACCACCACCACCCCAACCACACACATACTTGCCTACAACTGACGTAACCACCTTCCCACACCCACCCACCCCCCCTCACCCACCCCCCACCCCCCCCACCCACCCACCGTTGAAATTGACTTTATCCGGTAAATGAGAAGATGGCAGGAGGCGGAGGAGGAGGAGGGGGAGGAGGAGGCTTACATAGATACAGACACAAGAGGTGGCGGTTCATTAACCTTATCGTTGGGAAAGTTCCATGTTTTGAGGAAGCCGAGGGAGAAGTTGTTTAAACCAAGCAAGCTATGGAGCTGAAGCGGAACGCAGTCTGTAAAGTCTTCAGGCCGCACAAGCCAAGGCTGCAAAGATAACGGGAAGGTTTCTGGACTCTGTCCGTCTGTCTCTCTGTTTCTGTGTCTCTGTCTGTCTGTCTGTGTCTGTCTGTCTCTGTGTGTGTGTCTATCTCTCTCTTTCTTGCTCCTCCTCTTCCTCACACACACACGCACGCACACACACACGTGAGGTTCTGGGTTCGATTCCCAGCCTCGCCCTTTCTTCCCAGTTTGACCACACACACAAAAAATCGAAGTGAATGTCAAAGTCCTTCGGATGAGACTATAAACCGAGGCCCCGTGTGCGAACGCATGCAGAACATCTTGCGCACACGTTAAATCCTGTTCCGCTTTTCGAAAGAGTAGGCCATTGTGTGCCGGTGGGAACAGTTGACAAAATTTACAAAAACGCATACACACGGAGACTGGGTGTAAAAAAGCACATGAGTGCTTATTCCATTATCCTCGAAAAAATAAAACACACACACACGCACACAACACACGCACACACAAACAAACACACACACACACACGCACAGACACAGACACACACACACACACACACACACACACACACAACACACACACACACACCCACACACACAACACCACATCCTAAGCTCTCTATAAGACAAGAGCACCTTCCTCACGATTTTGTTTTAGTTTTTTTATTCCTCAGCTAGAGTTCCGAGATTCACCAATGATGAGATTTTTTTTTTTCGTATGCGACAACCTCCACCCCCCCCCCCCCCCCACACACACACCCCCATCCCCGTCCCCACCCCCCTCCCTCGACCATGAAGGTAGCCACATTCCGACTCTGAGGAAATAGTTGGGAACTGAAAATACCAATTTTGCCAGGGACAGTCTGGAAGGTAACCAACCTCCCTAACTCTTTCCAGATGGTCAACCGTCGAGGGTTCCTTAGACAAGCACACGCCCGTTAAACACACACAAGTCTGACTGGTTTTAGAGTAAAGGTAAAGGTAAAGGAGTCCCATAACCTATATTAAGGTCGTAGGGGAGCGAGGCCTCAAAGACCTCACTTCTCTAGGGCCAGCATATTGAGGGCGGCGGCGCCCATCTCCTCTCCCTCGCTGCTTTACCTTCCCTGACCCTAAAGAGGGCAGGTACCCATTTACAGCTGGGTGAACTGGGGGGAACTGTACTAAAAGCCAAGGCGCGCAAACGGTCACCCATCCAACTGGTAACCACGCTCGACGCTGCTTAACTTGGCTGGGGAAAAGCGAGTGCTCCGACCAGAGTCTCTTCCGAAAAAAACCCAATTTTGACATTCAGTTCGATTTTCCAGTCAAAACTGAGAAGGAAGGAAGGAAAGAAAGGGAAAAAGCCCGGGGAATCGAACCCAGAACCTCACGGTTTAACTTGTTAAGCAGAAGAAGGTCTAAACCGTCCGTTCTGCCACCTTCCATTCTTTTACACAACCGTGATTTTAACGATGCATGCATTCAGTCAGTCAGTCAGTCAGATCAGCGCGCACGTACGTAGGCCCCCAGGTAAAATCTTCTTCAGCGTTATCTGTCTGTGATGAAGATGATAGGGGGAAAACCCACCTTGCGAAAGATGCAAGTTGTTCAGTAGTCTCTCTCTCTCTCTCTCCTCTCTCTCTCCTCTCTCTCTCTCTCTCTCTCTCTCTCTCTCTCTCTCTCTCTCTCTCTCTCATCTCTGTCTGTCTGTCTGTCTGTCTGTCTGTCTGCATGTTGCACGTCATTGCGTAAACTGGCCAGCATGCAGCAATTTCGACATTCATTAAAAACAACAACAACAACAACAACAACCACCTCCTTTCCCTCACCCCCTTCCAAATATGCATCCGTAATGTGTGTGTGAGTGTGTGTGTGTGTGTGTGTGTGTTGTGTGTGTGTGTGTGTGTGTGTGTGTGTGTTGTGATGGTGTGTGTGTGTTTGTGATGTGTGTGTGTGTTGTGTTGTGTTGTGTTGTGTTGTGTTTGTGTTGTGTGTGTGTGTGTGTGTGAGAGAGAGAGAGAGAGAGAGAGAGAGAGAGAGAGAGAGAGAGAGAGAGAGAGAGAGAGAGAGAGAGAGAGAGAGAGAGAAGAGAGAGGAGAGAGAGAGAGAGAGAGAGTGTGTGTGTCTCTTCGCGCGTTATTTATCTATTCTTTTATTTCGAAGATAATGGAATAAACCCTCATGCGCATTTTTACATCCAGCCCCCGTGTGTATGCAGTTTTGTACATTTTTTCATCCTTTCCCACCGGCACACAATGGCCTACTCTTCCGGAAAGAGGAACGGGTTTTAACGTGTACGCAAGGTGTTCTGAGTGTGTGTGTGTGTGTGTGTGTGTGTTTTGTGTGTTTGTGGTGTGTGTATGTATGTATGTGTGTTTTACAGTTGTGAGCACAGTTTTGTGTGTGTGTGTGTGTGTGGGGTGTGTGTGTGTGTGTGTGTGTGTGTGTGTGTGTGTGTGTGTGTGAGTGTGTCAGTGAGATGTGTGTGTGTGTGTGTGTGTGTGTGTGTGTGTGTGTGTGTGTGGGGTGTGTGTGTGTGGTGTGTGTGTGTTCAAAACCACTGCCCTAAATGAAA
>CM054158.1:30139025-30161525 GCA_028751875.1 Rapana venosa
AAACTAGAATCACAGGGTCGCGGATGGGGGGGGTTGGCAGCCTAGTGGTTAGAGTGCTGTGTTCGGCCCGGGATCGATCCCGGGTTCGAGCCACCCACCACCAAAGCAATCCCTTTCAAGGGGATTTTCTTCCCCTGGAGTTAACATCATTCTGGCCTTCAGAGGAACGATTTGCTACGGAAAGCAGAGGACCGTCGTGGGGGAAGTGGAGGAAGCTGGTTGCAAAATCTTCAGTGTGGTTCCCCACCCCCACGGTCCATGGGATTTACGGGATAGGTGAAGGTGAAGAGAGTTTTAACATCTGTACTGACTCCACTCCCCTCCTGAAAGTCCTTCGGATGAGACTGTAATAATTATAAAGCGAGGTTCCAGTGAGTGTGCGCAACGCAAGCAGAATATCTTACACACACGTTGAAAAAAAACCAAAAAAAAAAACCCCGTTCTGCTTTTGGGAAGAGTAGGTCATTGCGTGGCTGTAGGAACGGGGGAGTGGGGAGGGGGGGTGTGAAAACATTTGATCAAAAACGCACGCACACTGGAATCATGTCGTGTTTACACAGCATCCCTGAAGATGGAATGCGGCTACCTTAATGGTGGGCAACCCCCCCCAAAAAAAAAAACCAAAAACAAAAAACAAAACCAACAAAAAAAAAAAAACAAACAAAAAAAAAAAAAAACAACAACAACCCCGGTGCTATGCACAATCTCCCCTTTGATGAACCTCAGAATCCAGCGGGGAAAAAAACAAAAAAAAAGCAAACCCCCCCCCCCCCCCCCCCAAACCAAAAAAACAAACCCAACAACAAACCTACAAAAACAAAAAAAAAAACCCAAACAACAAACAAATAAACTAAACACACAAAAAACCCCCACCAAAACCAAACCAAACAAAAAAAAACCAAAAATCATCCCCAAACCTTTCCCTCCCCTTCCCCAAACTCGTCTTCACACCACGAAAACCACACCCCCAACAAAAAAAACCCCAACACGATAGAAAGGAGGCCTCCCCCCTCTCCCCCCCCCCCCACCACCCTTTTATCTCCTGACATTTGAAAGGTCGGGAAGCGCGGGGTCTGGATGGGGGATGGGGGGATGGATGGGTTTTTTGGTTTACCCCAGCGATCTGGAATTTTTATGCTAATCACTCTCTCTCTCTTTTCTCTCCCCTTTTCCCCAAGAAACTTGGGCTTTCCCTTTATTTAGCATCTGCCCGTCAGTCCCCTTTTATGAAAAATTTGGCCTAAACTCTTTTAAGGTTTCTTGCTGCTTCCTGGCCCATCTTTTTTTTATCTTTTAGGGGGGGGAGGGGGTGAAGGGAGGGGATGTTATGTTTTTTGTCGGGGATGTCAAAGTTCTTGAGGGTTTTATCACAGTTTGTTCAGGTGGGATGGTTTTTGATTTTTTGTGTTTTTGTTTTGTTTGTTTTGCTTTTCTTTTGGTTTTTTTGTGTTGTGTTTATGTTGAGTTCGTTTCGTTTAATCAAAGTTTGAGATTACCAAGACTTCAACTTCCGTTTTGTGCAAAGTTGGAGGTTATCAAGTCCTCAACTTCCGTTTTGTGCGAAGTTGGAGGTTACCAAGACCTCAACTTCCGTTTTGTGCGAAGTTGGAGGTTAACAAGACCTCAACTTCCGTTTTGTGCGAAGTTGAGGGCTACCAAGACTTCAACTTCCGTTTTGTGCAAGGTTGGAGGTTACCAAGACTTCAACTTCCGTTTTCTGTATAATATACATTGCCTGCCTTGCTCCTTGTAAATCTCGTGTCCAACTCTATGCCTGTTTTGTTTTGTAAATGGTACTACTTTTTTGACATTAAAACAAAAACTATTTGGAGGCTTCTATGACTAATCTTACGAGGAAGGGAGGGGATGGGGGGGGGGGGGGGGGGGGGGGGGGTAGCTGAGTGGTTAGACTGCTGCACTCGTAATCTGACGGCCCCAAATTACCTCACACATTCTTTCAAAAGTCTTAAGATAAGACTGCTCGTAGATATTTCATTGAAACACACGCGCACACACATACGCACGCACGCACGCAAACACACACACACAAGACACAGTTATACTTATACGCGCGCGCGCGCGCGCACCACACACACACACACACACACACACACACACACACACACACACACACACACACACACACACACACACACACACACACACACAATAATTATGATATATGTACAGACATTATTGGTACTGCAAATAATGTGCTCGCGCGCACGCACCGCACTATCTTCCACACTTGACACACATATATGTAAAACGTCTTAACACACGCATAGTCATGCACCTATGCAGTCAACCTTTTGGGGTCTAATATCACTTTTGCGTGTGAAGAGACGTAAAATTGAACACACACACACACACACACACCACACACACACACACACACACACACACACACACACACACACACACACACACACACATTCACAGCCTCGCCCTTTGTTCCGAGTTTGACAAAAAAATCGAACTGAATGTCAAAGTCCTTCGGAGGAGACTATAAACCGAGGCCCCGTGTTCGAACGCATGCAGAACATCTTCCGCACACGTTAAATCCTGTTCCGCTTTTCGGAAGAGTAGGCCATTGTGTGCCGGTGGAAACAGATGACAGAATTTACAAAAACGCATACACACGGGGACTGGATGTAAAAAAGCACATGAGTGCTTATTCCATTATCCTCGATATAAAGAATAAATAAATAAATAAATAACACACACGCACACACACACACACACACACACACACACACACACACACACACACACACACACACACAGATGGCTTGATGAAAAAAAAACCCCACAACAAATGCACTGTTTCTTCAATGTACCATCTGAAAATAAAAGTTCGACTTTGACTTTGACTTGACACCCACCCATCCACCCGCAACACTCACAAACCCCTCCCCACCTACAACCCACTCCTCCCCACGACCCCCCAAATAACAGACACAACCAAAAAGACAAGACACAACCCAACAACAACAACAATAATAATATAATAACAACAATAATAACAATTATAATAACAATAATAATAATAATAACAATAATAATAACAATAACAACGATAATAATAATAATAATAATGTATGGAATTTATATAGCGCTGAATCTTGTAAAGCAATAAATCAAAGCGCTCGGATGTCTCATATATATATATATATATATATATTTTATATCGAGGATAATGGAATAAGCACTCACGTGCTTTTTTCTTTTTATTTTTTTACATCCTAGTCCCCGTGTGTATGCGGCTTTATAAATTTTGTCATCCGTTCCCACCGGCACACAATGGCCTACTCTTTCGAAAAGCGGAACCGGAACAGGATCCAACGTACGCGCAAGATGTTCTGCATGCGTTCGCACACGGGGCCTCCGAAGGATGAGACTACTAACAACAACATAACAACTATAACAACTATAGCAACTATAACAACAACACCAAGAACACCACCACCAACACCAGCGAGGACAAGTTCTACTCACAATTCCGTGACGATGCAGACGGTGTTCCTGTTCTCGAAGGCGTCATAGAGCTGCAGCAGGCGCGGGTGTTGCAGCACCTTCATGATCTCCACCTCGTTCAGGATCTCGCGCCTGTCCTGGGCGCCGTTCACGTCGATGAACTTGGCCGCCAGCTGCCTCCCCGTGTGCCGCTCCCGGCACTGCTTCACCTCCCCGAACTTGCCCCTGTGGTGAGGTGGGCAGACAGAGAGAGAGAGGGATATAGAGACATTGCAGATAGACTGATAGATAGGGATATAGAGACATTGCTGATAGACTGACAGATAGGGAGATAGAGATATTGCTGATAGACTGACAGATAGGGAGATAGAGATATTGCTGATAGACTGACAGATAGGGAGATAGAGATATTGCTGATAGACTGACAGATAGGGATATAGAGATATTGCTGATAGACTGACAGATAGGGAGATAGAGATATTGCAGATAGACTGATAGATAGGGATATAGAGACATTGCAGATAGACTGACAGATAGGGATATAGAGACATTGCAGATAGACTGATAGATAGGGATATAGAGACATTGCTGATAGACTGACAGATAGGGAGATAGAGATATTGCTGATAGACTGACAGATAGGGAGATAGAGATATTGCTGATAGACTGACAGATAGGGATATAGAGACATTGCTGATAGACTGACAGATAGGGAGATAGAGATATTGCAGATAGACTGACAGATAGGGATATAGAGACATTGCAGATAGACTGATAGATAGGGATATAGAGACATTGCTGATAGACTGACAGATAGGGATATAGAGACATTGCTGATAGACTGACAGATAGGGAGATAGAGATATTGCAGATAGACTGACAGATAGGGAGATAGAGATATTGCAGATAGACTGACAGATAGGGAGATAGAGATATTGCAGATAGACTGACAGATAGGGAGATAGAGATATTGCAGATTGACTGACAGATAGGGAGATAGAGATATTGCAGATAGACTGACAGATAGGGAGATAGAGATATTGCAGATAGACTGACAGATAGGGAGATAGAGATATTGCTGATAGACTGACAGATAGGGAGATAGAGATATTGCAGATAGACTGACAGATAGGGAGATAGAGATATTGCTGATAGACTGACAGATAGGGAGATAGAGATATTGCAGATAGACTGACAGATAGGGAGATAGAGATATTGCAGATTGACTGACAGATAGGGATATAGAGACATTGCAGAAAGACTGACAGATAAGAGGACATGGCAGGTAGACATGGCAGATAGACAGACAGATAGAGAGATAGACATGGCAGACAGACAGACATGGAAGATAGACAGACAGACAGACGGACAGACATAGCAGACATATAGATAGACAGACAGACAGACATGGCAGGCAGACAGACATGGCAGACAGACAGACATGACAGACAGACATGGCAGACAGACACATAAACAGATAGACATGGCAGACAGAGAGACATTGCAGACAGACAGACAGTTCCCCAGTTCACCCAGCTGTAAATGGGTATCGGCCCTCTTTAGGGTCAGGGAAGGTAAAAGCAACGAGGGAAGAGGAGATGGGCGCCACCTTTACTATGCTGGCTCCTAGAGAAGCTGAGGTCTCTGATGCCTCGCCTCCTAAACGACCCTACAAAGGTTATGGGAACACCTTTACCTTTTTACCTTTGCCACCGTTGAACATCTACACGAGTACTGCATTGTGTTGTGCTGTGCTGTACTGTACTGTACTGTACTATGTTGTATCGTAATGCATTGTACTATAGTGTACTTTATTGTACTATACTGTTGTACTGCACTGTATTCTATTGTAGTATACTGTACTGCACTGCACTGCACTGCACAGCGCTGCATTGTATTGTACTATATATTATACTATACTATGCTATGCTATGCTATGCTATACTATACTATACTATACTATACTATACTATACTATACTATACTGTACTGCCCTGTACTGTATTGTATTGTATTGTATTATATACAACTCCCAACAAGGGCAGATTCTGGCGCGCGACATTCTGGCTGCTCCTCCCCAACAATAAGAGCACTTCGCCCCATCCTGAGTTCTCCCTTGAGGGAGAAAGTGTCGCCACAAGAACAGCGCCACCCATCATTAAAACATTTTATTCTCTTCACTGTTTTGCACAATTATTGCAGGGCACTGTCTTTGTTTCTACATAAAGTGGCATCTCTCTCTTCTCTTCTCTCTCTCCTCTCTCTCTCTCTCTCTCTCTCTCTCTCTCTCTCTTCTCTCTCCCTCCCTCCCCTCCCCCTCTCTCTCTCTCTATCTCCAAAATTTTTGCCAGGGACAACTCTTTTGTTGTCGTAGATTCTTTAACTTGTTCTGTTTTTGTTCCTCTGTAAGAACCCTGAGGTTCACCGATGGTGAGATTTTGAGCATGCGACCGGGGTTTTTTATTTTTAATTTTTAACCCACCATGAAGGTAGCCAAATTCCGACTTCTGGGGATGGTTCTAGAAAAAAATTAACCTTGAGTTAATTAATCTAACAGGCGCGAATATAAAATGATTATCCCACCCTCTCCGCCAAGCCTAGATATAGCCTAGCCTAGTGGTCAGAACATTGCGCTCGCAATCTGACGACCCGGGTTCGATTCCCGTTCAAGGGGGATATTTTTCCCCTGGAGTTAACATCAGTGCAGACTCCACTCTCCCCCAACAGTCCTTCGGATGAGACTGTAAACCGAGGCCCCGTGTGCGAACGCATGCAGCAGAACATCTTGCGCACACGTTAAATCCTGTTGCCGCTTTTCGTAAGAGTAGGCCTTTGTGTGCCGGTGGGAACAGATGACAGAATTCACAAAACCGCATACACACGGGGACTGGATGTAGAAAAGCACATAAGTGCTTATTCCATTATCCTCGATATAAAAGAATAAGATAAATAAAAATAAGCGACGCAAGGGCTTGAACATAGGATCTGCAACTTCAGGACCATGAGGATTTGGAAAGGGCAGAAAACAGACGAGGTGGCAAGAAGAAAAGGGACCAAGGCAGAAACAAAGAGAGGGATAGAAAAGAGGGAAATCCTAGCGCAGAATTGGTGGGGATCCTATTTCTATTGACAGGAGGTCTTAACCACTCGGCTACGGAACCAACTGGCAAACTACACGGGCAAAGGCTTCAGCTGTTTCTGTCTAGTAGATAAGGAGAGGGTGTGGTGGGGGGTGGGTAATGTGTGTGTGTGTGTGTGTGTGTGTGTTGTGTGTGTGTGTGTGTGTGTGTGTGTTGTTGTGTGTGTGTGTGTGAGTGTGTGGTGTGTTGAGTGAGAGTGTGTGTGTGAGTAGTGATGTGTGTGTGTGTGAGTGAGGGTGTGTGTGTGTGGTGAGTGTGAGTGGTGTGTGAGTGTGTGTGTGTGGTGATGTGTGGTGTGTGTGTGTGTGTGTGTGAGTGATGATGGTGTAGTGTGTGTGGATGTGTGTGTGAGTGAGTGAGTGTGTGTGTGTGTGAGGAGTGTGAGTGTGGTGTGTGTGTGGTGTGTGGTGGTGTGTGTGTGTGTGTGAGTGTGAGGTGTGTGTGTGTGTGGTGTGAGTGTGGTTGATGTGTGTGTGTGAGAGTGTGGTGTGGTGTGTGTGAGTTTGTGTGTGGTGTGTGTGTGAAGTGTGGTGTGCGTGTGTGTGTGTGTGCATGTGTGTGCAGTCATTGTTTAAGTTAGTGTACTTGAATAGCAGTGTTGTTGTTGTGTTTCATGCGTCTATGTTGTAGTGATTGTGGGTGAGTGGTGTGTGTGGGAGTGTGTGTGTGTGTGTGTGTGTGTGTGTGGAATGTAGTTGGGTGGAGTGTGTGTGTGTGTTGTGTGTCAAGTCAATTTTTTTTATTTTAAGATGGTACATTGAATATGCAATGCATTTGCTTTTTTTTTCCCCCATCAATGCCATCTATCTAAAAGAACAAATTTCTTAATGATTATATATTGTGAGTGTTTTGTGTGAGTGTGTGTGTGTGTGTGTGTGTGTGTGTGTGTGTGTGTGTGTGTGTGTGTGTGAGAGTGGGAGAGAGTGTGAGTGTGTGTGAGTGTGTTGTATGTCTGTGTGTATGTGTGTGTGTGTGTGTGTGTGTGTGTGTGTGTGTGTGGTGTGTGTGTGTGTGTGTGTGTGTGTGTGTGTGCGTGTGTGTGTCAAGTCAATTTTTTTAATTTCAAGATGGTACATTGAATAAGCAATGCATTTGCTTTTTTCTCCCCCAATCAAGCCATCTATCTAAGAACAAATTTCTTAATGATTATATATTGTGAGTGTGGTGTGTGTGATTGTGTGTTGTGTTGTGTGTGTGTGTGTGTGTGTTTGAGTGTGTGTGAGAGAGAGAGAGAGTGTGAGTGTGTGTGTGTGTGGTGGTGTATGTCTGTGTGTATGTGTGTGTGTTGTGTGTGTGTGTGGTGGTGTGGTGCGTGTGCGTGTGTGTGTGAGTGTGTGTGGGAGGGGGGATGGCATCGTTTAGTGCAAGGCTATAACCCAACTTTATCTCCTTCCCTACAGGCGCTAGTAGGGCCTACACAGCCGTTTGAATGAGGGTACATCGACATACATTTCTTTCTCCACTTCAGATTTTATTCCCCCCCCCCCCTCTCTCCCAGCCCTCCTCCCGCCCTCCCCTCTGCCCCACCCTCCCTGGCTTCATACATAGGTTACAGAGGCACACATTCTGTGATTCACATACATACACAACACAGACACAGATAGACAGACGGGTCATCACACACACCATCACAACAATACGCATTGCACATACACACCACACCACCACGCGCGCGCGCACGCACGCACACCGCACGCGCACGCATGCATGCACGCACGCAGCACACACACAACACACACACACACACACACACGCACACTACACACACACACCACGCACGCTACACACACACGCACACACACACACACACACAACACACACACACACACCTCCCTGGCCTCATACATAGGCCCAGAGGCATACATTCTGATTCACACTCATACACAACACAGACACAGACACCCACACACACCACACAACACACATCACACACCACACACAACACACACACACACACACACACACACACACACACACACACACCACACACACACACACACAACCCCTGCCCTTTTTATGTTTTTTTTGGTGTCTTTTTTCAGCATTATTAAGTTTGTGCACGATAAGACCCACTGACAGAAGTTTAAATTAAAGATATACTCCACACAAAAAGTAAGGTACCTGTTAAAATATAACATGTTCTCTTTACAAAGAGGTAACACCGTGAAATGTTCTCGATATTTTTTAAAATTTGGTTCAGTCATTTGTGGCCAGAATTCTTATGTAATGCGAATAAACTGATTTGAGAAGAACAGTTTAAGTATGACTTATTTTTGAATAATATTAATATAAAAAAGTTTTTGATGCTTCTCACCTATGGAAAATCACTTGCACCGAAAATCATCATCTATGTAGCTCAAATAAACTGACCCGAGGACAAACAAGTTACTATAAGACTTATCTCTTCATTATTTTCGGCAAACTACTTGTGAAAGCAAATACGATTTTCATTCATCTTTTGGTTATTATTATTATTACTTTATTTTTAAACCGATTTTTTCTTCTTCTTCTTTTTCTTTTTCTCCTTACTTCTTCTTGTTCTTCTTCTTCTTTTTTTCTTCTTCTTCTTCTTTCTTCTCCTTCTTCTTTTCTTCTTCTTGTTCTTGTTCTTCTTGTTCTTGTTCTTGTTCTTCTTCTTCTTCTTCATCTCATCCTTCTTCTTCTTCTTTTCAAGGCAGAAACTAAGAGAGGGATAGAAAAGAGGAAATTCCTAGTACAGAATTGGTGGGGATCATATTTCTTCTTCTTCTTCTTCTTCTTCTTCTTCTTCTTCTTCTTCTTCTTCTTCGTCGTTGTCGTCGTTGTCGTCGTCGTCGTCGAACGCTCAGACAGCAACTATCGTTGTCTGTCAAATGAGCAAAACATGCGTTGCGCTGCCGTTAGGCCCCTGACAAGTCAGGCCCAGCACATTCGACCGGCGCGGGAGATAATCGTTATATTTTTTAAAAAAAAGTCTTTCTTGGAAAAAAAAAAGGCAGAAGAATGGACCAAGAAGGTAGAAATTAGACGAAAAGGAGATGACATGAAGTGTAAAGGAACAAGGCAGAAACAAAGAGAGGGATAGAAAAGAGGGAATTCCTAGAACAGAATTGGTGGGGATCACATTTCTAATGACAGGACCCCTTTACCATCCCCGCGTTGGATTACTGAACTAAACGCAATCATTTCATTAAACGCCTGATTAACGTTCTGAAGGAATCAAATGTTTATGTTTCATAATAATATTATAGTAAAACGAACAGCTGCAAGAATTAAACCACAGTACCAAGTCACATAAGCTCAATCCGTACTGTACAATACCAAAACTTAGGACAATTCTAGTTTGACCCAGTCCGAAATAATAATAATAATAATAATAATATATTGAATTTATATAGCGCTGAATCTTGTAAAAACGAACAAATAATAGTATATTTCGTAACCGAAGTCATCTACATTGGAAAGAAGAGAACCGTACGTAAATCTTACGTACGCGTGCATAAATTTGAAATATGTTTATTTATTATATTTGAGGAAAGTTGCATGCGCGTAAATGATTTGAGTGCAAGCGCTTCGATTTGTTTGTTTTACAAGATTCAGCGCTATATAAATTCCATATATTATTATTATTATTATAATAATAAATCTTACGGGTAAGGAAGGGATAAGCAAGGATGACGACATAGAGAAATGCTAGGCAACTTTCAAAACTGATAATGTGGAGGTATACATATAAAAACCAAAAAAACAACAACCCAACCCCAAAGCACAAGAAGACAGGCACGAATGATAGATAAGCTAGGCTATTAAGACGAAGGGGCAAAATACATCCACGCATGGATTTTTTTTTTTTTAAAGGGGGAGGGGAGGTGGGAGGGAGAGTAGATAACAGGAAGTTTCTATTACTTCCGTTTCTGCGCACTTCATAGATGGGATGCGATGAGAAAGAGTTTGCGAATGTAGTAGTAGTAGTAGCAGCAGCAGCAGCAGCAGCAGCAGCAATAGTAGTAGTGTGTGTGTAAGTGTGTGTTTGTGTGTGTGTGTGTGTGTGTGTGTGAGAGAGAGAGAGAGAGAGAGAGAGAGAGAGAGAGAGAGAGAGGAGAGAGAGAGAGAGAGAGACAGAGAGAGAGACAGAGAGAGAGAGAATGTGTGTGTGTATGTGTGTGGTTAATGTACATGTGTAGCGTAGTGTGTAGTGTGGTGTAGAGAGAGAGAGAGGAGAGAGAGAGAGAGAGAGGAGAGAGAGAGAGAGTAGAGAGAGAGAGAGAGAGAGAGAGAGAGAGAGAGAGAGAGAGTGTGTGTGTGTGTGTGAAATAAGTTTCAATCCCCGAGGAACTGACTGTATCTCACCACCTGTCATAAATGGTGAAAACCATTACTTTTCTCTTCCCTCCTCGTTCAAAACCGTTATAGTTATCATACAGACAGTACTGAGCAAAATAATCAATACTAATTCCAGTCTTTTTTGTCTTGTTTGTCTCTCTCTCTCTCTTTTATTATTTTTTTTTTTAGCAGGGATCGCTATCTACAATTCATTGTCTTCATTTTTTTTTAAATTAGTGTTTTATGCCTGTTATGTTCCTAGGGTGTTCAAAATTCTAAACCATTGTGCATGCAACATGCACACACACAGACACACAGAGGGGAATGAAACACCTGGTAACATGTCTGTCTATCTCTGATACAGACCCCCCAAAAAATAACTCACACAAAACACCACCCCAAAACAAAAACCCGAAGAAAACGAACCCACAATCCCCCCCCCCAAAAAAAAAAACAACAAAAAAAACAACAACAAAAACAACCCAAACAAAACCAACAAAATAACCCCCCCCCCACACACACACACACACAACACACAAAACCTACTCCACAACAAAACAAACAACAACAACAAAACCCCAACAAAAAAAAACCCAAACGATCACCAACAAACAAAACATACCAACCACCCTCCCCCCACCCACTAATCTACCAGACACACACACACACACACACACACACACACACACACACACACACACACACACACACACACACACACACACACACACACACAAAAACAAGCAATCTTAAATAACTGCTTCAGGTTCAGAATCCAAGACTAACTCCCCATCCACCCGTGACAAGATTCCTTTACTACACATAACAATCCAGGGACACCACCACCACCACCACCTACACACCTCCACCACCACCGCCACCTACACACCCCCACCTCCACACCACCACCAAAGAGCTTCTTTTGATATTGATCATTCTACCTCTAAAAGAAGAAAAAGGGAGTAGCATTCTCAGTATTCATGTGAAGGAGCACATAATAAATAACTACCCTTCACATCTTAAATAAAATCTATACCGATGGATCTCTTCTAAAAAGCAGTAATGGAGGTGCAGCTTTCATCATTCCCTCCTTAAAGGTTGAAAAATTGTGCCATATTGGAAAGAATCATTCTGTTTACAGCAGAGTTAACTGCCATTCTGATGGCTTTACATGACTTAATTGACTTTCCTCGGGCTATTTTACAGGTTTTGTTATGTGTTGATTCAAAACCTGTGTTACAATCTCTTAAAAACTCTGGGTCTAATATCAAACATGATCTTATAACTGAAATAAACCATATTATACACTTTCTCATATTAAGAGGCACTAGTGTCACCTTTTGCTGGGTACCACCGCATTGCAATATCTTTTATAATGAAAAGGTTGATAGAGCAGCTAAAAATGCGGCAGCACATTCAAACTCTGCTGCTGTCTTGAATATACCAATGTCAATTCATGAGAATTATAACTTGATAGAAAGTGATTGCTGGAAGCATGTTAGGAAAAAACAAGATGCAGGGTTTTCCCATAGTAAAAGGTAAAACAGGTAAAGGAGTCCCATAACCTATGAGGTCGTAGGGGAGCGAGGCGTCAGAGACCTCACTTCTCTAGGGCCAGCATATTGAGGGCGGCGCTCATCTCCTCTCCCTCGCTGCTTTACCATCCCTGACCCTAAAGAGGGCAGGTACCCATTTACAGCTGGGTGAACTGGGGGAACTGTACTGAAGCCAAGGCGCGCAAACGGTCACCCATCCAACTGGTAACCACGCTCGACGCTGCTTAACTTGGCTGGGGGAAAGCGAGTGCTCTGACCACTGAGCTATCCCTTCCCATGGTACCACTTCAATTTTTGACCTAAATTTCTTTCTCTCTTCTCGTTTTGGGTTAGATAAATCACGCCAAAGGCTAGTCATAATTCTTATTAATAGACTGTAGTTAAATGCTTTCCATACAAAATTTTCTAGAAATGTGCATTGTGTGTGTGGTGGGGCAACCTCAAACATTCATATTCTTTTCGAGTGCCAAATGTTAAAAAAGCAGCTGCCCACCATTCATGAGAGATCTTCGCAAAAGGTTTTGAATAACTGTACATTGCTCTGTGAAATTGCTTTGCCGTTGAAAGAGAGCTGTGTTAGTAATTTGCTATAGCACAAGTAAGTATGTCATTTATTGATTTGAAGCAAAGGCATTCTACCCACCATGGTATAGTTTTCGAAATTGTTACCTTTTTTCCCCAGTGTTCTTTTGGCGTGGAATACAATCATGATGTGTATCTTTTGATCTGTTGTAGTTTAATAAGCTATATTTATTCATAAGGTAAATTCATATCTTTCATTGTATTATAGGTACAGTAGTTAGACAGTTCCTTAACCCTTTTTCTTAATTGTTTGCCTTTCTGTGTCTTATAATTATCACTTAATGCGATTAGACGTTAAATTGAAGACCACCACCACCACCACCACCACCACCACCAAACATAGCATTGTCACTTTGCCACTTTAGTTGGCAAGCGCAAGCAGAACAGAACAGAAAGTAAAGAAAGAAATGGCCTCCACCGACACAAGTACGGTCTACAGACCTCACTCTCCTTACTCCTCCTTGGCACACACGAGATAAACTGGAAGTGGCATCGCGACGCATAACAATACAATGGAAGCCACTGTTTGATAACAAACACCCTCCTCAAAACAACACACACCAGCGTAAAAAGCCAAAAGAGACATCAGCACACTTAACAACCTTGCATTGTTGTCCTGCCAGCTGTTGTCTAAGCTGCACTTATCGGTTACTGTTGTAGTTACCTTAAGCTCTGGCTGGCTTTAGGAGGAGAGAGGGAGGGAGTGAGGGAGGGAGAGAGGGAGGGAGGGAGAGAGATAGAGAGAGCGAGAGAGAGAGAGAGGGGGGGGGTATAGGGGTGGGGTGGGGGAGAGACTCGAAACTCGAATTTTAATTGTGAAAGGCCAACAGCTCCATACGAGAGAGAGAGAGAGAGGGAGAGGGAGGAGAGAGGAGAGAGAGAGAGAGGAGAGAGAGAGAGAGAGAGGAGAGAGAGAGAGAGAGAGAGAGAGAGAGAGAGAGAGAGAGAGAGAGAGAGGAGAGAGAGAGAGAGAGAGAGAGAGGAGGGAGAGAGGATAAGGAAAACTAATTAGAAACGGGGAACTTGAAATGGGGAAAAAAACAAATCAAAGTTAGTGTGAGGGGGGTCTTGAGTTAAAAATAGATCTGGCAGAAGTTCTATAATGCCAAACAACAAGGAACGTAATTATTACAGTCAGAAGTGTCTTTGTTTGTTTCTTTGTATGTTTCTTTTTTTTAACCTGTAACTCTTTGATGCCAAATCGGCATTTTCAATTAACAATAGGTATTCATCACATACCACGTGACGCCTCAGACACAACAAAGTCTAAGCGCCAAAAGAGTCCTTTGTCTCAGCAAATGCATCCCTTAACCCCCTACCTCCCCCCTCCCCCCACCCCTTCTTGAATAAAAACAATTTTCAAAAACCTATACAAACTATCTTCTTAAACAAAACGATTTTTTTGAAAGCTCATTAAACAATAGCTCAGTGGTCAGAGCACTCGCTTTCCCCCCAGCCAATGTTAAGCAGCATCGAGCGTGGTCACCAATTGAATGGGTGGCCGTTTGTGCGTCTTGGCGCCAGTACAGTCCCCCAGATGTAAATGGGTACCTGCCTCTTTAGGGTCAGGGAAGGTAAAGCAGCGAGGGAGAGGAGATGGGTGCTGCCCTCACTATGCTGGCCCCTAGAGAAGCTGAGGTCTCAGATGCCTCGCTCCTCTACGACCACTTCGCTTATGGGACACCATTACCTTTTATCAAAACAAAAATGATTCTTCGAATGCCTAACAACGTAAAATTGTGATTTCGATATTAGAATTCAGACATGTTTTGTTAGATCGCAAGAAAAATATGAACCCAAAATTAGGAACAGTTTCCATCTACAACAAAAATTCTGAGTGAAAGACTTTGCAAATGTCGTTTGTTATGGAATGTTGTGAGACGTACGTACGTACGGTTGATATGTCTGTTGTTGTGTGACTGTTAAGTGGATAGGTTCGCTAATGCAGATGACAACTCCCCCCCCTACCCACTCTGAAAACTTCCGGTAGCAACTTCCTGCGCAGCATTGCGTATTTTGTGTAGTTGGTAAAGGAGTACTCATTTTACGTTCGCGGTCATGACTAACTTTTTATTTATCTTAACATCTTTTTGTTATTTTCTTGCCGTTATTTTAAGTCATGTTTTCCATCTGCGCTGAAATAAAAGTGATGAGCTAAGCAGCAGTACCAAAAAAAAATTAAAAAAAATTGGGGGATACTTTTTTGTGTTTGGATCAGGTTCGTGCAGTTGAAGAACCTCTTAAATAGTTAAGGACAAGGACACCACGTTAAGGACACCACAAACCCGCGCGAAATATCACTGAGAGTGAAAAGACAGTAAAATCTAAAAAGAACGAACCACATGCATTTCCAGAGGGGTGGTTGTTGTTGTATTACATCTTTCTCGCAGACTTCAATAGTCAGTGGGTGGTGACCAAAAAAAAGGCCAGGAGGAAATCCAGCTAGGTGTGTGTGTGTGTTCTGAGGCCAGATACATTTCCTGGCGAACCAGCCCTCCTGCTTCTAACGCTGTTTTCATGACCTTCTGACTTGCCACGCTGGTTACCATTAGAGGTACACACGTTTATCACAACGGGGAAAACAAAAAGGGAAAAGAGAGAGGGAGGGAGAAAGAAAGAGAGAGAGAGAGAGAGAGAGGAGAGGGGAGAAGAGAGAGAGAGAGAGAGTGAGGAGAGAGAGCGAGAGAGAGAGAGAGAGAGAGGGAGAGAGAGAGAGAAAGAGAGGCGAGAGAGAGCGAGAGTGTATGTGTTTGAGTGTGGTGGGGGTTATGAGAGAGAGAGTATTTGTGGGAGGGGATGGGTGTAGTGTAGGTGTGTGGGTGGTGTGTGTGGTGTGTATGTGTTTTTGGAGAGAAAATTTGTGGGGAGGGGAGGGGAGGGGTGTAGTGTATGTAGTGTGTGTGTGTGTGTGTTGTGTGTGTGTGTGTGTGGAGTTTTGTGTGTGTGGAGTGTTGTGTGTGTGGAGTGTTGTGTGTGTGTTGTGTGTGGGTGCGTGTGTATTTAGTGTTGTGATTGCGAAGTGCTAACCACATCCCCTCCCCAAAACACACACAACACACCACACACATCACAACACACACACACACACACACAACACAACACAACACACACACACACAACTGACCGGTAAATCACAGCAGCAACCCACTGCACTACACTATACTCTAAATTTGGTAAGGTAATGTTTTTGCACGGGGGAGGGGGGGGGGGATAAAAAAAACAAACCCAACAACAACAACATACAAACCCACGGTATCTATCCAGAGTGAAGTTAAGCATTTACATATGCGCTAGCAAAACAACACAGGTTTACACAGCGCACACGTGGAATCCAAATAGCCAAGTTGGCCAAGGACACAAAACGTTTTCTTTCACTCACTCACATAAACAAAAGGGCTAAGGCCTCTCCACTAAAAAAATGTTGTTATCCTGTACAATATTGTGTTCACATTGTCTTCATCAAGGGCGTCCTTTTAGTATAACAACTTGTAAGGTAAAGGTAAAGGAGTCCCATAACCTATAAGGTCGTAGGGGAGCGAGGCGTCAGAGACCTCACTTCTCTAGGGCCAGCATATTGAGGGCGGCGCCCATCTCCTCTCCCTCGCTGCTTTACCATCCCTGACCCTAAAGAGGGCAGGTACCCATTTACAGCTGGGTGAACTGGGGGAACTGTACTGAAGCCAAGGCGCACAAACGGTCACCCATCCAACTGGTAACCACGCTCGACGCTGCTTAACTTGGCTGGGGGAAAGCGAGTGCTCCGACCACTGAGCTATCCCGTCCTCCTGTACACTTCTTAAAAGTAAAGATAAAGAGCAGAAAAAACCCCCATCCTCTGATGGCGGAGTATGGATGCCTATAATTATAGAGAGTACTTTGAGAACAGCCGTACACACGTTAACTTCTCACTTGTCTCTCTCTGTGATTTCCACGCGGGACGAGTGAGAAAGAGCGCATATAATTATTATTATTATTCTGGTTGACCCTCAATGATTTGTTAAGCTGGGGAACGCATAACAACAACACAACACAAGGCTAGTATCTACCGTATGAACGCACAACACCATCACCAACAAAAAGCCAGTATGTATAGTATGTTGTAAGCAACATGCAGTAAATATGCTTTCATTTCAGACTTGCAAATTTTCATGTTGAAACAATCAACAATTCTGCTTCTTCGTCGTCAAAACGCTCAGACAGCGACTATTGTTGTCTGTCATAAGAGCAAAAATGCGCTGTGCTGCCGTTAAGCGCCTGACAAGTCAGGCCCAGCGCATCCGTAAAAAAAAAAAAGAAGTGAAAATTTGGAATCTGGACACACATTCAAATGAATGTACCCTCTGGAAATAAACAATCGAATTTGGAATCAGGAGACACACACACACACACTAACACACAACACACCTTAAACACACACACAACACACACTACTACACAATAGCACACATATCAATGACATCTGGAAATAAACATTTGGAAATGTGGAATCAGGACACACACACACCATCCCCCCTCACACACACTACCCCCCCCCCCCCCCTCCCCACACACACCACTACACTACACATATACCCCCCCCCCCCCCCCCCACTACACTACACAATACCCCCCACACACTCACAACATACCCCCCCCCCCCCCCACTACACTACACACATACCCCCCACCCACATACACTCACACATACCCCCCCCCCCCCCCCCCCCCCCGCACACACACAAGCACACACACACTGGGAGGGTCAACTCACTTGCCCAGAAGCTGGCTAACAGTGTAGAGGTCTGTCACCCACTTGTCTCTCCGTAGTGTTACCTCCCGTTTCTCGAACGGTAGCTCCTCGCCTGTTGAGGGAAAAACAAACAAACAAAAAACAAGGTTTGTGTACATTATAACATTATGGAATCTTGGCATCCAATGGGAAGACAGGATCACGAATGAAGAACTATGGAGAATGTGCCAAGTTGATGATCTGAAGTCTGTAGCTAGTAGTACCAATAGACTGCGCTGGTTTGGGCACGTTCAACGGAAAGCTGACCACCACATCATAAAAAGAGCAATGAGCTTCGTAGTGGATGGAGAGAGACCAAAGGGAAGACCTAGCAAAACCTGGGCTGCCTGTATTGCAGATGATCTTAGAGAAAGGGGCATAGATAAGGAGGAAGCTCAAAACAGAGAGAGATGGAGAAGGCTCATCGATGTCAAACCTCTCCTGGGAGAAACATGACAAAAAAGGAAGAAGAAGAAGAGAAGAAGATTCTTGGCAGCTGTCAGTCTCGGAAGACTATGGAGTTGCGCTCTAGGTGTTATTAATTTTCTGGTAATAATAATAATAATAACAATAATAATAATAAATGGGATTTATATAGCGCCTATCTCTTGCCAAAAAGAAATCAAAGCGCTTGCATTCAATACACCCATACATACAACCAATAACAATTAACAGAGTTAACAAATTCAAATGTGTGCACACACCAACACACACCACACACACACACACACACACACACACACACACACACACACAGATTATACACTTTGGCAGGGTGATGGGATTTTGGCTGTTTTAGGCAGGGTTAGATTTCACATGAAACAAGAGGGGGAAATCAGATTTGGCAAAAAATATGTCTTGAGGCTGGATTTAAAAGTGTCACAAGTAGGCTTTTGGCGAAGGGAGAGAGGGAGGTCATTCCAGATCACTGGACCAGAAACAGAGAAAGAGCGACGGCCAATGGTGGATTGGTTGAATCTAGGTATTCGTAAGGACAAGGTATCTGCAGCAGAGAGGAGAGAACGAGAAGGAGTGTACAAGTGAAGACATTCACAGAGTTAGCCAGGTGCTGTTTTGTGGAGACATTTGTAACAGAGGGTACTGATCTTATAGTTTACTCTCTGTGGCACAGGCAGCCAGTGGAGAGATCGCAGCAGAGCGGAGGGAACGAGAAGGAGTGTATAAGTGGTACAACGTCGGTTGTGGCTGGCCAGTCCCACACGGCAATATCAACGTCATCGTTTTTGTATTTATATTTTATTTTCTTCTTTTATATCGAGGATAATGGAATAAGTACTTACGTGCTTTTTTTTTTTACATCCAGTCCCCGTGTGTATGCGGATTTGTGAATTCTGTCATCTGTTCCCACCGGCACACAATGGCCTACTCTTACGAAAAGCGGAACAGGATTTAACGTGTGCGCAAGGTGTGAAGGAATTTAGGAAGCAGGTGGGAATATGAGAGAGAGAGAGGGGGGAAGGGAGGGAGGGGGAGGAGAGAGAGCGAGAGAGAGAGAGAGAGAGAGAGAGAGGAAGAAGAGAGGGAGGGAGGGGAAGGGAGAGAGAGGGAGGGGAGGAAAATTATATGGAATATTAACGTCATTATAAAAAGAATTAAGGAAAGGGGGGTGGGATGGAATGAGAGAAAGAGAGGGAGGGGGAGAGGGAGGAAGAAGGAGGGACGGAGAGAGGGAGTGAGAAAGAAAGGGAAGAAAGAGGGAGGGAGGGGGAGAGGGAGGGGAGGGAAATTATATGGAATATTAACGTCATTATTAAGGAATTAAGGAAGGGGGTGAGAATTGAGAGAGAGAGGGGAGAGGGAGAGAGAGAGGTGAGAGGGAGAGAGAGAGAATGGGAGGGAGAGAGAGGGAGGTAGAGAGGGGGAGGGAATGGGAGAGCAAGAGAGGGAGTGAGAAAGAGAGGGAAAGAGTGGTGGAGAGGGAGGGAGGGGGAAAGGGAGGGAGATGGAAATTATATGGAATATTAACATCATTATTAAGGAATTAAGGAAGTGGGTGGGGGAAGAGAGAGAGAGAGAGAGAGAGAGAGAGAGAGAGAAGAGAGAGAGAGAGAGAGGGGGGGGGGGGGGAGGGAGGGAGGGAAAAGAGAGAAAGAGAGAGACGATGTCACAGACAGACAGACAGACAGACAGACAGACAGACAGAACACACACACACACACACACACACACACACACACACACACACACACACACACAGAGCGAAAGCATAAAAGCAGTAACCGCAGAACCGCATAAAAACATGCGCGTTACCACTAGCACTGCCGTAGCTAGATACATTCTACAGGTAGGTAGGTAGGTAGGTAGGTAGGTACCTCAAGCCATTTGCAGGTCATTTCTAAGATGCTTGCCATAGCTGACTGGCGATGGGCAAAACGTAAGAAAAAAATCCACAAGACTCGTGGAAACTATAGGTACAAGTATACGCGCACACACACATAATATGCCGTGCGCATACAAACAGAGAGAGAGAGAGAGAGAGAGAGGAGGGAGAGAGAGGGGAAGAGGGGAGAGAGAGAGAGAGAGAGGAGAGAGAGAGAAGAGGGGTGAGAGAGGATGACCTGATTGACTTGATGACTTTTTTCCCCCCGAGGATAATGGAATAAGCACCCATGTACTTTTTTACATCTAGTCCCCGTGTGTGTGCAGTTTTGTAAATTTTGTCATCTGTTCCCACCGGCAACAATGGCCTACTCTTTCGAAAAGCGGAACAGGATTTAACGTGTGCGCAAGATGTTCTGCATGCGTTCGCACACGGGGCCTCGGTTTTTAGTCTCTCCGAGAGAGAGAGACAGACAGAGAGGGAGAGAGAGAGACAGACGAGATAGAGAGAGAGAGAGAGAGAGATAGAGGGAGATAGAGGGAAGGAGGGGACAGGCAGACAGTGGGATAGACAGAGAGAAAGATAGACATAAGGACAGAGGGATAGACAGAGACAGACAGTGACAGAGAGAGAGAGAGAGGGGAGAGAGAGAGAGAGAGAGAGAGAGGAGAGAGAGAGAGAGAGAGAGAGAGAGAGCGACAGACAGACAATGGGGTAGGGTAGAGGGACAGACAGACATGAGAGAGAGAGAGGAGAGGGGGGGGGGGGAAGAAAGAGACAGAGAGACAGAAAAGAGAGCGAGAGAGCAGACAGAGACAGACAGATTGAGACAGACAGACAGGGACAAACAAATAATCAGACAGACAGACAGAGACACAGAGGGCAGACAGACAGAGAGAGAGAGAGACTTTGCCCAATCGAAAAAAAAACCACAAATCCTTTCCCTTCACCCTTTGATGCCCTTTCAGGGAAAACCAACAACCACACACACATTTCAATCATGTCATCGTTTTACCTAGCTACACCTCCCAAGGGAGGAACCCCCCTCCTCGCTCTCCCCCCCACCCCCCCCCCCCCCCCTGCAACCTCTCCCCCCACCCCCCTGCAACCTCCCCCCACCCACCCCCTCTCCTAGACAAAAAAATCCTCTCCATCTCTCTAGCCTTACGGGGTAAAAAAAAAAACAAACACCCCCAGCCCCCCAAATTCCCCCCCCCCCCCCCCCCCCCCCCCAACCCCCCCCCCCCCCCCCTCCCCCCCCCCCCCCCCCCCCCCCCCCCCCCCCCCCCCCCTTACAAACCACCCCCCCCCCACCCCCCCCCCCCCCCCCCCCCTACCCAACCCCCCCCCCCCCCCCCCCCCCCCCCCCCCCACTACTTTCTAACCTTTGCTAACCCTGTTGTCAAAATTGTGACGTTGTCAATGGCGTAGTATCAGGTGTTTTTTTAAAATTTTTTTTAATTATCTCTCGCGTGTTGTCAATGACGCGAACAGATCACTGCGTCATCGTCGCGGAAAGTTCAACAAACCTTTTGAATTTCGAGTGTTATATTTATGTATGTTTTTTGGTTTTGTTTTGTTTTTTTGATTTGTTTTGGTTTTCTTCTTCTTCTTCCTCTGTTGGAAATTGTAGCGATAAGATAGATAGATAGATAGATAGATAGATAGATAGATAGATAGATAGATAGATAAGAAGAAGAAGAAGAAGAAGAAGAAGTAGAAGAAGAAGAAGAGTATACTGGATAAAGAAGACTGATGGGAAGAAAGGAGCGTAGGGGTGCGTGTGGGGGGGTGGGGGGGGGGGAGAGGGGGGGGTGAGGAGGGGGAAGGGAGAGGGTGAGGAGGGGGAAGGGAGAGAGGAGAGGAGGGAAGAAGGTATGAGTACCGATCTCCCTCCTTCTCTCCCCCCCCCCCCCCCCCCCCCCCCCCCCCCCCCCCCCCCCCCCCCCCCCCCCCCCCCCCCCCCCCCCCCCCCCGCGTGGGTTTGAATCCCATCCTCGTCACCAGTTTTATGTTTAACAGACATCAGATAACTCGGACGAAAGTTGTTGAGATGGTGGCTGTTTATTCAAGTCAAGTAGTCAAGTCAAGTCAAGTCAAAAACACTTTAATCATCCCATGAAGGGCAATTACATGTCGTTACATTTACAATTACTTCGTCCTTAACCGAGTGCAGTCTGGGATGCCTTAATGAAAATAATAAAAATAATAATAATGCTGATGATGATGATGATAATAATAATAATAATAATAATAATAATTTTATGACTTCTTCAATGAAGATACTTCCGGTATAATTATCTTTCGGTTTCGACACAACAACCTCTTTTTCCC
>CM054158.1:30169025-30171525 GCA_028751875.1 Rapana venosa
AGATATACAAACGGAGAGACGGAAAGACAAACGAACAGCCAGCCAGCCAGCCAGCCAGCCAGACCCACAGACAGACAGACAGGCAGGCAGACAGACAGACAGGCAGAGAAAAGGCCAGCCTGGTTAATAACGGGGAGGGCTAGGCCAGGCCCTGTGATGCGGCACTCACCTCCAGAGGGCTCGCTCTCGTCCACATGCACCTTGTTCACCTTGCCGGCAGCCCCCACCAGACACCTGCACAGCACAGGTACCACCATCACCATCACCACCACACCTTAGCCCACCGCACATCTGTCTGTCTGTCTGTCTGTCTGTCTGTTTCTGTCTGTCTGTGTGTCTGTTTCTGTGTGTCTGTTTCTGTGTGTCTGTCTGTCTGTCTGTCTGTTTCTGTGTGTCTGTTTCTGTCTGTCTGTTTCTGTCTGTCTGTCTATCTGTCTGTCTGTTTCTGTGTGTCTGTTTCTGTCTGTCTGTCTGTCTGTCTATTATCTATCTATCTCTATCTATCTCTATATCTATCTGTCTGTCTGTCTGTCTGTCTATCTATCTATCTATCTATCTGTCTGTCTGTCTTGTCTGTCTATGTAATATAAGCGCTATATACATTCGATTTCTTCTTCTAATTATTATTATCATTATTATCACTCTTCTTCTTCTATTATAGTTATTATCATTATTGTAATTATTATTATAATTGTTATTATCGTCATCATTACTATCATCATCATCATCATCATCATCATCATCATCATCATCATCATCATCATCGTTATCAATACTTGCACTATATAAATTCCATTTCTTCGTCTAATTATTATTATCATATTTTCAGTCTTCTTCTATTATAGTTATTATCATTATGTAATTATCATCATCACCATCATCATCATTATCATCATTATCATACATCATACACTGCGCTATATAAATTCCATTCTTCTTCTTCTTCTATTATTTTATTATCACCCTTCTTCTTCTATTACTAGTATGATATATTCATTAATCATCATCATCATCACACATACACAATCACAACACCACATCAATCATCAGCATCATCACTATGAATGTGGGTCTCTGGACACACCAACATACTTATTAGTACATTGTAACATGCAGAGCTCGCACATCACGCATGTCCACGCACACACGCGCTACACACACCACACACACACACACACACACAACACACACACACACACACACACACACACACACACACCACACACACACACAGAGAAGCACGTAGTAGCGCGCGCGCATGGCGCCACAGACACAGACACATGAGTACGAGCACGAATGAGCAGGAGACAGAGACAGACACAGACTGACAGAGACAGACAGAAGAGAGAGAGACAGACAGACAGACACAGACTGACAGAGAGAGAGAGAAGGAGAGAGAGAGAGAGAGAGAGAGAGAGAGAGAGAGGAGAGAGAGAGAGAAGAGAGAGAGTGAGACAGACAGACACAGACTGACAGAGAGAGAGAGAGAGAGAGAGAGAGACAGACACAGACTGACACAGGAGAGAGAGAGAGAGAGAGAGAGAGAGAGAGAGACAGACAGACAGAGAGAGAGACAGAGAGAGAAGGAGATGCGCAAGAGCATGACATAATTTGATTAATCAATGTATGAAGTGGGAAGTGGGGGGGGGGGGGGGGGGGGGGGGGGATGTGGAACAGGATGTGAGGCTAGGAAGAAGAGAGGTAGCATGCAGGAGACGTTACAGAACCAAGGGCACAAAACTGATGGGAGTGAGTCACCCCCCTCCCCCACCCCCCCAACACATACACACACACATAGCCTGGTGGTTAGAGTGATGTATTCGTGATCTGCTGACCCAGGTTCGATTCTCGTTCAAGAGGAATTTTTCCTCTGGAGTTAACATCAGTGCAGATTCCACTCTCCCCCTCTCAAAAAGTCCTTCGGATGAGACTGTAAACCGAGGTCATGTGTGCGAACGCACGCAGAACATCTTGCGCACACGTTAAATCCTGTTCCGCTTTTCGAAAGTGTAGGCCGTTGTGTGCCGGTGGGAACAGATGACATACTTTACACAACTGCAAACACACGGGGACTGGATGTAAAAAAAAAGCAACATGAGTGCTTAGTCCATTACCTTCGATGTAAAAGAATAAAAGAGAATAAATAAAATATACAATAAAATATACACGCACACCCACACCCCTCACCCACAACCCCCCCCCCCCCCCCCACACACCACACACCAATCTTCACCCCCCTACACACACGCACAACCTCACACACACACACCCTCACACATCCTCGCCCACCCCCCCCCCCCCCCCCACACACACACACACCCTCACACACACACATCCTCTCACACACACACACACTCACCTCTCTCTCTCCACACACACACACATACCCCCCCCCTCACAACACACACACCCACCCCCCACCCTCACACCCACACACACCCTCACACCCACACCTCACACACACACACCCCCCCCCCCCTCCACACCCACACCTACCTCA
>CM054158.1:30174025-30176525 GCA_028751875.1 Rapana venosa
CCCCAGTTCACCCAGCTGTAAATGGGTGCCTGGCCTCTTTAGGGTCAGGGAAGGTAAAAGCAGCAGCGAGGGAGAGGAGATGGGCGCCGCTGCCCTCAATATCCTGGGCCTTAGAGAAGCTGAGGTCTCTGATGCCTCGCTCCCCTACGACCACATAGGTTATGGGGACACCTCTACCTTTAAAAAAAAATTTTTTTTCTTACTTATCTCTTTTAAGCTCACGTCCTGTAGTCAATGAGTTTATGGTTTGTAACAATTGTGTGCCTAAAATACAAATGGTAACAACATTCGTTTTGTTAACCTTTTTTTTTGTTTGTTTAATGGTTGGTTTTTAGTGTGTAGCTGTTGTTGGTGTTATTGTAGTTGTTGTCTTCAAACAGTACAAGGCTGTGGGTCCTAATGGTGAGTTGTTGTTATTGTTGTTGTGTTGTAGTTGTTGTCTTCAAACAGTACAAGGCTGTGGGTCCTAATGGTGAGTTGTTGTTATTGTTGTTGTAGTTGTTGTCTTCAAACAGTACAAGGCTGTGGGTCCTAATGGTGAGTTGTTGTTATTTTAGTTGTCTTCAAACAGTACAAGGCTGTGGGTCCTAATGGTGAGTTGTTGTTATTGTTGTTGTTGTTGTAGTTGTTGTCTTCAAACAGTACAAGGCTGTGGGTCCTAATGGTGAGTTGTTGTTATTGTTGTTGTAGTTGTCTTCAAACAGTACAAGGCTTTGGGTCCTAATGGTGAGTTGTTGTTATTGTTGTTGTTACTGTAGTTGTTGTCTTCAAACAGTACAAGGCTTTGGATCCTAATGGTGAGTTTGTTATTGTTGTTGTTATTGTAGTTGTTGTGTTCAAACAGTACAAGGCCTTGGGTCCTAATGGTGAGGAGTTGTTATTGTTGTTGTTATTGTAATTGTCTTCAAACAGTACAAGGCTGTGGGTCCTAATGGTGAGTTGTTGTTATTGTTGTTGTAGTTGTCTTCAAACAGTACAAGGCTTTGGGTCCTAATGGTGAGTTGTTGTTATTGTTGTTGTTACTGTAGTTTTGTCTTCAAACAGTACAAGGCTTTGGATCCTAATGGTGAGTTGTTATTGTTGTTATTGTAGTTGTTGTCTTCAAACAGTACAAGGCTTTGGGTCCTAATGGTGAGTTGTTATTATTGTTGTTAAATTACAGTGTTGTTGCCTTCCAACAGTGTATGGTTCTGCGTCCTAATGGTGAGTTGTTGTTGTTGTCGTTATTGTAGTGTTGTTATTGTAGTTGTTGCTCTCAAACAGTACAGAGCGACTGCGCCCTAACGGTGAGTTGTTGTTGTTGTATTGTTGTTGTTATTGTTGTTGTTATTGTTGTATTGTTGCCGTAGAACAGTGCAGGGCACTGCGTTCTAATGGTGAGTTGTTGTTGTTGTTGTTATTGTCATTGCTGTTGTTGTTGTTGTAGTAGTTGTTGCCTTCAAACAGTAAAAGGTTCTGGGGTCTCCATGGTAAGTTGTTGCTGCTGATGTTTAAAATTTTTTTAAATTTTAATTGCTGTTGTTGTTGTTATTGTAGTGTTGTCCTTAAACAGTACAAGGCACTGCGTCCTAATAATTATTTATTTGTTGTTGTTATTATTGTAGTTTGTTGCCTTCGAATAGTACATACAGGGCATGCACAGCGTCCTAATGGTCAGTTGTTTTTGTTGTTATTGTTATTATTGTTGTTGCTGTTGTTATTGTAGTTGTTGTTGTCTTCGAACAGTAATAATAATAATAATAATGTATGGAATTTATATAGCGCTGAATCTCGTAAAGCAACAAATCAAAACGCTTAGATGAATTTTTTTTCCCCCCAGTCCCTCGTGTGTATGCTGGGTTTTTGTAAGTTTTGTCATCTGTTCCCACCACCGGCACACAATGGCCTACTCTTTGGAAAAGCGGAACAGGATTTAACGTGTGCGCAAGATGTGGTTCTGCGTGCGTTCGCACACGGTACAGGGTTACTGGGTCCTGGTGCACATGTAGGTTAGTGCTAGTGGACCTTTAGACCCAGTTATGACCTCTCCCCCTTTTCCCTCCCGTCCCATAACCATACCGCGCATAGCAAAGTGACCGCTCTCCGACTCCTCTCTCGATAGCTATGGGCAGGCAGGGCATTCCGCTTATCTGGCTGGCTTCTGGGCCGTGGTCTGTCTGTCTGTCTGTCTGTCGTCTGTCTTTCTCTCTGTCTGTCTTTCTCTCTGTCTGTCTGTCTGTCTTCTGTCTGTCTGTCTGTCCTCTCTCTCTCTCTCTCTCTCCCCTCTCTCTCTTCTCTCTCTCACACACACACTTTTCTCTCTGCCTGTCTGTCTGTGTGTTCCTTCCTCTCCTCTCTCTCTCTCTCTCTCCCTCCCTCTCGCTCTCAAAACACACATCTCTCCTTACCGTCTTTCTCTCTGTCTTTCTCTCCTCTCCCCTCTTCTCAATGTCTGTCTCGCTCTCTCCATCTGTCTGTCTGACTCTTGTCTGTCTGTCGCTCTCTCTCTGTCCCACCACCC
>CM054158.1:30196525-30201525 GCA_028751875.1 Rapana venosa
ACAAATACTCTACTACTAAAACTAATACTACTACTACTACTACTACTTCTACTCCCATACTACTCCTACTACTTCTCCCTACTCCTTTCTACACTCCAAATACTAAATCTACAAATTTAAATCCACTCCTACTACTCCCATAACTCCTAACCTACTCCCCCTATTTCTACTATCCTATATATTAAATTTTCCCGAGCGCGGGATCTCGCAAAGGGGAAAAAATCAAAACGCTCGGGGCACTCAAATATTCCACACTGGGGACAATAGTTATGATCTTATAATTACCCCACAATTTAAAAAACAAAAAAAACGCGAATTCCAGGGAAAAATAATGACTGTGAACAAAATATTGCCTACTCTACAAAAAAAAAAAATCCCAAAAATAAATATACGTAAGGTAAAAACCCCCGCTAGCTATTTAGGGAAAAAAATCCCCTTTATACTTGGCCCAGCCCAAAAGCTTTTCAGTTCTTGATGCAGCTAAAATTTCCCTAGCCTACATCAATTAAAAACATCATTTAGCCTTACACCCGCGGTGTGGGAGGGCGCAACAAAACGCTTCCCCCCTCCTGCCTATCCGGGGCCCAAAAAAGTCAGACCCCCGGGGTGCCTTTATGGCCTTCATCTTTACTTTCTAACCCCCCTTCCCCCACGTTGCTGTTGGTTGGTCTTTCCTTTTTTTTCTCCTTTTTTTCTGGGGTCCCGTTCAATGGGTGTTTTTGTGATTGGGCTGTGGGGCTCTTCGGGGGGTTGGGCCCAAACCACTTCCACCTTTGTCTGGTGATGATGGTTCCCAAAGTCTTTTGCCCGCATTCCCTAGTAGTTTCATTGGAACTTTTCCCGGGCCCAAAAAAAATCCGGGGATTTTTCGCAGGATTTTGGGGGAAAAGGTGAAAAGGATGAACCCATGATGTGATGAAGGATCAAAGATTTAATAATTTTTGGGGTTATAAAAAATTTTAAACTTTTATTTTCCAAAATTTTTTTCAGCCCCTGACAACTCAAGAATAAAATCTTCAAATTCCTTTAAAAAGGGGAGGGGAAAAAAACATTGAAGTGGGTATGGGGTCCGATTTGAGAGGGGACTAGAAAAAAAAAAGTCATACACGCAAACTTACCATTCACTAGAAATTCCCCTTTTTCCCCGGATCAGTGGTAAGTGCTAATTTTGTTCATCCCAAAGGGGTGTCCCCAACAAAATAACATTTAAAAACCCGTAGCAGCAATGTAGCAGCAGCAACAACAACAATGCCTGAATTTAAAAACAATTTTTTTGCATTTCCACTCAAAGTTTTCAAACGCGCAGTATATCATCAACACCAACCTCATCTTTATCCCTCATCTCAGCAGCAGCAGCAGCAAACAGAAACAAAACAGCAGCAGCAGGGAGCAGCAGCAGCACCGCAGCAGCGCAGCAGGGAGCACCCCCCCCGCCAGCAGCAAAAAACAACCCAAAAGCAACCCCAAAACAACAACAACAACCCCCCCAAAAACAACGACAACGGGCCCACGCCCCCATCCATGAAATTTAACCCCATTCTTAACATTACCACCGCAAGATTCGAACAGAAAAAGCAGGGTTTTGAACTACTTTAAAAAATTTTTTTTTTCTTTCTTCACATTTTGCTTTTCTTAAAACTAAAATTTTCTTTGGTAAAAAAAATATTTTGTCCGTTCCCCCCAACAGCCCGGCCGCTTTTCCGAAATCTTTCCTTTCCCCGGCGCTTTATACTGGAAAGCCCATCAAAAAAAATCAGAAAACGAGAATCATTCTTCTTTTTAGAGCGTCCTCTCACAAAAACTGTTATTTTTGTATGTATGTATGTAGGTGAGAAGGGCCCCTCACTTTCCCAAGGAAATTTAAGACAAAAAGTCAAAGAGAAAAACCAATGACCCCTGTGGAATGAAGAGAGGGGCCCTTTATTTCATTAAGTGATAAAAACACTGAACTTGATATGATCAACCCCGGTCACTGACCAAAAACAACGTTACAGAATTTATTAAACCCCAGTGGGCCGATTGACTTTGTTCTTTTGGGTTTTTGTTTTGATTAAAAACGCCCTTTTTGTAAAAATGTTTACAAGGGTTTTCAGCTAATAACAACAATGCTTGAAAAAGAAGATAATGTTGTTGTTGTTGTTGTTTTTTTGTTGTTGCCCATTTTGACCCCCGGGGGGGTTTCCCTTTTGAATGTGAATTCTTGACCAAAATCATCCCGCCTGGAAAAAAACAAAAAAATATTGAAACTGCCCCACTGGAAAATTTTTTTTGAGTTGAGTTTTCAAGTTTTCCCCCCCCCATAGAGGGCCCAACCCCCTACTTCCCACCCCCATTACTTTTTTTTTGTTTGGTCCCTTTAAAATTTAAAAGGGGAGGCAGGTTTTATGTTAAGAGCTTGATTTGGGTTGAAGGCAATCTCAGCCCTAGCATTTTAAAACTTAACAACGTTTTAAATGTGGGCCTTTTGGGAATTTTGCTGAAACAATTTCTTGGGCCCCACATTGGGCCCGGGCCCAAAAAAAAAGAAAATTTAAAAAAAGACATCAATCTGTTAAACCCGTCCCCTGTGGCGAGGGCCCCCGGGGGCGGGGGATGGGGAGAGCCTGTCAGGGGGTAAACAGCACCTACCTTCTGGGAAAATTTTGTGCAAGATTTCCCCTTTTTTATCCCTCCCCTTTTTTTTTGCCCTTTTTCCTTTCTTTCCGTCAAATTTTTTTTTTTGTCTATTTTTTTGCCTTTTGGGCCCCTTCTCCTGCCTTTTTTTCCCCCCCTTCCCCGACAGACTTAAAAAGTAACAATTCTCTCTCCTCTCTCGTCTCTCTGTCTTCTGTCTCTCTTCTCTCTCTCTCTATCTCTCTCCCCCCCCTCTCTCTCCCCTTTTCAATTGGGGTGGGTGGGTCTGACTTTTCAGGGGCTTAAAGGAGCGCATCGCAATTTTTGGGTCATTTTGACAGACAGTCCCTAGTTGCTTCTGAGCGTTCAAAGAAGAAAAAACAAGGGAAACAGAAGCAGAAGAGAAGGAAAAAGGGAAGGGGAGGAGGAGGAGGAGAAGAAAAGAAGAAGAAGAAGAAAAAGAAAAAAAGAAAAAGGAAAAAAGAAAAATTTGAAGAAGAAGGGAAGCAGAAGAAGAATTTAAGAAGAATTTGAAGAAAGAAGAAGAAGAAGAAAAAAAAGAAGAAGAAAAAAGAAGAAGAAGAAAAAGAAGAAAAAAGAAGAAGAAGAAGGAGAAGAAGAATGCAAAAAAGGGAAACAAGACAAGAAAAAAAGAAAGAAGAAAAAGAAGAAAAAGAAGACGAGAAGGGGAAGGGAAAAAAGAAGAAGAAAAAAGAAGAAGAAAAGAAAAGAAGAACAAGAAAAAAAAGAACAAAGAAAAAGAAGCAGCAGCACAAGAAAAGAAGCAGAAGTGCAAAGAAGCAGAAGGAAAAAAAGCAGAAGCAGAAGCAGAAGGGAGAAAAAAGAAAGAAGAAGAAAAAGAAGGAAAAGAAAAAAGAAGAAGAAAAGGGGAAAAAAAAAGAAGAAGAAAAAAGAAAAAGAAGAAGAAGAAGAAGCAGAGGCAGAAGAAGAAAAATGCCCAAAAAAGGAAAACTGCAACGAAGAAGAAAAAGAAGAACACCAAACCCGAAAAAAAGAAAGCAAAGAAGAAAAGCAGAGGGCCCGAAGGGAAAAAGAAAGCAAAGAAGAAAGCAAAGAAGAAGAAAGAATGCAAAGAAAAGAAAGCAAAAGAAGCAGAAAAAGAAGAATGCAACGAAGACGAAGAAGAAGAATGCAAAGAAGAATGCAAAGAAGAAGAATGCAAAGAAGAAGAATTAGAAGAAGGAGGAAGAAGAAGAATAATCTGTGACTCCTATCCTCAGGAATCAGCGGTGAAATCAGTCAGAATCCAGACAATGTACAACTGAAATCTGTCATCATTCGGATGGTTAGCCATCCTCTCTCTTTACTGCCATCCTAATGAACTACTACTCTGTCTGTCTTCTTTGTCTGTCTCTCTGTCTCTCTCTCCGTGTCTCTCTCTCTCTTGTCTCTCTCTCTCTCTGTCTCATCTGTCTCTGTCTCTTCTCTCCTCTCTCTCCGTCTCTCTTGTCTCTCCGTGTCTCTTGTCTCTCTGTCTCTCTCTCTCCGTGTCTCTCTCTCTCACTCACCATCGCGCGCGCGCGCTCTCACATATATTATTCAGAAAGAGAGAGAGAGAGAAAGAGAGAGAGAGAGACAGACAGACAGCAGACAGACAGACAGACAGTAGACAGCAGACAGACGGAGGTAGAACACACACACACACACACCCACACAACACACACACACACACACACACACACACACCACACACCACACACCCACACTGCAATACACCATACTACACTACACTACACTACACTACCCCCCCCCCTCCCACAACACACAACACACACAACACAACACAAACAAACACAACAAAACACAACACACACACACTACAATACCCCCCCCCCCTACCCATCTCCCTCCCCCTCCCTACCCCACCTCCACCCACCCACCCACAACACACACACACCCAACACACACACACACACACACACACACACACACACACACACACACACACACACACACAACACCAACACCCGACACACACAACACAACACAACACAACACACACACACACACACACACACACACACACACACACACACACACACACCACACACACACACACACACACACAAGCTTATTCAATTTATCATCTGAAAATAAAAGTTTGACTTGACTTTGACTTTCAAACACACACACAACACCACAACACCCCACCCCCCCCCCCCCCCCACACACACCCACACTGCACTACACACACTACACCCACCCACCCACCCACCCACACACACAAAAAGGTACACACATACACCCCCCCCCCACCACCCCAACCCCCTAAAAATTGGGGGGGCCCCCCCTAAAAATTCCAAAACCTTTAAAGGGGAACAAAACGTAAATTGAAGACACCAAAACACACTAAAACAAAAACCCCC
>CM054158.1:30211525-30214025 GCA_028751875.1 Rapana venosa
TCACGCTTTGTATGAATATGGATAGACGGAGGTTGGTAGGTATGCTTGCCTTACAACTTGGTAAGAAAGAGCATTCCATTGGATAAGTACACACACACACACACACACACACAAATGGAAAGTGGGATTATCAAATCAATAGAATATTCCCATATGTTGGGCTTCTCTTATGCGCTACCCATTATTTTTTCTTGTTTTTTGGCAAGCATATCTTGTTCCCCCTATGAGAGTAGCTTTTTTCCTGATAGAATTCTGCCAAGGAAACCTCTCTTGTCGACGAAGGTTCTTTTACGTGCGCTAAAGGTGGGCCACACACGTCTTAAGACCACGCCTTATCAGCATACAAAACCACCACTCAAGGTCTAAAATGGATGGAGGTAAAACGCTTTGGATTTCAATCGGGAATCGAACCCGCGTTTTCCGCTTTCTAGGCAGGTGTGATACTTCCATTCCACCGCAGTCGGAATAATTATCTACGTACCACGCCAGGATGGCACTCTTTGACACCAAAGCAGCAGCAGCAGCAGCAGCAGCAGCAACAGCAGCAGCAGCATCAGCATCACCAGCAGCAGCAGCAGCAGCATCAGCATCACCAGCAGCAGCAGCAGCAGCAGCATCTGAAGCATTCTGGCCAACAGATTTCCATCCCTGTACCCACCTGTGGCAAAACCTTCACTGTCTTTGATGTCAAAGCTATGCCCCAGTTTTAACTTTTATTATTATTATTATTATTATTTTATTTCTTTAAAGCCTCATCATTTAGAAAATGACAAAACAAGTGCTGGGTATTTTCAAAGTCCCGCAAAAGCAGTCTATGATTACGCAAGAAACTTTTTGAAGGAAGTACGCGTCTGCTAAATGAACTAATTAGGAAATTCGTATGGGGGAAGGGGGTGGGGGGCACAGTCTAAGCAATCTTTTTTCATTTTTATTTTTTAAAAGAAACCCAGTTGTTGTTTTTTAAAGAAAATGTTCTGTCTCTGAGTGCAGAATATAACGTATATACCATACGGTTGGTGATTTATTTTATTTTCTTTTATTTCGAGGAGAATGGAATAAGCACTCATGTAGGTGGTTTATTTTTACATTCAGTCCCTGTGTGTGCGCAGTTTTTGTCAATTTTATCATTCGGTTCCCACCGGCACTCAATGACCTTCTCTTTCGGTGGTCTAGAGAGATAACGCATTTGCCTAGAAAGCGAAAAGTCTTGGGTTCAATCCCCAGTTTGTGCCCCAAACCTTCACTCAGTTAGAGAATGAAAAGGAAAAAGGAGGAGGAAAACAAAACAGGATATGGGGGTGGGGTGTGGGTGTGGGTGTAAGGGGGTATGAGGTTTAAAAGGAAAGGGAAGTTAATGTCTCTTGAAATCCACTCATGGGATGCAAGCTAACGCCTAGGCAAATGCGTTGCTCAGGCTTCGAGTTCCTTTCGTACACAAATGTTACAAACTGACAGTAGGGGCAGTATGAAGTTCTCACAAGCACCCAGTAGAGGGCTTACAGAGAACGAGCAAGAATACTGTATATATATATGTATATATATATATTTTATATATATATATATATATATAATATATATATATATATATATATATATATTTATATATATATATATATATATTATGTTAGTCCGTCGTTTTTCGACGATGACCTCCAAAACAGCAGAGGAGGCAGCTGCTGTTTCGGAAATTGGGCAGAAATTTGATTATAATGGAGATGCCTTGCCCACAGTACATCCCCACTCTCTCGGCCAAGTGGGCATAAGGACAGTCAGCGTTGGAGATGTTCTCCAAAGGCCAACTAGCCCCCAGGGCTGCAGCACATAAGGACTGTGCGAGTCAAGCCTCCTAGTCAGAGAGTCATAGTCGATCACTAAAGACTAAGCTGTAAAGTGGAATTCCATGAGTGGAAAAGCCACTGGTCATACAGCCTCTCACTTTGCTGTTGCCCTCAGCGTCAATGGTTTCATCAAGAACTGTGATTTAAACCCCAGGCGCTGACGGCTGATATATAAATATATAATATATATTATATATATATATTTTATTTTATATATATATATATATATATATATATATACCTGTATTTAAGCGCTTTGATTGTCTGCTTTACAAATTCAGCACTTTAAAATTTCCATACAATTATTACGATCATCATTATTATTCACACGTATGCATGTGTAATCAGTATTGTTCAAGCAAATTTATACACTAACTTCATTGCGCGCTAATAATACTTTGGTGCATATTTGCTTTTGTGTGTGCTAGAGCTCTTTGTATACGCGTATTGTATTGTATTGTATTGAATAGCATTGTATTGTATTGAATAGTATTGCATCGTATTGAATAGTATTGAATAGTATTGTATTGTATGGCAATTTACGTCAGGGCGGATTTCTCTGCGTGAAATTCGGGATGCTCTCCCCGGAGAGGGCGTGTCGCCACAAGAGTGGCGCCACCCACTACTTTTTTTTTCCTCTCCTTTTCCTATCTATCAATTAT
>CM054158.1:30236525-30239025 GCA_028751875.1 Rapana venosa
CCCCTCCCTTCCTCCTCTTCCTCATCCCAAGGAAAAAACAAAAGAAAAGAGTTCTTTATCAAATCTTCTTTTGTTGTTGTTGTTGCTCTTTCTGGTTGTGTGGTGAAAAAAGGGAAAATGCCAGGTACGTATGGTTTTTTTGGTTTGTTTGTTGTTGTTGAGGTGTAAACAACGGGGATGCTTTTAGTTCAGATGTTGATGTGATGTGATGTGATGGAAAAGTAAGGCAGACGATGAGGTAATACACACACACACACACACACACACACACATATATATATATATATATATATATATATATATATATATGAGGTAAGTTCTCAAAAAAATGTTTCATTTTGTACCCACCAGCAACGCATTTTGTGTGTGTACAGGTACAAACCTTAGATCAACGATTGTGTACCAAACGAGTAAATAAACCCATTTGGGTCACAAAGAAACTACAACAATAGGACGTAATTCTTTTCTCCTTCCTCGGGCTAGATAGAGCTCCAGGTTCACCAATGGCGAGATTTCTGCGCATGCAACCGTCCCCTCCTCCCAACAAACATTTAGGTAGCCACATTCCAACTCCAGGATGGAAGAAATAGAAAAATTGGTAAAGACTAGGTTAGATGACGCTTTGTTTATTAACTTTCATTTCAGATATCAGGTCATGTTTCATTGTTCTTATACAAAACACACCTACCTTTTCTGTCTTTACACAGGTAGGGAAGTACAGTACTAGTAACTGCTGTTCGTTTTGGAGGTAGTCTAGGGTAAAAAAAGGAAAAGGTAAAGGTAAAGGAGTCCCATAACCTATAAGGTCGTAAGGGAGCGAGGCGTCATAGACCTCACTTCTCTAGGGCCAGCATATTGAGGGCGGCGCCCATCTCCTCTCCCTCGCTGCTTTACCTTCCCCGACCCTAAAGAGGGCAGGTACCCATTTACAGCTGGGTGAACTGGGGGAACTGTATTGAAGCCAAGGCGCGCAAACGGTCACCCATCCAACTGGTAACCACGCTCGACGCTGCTTAACTTGGCTAGGGGAAAGCGAGTGCTCCGACCAATAACTTTGATATATCAGGCCATGTTTCATTGTTCTTATACAAAACACACCTACCTTCTCTGTCTATACACAGGTAGGGAAGTACAGTACTAGTAACTGCTGTTCGTTTTGGAGGTAGTCTAGGGTAAGCTGTGTTAATGTTTAATGCTGTTTGTTAACTTATGATGCTTTGCCAATCCAATCCAATCCAGTCTTGTTGTTTATAGCCCCGCCGACCACAAAGGCCACATCGGGGTGCTATCACCTTGTATCACTATTTAAATCTCAGAATAAAACTGCCCTACTACATACAGATTAAAACAGAGAGTATAAACTTGGTGCTTAGCTCATACAGGTTACATTCTAAAGATGAGAAAACCCGCATCTTTCAAGAATCTTTTCAAACTGTATGTGGATGTTAAAAAGAGTGTATACCCAAATGAGCGTTTTCAGCATTATCTTAAAGTGTGAACTCTGTAGATGGGAAGACGTTTAGATCATATTCTGCATAAAATATCTGACCCCCAAAAATTGCTATCATTATGTCAGAAGAATCTTTACAATTCTTATCTATGAACACGTATTTGTCATTGCAGATCTTTGTTGAATACTACTGAACACTTGTGCTTCCCATTTTCGCGTCTGTGACTAACATCATTACCCCTTCACACATTAACGCCTTATATTGCAAACAATTAGGAGTACAACCCCAAGTCTGAAACCTGCATGCTGATAATAAAGTTTGATTTCTGATAATTTTGAGCCATTATCTGTTTAAAAAAAAAGAAAAGAAAAAAAGTCCTTAAATTAATTTTAAAAAATTAAACCACAGCTTCTGCTCAAAATTGAAGTCCTGTAAACACAAACACGGGGAGTGGAGGAAGCTGATTGCAATATCTTAGGTGGTCTACAGGACTAGGGGATAGGTGAAGGTTGTGAAGGTAAAACACAAAAACCTAATCAAAAACGTATGACCAACATCCGCCCCCCCCCCCCCCCCCCGAAACCCCCCCCCAAAAAAACAAAAAAAAACAACAACCCCCCCCCCAAAAAAAACAACAACAACAACCAACAACAACAAAAACCCAACTCCCTCAACCCCCTAAATAAAACAGACTTCACAATGTTAGAAATCAGTAAACAAACACTTTCTTCCCCCCCCCCCCCCCAACACACACACACACACTTCGAAAATATGATAAAGTGAGGACACAGGTATACACTTTCTGTGTTGAATCAACCTCTTGTTCTCACGTTTCTGTGAAGGACACGAACAACAGAGAAGAGATGGAAACCATAGGACTCGTAATGCTGAATTAACACCAAATGCCGTAGTTTCTTTGCTCTGTGGTAGTTTTCTGAGAGGTATCAAGACTGGAATGATACACTACATGGAAACACACACACACACACACACACACACACACACACACACACACACGTAGTTTTCTGAGATGTATCAAGACTGGAATG
>CM054158.1:30241525-30244025 GCA_028751875.1 Rapana venosa
CTCCCCCACCTCTTCCTCCTCCTCCTCTTCCTCCTCCTCTTCCTCCTCCTCCTCTCCTTCACTTGACTGATGACTGTTGTGTACCAACTAAACAACGCTGTCTACACCAATAGTTATCTCCCCTGATCATCCAGACACTACATCATCGGCTTGAAATTCGGGGCAACTCTGTCCCCCAAAAAATCTAGGGTCTTTTCACAATCTTTAACTACTTACAGTTAGTTATCTTATCTTATTTTCCATCTAGTGACACAAATTTGGTTCAGCTGCAGCCCACTATTGTATATTATAACAAAAAAAATATGGATGCTTTTGAGTACTCACATAAGCGTTGCTTGTACGTATTTCATGTATTGGTTGTTTGATTGTTCTGACACTAATACAATTTTGTTTTAAACCAAAAAATCTAGGTATATAAATTCCCGCATTTCTCTCTCTCTCTCTCTCTCTCTCCTCTCCTCTCTCTCTCTCTCTCCTCTCTCTCCTTTTTTCTTCTTCTCCCTTTTCTTTAAGATCTAGTTCTTGTGTTTTCTTCATGGTTATAACAATCGCGTGATTCTTCACGTGATTTTCTACTACACACAGGGACTGGATGTAAAAAAAACAACACCCAACAAACCCACATGAGTGCTTGTTCCATTTATTCTCGAAATAAAAGAACAACCCCCAACCCCCCGCAAAAAAACCCCCAAAACCCCCAACACAACAAAAATCAAAAAACCCCCCACAACAACAACAACAACAACAAAAACAACTAAAGAATAAAAGCTAGTATATCGCTGATAGCTCAGTGGTCGGAGCACTCGCTTTCCCCCAGCCAAGTTGAGCAGCGTCGAGCGTGGTTACCACTTGGATGGGTGACCGTTTGCGCGCCTTGGCTTCAGTACAGTTCCCCCAGTTCACCCAGCTGTAAATGGGTACCTGCCCTCGTTAGGGTCAGGGAAGGTAAAGCAGCGAGGGAGAGGAGATGGGCGCCGCCCTCAATATGCTGGCCCTTAGAGAAGTGAGGTCTCTGACGCCTCGCTCCCCTACGACCTTATAGGTTATGGGACACCTTTACCTTTTTTACCTATATCGCTGATGAATTCCTGTCTTTTTTTCTTCTTCGTTCTTCAGCAAGAGCTCCGAGGTTCGCCAATGGTGAGATTTTGCAACCAGTCCCTCCCCCTCCCTCCCTGTCAGTTAGGTATCTGCATTCCATTATCAGGGATAGTCTATTTTAAGCTTTGTCTCTTCTTTACTGATGATAAACTGGAATGTTGTAACTACTAGCCAACACTTTTAAAGCCAGTCTCAAGACATATTTATTTATTTATTTCAAACCTAAGATGTTGCTCTTCTGCTTCATCTCGTAGCTTTTCCCTAGCCTTCAACAGCCGAGATTCTATCGCCCTGCCAGGGTGTGTGTGGCATGTGTGTGTGTGTGTGTGTGTGTGTGTGTGTGTGTGTGTGGGCGCGTTCACATTTGGACTTAGTGAAACTATTAATTGTTACTGGTTGTATGACTGTGTAAGAATGAGTTGAGTGCAAGTGCTTTGATTTGTCTCTGCAAGATATAGCGCTATATAAATTCCATTTATTATTATTATTATTAGTAGTAGTATTATTATTATTATCATCATCATCATCATCACCATCACCATCATTATTATTATTATTATTATTATTATTATTATTATTATTATTATTATTATTATTATTTATTATCTTTTCTTTCCTCGTATGGAGCTCTGAGTTTCACGAAAGGTGCGAGCGAATGAATCAGACAAGTTCACATACCTTGGCAGCAGCATCAAACCAGAGGGCAGCACAAAAAAAGACATCCACAACAGACTGGGCAAGGCCAGGAATGTGTTTAGGGAGATGACCAATATCTGGAGATCAACTCAGTACAGCACCAACACCAAGCTGAAGCTATACCAGAGCTGTGTTGTGTCTACGCTCCTGTACGGTTCTGAGTGCTGGAGGATGACGGAAGTGGATCTTACCAAACTTCGATCCTTCCACACCATATGCCTGCGAAGAATTCTCCGGATCTTTTGGCCAGAGAAGATCTCCAATGAAGACCTACTACGGATATGCAGGCAAGAAGACATGGGAACCATCATCACCAGACGACGGTGGAAGTGGATTGGGCACATCCTCCGAAGAGACCCACAGTCAATCACAAGAACAGCATTGCACTGGACCCCAGAAGGAAGGAGAAAGAAAGGAAGACCAAAAGCAACGTGGAGAAGAACTGTAGAAAGTGAGATGAAGGCCACGCAGCACTCTTGGGGATCAGTGACTAGGTTGGCCCAGAATAGGCAGGAGTGGAAGCGCTTTGTTGCTGCCCTACACACCGCTGGGTGTAATGGCTAATGATGATGATGATGCGAGCGAATGTAACAACTAGCAAGCCTAAAAAATAAAAGTCTCATTCATCATACACGTAGACACACACAGATTTATAAACAGATAGATGTCACCAAAACTGACAGACTTCAAGCACAAAAAGAAA
>CM054158.1:30256525-30259025 GCA_028751875.1 Rapana venosa
TTTTTTTTTGGTGGGGGTGGGGTAGGGCTGGTGGGGGTGGGGGGGGTGGGGTGGGGGTGGGGGGTGGGGGTGGGGTGGGGGGGGGTGGGGTGGGAGGTGTTTTTGTGTGTGGATCAGTTGACGAACAGATGTTGGGTGTTGTGTGTTGTGTGTGTGTGTGTGTGTGTGTGTGGTGTGTGTGTGTGTGTGTGTGTGTGTGTGTGATTGTGTGTGTGTATGTGTGTGATTGTGTGTGTGTGTGTGTGTGTGTGTGTGTGTGTCGTGTGTGGTGTGTTGTGTGTGTGTGATGTGTGTGTGTGTGGTGTGTGTGTGTGTGTGTGTGTGATTGTGTGTATGTGTGTAATTGTGTTTTGTGTGATTGTGTGTGTGTGTTGTGTGTGTGATTGTGTTTGTGTGTGTGATTGTGTGTGTGTGATTGTGTGTGATTGTGTATATATGTGTGTGTGTGAGAGAGAGAGGTGCGCGCGTGTGTGTATGTGTATGTGTGTGTGAGAGAGAGAGAGACGGACAGACAGAGAGACAGACAGAGAGACAGTCATACAGAAACAATATTTATTGTGTGGATGCCTATCAACAGTGAAGGAATGATGGCCTGCTAGATTAAAAACTACACACAGCCATTCCAAAGCATTAGCCTCTCTCTCTCCATCTTTCTCTCTCTCCCTCTCCGTCCCTCTCCTCTCTCTCTCTCTCTCTCCCCCCTTCTCTCTCTCTCTCTCTCTCTCTCCCCCTTCTCTCTGTCCCTCTTTCTCTCTCTCATTCCTCCCAACCTCCCCACTCCTCCTCCCCTCATCCATCTTTCCCTTGGTTTTTGTGTGGGCAGATGTTCTTTTGAAGAGGTATCTCCTGTCCTATTTGTGACTTTTATTCCACCCCCCCCCCCTCCCACACACACACTTCCCCGACCCCCGCACACTCCACCCCCCCCCCCCCCCATCCTCCTACAAAACATAAAATCCAGATTTTAATGCTATATTGTTTAGTTTTTATAAGTTGGGATGAGGTGGTGGGGTTGTTGGGTTGTATGGTTGTAATGTGTGTATGTGGTAGTAGTAGTGTTATGTAGGGAGTAGGGAGTAGTAGTTCTTCAGTTTAACGTCCTTCCACGAAATAGTGATATGCACGCGCGCGCGCGCGTGTGTGGTTGGTTTTGTGTGTGCTTGTGTGTGTGTGCGTGTGTGTGAGTGAGTGTGAGAAATATGCATGTTTATTGATGTATTTATTTGTGATAATTTCTTTTGGTATCTGTACACTACACTACACACTTACGCACACTTATACACACACACACTTACACACCTATACACACACACTTACACACACCTATATACTCACACACACTTACACACACAACACAACACACAACACCTTACACACGCACGCACACACACACACACAAAAATTTACATGCTCCCTGAACTTACCGGAGAGAGAGAGAGAAGAGAGAGAGAGAGAGAGAGAGAAAAGAGAGAGAGAGGAGAGAGAGAGGAGAAGAAGAGACAGACAGACAAACAGACAGACAGACAGACAGAAACAGAGAAGAAAAAGAGAGACAAAAAGAAACAGAGACATACAGAACAGAGACAGAAGCTTTGCACTCGCATCTTTGAAAAAAAAAAAAAAAAGAACGACACCCCCCCCCCCCCCCCCCCACCCCAAAAACAATTCCGCAAATAAACACACAAAGCAAGGTAATGCCCCCACCCGTGGTGGAATTGCACCCGATTTATTTTTTTTTAGGAACGATATCAGCAGCACACACTCAAAGATCGTCTGCATTAAGAAATGTCTTGCCTGCATTACACGCGTTGTATGTTACTCGAGTGGGGGGGGATGGTGGTGGGGTGTGGTGTGGGGGTGGTTTATTAGGCTGATGAAAAAATAATAAAAGCTCTCTCTCTTTGTCTTGTCTCTCTCTCTCCTCTCTGTCCCTTCTGTACATCTGTCTCTCCGTCTTCTGTATCTGTCCCTCTCTCTCTCGGTGTCTGTGTGTGCCATTGTTGTTGTTTCAAATTGTAATATATCAAGCTTTAAATTGTTTTTTTTATATTTCAGCAAGAATACTTATCAAATTGTTCAATGAATCGTCTTAACTATATGCACTTTTTTTCCCATTTAGTTGACATTATTTGAAGGCAGCTTATTGGCTTTTCATGTTGACATTCTCAATGAATTTTGGATGATATGCTGATGGGTTTGTTCAGAGGTTCAGTATGTTGGGATCCTCCAAACCCTAGGAGGGGTGAAAGGCATTAAATCTTAAATCTTGTGTGTCCCACAAAAAGGTAAAGGTGTCACATAACCTATAAGGTCGTAGGGGAGCGAGGCGTCAGAGACCTCACTTCTCTAGGGGCCAGCATATTAAGGGCGGCAGCGCCCATCTCCTCTCCCTCGCTGCTTCACCTTCCCTGACAATAAAGAGGGCAGGTACCCATTTACAGTTGGGTGAGCTGGGGGACTGTACTGAAGCCAAGGCGCACAAACGGTCACCCATCACCCT
>CM054158.1:30264025-30266525 GCA_028751875.1 Rapana venosa
TTTGCCTGCCTAACAAGTAAACCGTGAGGTTCTGGGTTCAATTCCCAGCCTCGCTCGCCCTTTCTTCCCAGTTTGACCACACACACACACACAAAATCAAACTGAATGTCAAAGTCCTTCGGATGAGACTATAAACTGAAGCCCCCCCGTGTGTGCGAACCGCATGCAGAACATCTTGCGCACACGTTAAAATCCTGTTCCGCTTTTCGAAAGTGTAGGCCATTGTGTGCCGGTGGGAACGGATGACAAAATTGACAAAAACCACATACACACGGGGACTAGATGTAAAAAGAAAAAAAGCACATGAGTGCTTTATTTCGTTATCCTCGATATTTAAAAAAACAAAAAATCTCTCTACTCATCAAGGGGACGGGATAGCTCAGTGGTCGGAGCACTCGTTTTCCCCCCCCAGCCAAGTTAAGCAGCATCCAGCGTTGTTACCAACTTGGATAGGGTGACCGTTTGCGCGCCTTGGCTTCAGTACAGTTCCCCCAGTTCACCCAGCTGTAAATGGGTACCTGCCCTCTTTAGGGTCAGGGAAGGTAAAGCAGCGAGAGAGAGGAGATGGGCGCCGCCCTCAATATGCTGGCCCTAGAGAAGTGAGGTCTCTGACGCCTCGCTCCCCTACGACCTTATAGGTTATGGGACTCCTTTACCTTTACCTTTTTTTTTATTCATCAAGGGGAGGAAGCGGGTTTACAGCAGGTAGCGAGTGCCTGTTTAGCTTGGTGGAGAGCGATCGAGTTATAAGTTACGTTCTTCGCTATCTCCCTCCATCCCCCCCCCCCCCCTTCAACCCCCCCCCCCCCCCCCCGAAGTTGGAATGCGGCTACCTAACCTTTAATGTGAGTACATTAAAACGGTCGGATGTATGTGTGTGTGTATGTAGTGTGGGGTGTGTGTGTGTGTGTGTGTGTGTGTGTGTGTGTGTGTGTGTGTGTGTGTGGGGTGTGTGTGTGTAGTGTTTTGTGGAGTGTGTGTGTTGTGTGTGTAGTGTGTGTGTATGTATGGATGCAAGTATGTGGTATGTTTGTGTATGGTGTATGTATGCATGTGTGTATGTATGGATGTTTTGTATGTATGTGTGTGTGTATGTATGTATGGATGGATGTATGGATGGAGGGTGTGTGTGATGTATGTATGTGTATGTAGGTATGTATGTATGGATGCATGTGTGTATGTATGTGTATCTATGGATTATGAATGTATGTATGTATGGATGTATATATGTATGTATGTATGTATGTATGTAAGTATGTATGTGTATGTATGTGTGTATGTATGTATGTGTTATGTATGTCTTTTATGTATGTAAGTATGTATGTATTGTGTATGGATGTATGTATCATGTATGTATGTATGTATGTATGTATGTTTTGCATGTATGATGTTTGTATGTGTGTGTGTGTGTATGTATGTATGTATGTATGTATGTATGTATGTATGTATGTAAGTATGTATGTATGTAAAGCATGTAGTATGTATGCATGCATTATGTAGCATGTATGTATGTATGCATGTATGTATGTGTATGTATGTGTGTATGTATGTATGCGTGTATGTATGTATGCGTGTATGTATGTATGTTGTATGTATGTATGTATGTATGTATGCATGCATGTATGTATGCATGTATGTATGTATGCATTATGTATGTGTTGATGCATGTATGTGTGTATGTATGTATGCGTTTTATGTTATGTATGCGTGTATGGATGTATGTATGTATGTAGTATGTATGTATGTATGTATGTATGTAATGTATGTATGTATGTATGTATGTATGTATGTATGTATGTATGTATGTATGTATGTAGGGATGGGATGCTGCATGCATGCATGCATGCATGCATGCATGCATGCAGCATGTATGTATGCATGCATGCATGCATGTATGCATGCAGCATGCATGTAGGTATATATGTATGTATGTATGTATGTAGGTATGTATGTATGTATGTATTATGTATTATGTATGTATGTAAGTATGTATGTATGTAATGATGTATGTAGTAGGTATGTATTATGTATGTATGTATGTATGTATGTATGTATGTAGGTAGGTAGGGAGGTAGGTAGGTAGGTAGGTAGGTAGGTAGGTAGGTATGTATGTATGTATGTATGTATGTATGTATGTATGTATGTATGTATGTATGTATGTATGTATGCATGACTGTATGTATATGCAAGATTTCATCATTGGTGAATCTTGGAGCTCTAGTGAGGAACAAAAAAAAATACTTTTTAAGAAAAGAAATCAAAAAGCAAAAAAAACCCTAAAATACATGTTTTCCCCCCCTGTCGATGTGTGTGTGTGGTGTGTGTGTGGGGTGTGTGTGTGTGTTGTGTGTGTGTGTGTGTGTGTGTGTGTAGTGTGTGTGTAGTGTGGTGTGTGTTGTGTATGTGTGTGTGTGTTTGTTTGGAGTGTGTGTGTGTAAATGTGGGGTGTATTTGTGGGGTGTATGTGTGGTTGTGTGTAGTTTGTTGTGTAGTGTGTGTG
>CM054158.1:30271525-30276525 GCA_028751875.1 Rapana venosa
AAAGGCAGTTTTCTCTTTCTGTTTCTGGCTGTCTCTGTCTCTGAGGTGCTTTATCTCTGTCTTCTGTCTGACTGTCTTGTCTTTCTGTTTGTCTGTGTGTCTCTGTGTCCGTTTCTGCCTGTCTCTGTCTCTGTCTCTCTCTCTGTTTTACTGTCTCTGTCCCCTCTCTGTGTTTTATTCCTGTCTGTCTGGCTGTGTGTGTCTATCTGTCGCTGTGTGTGTGTGTGTGTGTGTGGTGTGGGGTGTGTCTGTCAGTCTGTCTCTCTATCTGTCTGTCTGCTGTCTCTAAACTCTCTGTTTTCTCTGTCTGTCTGTCTGCCTGTCTGTCTGTCACTGTGTGTGTTGTGTGTGTGTTGGTGTGTTGTGTGTGTGTGTGTGTGTGTGTGCCTATCTTCTGTCGCTGTCTCTTTACTCTCTGTCTCTGTCTGTCTGTCTGTTTGTCTGCTGTCTCTATACTCTATTCTCTGTCTGTCTGTCACTCGTCTCTCTGCCTCTCTCTCTTTCCCCTCTCTCTCCCCCTCTCTCTCTCTCTCTCTCTCTCTTCTCTCTCTCTCTCTCTCTCTCTCTCTCCTTCCCTCCCTGGTGTCTTTTTTGCTCTCTGTCTCTCCACCATCATTTTTGCTTTCTAGGCAGGTGGGTTCCCTCTAGACCACCGATCCACCATGCGTGTGCTGTCTGAATATGGCAGCAATCACTTTCACCTCTCCCATCCCTAGTCCCATGGTCCGTAGAGGCACCACTGAAGATTTTGCAACCAGCTTCCTCCACTCCCGGCAGTCCTCTGCCTTCCGTAGCTAAATCGTTCCACTCAAGGACAGTCCACTCTCTGATGTTGTCTTCCCATCGTTTTCTCTGTCTGCTTCTTCGCCTCCCTCCTTGTACTGTTTGTTCCCTGTAGGACAGTCTTGGCCAGTCCAGATGTTCGTGTGACGTGCCCGCACCACTTTAGTTTGCGTTTTTTTCTACACTGAAGTCAGGAGCTCTTTATACGATCTGATGGCGCTTTTGATTCTGTTTTACACTTCCTCATTAGTGATGTGATTTCCGTATGAGATATCGAGGAGTTTGCGAAAGCACCTCATCTCCATTGCCTGAATCCTTTCAATGTCTGCTGTTATGGTACACGTTTCACATGCTTACAAAAATATGGATATGACCAGGGAACGCATCAGTCTGATCTTGAAGCTGATGGCGATGTTTTTGTCGTTCCAGAGGACTTTCAGTCTGGTCGTTGCGACTGTGGTGTGGGCTATACAGACAGGAATAAAGCACAGAGAGAGAGAGAGAGAGAGAGAGAGAGAGAGAGAGAGGGGGGGGGGGAGAATTTCAGGTTTTGCTCCTTCATCCTATAGTATAGCTCCCAGATATTTGATGCTATGGACGGTCTTGATTTCCTTGCCGACGATAATTATGTCAGTGCTGATGCCATTGGCACTATTAAATTGTCATCAACTAGATTTTCTCTGCACTCATCTGCATGCCATATGCTGAAGAGGCTTCATCAAGGTGATTGACCAGGTTGACCAGCTCTTGCTCTTCTCCAGCTAGGCCGTCGATGTCGTCGGCAAAACGTAAGTTTGTAATTGTCCTGCCTCCAATGCTGACAGTTCCCTCATTTTTTTATATTATTTATTTTTATATTTCATTCTTTTATATCGAGGATAATGGAATCTCATGATTTTCAAGTGCGTCAGCCATTATTCTCTCCAAGAAGATGTTGAAGAGGGTGGGAGAGAGCAGACATGGCAGCAATGCTGGCCTGATAAAACATAACTTCTACCATACATCCACCATCCTAACATGATACCAATGCTAGTAAAGAGGGAGGGAGGAAGAGAGAGGGAGGGAGAGAGAGAGAGAGAGAGAGGAGAGAGAGAGAGAGAGAAAAGAGAGAGGGGGAGAGAGGGGAGAGAGGAGAGAGAGAGAGAGAGAATGGTAGGAGGAACAGGAAAGAAATTTAAAAAAACAACAACCCCAAACCAAAGAAAAGAAACCAAAAATACCGCAAGAAAAAAAACACAACAAAAAACCCAAAAAACAAAAAAACCCCAAACCAAAAGGTTTTAGGGGTTTGGTGGTTGTGTAGGGGGGGGCGAGGGGGGGAGGGGGGGCGGGGGGGGGGGGTTAGGGGGGTGGCCGGGTGGGGGGAGGCCAAAAGAGATCCCACAGTTCCCCAAATTTATAAAAAAAGAATTTCAGTACAGGGGGAAAACCCTCCAAGGGCGAAATTTAAATATTCTGTGCTCTTTTTGCATGCTCGCCAAATTTCCCCCCACAGACTAAAATAGTAAAAAATGCGGGGCCCTCACCACGCTTCTTACTTCTTCCTTTTAATTATCATACCGACTGCGGGAGAAGCCGGGATATGGAATGCACTACCTACCCCTTCCCTTTCCATTCCCTACCACTACCCCGGCCCTACCCCCCTACCATAGCGGACCCCTTCTCTTCCCTTTTTAAATAGGGAGGCCCGAAGGGGGAAAGGGAGGCAGGCAAAGGGAGGCCATTTCAGGCAAAAAATGCCAGAGAAAAAGTTTTTATTTTTTCCCCCTTTTGCTTGACAGAAAGGTGGATTTCTTCTTGGCTACTTATTTCCGATAAGGTTGGGTTTTTCTGTCGGCTGTTTGTTGTGTGTTTTGTGTTTGGGGTGTGGGTTTTTGTGTGTGTGTGTGGTGTGTGTGGTGTGTGTGTGTTTTGTGTTGGGGGTCTTTTCGGTGTGTGTGTTTTTGGTGTGTTTTTTGTGTGTGTGTGTGTGTGTGTGTGTGTGTGTGTGTGTAGCTGCTCTGTCTTAATCTCTTTTTTTTCGTTTTCTCTTTTCTGTGCCTCTTTTCTGTCTGTCTATGGGCCCCTCTCTGTGCGTTGTCTTCCCTTGTTATCTATCTATCTATCTATTTTATCTATCTTTAAACTATCTCTTTTCGTCTGTAAGTCTGTCCTTTTCTATCTATGTTGTTTTGTCTTTATCTATTTTACTTCTATCTATCCCCTCTAACTACTATTATTATCATCTTTTCTATCTATCATCTATCTACTATCTTTCTCGCTCTCCTTTTCTATCTATCTGCCCTTTTCTGTCTGTCTAACTGTCTGTTTTTCCCCTGTCGTCTTTAATTCTGGCCCGCCCGGGTGTCCCGTTTCCCGTCTGTCTGTATGGGCTCTCTCTTCCCCTCTTTTCCTCTCCCCCTTTCTCTCTCCCTCTCTCTCCCCTTCTCTTTTCTCTTTTCTGTCTTTGTCTCTTTTTCTCCCCGGGGTCTCTGTCTTTCGTCTTCTCTTAATCTCTCTCTTCTTCCCTCTCTCCTTTTCTCTCTCTTTCTTCCCCTCTTCTCTCTCTTCCCCTTTTCTCTCTCTCCTCCCCTTTTTCTCTCTCCCCCTCTTTTTCCTCCCCCCTTTTTCCCCTTTTTCTCTTTCTTTTCCCCTCTCTCTCAACCTTGCAAAACCCCCCTTTTCCAATTTTTTCCCTTCCCCTTTAAAGGGGGCCCGAAAAGGAGGGTTGGTCTTTTGTTGGGGTTGAGGGTGGGTGTGGTGTGTGTGTGGGGTGTTTAGGGGGTGTTTTTTGTGGGTGTTTGTGAGTTGGTGTGTTGGGTTTTTGTTGTTTAGTGTTTTGGTGAGTGTGATTGTAGGGGTGTTGGGTGTGATGTTAATTTAGTGTGTGTGTGTGTGTGAGTATGTGAGTGGTGTTTTGGTGTGTGAGGTGTGTGTGTGGAAGTGTGAGTGTGCTTTTGTGTTGTTGTGTGGGGTGTGTGTGTGGAAGTGTGTGTGTGTGGGGAGTGTGTGAAATGTTTTGAGTGTGATTTTGTGGGAATTGTGTGTATTGTGTGAATGAGTGTGTTGGGGTGTGGGTGGGAAAGAGTGTTGGGGTGTGTGTGTGTGTGAGTTGTTTGTGAGTGTGGGTGTGTTGTGTGTGTGTGTGTGTGGTGGGTGGGGTGTGTGTGTGGGGTGGGGAGGGTGTGTGTGGGGTGTGAGGGTGTGTGTGAGTGTGGTGTGTGTGAGTGTGAGTGTGAGTGTTGGGGTAATTGTGGTATGGGGTTTTTGAATGGAGTGTGTGTGTGTGTGAATGAGGGGTGTGTGTGGGGTTTTGTGTTTAGTTTTGTGCGTGGGGGTTTTTGTGTGTGTGTGTGTGTGTGTTGTGTGGTGGCGTGAGGGGTGTGCGTGTGTGTGTATGTTTGAGTGTGAGTGTGTATGTGTGTGTGTGGTGTGTGTGAGGGTGTGTGTGTGTTGGTGTGTGTGTGTGTGTGTGTTTTGTGTTGTGTGTGTGAGTGTGTGTGTTGTTGTCTTTTAAATTTAACGTTTGTTACTTATGTGATGTGTGTGTTGTGAGTGTGTTGTGTGTGAGTTGTTGGGGGTGGTTGTGTGTGTGGTGGTGTGTGTTGTGGTGTGTGTGTTTGTGTGTGTGAGAGAGAGTGTGTGGGAGTGTGGTGTGTGTGGTGTGTGTGTTTTTGTGTGTGGTGTGGGGGTGTTTTAGTGGAGGTGAGTGAGTGTGTGGTGTTTTGGGGTGTGAATGAGAGTGTTTTGGGTTGTGTGATGTTTGGTTGTTATTGTTGATGTGTGTGTTGTGTGATTTTTTGGTTTTGTGTGTGTGAGTGTGTGGGGTGTGTGTGGGGGTGTGTGTGTGGGGGGTGTGGTTGTTGTGTGTGGTGAGTGTTAGTGGTGTGTGTGGTGAGTGTGGTGGGAGTGTGTGTGTGTGATTGTGAGTGTTTGTGTGAGGGTGTGGTGTTTGGTTTTTGTGGTGTTTTGGGGTGTGAGAGGTGTGTGTGTTTGTTGTGTGAGAGTTGTGTGTGAAAGGTGTGTGAGAGAGGGGTTTTGGTGTGAGTGTGTGTGGGGGTATGTGAGTGTGGTGTGGATTGTGTGTTTGTGAGTGAGTGTGTTGGTTTGTGTGGGGTGTGTTGTGTGGGATGTGTGTGAAGGTGTTTGGTTGGGGGGTGGTGTGTGTGTGTGTGTGTGTGTGTGTGTGGGGAGTGTGTGTGTGAGTGTGTGGTGTGAGATGTGTGTGGTGGGTGTGG
>CM054158.1:30286525-30289025 GCA_028751875.1 Rapana venosa
AAAAAAAACCCCCCCCCAAAACCCCAAAAAAACCCCCAAAAAAAAAAAAAATTCCCCCCAAAAAAAAATTTTTTCCCTTTTTTGTCCAAAACCCCCGGGGCCCCCCCTTTCCAACCCCTTTTTGGAAAAAAAAAAAAAAAACCCCTTTTAAAAAAACCCCCCCCCCAAAAAAAAAAACCCCCCCCCCCCAAAAAAAAAAAAAAAAAAAAAAAAAATTTTTGGGGGTTTCATTTCCCCCCCAAATTTTCCCCCCCCCTTTTTTTTTTTTTTTTTTTAAAAAATTTTTTAAATTTTTTTAAAAAAAGGGGGTCCCCAAAAAAAAAATTTTTAAATTTTTTTGGTTTTTTTTAAAAAAACCCCCCCCCCCCCCCCCCCAAAAAAAAAAAAAAAAAAAAAAAACCCCAAAAAAAAAAACCCCCAAAAAAAAAAAAAACCCCCCCCCCTTTTTTTTTTTAAAAAAAACCCCTTTTTTTAAAAAAAAATTTTTTTTTCCCCCCCCCCCCCCCCCTTTTTCCCCCCCCCCCCCCCCTTTTTAAAACCCCCCCCCCCAAAAAAAAAAAAAAAAAAAAAACCCCCCCCCCGGGGCCCCCAAAAACCCCCCCCTTTTAAATTTCCCCCCCCCCCCTTTTTTTTTTTTTTTTCCCCCCCCCTTTTTCCCCCCTTTTTTAATTCCCCGGCCCCCTTTTGGGGTTTTTTCTTTCCCCCCCTTTTTTTTTTAAAAAAATCCTTTTCCCCCCCAAATTTTCTCCTTTTTTTAAAAATTTTTTTTTTTTTTTTCCCCCCCCCCCTTTTTAAAAAAACCCCCCCCCCCAAAAAAAAACCCCCCCCTTTTTTAAAAAAAAAACCCCCTTTTTTTTCCCCCCCCCCTTCCTTTTTTTTTTTTTAAAATTTTTTTTCCCCCCCCTTTTTAAAAACCCCCCCCCGGTTATTTTTCTTTTTTTTTTTTGTTTTCCCCCCCCTTTTCGGTTTTCCCCCCAAAAGGGGTTTTTTTTTTCCCCCCCGGGAAGGTTTTTTCAATTAAAAAATTTTTTTTCCCCTTTTTTTTTTTTTTTTTTGTTTTGTTTGGAAAGGGGTTTTTTTTTTTTTTTCCCCCCCCCCCCCTTTTTTCCCCCCCTTTTTTCCCTTTTTCCCTTTTTTAAAAATTTTGGTTTTTGGGGCCCCCCCTTTTTTTGGGGGGGGAATTTTTTTGGGGGTTTTTTTTTTTTGGGGGCCCCTTTTTTTCCCAAAAAACCCCCGGGGAAAAAAAAAAAGGGGGGGGGGGGGGGGGGGGGGGGGGGGGGGGTTTTTTTTCCCCCCCGTCCCTTCCCCCCTTCCCTTTTTTTTAAATTTTTGGGTTTTTTCCCCCCCTTTTTTTTTTCCCCCTTTTTTTTTTTTCAAACCCCCCCTTTTTTTCCCCTTTTTTCCCCCCCCCCCCCTTTCCCGGGGGTTTTTGTTTTTTTTCCCTTTTTTCCCCCCCCATTGGGCCCCGGGGGGCCCCCCCGGGAAATTTTTCCCCCCTTTGGTTTTTTTAAAAAAAAAAAAATTTTTTTCCCTTTTTTAAACCAAGGTAAAAAAAATTTTGGCCCCCGGCCTTTTTTTTTTTTTGGGGGGGAAAAAAAAACCCCCCCCCCCCTTTTCCCCCCCTTTTTTTTTTCCCCCCCTTTTTGGGGGGGGGGGGGGGAAAAAAAAAAAAAAAAAAAAAAAGGAAAAAAAAAAAAAGGGAAAAAATTTTTTAAAAAAAAAACCCCCCAAAAAAAAAAAAAAACCCCAATTTAAAAAAACAACCCCAAAAAAAAAAAAACCCCAAAAAAAAAAGGGGGGGGGGGTTTTTTTTTTGGGGGGGGGGGGGCCCCGGGGGAAAAAAAAAAATTTTTCCCCCCCCAAAAAAAACCCCCCCCCCCGTTTTTTAAAAAAAAAAAACCCCCCCCCAAAAAAAAAAAATTTTTGGGGTTTTTTTTAAAAAAACCTTTTCCCCGGCCTTTTTTTAAAAAAAAGGGGGGGCCCCCCCAATTCCCCAAAATTTTACCTTTTTTTCCCCCTTTTTTTTTTTTCTTTTTTTTTTTTAGGGGGGGGGGGGTTTTTTCGGGGGGGGGTTTTTTTGGGGGGGGGTTTTTGGGGGGGGGGGTTTTTGGGGGTTTTTTGGGGGGGGGGGGGGGGGGTGGGGGGGGGTGGGGGGGGGTTTTGGGGGGGGGGGGGGTTGGGGGTGGGTTTTTGGGGGGGTTTTTTTTGTGTGGGGTTTTTTGGGGAAAAAGGGTTTTTTGGGTTTTTTTTTTTTTGGTTTTTTGGGGGGGGGGGGGTGGGGGGGTTTTTGGGGGGGGGTTTTTTTTTTGGGGTGGTTTTTTTGGGGTTTGGGGGGTGTGGTTTTGGGGGGTGGGGGGGTTTTGGTTTTGGGGGGGTTTTTTGGGGGGGGGGGGGGGTTTGGGGGGTGTTTTTTTGGGGGGGGGGGGGGGGTGGTGTTTTTTTTTTGGGTTTTTTTTTGGGGGGGGAAAGGGGGTTTTTTTTTTGGGGAAAAAAAGGGGGG
>CM054158.1:30301525-30304025 GCA_028751875.1 Rapana venosa
AGAAGAAGAAGAAGAAGAAGAAGAAGAAGAAGACGAAGAAGAAGGAGAAGAATGCAAAGAAGAAGAAGACGAAGACGAAGACGAAGAAGAAGAAGAAGAAGAAGAAGAATGCAAAGAAGAAGAAGAATGCAAAGAAGAAGAAGAAGAAGAATGCAAAGAAGAAGAATGCAAAGAAGAAGAATGCAAAGAAGAAGAATGCAAAAAAAAAGAAGAAGAAGAAGAAGAAGAAGAGGAAGAAGAAGAAGAAGAAGAAGAAGAAGAAGAACGCAAAGAAGAAGACGACGACGAAGAAGAAGAATGCAAAGAAGAAGAAGACGAAGAAGAATGCAAAGAAGAAGAATGCAAAGAAGAATAAGAATGCAAAGAACAATGGAAAAAAAAGAAGATTACAAAGAAGAAGAATGCAAAGAAGAAGAAGAATGCAAAGAAGAAGAAGAATGCAAAGAAGAATGCAAAGAATGCAAAGAAGAATGAAAAGAAGAAGAAGAAGAAGAAGAAGATGAAGACGACGAAGAAGAAGGGAAAGAAAGAGAAAAGCGGAGAAGAAAACACACCTCTCAGACGCTTGACTAATCATTGTATGACCCAATTGCGCTGGTGGGGCCTTGAGTGCATGCTGGGTATTTATCTTGCTGTTTCTGTACGCCACCACAAAATGACACGAAAAACGGAATCCTCTAACCCGCACAATTTTTAAAATTTTTATTTTATGTTCGAGGGATTGCCGGAATCTTTAACATGCACGATTTGACCTTTGATGGATAGCTAAAGCTCTGGAAGATCTGCACAAAATTTGATTTTCAAAGGGAACACATTTCAGAGAAAAGGAAAAGAAATGATCGCACCTCCAAAAAAAAAGAAAAAAATACAACTCAAAAAAGAAAAACATGGAAAAAAAAAAGGATAGGAAGACAGGTAGGCAGCCCGACCGACGTACAGACAGACAGATAGGCAGGTAGATAAGACAGACAGACAGACAGACAGACAGACGGATCGATAGATAGATAGATAAGTAGATAGTCAGATAGATGGATAGACAGATAGATGAACAGACAGATGGACAGATACATAGATAGACAGATAATAATAAACAGAAAAAAAAAAAAAGTTTACAAACGAATTCAATGAAATTTAACAAACCAAGAAAGAAAAACAACCCCAAACAAACAAACAACTACCATCAACAAACACACCAAGCGCGTAAAAAACCAAAAACGATGAACAACATCAACAACAGCAACAACAACAACAAAAATACAACAACAACAACAACAAACCAAACACAAAAACGGATCCAAATCCAAACAAACCAAGCAACAACCACAATCGCCACCACTACCACAAACAACAATAACAACAAACAACCGTACTCCTTCAAAAACAAACAAACTAAAAAAGCTAACCCCCCCCCCCCCCCCCCCACTCCCATCCACCTACCCACCGACCCACCCCGACGCCTCGAAAACCCTCACACAAAACAACAACAAAAACCATAACGCAAAACAAAATAAGTTGAGAGGAGAGAGAGAGAGAGAGAGAGGAGAGAGAGAGAGAGAGAGAGAGAGAGAGAGAGAGGAGAGAGAGAGAGAGAGAGAGAGAGAGAGAGAGAGAGAGAGAGAGAGAAAAGAGAGAGAATGCGAATGCGAATGGTTTATTCAAAAGGCCTTGGCCACATTTGAAGGGGAAAAAACACAAAGCACACACTATCATACAAGTGATATTCACATAAACAATCAATTCACAAAACATTAACAAAACACGATCATTTGAGAAAGAGAGAGAGAGAGAGAGAGAGAGAGAGAGAGAGAGAGAGAGAGAGAAGAGAGAGAGAGAGAGAGAGAGAGAGAGAGAGAGAGAGAGAGAGAGAGCACAAAAACCCAAACCCAAATCAAAACGAAAATCACATCACACCAGGCAGGCACGGAAGCCTTGCAACAACAGCAATTGGCGTACACACACACACACACACACACACACACACACACACACACACACACACACACACACACACACACACACACACACACACTAAACACTAACACTAAAACTCACACACACACACACAACACACACACACACAAACACACGCACACACACACACACGCGCGCGCGGATACGGATGCAGATGCAGATGCAGATGCAGGTGCAGATTATATGACCACCCTTGGCCGAGCGGTTTGACAGATGGAACCAACCACCAGGTGTCTGTCAGATGTTGGTCCATGCCACGAGAGAGAGAGAGAGAGAGAGAGAGAGAGAGAGAGAGAGAGAGAGAGAGAGAGAGAGAGAGAGAGAGAGAGAGAGAGAGACGCTTTTTGACGCTTTGACCAATTTATTGTCATTGCCCAAAGTGGCCTATTGACAAGGGGGGTTATACACGACTTTCTTTTGTAAATACAAACAAATACAAGAAAAATCACATGATGCATTTAACGTAACGAAAACCAAAAACCAAAAATGAGCTCTTATGAACGGATACGACTTTAAGCTGTGACGTAAG
>CM054158.1:30309025-30314025 GCA_028751875.1 Rapana venosa
GGATGAAAAGGAGGAGGAGAAGGAGGGGGAGGAGGAGGAGGAAGAGAAATAGAAGAAGAAGACGAAGACGAAGTAGCAGCAGCAGCAGCAGCAGCAGCAGCAGAAGCAGCAGCAGCAGCAGCAGAAGATGATGATGATGATGATGATGATGATGATGATGATGATGATGATGACACTGATGATGATGATGACGATGATGATGATGATGATGATGATGATGATGATAATGATGATGATGATTTTGAATTTTGGACCGACTGTTCAAAACAGATATAACTTAAAACACCACCAAAACAGACTTTACAACCAAAACAACCCCAACAACAAACAAACAAACAAACAAAAACCGCTGAAGGAAGAGAAAGAGAGCAAAAGTACATTCAACTGCTTGACCCGCAGCATCAACCCCCCCCCCCCCCCCCGCCCCCATCCCCTCACCCCACACTCCCCCCACCCAACCCCAACCCCTCACCCCACCCCACCAACCCTACCCCTCCACTGTCCATCAACTAAACGGCTAACCACAGTGCACTAGCGGTCAATCACCAAATACTAGCGGGACTAAGTGGACGCCTTGTTCCACTCCCCTTTGTTTTCTTTCCTAGCAGCAGGTCCGACCTGACCCTTTGACCCGCGCGATGTTTTCCGCCAGGTCAGCGGGAAAAAAAAGTGCTCTAACACTGACTGAATGCCGCACGTGCATCAGACAAGACCTCAAGGGGTCAGCGCGAGACAACCAACCCCTGTCTGTCCGCACAGAGTTGTGAATGCGGCGCCGAAGTCGATGGGAGGAAAATGCCTTTGAGAAAGAAGTCCATCTGATGTGATGGACGGGTTGGCACAGGCTGGGCCCCCTTCCCCTGTTTGGCGGGCTGGCAGAGCTGGAGTATTATTGTGTCTGTCAATCAGGAGAAAATTGCCGTTTCCTGCCTGGGCAATGTTCTGGCCATTTAAAATTTTTTTGTTTTTGCAGTAGGTTTCGTGGTACTGTCATCTCTGCCGCGTCAATGTTCCTGTTCAGTCAGCTTCATTTTTGATTGCAGTAGGTTGAGTGGTACTACTACAGCTTCATTTTTTATTGCAGTAGGTTGAGGTACTACTACAGCTTCATTTTTGAAGTAGGTTGAGGTACTACGACAGCTTCATTTTTGAAGTAGGTTGAGGTACTACTACAGCTTCATTTTTGCAGTAGGTTGAGGTACTACAGCTTCATTTTTGCAGTAGGTTGAGGTACTACAGCTTCATTTTTTATTGCAGTAGGTTGAGGTATTACAGCTTCACTTTTGCAGTAGGTTGAGGTACTACAGCTTCATTTTTGATTGCAGTAGGTTGAGGTACTACAGCTTCATTTTTGCAGTAGGTTGAGGTACTACAGCTTCACTTTTGATTGCAGTAGGTTGAGGTACTACTACAGCTTCATTTTTGATTGCAGTAGGTTGAGGTACTACTACAGCTTCATTTTTGATTGCAGTAGGTTGAGGTACTACAGCTTCATTTTTGCAGTAGGTTGAGGTACTACAGCTTCATTTTTGCAGTAGGTTGAGGTACTACAGCTTCATTTTTGCAGTAGGTTGAGGTACTACAGCTTCATTTTTGCAGTAGGTTGAGGTACTACAGCTTCACTTTTGATTGTAGTAGGTTGAGGTACTACAGCTTCACTTTTGCAGTAGGTTGAGGTACTACAGCTTCATTTTTGACAGCAGTAGGTTGAGGTACTACAGCTTCATTTTTGATAGCAGTAGGTTGAGGTACTACAGCTTCATTTTTGATAGCAGTAGGTTGAGGTACTACAGCTTCATTTTTGATTGCAGTAGGTTGAGGTACTACAGCTTCATTTTTGATAGCAGTAGGTTGAGGTACTACAGTTTCATTTTGCAGTAGGTTGAGGTACTACAGCTTCATTTTGTAGAAGGTTGAGGTACTACAGCTTCACTTTTGCAGTAGGTTGAGGTACTACAGCTTCATTTTTGTAGTAGGTTGAGGTACTACAGCTTCACTTTTGCAGTAGGTTGAGGTACTACAGCTTCATTTTTGTAGTAGGTTGAGGTACCACAGCTTCGTTTTTGATTGCAGTAGGTTGAGGTACTACAGCTTCGTTTTTGATTGCAGTAGGTTGAGGTACTACAGCTTCATTTTTGTAGTAGGTTGAGGTACTACAGCTTCATTTTTGTAGTAGGTTGAGGTACTACAGCTTCGTTTTTGCAGTAGGTTGAGGTACTACTACAGCTTCATTTTTGTAGTAGGTTGAGGTACTACAGCTTCATTTTTGTAGTAGGTTGAGGTACTACAGCTTCGTTTTTGATTGCAGTAGGTTGAGGTACTACAGCTTCATTTTTGTAGTAGGTTGAGGTACTACAGCTTCATTTTTGAAGTAGGTTGAGGTACTACAGCTTCATTATTGAAGTAGGTTGAAGTACTACAGCTTCATTTTTGTAGTAGGTTGAGGTACTACAGCTTCATTTTTGATTGCAATAGGTTGAGGTACTACAGCTTCATTTTTGATTGCAGTAGGTTGAGGTACTACAGCTTCATTTTTGAAGTAGGTTGAGGTACTACAGCTTCATTTTTGCAGTAGGTTGAGGTACTACAGCTTCACGTTTGTAGTAGGTTGAGGTACTACAGCTTCAACAACAACAACTTCATGTTGCAGTATGTGCAGCTACTATCATCTCCGCGACGTCAAAGTACCTGTTCAGTCAACTTGAACTGGGGTAGTTACAGCTGTAAGCCTTTAATAATGGGTTAAAAAAAAGCCACACCGGTCGCATAGGCAAAATGTCACCATGGGTGAAACTCAGAGATCTAACCGAGGAGCAGAAAAAAATAAAAGTTTCTGTGCAAGGTATAAATTGTTATCAATAATGAAATTTAATGTGCGAACCTAGGTACTAAAACCCCTCAGACATTATCTCTGCAAGATGTCATCTATAGTTAAACGCAGGATTATTTTGAATTTTGCCGCTCCTCGAGAGACAGTTACTTTTGTTTTTCGAAAAGCTCATTCGTAAAAGTTCGTGCTCACAATATTCCAATTTTGCACCTATAAATAATGGTCTTTATAACGACGTTACTGTTCTAAAAAAAAAAAAAAAAAAAAAGTGTCCCCCTTAACCTAAGTGGTCTTAGGGGAGTGAGGCATCAGAGACCTCACTTCTCTAGGGGCCAACATATTGAGGGCGGCGCCCATCTCCTCTCCCTCACTGCTTTACCTTCCCTGACCCTAAAGAGGGCAGGTACCCATTTACAGCTGGGTGAAATGGGGTACTGTACTGAAGCCAAGGCGCGCAAACGATCACCCATCCAAGTGGTAACCACGGTCGACGCTGCTTAATATTGGCTGGGGGAAAGCGAGTGCTCCGACCACTGAGCTATCCTTGCATCTATAAATAATGCTCTTTGAAAAGCCGTTATTGTTTCTAAAAAATGAAATAGCGGTAAAATCAGTATACCACTATTAACACATTTCAAACAACTTAAACTTCTCATTTGTTTCCCCTCCCCATTGCCTGTCTAATATCACTGTCTAGAGAATAGACGTTGAAACACACACACACCCATGTATGTATGTTAGTCCGTCGTTTTCGACGATGACCTCCAAAACAGCAGAGGAGGCAGCTGCTGTTTCGGAAATTGGGCAGAAATTGGATTAAAATAGAGATGCCTTGCCCACAGTACATCCCCACTCTCTCGGCCAAGTGGGCATAAGGACAGTCAGCGTTGGAGATGTTCTCCAAAGACCAACCAGCCCCCAAGGCTGCAGCACATAATGACTGTGCAAGTCAAGCCTCCTAGTCAGAGAGTCATAGTCGATCACTAAAGACTAAGCTGTAAAGTGGAATTCCATGAGTGGGAAAGCCACTGGTCATACAGCCTCTCACTTTGCTGTTGCCCCCAGCGTCAATGGTTTAATCAAGAACTGTGATGAACCCCAGGCGCTGAACCCCCCCCCCCCCCCCCACACACACACACACACACTTATTCCATTATCCTCGAAATAAAAGAATAAATAATAATATTTTTTAAAAATACACACACAGCTGTATCATCAGCATACTACTATTAACAATTTTTTTCAACACATTCATAACTAGCACGCCTTCCGATTAGCTCATGTGTGTTTTCTGGCTCTTCTGTCTTCAAATAACAACAGCAACATGAACATGAACACCACCAACACCATCAACAGACAAACAAACCAACAAACCAACCACATGTAGTGATAATGTCTTCTCCTGGCGACAGCTGGAAGTAAGGTAGATCACCGCGTCTGCCAGGGTTTCCGACCACAGGAAGATTAGTCTCCCTTCCAGTGCTCATTATTCTTTCGCCTACTCTTCCCATCTCTCCTCCTTTTTACTCGCACGCACGCACTCACACACACACACACACGCGCATGCACGTGCGCGTGCGCACGCGCGCGCACACACACACACACAGAGCAGGGGTGTAGTGTACTATTTTCTATGGCTATGGCTTAAAGAGTGTGATCAAATAATGAAAAAAAAGTGTGTGCGTGTTTGCGCGCGCGCACGTGTGTGTATGTGTGTGTGTGTGTGTGTGTGTGTGTGTGTGTGTGTGTGTGTGTGTGTGTGCGTGTGCGCGTGCATGGAGTAAGATAAATCGATTATTATAGCAGAGTGTTGGGAGAACAGACAAGGTGGGTGGTTTGGGTGGGGCTTCGTTTTTAGGTGGGTTTTTAGGTGGGTTTTTAGGTGGGTTTTTTGGGTTTTTTAGGGGGAAGGGGGAGGTGGTAGGACGAGGAGACAGAAACAGGATATAGTACCACCACCCCCCCCCCCCCCCCCCCCCCCCTATTTTTATTATTATTATTTTTAAAAAACTTTTATAGAAAGTGTATTCGTGTTATTTGCATGAATTGAAAGTGCAAATAGTATACAATGCATACACCCCCCCCCCCCCCCCCCCCCTCCTCTCACCACAATTCTGCTCTGTGTGTGTGTGTGTGTGTGTGTGTGCGTGCGCCGCGCGCGCGAACGTGT
>CM054158.1:30348991-30356491 GCA_028751875.1 Rapana venosa
TCCATCCATATAAAACCGTAAAGTTGGGGTTTCTGGGGCTAGTTTTCGGGATGATCACTAAACCGGGCCCCGGTCCGCCAATAGTTTTAGGATGTAAAAAAAACCCAGGCAACAAAAAGGGGTTTTCTGGCAAAATTTGTTTAAAAAATAAAAAAACCAAACAAAACATTTTGCACAGCGGGAGGGGGAAAAGAAAAAAAAAAAGGGGTGGTGGCGGCTTTGTGGCGCGCGTTCCCCCAGGGAGAGCGGGAAATTTTCAAACAGGGGAAATGGGCCGTAAATTAAAGTGTACCCCTAAAAACAAGTGCAGCATGGCATCTTTGATTCCAAAAAGGTTTCCCCCTCTCTTCTTTCTTTTTTTCTCTCTCTCTTTCCTTCTTCTCCTTCTTCCCCTCCCCCTTTCTTCTAAAAACCTTTCCCAAAACCTCTTACTCTATCCCCCCCTCCCTTCGCCCCCACCCCCGGCCTAAAACAACAACCCGAAAAAACTAACAAAACTAACCCCCCCCCCCATTTAAACCCCCCCCCCCCCCCCCACACCCCCAAACCCCAAAACCCCCAACAAACCACACACCCCACATAAACTAACCCCCCCCAACACAAAACCCCAAACCCCCCCCCCCAAACACCACCACAAAAACTACACACAAAAACCCAAACACTCCCACACACACCCATTCAAACAACCCCAAAAACTACACAAACACTAAAACCACCCCAAAAACCCCTCCCAAATCAAACTACACCCCCCCCCCCCCTCCCCACACACACATAAAAACTCCCCCCCCCCCCACCCCCACCCAACACAAAACAAAAATCAACCCCCCCACCCACCCACCCACCCCACACACACTACACACACACTACACACACACACACACATATGCTATCACACCATGTGTAAAGACGGGCCGGAGACACAGGACCAAAGTCAGGATGACCACCCGTACAGGACATACCTACCTACTGACAGTGACATCAAAACAGCCTGTCAGAGACTGTGTGACAGGGATCAATACAGCAGGCTGATTAACTCAACTGTCCCTCTTGCCCTTTGGCTGCACACCGGTATTAAAAAATCACTCTTTTCCTATCTGTTTTTCTATGTGACTCTTATATTCATACCGCACGTACTAAGGCGTCCACAGAAATAAAAACCACTTTTTTTGGTGAAAGACTAGCCTCTGACTCCAAACTCATGTGATTTTGAACAAATTTGGTAGGTTTGAAATTTTTTGAAATTTTTCAGCAAACACTGTACCCCCTCAATCCTTTGTCGTCTGCTAGCTTCCTTACCACAATATGCATGCGCGGGGTCAACGCTGTAGGAATACAGGCAATCCTCATTTTGATGATTATTTCCAACTTTCTCGTGACTACCTGGTATTGCTCTATGTCCTCAATCCCCCAAAACAAGTGCATAGTCCACTTTTTCATACTTAAAAGAAATCTGTGAAAATCACCAACATTTTTTTTGCCACTCGCACTCTATACAAGATACTACATGACCCCCAAATTAATACCGGTGTGTAGCCTTTCTGCCCCTTTCTGCCTCTTCCTTCTTGCCTTCATGAATAAGCAGACATCAGCCAGGACAGCTGCTCTTTCATCAATTCACGGGAGGGAGGGAGGGAGGAAGGGAGAGAGGGAGGGAGGGAGGGAGAGAGAGAGAGAGAGAGAGAGAGAGAGAGAGAGAGAGAGACAGACAGAGAGAGAGAGAAAAAGAGAGAGAGAGAGACAGAGACAAGAGAGAGAGAGAGAGAGAGAGAGAGAAGAGAGGAGAGAGAGAGAGAGAGAGAGGAGAGAGAGAGAGAGAAAAATAATAAATACACCATAGAATTGATTTTAGCGATGTAAGTGCACCATACTATTGTGGTTTTCCTGGACTCTTTTTCCATCGCCCAGAGTTCTCTGTAAGAAACTACTGGTTTTGGGTGATGAAAGTTTGGTGTAAATAGTTTTTATTCAGAAAGGAGTCTAAGCATTGAAAACAAAGTAGCATTTGGGAATCATAGCATGCAACAGCAAGCTTATAGCTTACGGTGTGCTCAAATTAAACAATGAAGATGTAAGTTGATGAAAGTTTCACCACCATGTTTTGACATTCTTGATTTCTGTCAATCTAATAATAATAACAATAATAATAATGTATGGAATTTATATACGCTGAATCTTGTAAAGCAACAAACCAAAGCGCTTTTTAAAAAATGTATGCGTGTGTATGCGGTTTTAAAATTTAAAAAATGTCATCTGTTCCCACCGGCACACAATGGCCTACTCTTTCGAAAAGCGGTACAGGATTTAACGTGTGCGCAAGATGTTCTGCATGCGTTCGCACACGGGGCCTCGGTTTATAGTCTCATCCGAAGGAGAGAGAAAGAGATATATAGATAGATATAGATAGATATGTATGTATGTATGTATGTGTGTGTGTGTAATATACACACCACTTCAACCAGCCAACCAAACAGAGTAGCAAATAAAACAACAAACGAGCAGCAACATCCCCCCTCCCCCCCCCCCCCCAACAACAACACCCAACCAACCAACCAACCAACAAACACACTCACACTCCATAAATCAAGCAAAAACAACCAAAACATGAAAAGGAACAAAAGCAAACGAACAAACAAACAAAAGCCCAACAAAAGTGTTTGTCAGAACAAACAACTTGCATGCAGTGCTTAAGTTTCAGATCTACGTCTTTTCCAAGCGCAATGCTTATCGTAAGAGAAGATGAAACAATGGCTAGAGGATAGTAGCGTCAGCTTGTATAGATCTAGATGCTTTTGTCTGCGCATAGCCTACAGAGCGAATTAAAGCTCTGTCTGTCTGTCTGTCTGTCTGTCTCTCTTCTCTCTCTCTCTCTCTCTCTCTCTCTCTCTCTCTCTCTCTCTCTCTCTCTCTCTCTCTCTCTCTCTCTCTCTCTCTAGCGCGCACACACACACGAGTGCTCATGCGTGCAGACATATATATAATATATATATATATATATATATATATTATTGTGTGTGTGTGTGTATGTGTGTGTGCTGTGTTTATGTTGTATACAAACACACCAGCACAATAAATATATAAAAAAACACACATAATAACTACAACATATCAAATATATTATAAAATATATATTCTCTCTCTCTTGAAGCTTTCTTAACTCAATTAGAAAAAGAATGAGTTAGTGATGTGTGTGTGTGTGTGTGTGTTATTTTCACACGGCGCCCATATAAAACCACATCACCACAGAAACACACACTTGGCAATATCTTCATGAAATGCAATTCTTCAAGCTTTTCCCAAAGAGAAAAGAGCAGTTAGACAAGAGAGTGAGGTGCGCGCTTCAGTGTATAGAGGCGAGAAAAGACTGCTAAATTTGAGAAAGGAATTAGTTTAAGAGAGAGAGAGAGAGAGAGAGAGAGAGGAGAGAGAGGAGAGAGAGAGAGAGAGAGAGAGAGGAGTGAGTGAGAGAGAGAGAGAGGAGGAGAGAGAGAGACAGAGAGAGGAGAGAGAGGAGGAGAGAGAAAGAGGAGAGGGAGGGAGAGAGAGAGAGAGGAGGGAGAGGAGAGAGAGAGAGAGAGGGAGGAGAGAGAGAGAAAGAGAGGAGAGGAGAGGGAGAGAAAGAGAGAGAGAGTGTGTTGTGTGTGTGAGGAGAGAGAGGGGAGGAGGGAGAGAGAGGTGAGGGGAGGGAGAGAGAGGGAGGGGTGGAGGAGATGGAGAGAGAGGAGACAGAGAGAGAGAGAGGGAAAGGGGAGGAGGTAATGGGAGAGGGAGGGGAGGGAGAGAGGTTGGATGTGAGAGGAGAGAGTTGAGGGAGAAAGAGTTAAGGGATGAGGAGTGAGAAGAGAGAGAGAGTTGTGTGTGGTGGAGGAGGGAGGAGTTGAGGGAGGAGGAGAGAGAGAGAAAAGAGAGTAGGAGAGAGGTTGGAGAGAGAGAGGGGGGGAAGAGAGAGAGAGAGAGAGGGGGAGAGAGGAGGGATGAGGGGAGGGGGGGGGGGGGAGGAGTGGAGAGAAGAGGGATAAGAAGAAAGTATAAAATGTGGGTTGTTTTGTGGCTCGTTTCTGGGGGCGCAGCAGAAAAAAAATTTCCCCCACTCCCCCCCCACCACCACACACACACACACACAACACACCCCACACACACACCAAACAACACCCCCACACACACACACACACACACACACAAACACACACCTTGTCTGTCTGTCTGTCTCTTTGAAAGCTACTTGCTAAACCATGTGTGTGTGTATGTGTGTGTGTGTGTGTGTGTGTGTGAGTGTGTGTGTATGTGTTTGTGCGTGCCCTGCGTGCGCGTGCGTTTATGCATGCGTTTCAGGCTATTTTCGCGCACGTGTGTGTGTGTGTGTGTGTGTGCGCGCGCTCACGCGTGCGTGTATGCATGCGTGCACGTGTATGTATGTGTGAGCGCGCGCGCGCTCACGCGTGCGTGTTTGCATGCGTACGTGTGTGTGTGCATATCTATGCCACACAATTTGCAAGCATGCACGTACCCATAATATTAACGCGAGCGTGTATGAGAGGGATGGTAAACAGTGTTGCGCATAACCCGCACAGTCTCACATGTCTCTCGTCTTCTTTTCGCAACACTCAGCTAACTTTATGTGTGTAGTCTACATTGTGAGGTGAGGTACGGACGGCCTGGGATGTGAGGAAATACATAGGCACACAGTCATGTGCCTGGCACCTTTCTGTTATATGAATGTGTGTAAAGTGTCTGCACAATTCTGTCTCTGTCTGTCTGTCTGTCGCTCTCTCTAATTATCCCTCTCCAACTCTATCTCTCTCTCCAAATCTGCATACGTACGTCTCTCTCTCTGTCTCTGTCTCTCTCTCTCTCTCTCTTCTCCAATTCTCTCTCTCTCTCTCTCTCTCTCTCTCTCTCTCTCTCTCTCTCTCTCTCTCTTCTCTCTCTCTCTTCTCTCTGTCTGTCTGTCTGTCTTCTCTCTCGGCTCTCTCTCTCTCTCTCTCTCTCTCTCTCTCTCTCTCTCTCTCTCTCTCTCTCTCTCTCTCTCTCTCTCTCTCTCCAGTTATCCCTGTCCAATTCTCTCTGTCTGTCTGTCTGTCTGTCTGTCTGTCCGTCCGTCTGTCTGTCTGTCTCTTTGAAACCTTCTTGCTAAAACGTGTGTGTATGTGTGTGAGTGGTGTGTGTGTGTGTGTGTGTGTGTGGTGTGCGTGCACGCGCGTGCGTGTATGCATGCGTACAGCCGTATTTTCGCGCATGTGTGTGTGTGTGTGTGGTGTGTGTGTGTTGCGCGCGGCGCGCTCACGCGTGCATGTATGCATGCATGCATACGTACGTCTCTCTCTCTCTCTCTCTCTCTCTCTCTCGAATTCTATCTCTCTCTCCAATTCTTCTCTGTCTCTCTGTCTCTCTCTCTCTCAGTGCAGACTCCACTCTCCCCAGAAGTCCTTCGGATGAGACTATAAACCGAGGCCCCGTGTGCGAACGCACGCAGAACATCTTGCGCACACGTTAAATCCTGTTCTGGTTTTCGTACGAGTAGGCCATTGTGTGCCGGTGGGAACAGATGACAGAATTTACAAAACCGCATACACACGGGGACTGGATGTAAAAAAGCACATGAGTGCTTATTCCATTATCCTCGATATAAAAGAATTTTTAAAAAAACATAAAATAAACACTGGCACTATTCCAAGAAAAGCCTCTTGACAAGGCAGGAGTTATCATCATTTTCCGACATAAGTGAACAAATACAGGGAATTGTACATGTCTCTGATCCGGAAAGAAAAAGAATGTTAACTTTCCTGCTGGAGATGAACATGATTCTTTTCTGGACCAAAAGACAAAAAACAACAAGAAAAACAACAAGAAAAGCAACAACAACAACAAGAACAACAACAACACCCACACACACAGACACAGACACAGACACACACCTAGACACACAGAGACAGACACAGACATCAGACACCACGAGACTCAGACACAGACACACACAACACACACACACACACACCACACACACACCACACCACAACACACACCACCACACACCATGTCCAAAAAAAAAAGGAGATCTTTCGGATGAGACTATAAACCGAGGCTCCGTGTGCGACGCATGCAGAAATCTTGCGCACACGTTAAATCTGTACGCCTTTCGAAAGAGTAGGCCATTGTGTGCCGGTGGGAACAGTTGACACAATTTACAAAAAAAAACGCATACACACGGGGACGGAATGTAAAAAAGCACATGATGCTTATTCCATTTCTCGATATAACAGAATAAATATTTTAAAATTAAAAAACAACAACAACACACAACACACACACACACCACACACACACACACACGCACACACACACACGCCACACACACTAACAACACGATCTTTCTTTTTTTCTTTTTTCTTTTTTCTTAATACAGCGCTAAATCTCTTAAATCAAACAAATCCGAACGCTTGCCAGATGTGATCATCATCATTTTACCGGGATCAACTTGACATGACGACAGAAAACGCTAAGCCTTCAGTCGATGTCGTCAGCACAGCACGTGGTGTCAACACGCGTGACCCCCTCTGAGAATAATAATAAGAAGAAGAAGAAGAAAGAAGAAGAAAAGAATTATTATTATTATTATGATTATGTCAATGACGTCTTTTTCATCCCTGTTGAATCACGTTGATTTTACGACCCAGCCTGACCTGAGCTTGTAGTCTGTCTGTCTGTGTCTGTCTGTGTGTCTGTCTGTGTGTGTCTGTCTGTCTGTGTGTCTGTCTGTCTCTGTGTCTGCCTGTCTGTCTGCCTCTGTCTGTGTGTGTGTGTCTCTGTCTGTCTTCTGTGTGTGTGTCCTGTCTGTGTCTGTCTGTCTGTGTGTCTGTCTGTCTGTCTGTCTGTGTCTGTCTGTCTCCTCTTTAGGACATGCTGTCTCTCTGTCTGTCTGTCTGTGTCTGTCTGTATGTCTGTGTGTCTGTCTGTATGTCTCTCTTTAGGACATGCTGTCTGTCTGTCTGTCTCTGCCTGTCTGTCTCTGCCTCTCTCTTTTGAGGACATGCTGTCTCTCTGTCAATCTGTCTCTGTCTGTTTGTCTGTCTCTCTCTGTGACAAAAGCTTTCAGTTACCATGCAAACACCATGTGCAATCCATTTGATAATTACAAGATTTCATCTACAAACAATTCTCTCTCTCTCTCTCTCTCTCTCCTCTCTCTCTCTCCTCTCTCTCTCTCTCTCTCTCTCCTCTCTCTCTCTCTTCTTTCTCTCTCTCTCTCTCTCTCTCTCTCTCTCTCTCCCTCTCTCATCTCTCTCTCCTCTCTCTCACACACACACACGCACAGCGCGCGCGCGCGCACGCACGCACGCACGTGTGTGTAAATCACACACAAAAAGACAGGAAAGCTTTCTGATGACATTTACAGAGCAAATTACCATCGATTGTTTCTGCGCATTTGGCAATTCAACGACGGCTCCATCCACACACACACACACACACACACACACACACACACACACACACACACACGTACAC
>CM054158.1:30361491-30366491 GCA_028751875.1 Rapana venosa
GGGTTTTAACGTGTGCGCGCAAGATGTTCTGCGGGTTTTCTTCTGAGATTTAGCAATTTTACGAGGTGACAGTCCGCCCATAATAATACTATGGCCTCTGTGGTCAGCGGGGCTATATAAAACAACAGGACATGGTTGGATTGGTGTGGTGGGTGGAGATTGGTGTTGGGGATGGGAAGTGGAGGTAGAGAGGGGAGAGAGGTGGTGGTGGTGATGGTGGTGGTGGAGGAGGGGGAGGGAGGGGGGGGGCGTTCACTGACCACTCCCTACTACCATCGTTTAAGAACAATCCCCTGCCCCCATCCCACCCTAACCTACCATACCCTCCTAGTGCGTTAACTTGACAAGGTGTTGAACGATCTTTAGCCTGCTTTTTAGTCTAAGTTAAAAAGTCCGCGATGACCTCAGCCCTCCCTTCCTCCCTTTGGAGAACATCTCCAACGCTGACTGTCCTTATGCCCACTTGGGGCCTAGAGAGTGGAGATGTACTGTGTGTGTGTGGGCAAGGCATCTCCACTATAATCACATTTCTGCCCCAATTTCAAAAAAAAAACAGCAGCTGCCTCCTCTGCTGGTTTGGAGGTCATCGTCGGACACGACGGACAAACATACACACATACATACATGTATACATACCCTCCCTCCCTCTTGACAAATCGTCTGTCTAGTATAGGCCTAGCTGTGTTCATGGTCTGTTCTGATACTACACCACTACTACTACTACCCCCTCCTTCCTCCCTTCTGATAGTGCTAATGATTATCCTCTGTGTTACTGCTTTGTCAGGGGAGGAGGAGGAGGAGGGGGGGGGGGGGGCTTTAAGCCGATTACGTCTGTCAGCAAAGCCCCCCCCCCCCCCCCCCCCCCTCCTGGCCTGGCGTCATCAGCTTGTGACGTCATTCCCTGACAAATACTGAGGGAGGGTGGTGGTGGGTGGTGAGGTGGGTGGTGGGGATTTCATTGATCGGTGAGAAAGGAGAAAGAGTAGGTTGGGAGAGGTGGAAGAGGGCGAGGGTGGTGGGGGTGTGAGGGGGGGAAAGGGGTAGGGGAAAGGAGGGTTAGGGAGTGGGTTGGGGTGGGGAAGGAGCAATATATAATTTATTGATCGGGTGAGTAAGGGCGACGCTAAAAGTGCAACTGCGGGGTAGGAACGCGCGTACTTTTATTTAACTGCGAAAACTGTGTGCTGTGCTCTCTCTCTCTCTCTCTCTCTCTCTCTCTCTCCTCTCTCTCTCTCTCTCTCTCTCTCTCTCTCTCTCTCTCTCTCTCTTCATTGTCATTGCCATTGTCTCTCTCTCTCTCAGAGAGAAAGAGAGATGGAGAGAGAGAGCGAGCTCTGAACTCTGTAATTGTTTAATAGTACTTTGGCCTTAGGCCATGATACAATCAGTTGGGGGGGGGGGGGGGGGGGGGGGGGGGGGGACGGGTACATTTAACTACTTAAGGAACGGGTATTGAAACCAATTTCGACAACTTAGACAATGAATTCTATAAACTCAGGGAAAAAAAGCAAAAAAAATGACAAATTGCTTGATGGGGGGGTGGGTGGTGGGGTGCGGGTGGGGGAGGAGAGAGAGAGAGAGAGAGAGAGAGAGAGAGAGAGAAGGAGAGAGAGAGAGAGAGAGAGAGAGAGAGAGAGAGAGAGAGAGAGAGAGAGAATGAGAGAGAGAGAGAGAAAGAGAGAGAGAAAGAAAGATACAGACAGACAAGAAATGAAGAAGAGAGAAAAAAACAGGACAGCATCACACACAACACACACACAAACAGAGAGATTTTCCCACCTTACTTCTTCTACTATGAACAGCAACAACAACAACAAAAACTATACCTTTTTCTGTTTTAGGATAGTTGGTAGAGGGAAGGGGGGGGGTTTTGGAGGGGGGTGGGGAAGGAAAAGAAGCTAGAAGACCCCACCCCAGAAGAAAAAGCAAAAGAAACCAAACGAGAACAAGAGAAAGTAAGCGCTTCGATAGTTGTTTTGTAGAAGATTCAGGCGATAGAAATTAATATATTATATAAATTAAACGCAACCCTCTCAGCTAAACCAACTTTACAACAGAGAGATGTACTGAACTTCATCATCTCGCACCACTCGCAAAGACTGTCATTTTCTGCATTGGGAAGCTGATGCAGAGAGGGAAGGAGAGGAGAGTTTGAGGGGAGGGAGAGGAAGGAAAGAAGTACCCAGAGAACGACACCCCGATAAGAGAGAGACTGAAGAACGAGAAGCAGAGAGCAACTACGACGAACAGAGAGAGCAGAGAGATGAGAATCAAGCAATAAATCGTAGCTGCATCGAGAATGCAATGCACAGCAGAGAGAGAGGATCCCGAGAGAAGAGAGAGAGAGAAGAGGAGAGGAGAGAGAGACGAGATGAGAGAGAGAGGAGAGAGTGAGAGAGCAGAGATAAGCGCAGATTTTTTTTTTGAGAGAGAGAGAGGAGAGAGAGAGATCTATGTGGACAGACTGGGCTACTCTATCTACATTCCTATGCAGGGGCATAACGCATGGCATGGTATGACTAGACTGAGGCAATATACAACAGCTGACTGGCAATATACAACAGCTGACAGGCAATATGCAACGGCTGAATGGTAGGTAATATGCACGGACTAACAAAAATGCACTGATTGACTGGCAATAAGTGTGCGCAACAATGTCTCCATCAAACAGCACCTTCCTACCTCTGTGAATGTCTTAACCTGTACACTCCTTCTCGTTCCCTCCGCTCTGCTGCAGATACCTTGTGCTTGAAAATACCTAGATTCAACCAGTCCACCGTTGGCCGTCGCTCTTTTCTCTGTTTCTGGTCCATCGATCTGGAATGACCCTCCCTCTCTCTCCCTTCGTCAAAAGCCTTCTTGTGACGCTTTTAAATCCGGCCTCAAGACACATTTATTTCAAACCTAAGATTCTCCCCTCTTGTTCCATTTTAGTTTTGTCCCTGCCCTCAACAGCCAAAACCCCATCACCCTGCCCAGTGTACAACCTTTATGTGTGTGTGCGTGAGTGTGTGTGTGTGTGTGCGTGAGTGTGTGTGTGTGTGTGTGTGTGTGAGCGTGCGAGCGTGTGTGTATACATTTGAATTTGTAAGGCTGCATGTGAATGAGTAGGATGAATAAAAGCGCTTTGATTTGTTTTTTTTGCAAGATATAGCGCTAGATAAATTCCATTTCTTCTTCTTCTTCTTCTTCTTAACAGCTGACTAGCAAAATGCAACAGCTGTCTGGCGATATGCATTGACTGATTGACAGAAAACTCTTCAATCTTATCGTTTACGGTTGTTGTTTGTTTGGGATGGGGGGGAGGGGGGGGGGTGGGGGGGGGGGGGGGGGGGTTTCAAAGGGGTTTCAGCAGCCTTCACATTTAACTACGAAACTGTATGCAGTTATATCCACCAGAATATACAGCTCTTTTTCCCCCATCTTTTTAAGATGACACTAAATGGAGATCTAATAATTACTGGTTTAAACAGTATACAGTTACCACGAAACATAGTGAAAATAGTAAAATCGATGACAGCATATGGCGTCTAACAAAACTCTCAAATATTACTATGTGAGTTTAACATAATAATAATGATAATTAATAATAATAATAATAATGTATGAAATTTATATAGCGCTGAATCTTGTAATCCAACAAATCAAAGCGCTCAGATTTTTTTTTTAAAATGAAAGATAATGGAATAAGCACTCATGTGCTTTTTGTTTTACACCAAGTCCCCGTGTGTATGCGGTTTTGTAAATTCTGTCATCTGTTCCCACCGGCACACAATGGCCTACTCTTTCGAAAAGCGGAACAGGATTTAACGTGTGCGCAAGATGTTCTGCATGCGTTCGCACACGGGACCTCGGTTTATAGTCTCATCCGAAGGACTTTGACATTCAGTTCGATTTTGGGGGGTCAAACTGGGAAGAAAGGGCGAGGCTGGGAATCGAACCCAGAACCTCACGGTTTACTTGTTGGCAGGCAAACGTCTTAACCATCCTGCCACCTTCCTTCCTCTTTTCAGCATACATCCAGTTATTTTCTAATTTCAAGAAAAAAAACACACCCCAAATCCCTGATTTCATCTTTCACAACCATGTAGATCTAGTTGTAAAAAAAAAAGGCACAATTGTTTTCCCCCTATTCTTCCTCGAAGCCCAATGAAAGACAATTGCAAAAACCTTCCGCCACTTCGCCTACAAAACTAATAATGATGAAGATGACCTTTACAATTTACGTCATAGGCGCCAATGACGTCATTTTCAAGCCCTGACCCAGCCTAAGCCACGTAGGCTACATACAGACGTCTTTTGCAGTCAGTGTTTCGCGACACATAAAAGAATACCGACAGGAGTTTTTTTAAGAGTGAGTCAAAACTCTCCGTGACTATCCCCGAACACAACAAATGGATACCTCCTACACGTTTTAGAGACCAGAGTGAATCTTATCCGTGGGTGGGTGCTTTGAAAGCGGAAGAGGGATTGAGGTGTTCTAAATTGGAGCTAAACTAGTACGTAACTTCCTTTTTAAGTGTTCTTCTTGATTTGCATGTCCCTTTGGCTGCTCTGGTTTTGCTGTAGTCGTAGACTTCTTCAGTTGAATATGAAGAGGATTTTCTTCTTCTTCTTCTTCTGCTTCTGCTGCTGCTGCTGCTGCTGCTGCTCCTCCTCCTCCTCCTCCTCCTCCTCCGTCTTCTTCTTCTTCTTCTTCTTCTTCCTCCTCCTCCTCCTTCTTCTTCGTTTCTTTTCGTTTTCTTGTCGCATGGGTTTTTGTTTTGTTTTGGGCATTTATCGATTTCGTTAATTAAGGCGTTCGTTTGTTGTTGTTTTTCTTTCCTTTTCCATTATGTCATACGCAAGCATGCATGTGTTCGAGCGTATATGGAGGGTGAGAGTGGGGGATAGGGGTGGGGGAGTATGCGTTTCTGTATGTGTTTTAGTTGGTGTGTGTGTGTGTGCGTGTGTGTGTGTGAGCGCGTGCGTGCGTACGTGAGTGTGTGTGTATATATATA
>CM054158.1:30368991-30373991 GCA_028751875.1 Rapana venosa
ATTCTTTACTTTCTTTCTAAAATTTGTTTAAACAGTATACAGTTACCACGAAATATAGTGAAAATAGTAAATCGATGACAGCATAACAATACACTTATGGTGTCTAACAAAACCCTCAGATATTAGTATGTGAGTTTAACATACATCCAGACATTTATGGGATGATTAAAGTGGTTTTTGACTTGACTTCTGTGCAATGTTTGTACTTATAATAATTGTTTCTTTAATATGATATTTCCTGTCTATATTTACATTCTTTCTCTTTTTAAAAAAAATTTCGCATGATGTTTTATAATCTTTTGTTTACTCTTTTCTTCTTTTCCTATGAAGTGTGTAGTTTGTAATCTTTTGTTTAGTCTTTTATTTTTTTCCCTATGAAGTGTGTAGTTTGTATTTCATTCTTCCCTTTCTTTCTTTGATGTTTGTAGTCTTGTCTTTATTCGTTCGTTTCTTCTCATTGATCTTTAAAGTCTGTTCTTTACTCTGTGTGTCCTTTCTTTTCATGATGGTGTTTGAAGTTGATATAATTATATACTTAGTCCTTTCTTTTATTTTTTCCCCCGCATAATGTTTGTAATCTATCAACGCTTGCTTCTTCTTCCTCTCTTACCATGGTGTGTGTGTGTGAGTGAACTGCTTATTCCTTACTTTTCTTCTTACTCTCTCGGCAGTTTACGTTTATTCTTTCCTTCCATCTTTCTTTCCTTCCTTCCTTCCTTCCTTTCCTTCCTTCCATCTTTCCTTCCTTCCTTCCCTCCCTCTTTGTTTGTTTGTTTCTTTCTTTCTTTTCTTTCTTCCTTCCTTCCTTCCCTCCTTTCTTTCTTTCTTTCTTTCTTTCTTTCTTTCTGTCTGTCTGTCTGTCTGTCTGTCTATCTTTCTTTCCTTCTTTTTTTTTATTTTCTGTCTGCCTGACTGTCTTTCTGTCTGTCTTGCTGTCTGTCTGGTCTGTCTATCTGTCTGTCTGGCTGTCTGTCTTTCTTCCTTTCTGTCTGTCTGTCTGTCTGTCTGTCTGTCTTTCTTTCCTTCTTTTTTTTAATTCTGTCGGTCTGTCTGTCTGTCTGTCTATTCTGTCTGTCTCTCTGTTCTGTCTGTCTGTCTTTCCTTCTTTTTTTTATAGGTAGTTTGTGATCCTTCCTTTTTAGAAAATTTTTTTACTTGTAACCTTCTTCTAGCAGTTGATGCCTTTATTTCTTCATAATTATATAAATGTTTCAGTTAAGTCTTTATCTTTCTTTTCTTTTCTTTTCTTTTCAGAATGCGGGTAATCTTGGTTTTTTCCTTTACATCTTCTTCTTTTCGTGGTAGTTTGTGCGTTTACTTTGCAGCCTTTGATGGCAGACAGAGAGAACGAGAGAAGGAGGGGAGAGAGAGAGGAGGGGGGGGGGGGGGAGAGAAGAGAGAGAGAGAGAGAGAGGAGAGGGAGAGAAGAGAGAGAGAGAGAGAGAGAGTGGGGGAGAAAGAGAGAGAGAGAGAGGGGGAAGGGACGAAGACAAGGTTCGTTTATTTCGAGGATAGATAAAGCACACATGGCTTTACATCCAGTCCTCAGGGAGAGAGAGAGAGAGAGAGAGAGAGAGAGAGAGAGAGAGAGAGAGGAGAGCGGAAGAGGGAGGGAGGGGGGAGGGAGGGAGGGAGAGAAGAGAGAGAGGAGAGAGAGAGAGAGAGAGAGAGAGAGAGAGAGAAGAAGAAGAGGAGGGAGGGGGAGGGAGGGAGGGAGAGAGAAGAAGAGAGAGAGAGGAGAGAGAGGAGAGAGAGAGAGAGAACTCTGAACGGGTTTAATAATGTACATTGACCTTAGGTCACAGCATACGGAATTTGGCGGACGGAGGAAAATCAACATTCTAGAATGCAAAATGTAATAGAACCTGAAAAACAACAACAACCGATTCTTTGTGGATCATGATCGCGATGGCCAAGTCTTGGACAGTGTTTGAACTTGATAGATATTGATACTATTACTGCATCAATATTGTTGTTGATATATATAATGTATATATATATATAATATATATATATATATATATATATATAATATATATATATATATATATATAATATATATATAAACATGAAAATCGGTTTAAGTCCAAAATTTAATGAAATATTTCAATTCAGGATGAGAGAAAAAAAGAAAAAGAGAAAAGGAGGGAGAGAGAGGAGAGAGAGAGGAAGAGAGAGAGAGAGAGAGAGAGAGAGAGAGAGAGAGAGAGAAAAATAATGATAGATGCCCACTACAATAGACGAAATTAGTGAGATATGACCCATTGCTAAAGCTGTGACAATAACGAATATGACCATAAAGGTGTGACATAATGGATGAAACAAACTCCAAGATATCCCATCACTAAAGGCTGTGACAATAATGAGATATGACCCATCACTAAAGGCTGTGACAATAACGAGATATACCCACAAATCACATAAATGACCTCACTAAGTGACAATAACGAGATATGACCCACCACTAAAGGCTGTGACAATAACGAGATATGACCCATCACTAAAGGCTGTGACAATAACGAGATATCACCCATCACTAAAGGTGACAATAATGAGATATGACCCATCACTAGAGGTGACAATAATGAGATATGACCCATCACTTAAGGCTGTGACAATAACGACATATGACCCACCACTAAAGGCTGTGACAATAACGAGACATGACCTACCACTAAAGGCTGTGACAATAACGAGATATGACCCACCATTAAAGGCTGTGACAATAACGAGATATGACCCACCACTAAAGGCTGTGACAGTTATGAGATATGACCCATCACTAAAGGCTGTGACAATAACGAGATATGACCCACCACTAAAAACTGTGACAATAACGAGATATGACCCACCACTAAAAACTGTGACAATAATGAGATATGACCCATCACTAAAGGCTGTGACAATGATGAGATATGACCCACCACTAAAGGCTGTGACAATAATGAGATATGACCATTAAAAAAACAATAACCACCACTAAGTGACAATAATGAGATATGACCCTCACTTAAAAGGCTGTGACAATAACGAGATATGACCCACCACTAAAGGCTGTGACAATAATGAGATATGACCCACACATCTAAATGATAGGCTGTAACAATAACGAGATATGACCCATCACTAAAGGCTGTGACAATAACGAGATATGACCCATCACTAAAGGTGACAATAATGAGATATGACCCATCACTAAAGGCTGTGACAATAACGAGATATGACCCATCACTTAAGGCTGTGACAATAATGAGATATGACCCATCACTAAAGGCTGTGACAATAACGAGATATGACCCATCACTTAAGGCTGTGACAATAATGAGATATGACCCATCACTAAAGGCTGTGACAATAACGAGATATGACCCATCACTAGAGGTGACAATAATGAGATATGACCCATCACTTAAGGCTGTGACAATAACGAGATATGACCCACCACTAAAGGCTGTGACAATAACGAGATATGACCCATCACTAAAGGCTGTGACAATAATGAGATATGACCCATCACTAAAGGCTGTGACAATAACGAGATATGACCCATCACTAAAGGCTGTGACAATAACGAGATATGACCCATCACTAAAGGTGACAATAATGAGATATGACCCATCACTAAAGGCTGTGACAATAACGAGATATGACCCATCACTAAAGGCTGTGACAATAACGAGATATGACCCACCACTAAAGGCTGTGACAGTAATGAGATATGACCCATCACTAAAGGCTGTGACAATAACGAGATATGACCCACCACTAAAAACTGTGACAATAACGAGATATGACCCACCACTAAAAACTGTGACAATAATGAGATATGACCCATCACTAAAGGCTGTGACAATAACGAGATATGACCACACTAAAGGCTGTGACAATAATGAGATATGACCCATCACTAAAGGCTGTGACAATAACGAGATATGACCCATCACTAGAGGTGACAATAATGAGATATGACCCATCACTTAAGGCTGTGACAATAACGAGATATGACCCACCACTAAAGGCTGTGACAATAATGAGATATGACCCATCACTAAAGGCTGTGACAATAATGAGATATGACCCATCACTAAAGGCTGTGACAATAACGAGATATGACCCATCACTAAAGGCTGTGACAATAACGAGATATGACCCACCACTAAAAACTGTGACAATAACGAGATATGACCCATCACTAAAAACTGTGACAATAATGAGATATGACCCACCACTAAAAACTGTGACAATAATGAGATATGACCCATCACTAAAGGCTGTGACAATAATGAGATATGACCCATCACTAGAGGTGACAATAATGAGATATGACCCATCACTTAAGGCTGTGACAATAACGAGATATGACCCATCACTAAAGGCTGTGACAATAACGAGATATGACCCATCACTAAAGGCTGTGACAATAACGAGATATGACCCCACGTTCCCCACCTTCTGGAAATTCTGCACTGGGAATTCCCTCTTTTCTATCCCTCTCTTTGGTTTCGGCCCTGTTTATCTGTCTTCTTGGTGTATGTATTATCCTGCCTCCCCCGCCCCCCTCCCTCCCTCCCCCCCCCCTCTCTCCACGTCCCCTCCACACCCCCTCCCCTCCCCTCCCCATCAGAAAGACTCAAAAGAGAATTCTCTCCTACACCGAAGACGGATGCACTGGGTCTGACTTGTCATGATATAACAGACAGCAAAAGTTGCTGCTGGAGCGGGTTTTTTGGGGTTGGTTTTTATTTTATTTTATTTAATTTATTTTACTCTTATATTTCGAGGATAATGGAATAAGCACTCGTGTGGGTTTTTTTTCTCCTCTCCATCCAGTCCCTGTGTGTATATGCAGTTTTGTCAATGTTGTCATCCGTTCCCATCGGCACACAATGGCCTACTCTTCCGAAAAGCGGAACGATGTTTGACGAAGGAGAAAACGCTACAGACTGTCCACACCAGCGGAATGAAAGATATGATGGATACTTTCGACAATTTAGATTTGC
>CM054158.1:30381491-30388991 GCA_028751875.1 Rapana venosa
TGTCGATATTTGAGAAGAAAAAAAAAAGTGAGGGGGGGAGGGGGTTTGCTAAGTAAGTAGCGTTTTGAAAATAGCTTACCTTTTCTGATTTTTGCCAGGGGTAAATCTGCTATAGTGATTAAATTCGCCCCCCCCCCCCCCCTTTTTTAAAAATGTATTTTTTTTTACATATATCTATAACCTGGAAAACGAATGAATGTGGCTCTTACTTTCCTGATGGCATTACTTTTGTGTGGAATTACTTTGCTATGGCATAACTTTCCTGTGGGCTTACTTTTGTGTGGCCTTATTTTGCTATAGCATTACTTTGCTATGGCATAACCTTCCTGTGGTATAACTTTCCTGTCGCATAACTTTCCTGTGGGATTACTTTCTTGTCGCATAACTTTCCTGATGGCACTGCTTTCCTGATGGCATTACCTTCCTACAGCATTACTTTCCTGATGGCATTACTTTCTTATGCCATTACTTTCCTGATGGCATTACTTTCCTGATGGTATTACCTTCCTACAGCATTACTTTCCTGATGGCATTACTTTCCTGATGGCATTACTTTCCTATGACATTACTTTCCTGATGGCATTACTTTCCTGTGGCATTACTTTCCTGATGGCATTACTTTCCTATGGCATTACTTTCCTGATGGCATAACTTTCCTGATGGCATTACTTTCTTATGGCATTACTTTCCTGATGGCATTACTTTCCTGATGGCATTACTTTCCTATGACATTACTTTCCTGATGGCATTACTTTCCTGATGGCATTACCTTCCTACAGCATTACTTTCCTGATGGCATTACTTTCCTGATGGCATTACTTTCCTGATGGCATTACTTTCCTATGACATTACTTTCCTGATGGCATTACTTTCCTGATGGCATTACCTTCCGACAGCATTACTTTCCTGATGGCATTACTTTCTTATGGCATTACTTTCCTGATGGCATTACTTTCCTGATGGCATTACTTTCTTGATGGCATTACTTTCCTGATGGCATTACTTTCCTGATGGCATTACTTTCCTATGACATTACTTTCCTGATGGCATTACTTTCCTGATGGCATTACCTTCCTACAGCATTACTTTCCTGATGGCATTACTTTCCTGATGGCATTACTTTCCTGATGGCATTACTTTCCTGATGGCATTACCTTCCTACAGCATTACTTTCCTGATGGCATTACTTTCCTATGACATTACTTTCTTGATGGCATTACTTTCCTGATGGCATTACTTTCCTGATGGCATTACTTTTCTGATGGCATTACTTTCCTGATGGCATTACTTTCCTGTGGCATTACTTTCCTGATGGCATTACTTTCCTGATGGCATTACTTTCCTGATGGCATTACCTTCCTACAGCATTACTTTCCTGATGGCATTACTTTCCTGATGACATTACTTTCCTATGACATTACTTTCCTGATGGCATTACTTTCCTGTGGCATTACTTTCCTGATGGCATTACTTTCCTATGGCATTACTTTCCTGATGGCATAACTTTCCTGATGGCATTACTTTCTTATGGCATTGCTTTCCTGATGGCATTACTTTCCTGATGGCATTACTTTCCTATGATATTACTTTCCTGATGGCATTACTTTCCTGATGGCATTACCTTCCTACAGCATTACTTTCCTAATGGCATTACTTTCCTGATGGCATTACTTTCCTGATGGCATTACCTTCCTACAGCATTACTTTCCTGATGGCATTACTTTCCTAAGACATTACTTTCTTGATGGCATTACTTTCCTGATGCCATTACTTTCCTGATGGCATTACCTTCCTACAGCATTACTTTCCTGATGGCATTACTTTCCTATGACATTACTTTCTTGATGGCATTACTTTCCTGATGGCATTACTTTCCTGATGGCGTTACTTTTCTGATGGCATTACTTTCATGATGGCATTATTTTCGAGCATTACTTTCCTGATGGCATACTTTCCTGATGGCATTACTTCCTGAGGGCATTACTTTCCTGATGGCATTACTTTTCCTGATGGCATTACCTTCCTACAGCATTACTTTCCTGATGGCATTACTTTCTGATGGCATTACTTTCCTATGACATTACTTTCCTGATGGCATTACTTTCCTGTGGCATTACTTTCCTGATGGCATTACTTTCCTATGGCATTACTTTCCTAATGGCATAACTTTCCTGAAGGCATTACTTTCTTATGGCATTGCTTTCCTGATGGCATTACTTTCCTGATGGCATTACTTTCCTATGATATTACTTTCCTGATGGCATTACTTTCCTGATGGCATTACCTTCCTACAGCATTACTTTCCTAATGGCATTACTTTCCTGATGGCATTACTTTCCTGATGGCATTACCTTCCTACGGCATTACTTTCCTGATGGCATTACTTTCCTAAGACATTACTTTCTTGATGGCATTACTTTCCTGATGGCATTACTTTCCTGATGGCATTACTTTCCTGATGCCATTAATTTCCTGATGGCATTACTTTCCTGTGGCATTACTTTCCTTATTGCATAACTTTCCTGATGGCACTACTTTCTTACGGCATTACTTTCCTGATGGCATTACTTTCCTGTGGCATTACTTTCCTGATGGCATAACTTTCCTGATGGCATTGCTTTCTTACGGCATTACTTTCCTATGGCATTACTTTCCTGATGGCATAACTTTCATGATGACATTACTTTCCTGTTGGGAGTACTTTCTCAATGGCATTACTTTCCTGATAGCATTACTTTCCTGATGGCAATATTTTCCTATAGCATTACTTTCTGTGGTATAACTTTCCTGTCGCATAACTTTCCTGTGAGATTACTTTCCTGTCGCATAACTTTCCTGATGGCATTACTTTCCTGATGGCATTACTTTCCTGATGGCATTACTTGACTTTCCTGATGGCATTACTTTCCTGATGGCATTACTTTCCTGATGGCATTACTTTCCTATGACATTACTTTCCTGATGGCATTACTTTCCTGTGGCATTACTTTCCTGATGGCATTACTTTCCTATGGCATTACTTTCCTGATGGCATAACTTTCCTGATTGCATTACTTTCCTGATGGCATTACTTTCCTATGACATTACTTCCTGATGGCATTCCCTTTCCTATGCATTACTTCCTACATTTTCAGCATTACTTTCCTGATGGCATTACTTTCCTGATGGCATTACTTTCCTGTGGCATTACTTTCCTGATGCATTACTTCCTAGGCATTACTTCCCTGATGGCATTACTTTCCTATGGCATTACTTTCTTATGCATTACTTTCCTGATGCATTACTTTCTGATGGCATTACTTTTGATGATTACTTTCCTGATGGCATTACTTTCTGTGGCATTACTTCCTGAGCATTACTTTCCTAGGCATTACTTCCTGATGGCATTACTTTCCTGATGGCTTTACTTCCTATGGCATTATTTTCCCTGATGGCATTACTTTTCCTTCTGATGCATTACTTCCGTGATACTTTCTATGGCATACTTCCTAGCATACTTTCTGATGCATACTTCCTTGACATATTTAGCATTACTTTCCTGATGGCATTACTTCTGATGCTTATTCTGTGGCATTACTTCTGATCATACTTCTTGGCATTACTTCTGATGATTACTTCTGAGGCATTACTTCGATGCATTACTTTCCTGATGCTTACTTTTGATGCATACCTTCTACGCTTCTTCTGATGGCATACTTTCTGATGCATTACTTCTAGCATTACCTTCCAACGTTACTTTCTGATGCTTACTTTCCTAGCATACTTTTCTTGAGCTTATTTTTATGGATTGCTTTCTAGGATTACTTTCTGATGGCATTACTTTCCTATGATTACTTTCCGATGGCTTACTTTCCTGATGGCATTACTTCCTACAGCATACTTCCTAATGGCATACTTTCCTGATGCATTACTTCTGATGCATTACTTCCTACGCATTACTTTCCTGATGCATATTCCTGACATTACTTTCTTGTGGCATACTTCTGATGCATACTTTCCTGTGCATTACTTTCTATGCCATTATTTTGTGGCATTACTTTCCTGTGTTACTTTCTATTGCATAACTTCGATGGCACTACTTCTACGGCATTACTTTCTGAGGCATTACTTTCTGTGGCATTATTTCCGATGCAAACTTTCTGATGCATTGCTTTCTTACGGCATTACTTTCTATGCATTACTTTCTGATGGCATAACTTATGAGCTTACTTTCTGTTGGGTATTTCTCATGCATACTTCGAAGCTACTTTCTGATGCAATATTTTCCATACATACTTTCTGTGGTATAACTTCCGTCGAAACTTCCTTGGATACTTCTGTCGCAACTTCTGATGCATTACTTCCTATGGCATACTTTCCTTGGCATTTTCTCTATGCATACTTCTATGGCATTACTTTCTGTGATTACTTTCCTGATGCATTACTTTCTTGCATTACTTTCTGATGGCATTAACTTTCCTGATGATACTTTCTGATGCTTACTTCTGATGATACTTTCCTATGCATTACTTTCCTGATGGCATTACTTTCCTGAGCATTACCTTCCTACAGCATTACTTTCCTGATGGCATTACTTTCCTGATGGCATTACTTTCCTGATGGCATTACTTTCCTGATGGCATTACCTTCCTACAGCATTACTTCCTGATGGCATTACTTTCCTATGACATTACTTTCTTGATGGCATTACTTTCCTGATGGCATTACTTTCCTGATGGCATTACTTTTCTGATGGCATTACTTTCATGATGGCATTACTTTCCTGTGGCATTACTTTCCTGATGGCATTACTTTCCTATGGCATTACTTTCCTGATGGCATTACTTTCCTGATGGCATTGCTTTCCTGATGGCATTACTTTCCTATGACATTACTTTCCTGATGGCATTACTTTCCTGTGGCATTACTTTCCTGATGACATTACTTTCCTATGGCATTACTTTCCTGATGGCATTACCTTCCTACAGCATTACTTTCCTGATGGCATTACTTTCCTGATGGCATTACTTTCCTGTGGCATTACTTTCCTGATGGCATTACTTTCTTATGGCATTACTTTCTTGATGGCATTACTTTCCTGATGGCATTACTTTCCTATGACATTACTTTCCTGATGGCATTACTTTCCTGATGGCATTACCTTCCTACAGCATTACTTTCCTGATGGCATTACTTTCCTGATGGCATTACTTTCCTGTGGCATTACTTTCCTGATGGCATTACTTTCTTATGGCATTACTTTCTTGATGGCATTACTTTCCTGATGGCATTACTTTCCTATGACATTACTTTTATCATTTCTGATGGCATTACTTTCCTGATGGCATTACCTTCCTACAGCATTACTTTCCTGATGGCATTACTTTCCTATGACATTACTTTCTTGATGGCATTACTTTCCTGATGGCATTACTTTCCTGATGGCATTACTTTTCTGATGGCATTACTTTCATGATGGCATTACTTTCCTGTTGCATTACTTTCCTGATGGCATAACTTTCCTGATGGCACTACTTTCTTACGGCATTACTTTCCTGATGGCATTACTTTCCTGTGGCATTACTTTCCTGATGGCATAACTTTCCTGATGGCATTACTTTCTTACGGCATTACTTTCCTATGGCATTACTTTCCTGATGGCATAACTTTCATGATGACATTACTTTCCTGTTGGGAGCACTTTCTCAATGGCATTACTTTCCTGGTAGCATTACTTTCCTGATGGCAATATTTTCCTATAGCATTACTTTCCTGATAGCTTGACTTTCCTGATGGAATTACTTTCCTACAGCATGACTTTCCCGAAGGCATTAACTTTCCTGATGGCATGACTTTCCTGATGGCATTCCTTTCCTGACAGCTTGACTTTCCTGATGGCATTACTTTCCTGATAGCATGACTTTCCTGACAGCATGACTTTCCTGATGGCATGACTTTCCTGATAGCATGACTTTCCTGACAGCTTGACTTTCCTGATGGCATGACTTTCCTGATAGCATGACTTTCCTGACAGCATGACTTTCCTGATGGCATTACTTTCCTATAGCATACCTTTCCTGATGGTAAGTCTGGTGTAGGCTCTGTTTCCTTCTTTCCTCCGCCCCCCCCCCCCACCCCTCCCCACCTCCACCCTCGTTCTTTTTCTTCCTTTGCCAGATTTTGAGGTTCGTTTAGCAAAACCCTAGATTATTTATTTTTATTTATTTTTTTTTATTTTTTATTTTAATCGAGGATTAATGGATATAGCACTTATGTGCTTTTTTACATTCATCCCGTGTGTATGCGGTTTTGTAATTTTGTCATCGTTCCCACCGGCACAACAATTGCAACTCTTACGAAAAGCGGATCCGATTTAACGTGTGCGCAAGATGTTCTCGTGGTTTCGCACACGGGGTCTCGGTTTATAGTCTCATCCGAAGGACTTCGACATTCAGTTCGATCTTTTTGTCAAACTGGGAAGAAAGGGCGAGGCTGGGAATCGAACCCACAACCTCACGGTTTACTTGTTGGCAGGTGAACGTCTTAACCATCCTGCCAGGTTGAGGAGAGCTGTCTTTGAAAACGCTGGGGTACACACACACACAAAAAAGGGGTGGGGGATGGAGAGGGGTAGCCTACATCATTCCACAACCTGACATGCTGCTTCTACGACTTTGTCGTGTTAGTTGTTTTTTTTCCCCCTCGGCGCCAACTTTACATCTGACGTCATCTGATTTTTGTTGCTTCGCACAAATCTGGGTCTCGCCATGCCTGGCTCCCAATGCAGCAGAAGCATTGATAACCGTTTTACGTGGACAGTTTCGGCACGACATTCGTCGTAGGAAATGATTCCGCTGCATGATGCTCCTCTTAAAGCTAACCAAAAAAAAACAACAAAAAGAAGATAAAAGGAAAGTCGTGTCTAATGGCATCTTTACGTGAAAGATTTTTCGGGTTGTTTTTTTCCTTTCCCTAAATGTTTATGAGGCCAAAACTGCTCTGCTCTGCGTTGTTCAATTTGCGTGTTCGTTCTTCCGTCCACAAACTGACACTCTCCTCTTTTCACGTTTCAACAAGGAATTGTTCCAATACTTGCAGATCTGTAAACCCCCCCCCCCCCCCCCCCCCCCCCCCAAATAAAAAAAAAACACACCAAAAAACAGCACACAGCCCCAAAAGCAAAAACAAACAACAAACATCAAACAAACAAAAAACCAACAGCACAAAAGAAAACAGCCTTAAAAGGAGAAGGTCGTGGAATTTTGCTCGATGAGTTCAAGCGACTCTGGAAATCTTTTTCAGCACCGTTTTCCTGAAACGGTGCCAGAGAGATGCCGAGCATGGATGGATCGACGCGCGCGCGCGCGCGAAAGAGAGAGAGAGAGCCTGAAAAGGCCTGTGGGGAGAGAGAGAGAGAGAGAGAGAGAGAGAGAGAGAGAGAGAGAGAGAGAGAGAGAGAGAGAGAGACAGCAGACAGACATTCATACAGAGAGAGAGACAGAGAGAGAAGGCCTGGCGGGA
>CM054158.1:30396491-30403991 GCA_028751875.1 Rapana venosa
ACACCCACACTAAACACACACACACACACCCACACAAAAAACCCCAAAACAAAACAAAAGGGGGGACGGGAAAGCCTAGTTTTTTTTAAGAACAATGCCCGCAATCTGCCCGCCGGGCCCCGGGAATCGTTTTCCCGTTAAAGGGGGGTTATTTTCCCCTGGAGTTAATCGGTGGCAAAACTCCCCCTCTCCCCAACAGCCCCTTCGGTTTTGAGACTAAAACCCGGGGGCCCCCCGTGTGCAACGCAACGCAAAAACACCCTTGCGCGCCCCCTTTTAAAACCCTTTGTTCCCCCTTTTTCGTAAGGGGTGGGCCATTGTGGGGCCGGGGGGAAAAACGAAAAAAAATTGAAAAAACCCGTTTTTACACAGGGGACTGGTTTTTAAAAAAAAAGCTTTTAAAAGTCCCTTTTTTCCATTTTTCCTCGATAAAAAAAATAAAAATAAAAAATAAAAAAATAAAATAAACACACACCACGCACGCACGCACGCACGCACGCACGCACGCACGCACGCACCACGCACACACACACACACACACACACACACACACACACAACACACACACACACGCAACACACACACACACACAACACCCTTGTGTGACATGCCTTTCTCTAAAAAAAGGGGTATACTTATTGAACTGGTAGGGGATCTGACACTAAGGTTATTTATTTATTTATCTGTCTGTTTCTGTCCACTGGAAAGGCCCAACAGGGCTGGACACCGGTTTATCTTTCCTAGTGGTCAGAGAGAGAGAGAGAGAGAGAGAGAGGGGAGAGAGAGAGAGAAGAGAGGGGAAGAGAGAGAGAGAGAGAGAGAGAGAGAGAGAACTCGAACTCGAACTCGAAAGATTTATTCACAAAAAAGCCTTGGCCCATACATGAAAGGGAAGGGTGGGGGGGGGGGGGGGGGGGGGGGGGGGGGGGGGGGGGGAGGGGTGGGGGGGGGGGGGGGGGGGGGGGGGGGGGGTGGGGGGGGGGGGGGGGGGGGGGGGGGGGGTTTCCCAAACTGCTTAGTATTTTAGTGAGAAAAATAAGTAAAACACAAAACCCCCCAAAATGTTAATGTATACCCACACCCCACCCCCGATAAAAATCTTTTTCCAAAAAAAAATATTAAGAAACCCAGTATCTTATTCTAAAGGTTTAACAAATATAAAGAAAGGCTGCGCACAATTCAGAGTGACTAGTGCCCCCCCCCCCCCTAGTAACAGAAATCAAAAAAAATAGGCTGCCTACTATACTTTACCGGGAATGAAATTCGTCTTAAACTTCTCATAGGGGGCACAGCACAAAATGAACTTCACTTCCACTGTTTCCTTACATTTAAAGGGGATGCAACCCGAGGGAGGAGAGAGAGAGAGGAGAAGAGAAGAGAGGGAGAGAGAGGAAGAGAAGAGAGAGAAGGGGAGAGAGAGAGAGAGAGGGAGAGAAGAATTTCCGAATTTTTTTTTTTATTCGAGGATAAGGAATGGCGCATGTGCTTTTTTTTTTTAAAATCAATCCCCGGTTACGGTTTTTTAAATTTGTCATTGTTCCACCGGCACACAATGCCCCCTTACGAAAAGCGGGAAGGATTTAAGTGTGCGCCCAAAATGTTTCTGCGTGCGTTCGCCCACGGGACCCCGGGGTTTATAGTTCTTTCCGAAGGAGAGAGAGAGAGAAGAAAGCGAGAAGGAGGGGGGGGGAGAAGGGGGAGAAAGGGAGAGGCGAGAGAGGGGAAGAGGGAGAGAGGGGAGGGAGGAAAAGAGGTGGGGTTTTCTTTTCTTCAAGTTATCTCTAACAAGGGGAAAACCAAGAAATTTTTTTCGGGCAAATAACACAGATTTAATCTCCGTTTTTTTCCTTTCCCAAACCCGAGCTGTATGCCCCAAAACCTCTTCACCAAGGATTATCGCTCTTTCTACGTACGCCCGTAACGTTTTTACAACTTCTTTTTCTTTATTTCTTTTTTTCATTTATACCACTTTAAGTCACGAGATTGTCTGCGTGAAATTTTGGGCTGTCTCCCCCGGGGAGGGGAGCGCGTGCCACAGAGCAGCGCCACCCTTTTTTTTTTTTTTGGTTTTTTGTCTGAACTGTATTTTTTTCCTTCGAGTGGTTTTTTTTTCCTAAAAATTTGCAGGGAAAACTTTGTTGGTGGGTCTTTTACGCGCGGAAAATTTTTTTGGTAACACACGGACCCTCGGTTTTGTCTCACCAAAAGCTACCCCAGACCACACCATCAGGGTTCAAATGGGGGGGGATGGGGGGGGGGGGGAAAAAGTTTCGCCCAAACGGGATTCCAACCCACCGCACACTTCCGCCCGGGGACTTTTTTTTTTTTCACCTAGACAGGCGCGTTCCTCTAGCCCACCTGCGATCCCCTTTCATACATACGGATTGATCGGGTGTCTGTAAATCAAAGCCAGTGATACTTTTCTGCGCCCGTGAGCATCATCGCACGGTCCCCGTCCCCCCACGCTTTCACGGATCCGTGTCGTCCCTTTCGGGGCCTAAAGTCAAGGACGTTGGGGGGCTGTGGGAATTTGGATACGGGGAAAAAATTTTTACAGAAAAAAAAGGATACGTGTCCTTGGTTTCCCCTCGCGCCACTTGGCCTTGCTGGCTGTCTTCGCAAAAATCCCCAAATTTTTCCCCAAAAAAAAAACCCCCCAAAAACCAAAAAACCCCCCCCCCCCCCCCCCCACCCCAAAACCCACCCCCCCCCCCCCCCCCCCCCCCCCCCCCCCCCCCACCTCCTTCCTCCCCTGACCTTGACTCTTTTCAACACTCCCCCTCCCCCCCCCCCCCCCCCCCCCCCCCCCCCCCCCCCCCCCCCCCCCCCCCCCCCCCCCCCCTCCCCGCGTTTTGATTTGTTGCTTTACAAGATTCCGCTAAAAATTAAATTCCCATCATTATTTTATTATTTTTTTCATCATCCCCATCCCCATTATTATCATTTTTTTGATAAGCTGGTATTAGCGTGTATTTTTTTTTTCAACCCAGAGAATTAGTTATATTATATTTTATTTTCTTTTTCTTTTCTATCTATCTATCTATCAATCTATCTATACTATCTTCTAATCTATCTATCTATCTACCATCTATTTTTATTTTTAAATTTAATTTTTTTATTTATTATTATTATTTTATTAATATATATATTATTTTATATATATTATTTTTTAATGTTTTTTTAGATAGTGACCGTGTGTATGGAATTTCTGCGCGTAAATACCGGAGCCTTAGTATAAAACATACGTCAGTACATAAAGGGTGGCATGGAGAGGACAGGCCGTTCGTCGGGGGTTGATGTGTGCTGATATCAGTGCCGCTATTGGGTTTTCGCTCTGTGAATCATCACTGACCTCCGGGGCAACTTTTCTCCCAAAGTACTGCAGAGACGCCAGGAAAAAACAAGTATAAATCCTCTCTCTCTTCTCTCTCTCTCTCTTTCCCCCCCTTTTTCTCTCTCTCTCTCTCTCTCTCTCTCTCTCTCTTCTTTTTCTCTCTCTTTCTGACACTACCCTCTCTCTGTCTCTTCTGGTGTTTTTTTTCTGTTTTTGTCTGGCCCCCCTTTTTCTTCTTTTCCCCTTTTCTCTCTCTCTCTCTCCCCTCCCCTCTCTCACCCCCCCCTTTTCTTTTCCCCCAAAACATAAAAAAAAACTGGTAAAAAGAAAGAAAATTTACAGCAGCAGGAAAAAAAGAAGCACCTTAAAGAAAACGGGTTAATGATATTAAAAATTAGTAGATTTCCGGGGGATTTCTTCTTTTTCTGTTACTTCTCTCTTAATCTTTCTGCCCCGGTATAAATTTTTAACCCTCATTTTTTAACGCTAAAACACGGTGCGAGTGCGCGCATACAGACGCACGTATACACCCAAATCTTGCATTGGGACGTGGTACCCACAAAGTAAGCCTACGCTTTTAAGGTGCCCATAACCATGTGGTCGTAGGGGAGCGAGGCACCAGAGGCCTCAACTTCTCTAGGGGCCAGCATATTGAGAGCAGCGCCCATTTCCTCTCCCTCGCTGCTTTACCTTCCCTGACCCTAAAGAGGCAGGTGGTACCCATTTACAGCTGGGTGAACTGGGGGACTGTACTAAAGCCAAGGCGCGCAATATAGCATATGCACAAACACACAAAAAATAGAATGTTGCAAAAGCTTTCAACTCATCAGATATGCACTGACATTTTTGCCCATAATCATTAATTAATGAAAACGATAATGCTCCTTCTCCCTGCAATTAGGGGCAATTGATTTACCGCATGGGGGGAAAAAGCCTTTCCAATATTCCCATGCATGTTAAGAATAACGATCATGGCTGAATCGAGTGCTATTCCAGTTGTCGCAGAATAATGCCAATGGGGATGCTGTAATATTAATGCTGCGCCAACAATGATTATTTTGCAGTTTGTATTTAGGAAAAATGGCGTGCGCGCGGCACACAACACAGCACGCCCCCAACCAAGCGCGCGCACTCAGCAGGGAGGCATAGCGCGCGAGAAGGAGGGGGAGAGAAGAGAGAGAGGGGGAGAAAAAGAGAGAGAGAGAGGGGAGAGAGAGAGAGAGAGAGAGAGAGAGAGAGAAAAGGGGGAAGGGGGTCTCTAAACTGATTTAAATTTCCTGGAAGAGGGGGTTTTGAGGTGGTTAACTTTTTATGCAGAAAACCAACCAGTTTTGCTTTTCAAGGAGTTACAGAAGTAAGTCACTGTTTTATCTCATTACCCCCAAAAACCCCAGGGTTTAAAAAATTAATGGCAAAATCCCCATGGTTAGGAAATGAATGGCCAAATTTTCATGCTAACAAAAATGAATGGCCAAAAATTTTATGTTAGCGAAATCAATGTCCCACTTCTCATTACAACAAAATTATTGGCCAAAAATTCATGGGTTTGCAAAATAATGGCCAAATCCTCATGCTTTTCGAAACAAAGGTTTCGGGCCAAAAACACATAATTGGCAAAATGAAAGACCCCAATTTTCATAATTACGAAACGAAGGCACAATTGTCATAAATACAAAAACGAAATGACAAAATTCTGTAAGTAAAAAAAAAAAAAAAAAAATGGCCAAATTCTCAAAAAATTTGCCCAAAAAAAACCCAATTTACCAAATTCCACAATTAGACAAAATTTTCATAATTTTATTTTTTTTTCTTTTTTTTCGCGATAATGGAATAAGATCATGTTTTTTTTACATCCCCTCCCGTGTGTATGCGGGTTTTTTTAAAATTTTTCATTGTTTCCCCCGGGACACAATGGCCTACTCTTACGAAAAGGGGGGAACAGGATTTAAAAGTGGCGCAAGATGTTTTGCTGCGTTTGAACACGGGGGCCCGGTTTATAGTTCTCCCAGGACTTTGACATCAAATTAAAGAAATAATGTCCCAATCTTTATGACTAATGACATTTTCATTAATGGGCCAAAAACCCCAAAGATTTTGCGAAAAGAATAATGACGAGGACCACGTTCCCATTCTTGCCTTTTGTTTTCTGGGTGGGGGGTGTAGACTTTTAACCTGAAAGGAGAGATGATGGAAGTGAAAGGATAGGATGAGGGTGAAAGAAGAGGATGAGAGTGGAAGGAGAGGATGGGAGAGAAAGCTTGAAAGAGAGTGACAGCCTGAAAGAGAGTGAAAGCCTGAAAGGAGAGGATGAGAGTGAAAGCCTGAAAGAGAGTGAAAGCCTGAAAGAGAGTGACAGCCTGAAAGGAGAGGATGGGAGTGGAAGCCTGAAAGGAGAGGATGGGAGTGAAAGCCTGAAAGAGAGTGGCAGCCTGAAAGAGAGTGACAGCCTGAAAGAGAGTGACAGCCTGAAAGAGAGTGACAGCCTGAAAGAGAGTGACAGCCTGAAAGGAGAGGATGGGAGTGGAAGCCTGAAAGAGAGTGGCAGCCTGAAAGAGAGTGACAGCCTGAAAGAGAGTGACAGCCTGAAAGAGAGTGACAGCCTGAAAGGAGAGGATGGGAGTGAAAGCCTGAAAGAGAGTGGCAGCCTGAAAGAGAGTGACAGCCTGAAAGAGAGTGACAGCCTGAAAGAGAGTGACAGCCTGAAAGGAGAGGATGGGAGTGACAGCCTGAAAGAGAGTGACAGCCTGAAAGGAGAGGATGGGAGTGACAGCCTGAAAGAGAGTGACAGCCTGAAAGGAGAGGATGGGAGTGACAGCCTGAAAGAGAGTGACAGCCTGAAAGGAGAGGATGGGAGTGAAAGTCTGAAAGGAGAGGATAAGACTCTCTCTCTCTCTCTCCATGTCCCTCCCTCTCTCTCTCCCTCCCTCTCTCCCCTCCCCCCTCTCTCTCTCCCCTCCCTCTCTCTCCCCCCCTCTCTCTCTCCCCCCCCTCTCTCTCTCTCTCTCCCCTCTCTCTCTCTCCCCCCCCCTCTCTCTCTCTCTCTCCCCCCCCTCTCTCTCTCTCTCTCCCCCCCCTCTCTCTCTCCTCCCCCCCCCTCTCTCTGTCTCTGTGATATGTTCCCTATCTCAAGTGTTGGGTTTACTACTGTGCTGTTATCTACATTCTCACCTGTCTCTGTCTGACCTACTGCCAATACAGCCCACACAACTAGTTCCTTTTATTATTTCTTCCTATATGCTGTTTAGCTTTCTGTTTCTGTTTAAAAAAAAAAATCATTCTCTTTATTTCTACTTGAAACTCTCTCTCTCTCTCTCTCTCTCTCTCTCTCTCTCTCTCTCTCTCTCTCTCTCTCTCTCTCTCTCTCTCTCTCTCTCTCTCCCCTCCCTCCTCTCTCTCTCCTACCCCCCCCCCCCACCTTCCCCGTCCCTCTCTCTCTCTCCCCTCCCTCACTCGCTCTCTCTGCATCTGTCTCTATCTGTCTGTCTGTCTGTCTCTGTCTGTCTGTCTGTCTGTCTGTCTATCTGTCTCTCTCTCTCTCTCTCTCTCTCTCTCTCTCTCTCTCTCTCTCTCTCTCTCTCTCTCTCTCTCTCTCTCTCTCTCTGCTATTGATTCGTCTGTGGTGTCGCTAAATGTTTTTCTTGTCGCTAACTGGATTTCTTCTTCGTCGAACGCTCGGACAGCAACTATTGTTGTCTGTCATATGCGCGAAAATGCGTCACGCTGCCGTTAAGCGCCTGACAAGTCAGGCCCAGCGCATCCGACTTCGGTATAAGAGAACTGTTATCTTTCAAGTATTTCTGGGTTGGTGGGAAGGCAGGGGAATGGACCAAAGAGGCAGAAAACAGACAAGGAGGAGGTGACAAGAAGAAAAGGACCAAGGCAGAAACGAAGAGAGTGAAAGAAAAGAGGGCATTTCTAGCACAGAATTTCCAGAATGTGGGGATGCTATTTATACTGACAGCTCCCCCCCCCCGGGATTCCCACGGGGGAGCTAACTGGTTTGATGTGTTCAGTTGTGCTGAACCCGGTAAAAACTTAACTGGACATTCTTTCTTTTTAAAAAAAAATATTATACTACTCAGCGCATCATTTTCTTTCTACCAACACAATTGAAAACACGACCCAAAAATTTAATCATGGTAGCAAAAACGATTTCTCTCTTCCTC
>CM054158.1:30408991-30416491 GCA_028751875.1 Rapana venosa
TTTACACGTATATCTCCCCCTAATTGTCTCTCCCTCTCGCACCGAACCCGCCCCTTTCCCTTTCTCTCTCTCCCTCTCTCTCTCTCTCTCTCTCCTGATTACTGCAGACTTCCAGGTGAAATTTACTTCTGTTTCTTTAAACAGGTAGCAGTGCATCCGCAATGCTCAATTAATCTCTCTCTAGCAGGGTGTAATTTTAGATTTTTTGGTATGGGGGGGGGGGGGGGGGGGGGAGGATGGAGAGGTTGGGGGGAGGGGTCTGGTTCTGGAACAAATTAAAGACTTTTGCAAGGCTGGCATAATTTTTTTATATATTGTTGTTGACAGGATGGTATCATCAGATGACACCAGTGTATCTGGCACCACTATCTGGGATTCTTCTTCTGCTTCTTCTTCTTCTTCTTCTCCTTCTTCTTCTTCTTCTTCTTCTTCTTCTTCTTCTTCTTCTTCTTCTTCTTCTTCTCCTCCTCCTCCTCGTCTTCCTCCTCCTCTCTTCTTGTTCTTGTTCTTGTTCTTCTTGTTTTGTTCTTCTTGTTCTTGTTCTTCTTTTCTTCTTCTTCTTCTTCGTCCTCCTCCTCCTCCTCCTCTTCCTCCTCCTCCTTCTTCTTCTTCTCTTCTTCTTCTTCTTCTTCTTCTTCTTCTTCTTCTTCTTCTTCTTCTTCTTCTTCGTCGTCGTCGTCGTCGTCGTCGTCGTCGAACGCTCAGACAGCAGCTATTGTTTCTGTTATATGAGCAAAAATGCGTCACGCTGCCGTTAAGCGCCTGTGATTCTAACCTGGCCTCTCCTGTCTCCTTCTCCCATGATTGTCTCTACCAGACCTACAGACATGGTCCAGGACTGAGGTGCTAGTATTTCAGAGGAGGAGGAGGAGGAGGGGGGGGGGGGGGGGAAGCCCACAGTATGGTATAAGTACATGTACGCATTTACCACGTATAAAAAAAATTCCTCTGAAGTTGGAGTATGGCTGCCTATAATTATGGCGGGGTACTTTTTAAAATACAGTCATACACGCAAATGTCTCTCACTCAAGAGTGCAATTTCTAATCTCACAGAGATTCCCAGGTGGGATGATGAATGAGTCAGAGTGCACAATCTGGGGTGACCCCCCCCCTAGAGTGTTAAGCTGGGGAACGCACAACAACAACAACAACAACGACAACAACACGTAGAAACAAATCCACAGCAAGGGGAGGGGTGGGAGAGATAGCCTAGTGGTTAAGAGCGTTGCGATTGTGATCTGTCGACGGTTCAAGTTCGAGCCACCACCGAGGCTTCAGTTCGAGGGGATTTCTTTTTTCTCTCCTGGAGTTAACATCAGTTCCGACCACCATCGCCACCACCACCACCGCTGCCGTCGCCGCCGTCACCGTCAGGGAATCGAACCCAGGACCTCACGCTTTATTTATTTATTTATTTATTCATTCTTTTATTTCGAGGATAATAGAATTAATTACTCATGTGCTTTTTTCCCCCCATCCAGGGCTTTTGATTTGTTTTGCGCTATATAAATTCCATGTATGATTCATCATCATCATCATCATCATCATCATCATCATCATCATCATCATCATTTAGTGTTGTCAATTTTGTCATCCGTTCCCACCGGCACACAATGGCCTACTCTTCCGAAAAGCGGAACGGGTTTTTAACGCGCGCTTGTTAACTTTTAGGTGAACGTTTTCACCGTCCTGTTACCTTCCCTCTTTCTTGGCAGGTTGATGTTCAGCATTTCTCTCACCATTGCCCGTTGTGTGATATGTCATCTCTCTGCTCGCCTCTTCTTGAGGGACAATTGCCTGTCTGTTGTGTGATATGTGTCACCTCTCTGCTCGGCTCTTGTTGAGGGACAATTGCCTGTCTGTTGTGTGATATGTCATCTCTCTGCTAGGCTCTTGTTGAGGGACCATTGCCCGTTATGTGATATGTCATCTCTCTGCTAGGCTCTTGTTGAGGGACAATTGCCTGTCTGTTGTGTGATATGTCATCTCTCTGCTAGGCTCTTGTTGAGGGACAATTGCCTGTTGCATGATAATTATGTCATCTCTCAGTTAGGCTCTTGTTGAGGGACAATTGCCCGTTGTGTGATATGTCATCTCTCTGCTAGGCTCTTTCTTGTTGAGGGACAATTGCCCGTTGCATGATAATTATGTCATCTCTCAGTTAGGCTCTTGTTGATGGACAATTGCCCGTTGTGTGATATGTCATCTCTCTGCTAGGCTCTTGTTGAGGGACAATTGCCTGTCTGTTGTGTGATATGTCATCTCTCTGCTAGGCTCTTGTTGATGGACCATTGCCCGTTGTGTGATATGTCATCTCTCTGCTAGGCTCTTGTTGAGGGACCATTGCCCGTTGTGTGATATGTCATCTCTCTGCTAGGCTCTTGTTGAGGGACAATTGCCTGTCTGTTGTGTGATATGTCATCTCTCTGCTAGGCTCTTGTTGAGGGACAATTGCCTGTCTGTTGTGTGATATGTCATCTCTCTGCTAGGCTCTTGTTGAGGGACAATTGCCTGTTGTGTGATAATTATGTCATCTCTCTGCTCGCCTCTTGTTGAGGGACAATTGCCTGTTGTGTGATATGTCTGTCATCTCTCTGCTAGGCTCTTTCTTGTTGAGGGACAATTGCCTGTTGTGTGATATGTGTCATCTCTCTGCTAGGCTCTTCTTGAGGGACAATTGCCTGTTGTGTGATATGTCATCTCTCTGCTAGGCTCTTGTTGAGGGACCATTGCCCGTTATGTGATATGTCATCTCTCTGCTAGGCTCTTGTTGAGGGACAATTGCCTGTCTGTTGTGTGATATGTCATCTCTCTGCTAGGCTCTTGTTGAGGGACCATTGCCCGTTGTGTGATATGTCATCTCTCTGCTAGGCTCTTGTTGAGGGACAATTGCCTGTCTGTTGTGTGATATGTCATCTCTCTGCTAGGCTCTTGTTGAGGGACAATTGCCTGTCTGTTGTGTGATAAGTCATCTCTCTGTTAGGCTTTTATTGAGGGACAATTGCCTGTTGTGTGATATGTCATCTCTCTGCTAGGCTCTTTCTTGTTGAGGGACAATTGCCCGTTGCATGATAATTATGTCATCTCTCAGTTAGGCTCTTGTTGAGGGACAATTGCCCGTTGTGTGATATGTCATCTCTCTGCTAGGCTCTTTCTTGTTGAGGGACAATTGCCCGTTGCATGATAATTATGTCATCTCTCAGTTAGGCTCTTGTTGATGGACAATTGCCCGTTGTGTGATATGTCATCTCTCTGCTAGGCTCTTGTTGAGGGACAATTGCCTGTCTGTTGTGTGATATGTCATCTCTCTGCTAGGCTCTTGTTGATGGACCATTGCCCGTTGTGTGATATGTCATCTCTCTGCTAGGCTCTTGTTGAGGGACCATTGCCCGTTGTGTGATATGTCATCTCTCTGCTAGGCTCTTGTTGAGGGACAATTGCCTGTCTGTTGTGTGATATGTCATCTCTCTGCTAGGCTCTTGTTGAGGGACAATTGCCTGTCTGTTGTGTGATATGTCATCTCTCTGCTAGGCTCTTGTTGAGGGACCATTGCCCGTTATGTGATATGTCATCTCTCTGCTAGGCTCTTGTTGAGGGACAATTGCCTGTCTGTTGTGTGATATGTCATCTCTCTGCTAGGCTCTTGTTGAGGGACAATTGCCCGTTGTGTGATATGTCATCTCTCTGCTAGGCTCTTGTTGATGGACAATTGCCCGTTGTGTGATATGTCATCTCTCTGCTAGGCTCTTGTTGAGGGACAATTGCCTGTCTGTTGTGTGATATGTCATCTCTCTGCTAGGCTCTTGTTGAGGGACAATTGCCTGTTGTGTGATAATTATGTCATCTCTCTGCTCGCCTCTTGTTGAGGGACAATTGCCTGTTGTGTGATATGTCTGTCATCTCTCTGCTAGGCTCTTTCTTGTTGAGGGACAATTGCCTGTTGTGTGATATGTCATCTCTCTGCTAGGCTTTTATTGAGGGACAATTGCCTGTCTGTTGTGTGATATGTCATCTCTCTGCTAGGCTCTTTCTTGTTGAGGGACAATTGCCCGTTGCATGATAATTATGTCATCTCTCAGTTAGGCTCTTGTTGAGGGACAATTGCCCGTTGTGTGATATGTCATCTCTCTGCTAGGCTCTTTCTTGTTGAGGGACAATTGCCCGTTGCATGATAATTATGTCATCTCTCAGTTAGGCTCTTGTTGATTTGGGCAATTGCCGTTGTGTGATATGTCATCTCTCTGCTAGGCTCTTGTTGAGGGACAATTGCCTGTCTGTTGTGTGATATGTCATCTCTCTGCTAGGCTCTTGTTGATGGACCATTGCCCGTTGTGTGATATGTCATCTCTCTGCTAGGCTCTTGTTGATGGACCATTGCCTGTCTGTTGTGTGATAAGTCATCTCTCTGTTAGGCTTTTATTGAAGGACAATTGCCTGTTGTGTGATATGTCATCTCTCTGCTAGGCTCTTTCTTGTTGAGGGACAATTGCCCGTTGCATGATAATTATGTCATCTCTCAGTTAGGCTCTTGTTGAGGGACAATTGCCCGTTGTGTGATATGTCATCTCTCTGCTAGGCTCTTTCTTGTTGAGGGACAATTGCCCGTTGTATGATAATTATGTCATGTCTCAGTTAGGCTCTTGTTGAGGGACAATTGCCCGTTGTGTGATATGTCATCTCTCTGCTAGGCTCTTGTTGAGGGACAATTGCCTGTCTGTTGTGTGATAATTATGTCATCTCTCTGCTAGGCTCTTGTTGAGGGACCATTGCCCGTTGTGTGATATGTGTCACCTCTCTGCTCGGCTCTTGTTGAGGGACCATTGCCCGTTGTGTGATATGTGTCACCTCTCTGCTCGGCTCTTGTTGAGGGACCATTGCCTGTCTGTTGTGTGATATGTCATCTCTCTGCTAGGCTCTTGTTGAGGGACCATTGCCTGTTGTGTGATATGCCATCTCTCAGTGAGGCTCTTGTTGAGGGACAATTGCCTGTCTGTTTTGTGATATGTCATCTCTCTGCTAGGCTCTTGTTGAGGGACAATTGCCTGTTGTGTGATATGTCATCTCTCTGCTAGGCTCTTGTTGAGGGACAATTGCCTGTCTGTTGTGTGATATGTCATCTCTGCTAGGCTCTTGTTGAGGGACAATTGCCCGTTGTGTGATAATTATGTCATCTCTGAGCTAGGCTCTTGTTGAGGGACATTTGCCTGTTGTGTGATTTGTGTCATCTCTCTGCTAGGCTCTTGTTGAGGGACAATTGCCTGTCTGTTGTGTGATATGTCATCTCTCTGCTAGGCTCTTGTTGAGGGACAATAATTGCCTGTTGTGTGATTTGTCATCTCTCTGGTAAGCTCTTGTTGAGGGACCATTGCCTGTCTGTTGTGTGATATGTCATCTCTCTGCTAGGCTCTTGCTGAGGGACAATTGCCTGTTGTGTGATAATTATGTCATCTCTCTGCTAGGCTCTTGCTGAGGGACAATTGCCCGTTGTGTGATAATTATGTCATCTCTCTGCTAGGCTCTTGTTGAGGGACCATTGCCTGTTGTGTGATAATTATGTCATCTCTCTGCTAGGCTCTTGTTGAGGGACAATTGCCTGTTGTGTGATAATTATGTCATCTCTCTGCTAGGCTCTTGTTGAGGGACAATTGCCTGTTGTGTGATGTGTCATCTCTCTGCTAGACTCTTGTTGAGGGACAATTGCCTGTTGTGTGATATGTCATCTCTCTGCTAGACTCTTGTTGAGGGACAATTGCCTGTTGTGTGATATGTCATCTCTCTGCTAGGCTCTTGTTGAGGGACAATTGCCCGTTGTGTGATAATTATGTCATCTCTCTGCTAGGCTCTTGTTGAGGGACAATTGCCTGTTGTGTGATAATTATGTCATCTCTCTGCTAGGCTCTTGTTGAGGGACAATTGCCTGTTGTGTGATAATTATGTCATCTCTCTGCTAGGCTCTTGTTGAGGGACAATTTCCCGTTGTGTGATAATTATGTCATCTCTCTGCTAGGCTCTTATTGAGGGACAATTGCCTGTTGTGTGATATGTCATCTCTCTGCTAGGCTCTTTCTTGTTGAGGGACAATTGCCCGTTGCATGATAATTATGTCATCTCTCAGTTAGGCTCTTGTTGAGGGACAATTGCCCGTTGTGTGATATGTCATCTCTCTGCTCGGCTCTTGTTGAGGGACAATTGCCCGTTGTGTGATATGTCATCTCTCTGCTCGGCTCTTGTTGAGGGACCATTGCCTGTTGTGTGATATGTCATCCCTCTGCTCGGCTCTTGTTGAGGGACCATTGCCTGTTGTGTGATATGTCATCTCTCTGCTAGGCTCTTGTTGAGGGACAATTGCCCGTTGTGTGATATGTCATCTCTCTCTCTTTGTGCTAGACTCTTGTTGAGGGACAAACATTGGGCAGGTATAGGGAGGAGGTAAAGCAGTGGGAGAACGCATGCCATAGGTTATACACTTTTCTTTTTACGTGAACGAGTCTCTCTTATCTCTTTCTGCTTGTGATTGGCAGTGTTTGTCATAGAGAGTCCCCGTCCTCTTCCCCCCCTCCCCTAGCCCTGCTTCTATCCTGTCAGTTTTTTCTCTCTAAATCTCTGTCTGTCTGTCTCTCTGTCGGTCCCTGTTTCTGTCTGTCTGTCTCTCTGTGTCGGTCTCTGTCTATCTGTCGGTCTCTGCCTGTCTGTCTCTCTCTCTCTGTGTTTCTCTCTCTCTCTCTCTGTCTGTCTGTCCTCCACCCCCACCACTTCTCTCTCTCTCCTGCCCCCCTCTCTCTCTCTCTCTCTGCCCCTCCCCTTCTCTCTCCTTCTTCTCTTTCAGCCCTTTACTTCATTTTTCTGTCTCCCAGTTTCTCTATCCTTAACCGTCTCTTTCCCATTGTCTCTCCCTCCCTCTCTCTCACCGAACAACCCTCCATCCCCTACCCCGCCACCCCCCCCCCCCCCCCCCCCCCCCCCCCCCCCCCCGGGACACTGTACTGGCATGTCTGTGGAAATGTCCAGTTTCTTTTTCATCAGCCTTGCGCTCCCTCCCAACTAGCTCCATCCAATGTCTATGTAACGTTTCGAGTCGAAACCCCAACTGTGTGTGTGTGTGTGTGTGTGTGTGTGTGTATGCCGTGGGGACGTAGGCCTACCCATGTAGACCAGTAATACACGTGCACACGATTTCACGTGCCTCTGCCTACATCATGCGCATTTTGTGCGTGCCTGCGCGTCTACCGTAACCCCTCCCCCCCTACCCCCCCCCCCCCCCCCCCCCCTTAACACACAGATACAGACACAGACACAAACACTCCAACCAACACACACACTGGCCTCCTGTATACATAATTACACGCACACGTACGTACATGGAATGCGTTTCTGAACCCACTCTCTCCCATCCTCCTACCCCCCCCCCCCCCCCCCCAACCTTCCTTGCACACAAACTCATGGCATGTATGCGCGCGAATGTGCACGTATGTACATAGAGAATGTACAGTTTCGCTCTCT
>CM054158.1:30421491-30438991 GCA_028751875.1 Rapana venosa
CAACTCTATAATTATCATTATCTTTTCCGATGATAATAATCAGCAGCAATCTGAAGAAAAAAAAATTCATGGATAACTCAATTGTAATTCCAAAAAAAAAATCAGCATTCTCAAATAATTCTGATAACCTGTTCTTTATGTTCTAAGCTGTTCAACAATTATGTTCGTAGCCTAACTGTGAAGGAAGTCAACAGCAGAACATTTGACGCGCACATAATAATTATGCAAGTAAGATACCTTTTGGGGATGATGACATACACATGTTATCACAGCTAATAACAGTATCATACATCGCACTTCATAGTGACAGAGCCACCGGCACAGTAGTAACTGAAGAAAAGAAGCAAATAAAAATAATGCTGTTACAAGCTTCCTGCAAAAAAGAGGCGCACGAGAGAGAAAAGAGACGCACCTGAAATTTAATAACATAATGTATAGTATTTATTTGCCGGCGCTAAAACCATTTGAAAGGCTCAAGACGGTAGTAGAGACTTATACTGAGCGTACGCCTGCATACTCCACGGTCAAGAAGCTAAGTGGATGGAGAAAGCTTTGAAGATGACTTCCCCCAGCCAATGTTAAGCAGCATCGAGCGTGGTTTCCACTTGGATAGGTGACCGTTTGCGCGCATTGGTCTCAGTACAGTCCATCCAGCTGTAAATGGGTACCTGCCCTCTTTAGGGTCAGGGAAGGTAAAGCAGCGAGGGAGAGGTGATCGGCGCCGCCCTCGATATGCTGGCCCGAGGAGAAGCTGAGGTCTCTGATGCCTCGCTCCCCCTACGACCACAGAGGATATGGGGACACCTTTACCTTTTACTTTTTACCCCTGTGGAAGACCTCCAAAGTGACCACTGCCAAAGAAAAGCAACTGCCGAGCTCAAAGACTAGACATGGTCATAGCTAATACAGTAAAGGAGAGCGACTGTCCTCTTTCTGTACGCTTGTTGCAAATGACAGGAGAACTAAGTAGCCTACGGTTCCTCATAAAGTTTTTCAGCTGAACTGTGTGGTCATGTTTTTTTGTACGTATGATCACAACCAACCTGTTCTCCATTGTTGCAGATTTTTGGAGAGAAGGGGAATGCCGTGATGTGGATGAGAGACAGACTACCGCTACTCCTCCCTCCCACTACTCCTCCAGCCGCTTAACCCGACACAGCCCTCAACAGATACCCCCGCCTACACCTAATAAACACCCTCCCCCGTGTTGAAAAGAATAAATAAAATAAAGGTTGGTGTTTTTTTTAACAACCTAAAACCCTACAGCTTGTCGAGTTCCAGCGCAGCTAGAATAACCAGTTTTGGATTTTAACACAAACAAACAAAACCAAAAAAAACCCCACCAACCCCCAAACCACAAAACCCCACTTTCCCAATGCGTGGCTCGTCAGTGACCATGTCCAGCGTGGACGAACCCAGCCCCAACGGCGTCCCCACCCCAGCAGCACAATGGGCGGCGCTGAACGCGCCCTTAGCCGACGGCGACAGCAACAGACTCCAGCCCCGAGGCGGCGGCGGCGGCGGCAAAAGCCGGACCCCGGGGAAGCAGGCAGCCTTGGAGCGGCACAACCTACCCCAGACCCTCCCGTCCCTGGGCGACATCAAAAGAGCCCTGCCCGGCCACGTCTTCGAGTCGCGCGTCAGCACCTCGCTGTATTACGTGGGCAAGGACGTGGCGCAGGTGGCGCTGCTGTACCTGCTGGGGGACTGGGTCCTGACCTCGGCCTGCCTCCCTGCAGCCCTCACCTGGCTGCTGCTGCTGCCCGGGTACTGGCTACTGCAGGGCACGCTCTTCTGGGCGCTCTTCGTGCTGGGCCACGACGCCGGGCACGCCTCCTTCTCCCGCTACCCGTGGCTCAACGACAGCGTGGGCAACGTCCTCCACACCTTCCTGCTGTGCCCTTACTACTGCTGGAAGCTCTCCCACCGCCAGCACCACCGCTTCACCGGCAACATGGACAAGGACGAGGTCTTCTACCCCGTCCGGCAGAGCGACGACAACAACAGCAACAACAGCAACAGCAAGAACCACCGCGCCGCCGCATTCCTGCCCGCTTTCGGCTTCGGGGCCGCCTGGTTCCTCTACCTCTTCGCCGGCTACCCGCCGCGGCCCCTTAACCACTTCGACCCCACCCAGCCCCTCTTCGCCCGCCACGCTGCCGCCTGCCTGCTGTCCGTGACCCTGGTGGTGGGCTGGCTGGCCTGCCTGGCCCACTACTGCCTGACGGCCGGCCTGCTCAAGTTCCTGGCGCTGTACGCCGTGCCCGAGTTCGTCTTCGCCTCCTACCTGGTCATGACCACCTTCCTGCACCACACGGAGGAGCGCGTGCCCTGGTACGCCGACTCCGCCTGGGACTTTGTGCGCGGGCAGCTCAGCTCCGTGGACCGGCACTACGGCTGGTGTCACCACATGGTGCACAACATAGGCACCCACCAGGTCAGTCAGTCAGTCGGGTCGGGTCGGGTCGGGTCAGTTAGTTCAGTTCAGTTAGGTCGGTTAGGGTAGTTAGGTTGGTTAGGTCAGTTAGGTCAGTCAGTCAGTCAGCGCTGCAAAGAAGGTGGGGAGGGTGGGTGTGTGGGTGGTGGGTGGTGGTGGGTGGGTGGTGGGTGGTGGGGTGTTGGGGTGGTTGGTGGGGGGGATGGTAGGGTGTGGGTGTAGGGTGGGGGGGTGGGGGGGGGGAGAAGTCGTGTGATAAGGGGGTGGGAGAGGTAGGGAGGGTGGGTGGGTGGTGGGGGTGGGGTAGGGTTGGGGGTGGTGGGGGTTATGTTGGGGTTGATTAAGTGTCCTTTTGTTGTTGTTAAGTAGTAGCGTCGTTTCAACGTTGAGTGAGTGTGTGTGTGTGTGTGTGTGTGTGGTGTGTGTGTGGTGTGTGTGTGTGTGTGTGTGTGTGTGTGTGGTGTGTGAGGCAGGCAGACAGACAGACAGACAGACAGATAGAGACAGAGAGACAGAGAGAGACTCATAGTGGAATGCTGTGCCACTTTATGTGTACGTACCATAGCTGTCAGTTTCCTCCTATCACCCCACCCCCCAAAAACAATGTAAAAAGACATCAATACTTCACAGTAGTTGTTTTTTTAAAACTCACAAAACGAATACAATTAAAATGCGACACAGACAAAATAGCAACAGCAGCAGAGGTAGAAGTAGCAGCAGCAGCAGCAGCAGCAGCAGCAGCAGCAGCAGCAGCAGCAGCAGCAAACAAACAGCACTAAAGAACGGACAGTTAGAGCTATCCAGAGTTTACATTCTCACTACCTGATCACGACAACAAAACAGTACGCACAGGCAACACACCATGGACTCTAATAGACAGAATAACAACAACAATGATAAAAACGTAGCCAGACTAGCTTTAAACAAGCTAAAAAATCATTTAGAAAAACAAACAAAAAAGGACTGTGAAGGCGGAAAATACGCAAGAAAGAGAGACAGGTACAAAAAGAGAAAAAACAACCAAGAGACAATGTAGCAAAAACACAGCACAACACAACAAAACCAAAACATAAAAACGAAGAAATGAATGTCTAGCACAGACTTTTCTGAAGGTGAAAAGTACGTACTGTTTATACTGAAAGAGCAAGAAATTTGTTCATGCATATCTGGCTTTTTTAAAAATAAATTTTATTCACTCAGCTAAAATCGACTTGATTATCAATCAATTCAGTCTTCAGTTGGCTGATGTGCATTTCTCAATCTTGGTTTTATTTTATTTTATTTATTTATTAATTCTTTCATATCGAGGATAATGGAATAAGCACTTATGTGCTTTTTTTACATCCAGTCCCCGTGTGTATGCGGTTTTGTAAATTTTGTCATCCGTTCCCACCGGCACACAATGGCCTACTCTTACGAAAAGCGGAACAGGATTTAACGTGTGCGCAAGATGTTCTGCGTGCGTTCGCACACGGGGCCTCGGTTTATAGTCACATCCGAAAGACTTTGGGGGAGAGTGGAGTCTGCACTGATGTTAACTCCAGGGGAAAATATCCCCTTGAACAGGAATCGAACCCGGGTCGTCAGATTGCGAGAGCAATGTTCTAACCACTAGGCTATCCCGTTCCCCTTGGTTTAAGTACAGCTGCCTACAAAGTGAGAAGTACAGGTTCAATCCCCGTTGGTGACCGAACTTTTTCTGTCTCCCATGACACTAAACCTGGAGTGGTAGGCAGTCTTCATGCTAGTCTGTCGGATGAGACGAGAAACTGAGGTAGCGTACGCAACACGCATTCAAGCGCAACTTTAAGAACCCGCGACAACACGAGAGTTGTCCCTGGCAAAATTCCGTAGAAAAGAAAAAAAAGAAGCAAACTCTGATAGGAAAAGAAATACGCTTGCAAACAGGCTCTCCAAAACAAAGAAACAAAACCACCACCACCACCCAACCCCCCCCCCTCAAAAAAAGAAGAAAACATCCCCCCCCCAAAAACAAAAAAAAAAAGAAAAAAAGGGTGGCGCTGCTCTTGTGGCGACGAGCTCTCCCCAGGTAGAGCAGACCGAATTTCACACAGAGAACTCTTGCGATGACTAAAAGTGGTTATCACTACAACACAATACAACACCCTTCCATTAGGTGGACACGTGTTTAAAGCAGTGACTCGAACCGCAACACACAGTTACTGTCAGATCACGAGACTCAACACTCTTAACCACTAGGCTGGCTATGCTGTCGATTGTCCTTCAGGTTTCTGTGTGTGCATGGGTCTGGTCTGGTGTGGGTGTGGTGTGGTGTGGTCTGGTCAGGCCTGTCCTTCATCATTCATTCATTATCAGTCCCGCTGTAAGGACCATGGTTATTGGCCCTTAATGTGTCGGCTCGAGAAGGCAGTCCATAGCAGCATGTGCGAATGTATTATGAATGTGTGTGTGTGTGTGTGTGTGTGTGTGTGTGTGTGTGTGTGTGTGTGTGTGCCTGGAGAGAGAGGAGAGAGAGGAGGTGAATGAGAGAGAAGATCACCAACAGTACACACACAACACACACACACACACACACTACTCACACACACACAGACTGACAGAAGAGACAGACAGAAGAGACAGACAGACAGACAAACCTGTAGAGTCTGAGCACAGGCATTATTATGTGTGCGTGGTTGTGTTGTGCATGTGTGAGCGTGAGTGTTCTTTCGCGTTTGTTTCAGCGTCCTGGCTTGTATACATGTATCATGTATGATTCCCCTACTTAATTAAGGGGACAGGGTAGCTCAGTGGTCAGAGCACTCGCTTTCCCCCCAGCCAAGTTAAGCAGCGTCGAGCGTGGTTACCACATGGATGGGCGACAGTTTGCGCGCCTTGGCTTCAGTATAGTTCCCTAGTTCACCCAGCTGTAAATGGGTACCTGCCCTCTGTAGGGTCAGGGAAGGTAAAGCAGCGAGGGAGAGGAGATGGGCGCCGCCCTCAATACGCTGGCCCCTAGAGAAGTGAGGTCTCTGACGCCTCGCTCCCCTACGACCTTATAGGTTATGGGACACCCTTTACCTTAAAAAAAAGTATGCACATGCTTGTTACTGTCATAGCCACTGGCTTTCACGAAGCTGAAGATTATACTTACTGATGACGAGTGTAATGAGATATAGCTGATTATATTACATGAGACGATGCAAATGAGATGATGGCGCGACTCAATAGATGGCTGAGATGATGTATGAGTGTGAAGTAGTGTGGATGGGGAGGCTGGTTGAGTGATGATGATTAGCGAATGGGTGTAGTGAGTACTGATGATGATGGCGTGGTGTGGGAGTGCTGATGATGATGACGAGCTGTGATGACAGACGTCGAGCGTGATGATATGATGACTGATGGGATAAGATGAATGAGAAGAGATACCTGGAACGAACTAGTCAGATCGTGATACAAGGATGCTTGATCAGATTAATGAAGCAAGTGTGCGAGGTGTGGAAGAGTGCTCTCGATATGTCAAGTATTGGGGTGGCTAGGCGTGTGCCCATATGTGCCCTAGTATAAGCCGACCACCATGTTTATGATGCATAGATCTAAGTCCTGGTAATCTGAACTAGTGTGTGTGTGTGTGTAGTTGTGTCGTTGGGTGTGTGTGTGTGTGTGTGTGTGTGTGTGTGTGTATGTGTGTTTGTGTGGTTATAAGTGTTGTGTTAAGTTGTTGTGTGTCTGTTGTGTGTGTGTATCTAGTGTGAGTGTGTGTGTAGTGTGTGTGTGTTAGTGTGTTGTGTGAGTGTGTATGTGTGTTGTGTGTATGTGTGTTGTGTGTGTATAGTGTGTGTGTTGTGTGTGTGTTAGTTGTGTGTGTGTTTGTGGGGCTGGTTGTGTGTGTGTTGTGTGTGTGTGTGTGTATCTGCGTTGTGTATGTGTGTTTGTTGTTGTGTGTTTTGTGTGTGGTGGTTGTGTGAGTGTGGTTTTGTTGTGTGTGTAAGGTGTGTGTGTTTTAAGTGTGTGTGTGTTTAAGTGTGTGTGTTGTGTTGTGTCTCGTGTGTATGTAAGTGTGATGTGTGTGTGTGTGTGTGTGTGTTCTCTGTGTGTAAGTGTGTGTATACATGTGTGTTTGTTAATGTTGTGTGTCTGTGTGTCTGTGTGAGTGTGTATGTGGTCTGTGTGTGTGTAAGTGTGTGTATACATGTGTGTGTTTGTGTGTGTGTGTGTTAAGTGTGTGTGTGTCTGTGTGTTGAGTGTGTGTATGTGTACTCTGTGTGTATAATTGTGTGTATTACATGTGTGTGTGTGTTGTGTGTGATGTGTGTGTCTGTGTCTGTTGTTGTGTTTACTTCTTTGTGTTTTGTGTTAGTGTTAGTGTCTCTGTGTACTGTGTTACTGTGTGTGTCTGTCGTGTGTGTTGTGTATGTTATGTCTGTTGTGTGTAATGTGTGTTATACATGTGTGTGTTCACACTCAGTGATATCATATGTGTGTGTGTGCGTGCGTATACGCGCGCGCATGCGTACATGTTTTAATGCGTGCGTGCATGCACGTGTCTATCTATCTGTCTATATATCTATCTATCTATCTATCTATCGATCGATCGATCGATCGATCGATCGATCGGTCTGTCTGTCTGCATGTATTCTATCTATCTATCTATCTATCTATCTATCTATCTATCTATCTACTATCATCTATCTCTCTGTCTGTCTGTCTGTCTGTCTGTCTGTCTGTCTTGCTCTCCCTGTCTGTCTGTCTGTCTGTCTGTCTATCTATTTCTATCTTGTCTCTCTCTCTCTATATCTTCTCTCTATCCATCCATCTATCCATCTTCTCTCTATCTCTCTCTATGTCATCTATCATCTTTCTCTATCTACCTATCTCTCTCTCTCTATCTCTCTCTATCTACCTATCTATCTCTCTATCTATCTATCTCTTATCTACTTATCTATCTATCTATCTATCTATCTCTCTCTCTCTCTCTCTCCATCTATCTACCTGCCTGACTCCTCTCTCTGTCTATCTATCTATCTATCTATCTATCTGTTTTCTGTCTGTCTGTCTGTCTGTCTGTCTGTACTTCTATTCTATCTATCTATCTATCTATCTATCTATCTATCTGTCTCTCTCTATATATATCTCTCTCTATCCATCCATCTATCCATCTCTCTCTCTATCTATCTGTCTATCTATCTCTCTACACACACTCTCTGTCTCTGTCTCTGTCTCTGTCACCTTTTATCGTTTTGCTTATAGTTATGGTGTATCCTGATGAAGGATTCATATTTTATATTTTCAATACTTATTGGACTTGTCCTCTGTACTTAAGTCTTAATGAATGCCCTATTTCAATATCTTATTGTTATGTGTAACAAGTATATGTACCATTTGACAATGTGTAGATGTTTATCTTTATGACTTATTAAGTTTGGTTGTTATTCTTCTTGGTTTTGTTGTTGTTTCTGTTTCTCTTTTTTTTTCTCTTTTTTTCTTCTTTTGTTGGTTTGGTTTTTCTTTCTCTTTTGTTTGTTTATTTGTTTTGGTTATGTTTTTTTTTCTCTGGGGTGGTGGTGGGGATGGGTAGGGGGTAGTGCGGGGGTGTTTTTAGGGTTTTCTTTTATTAGTTTGCTTTCGGGGGGTGGGGGGGGGGGGGGGGTGGCTGTTTTGAAAAAAGGGTTATTTCCCCATGTTTTACTGTGAGACTGTATAAGTGTTGGGTTATTATTTAAGATGTATCCTACGGGCGGACTGATGTAAAAAAGCCATGAGTGTTTTATTAATTATCCTCGAAATTAAAGAATTTGTTCATTGTTCATGTCTCTCTGCATTGTCTGTGTGGTGGCAGACTGGAGGGCAGATCATCACTGTTTCCCTCAGGTTCTCTTACTTGGAGTAGCCACGGCGGCCTTCAGGCGCCTGTCCCGCAGCTGGCACGGCACTTGTGAAGCGGGCTGCCTCCTTCTTCCGCATGTTCTTCAAGTGGGCACCCAGCGCGTGGTCCGATCCACCCTATGCATGTCTACCCTAGGACTACTTAAGTGTGTCTATTATCTATCTCAACTAAAATTGTCATATATATATATCTTATATTTATGTGCTAATCATACCAGTCATTCTCTGTTCCCCTCTCTAGTAGCTTAGGACTACCTCTGTCTGTGTCTTTCTTGTCTTGCTGCAGCTCTGTCAGTCTGTCTCTCCCCTATTCTTCTCTGTTGTCTCTCTCCTCAGTCTCTCTTCTCTCTCTCTCTGTCCCTCTCTCTGCTCTTTCTCTCTGTCTGTCTCTTCTTCTCCTTGATACTCTCTGTGATTTTCTCTTCTGCTGTATCTTCTCTCTCTTGTCTCTCTCTCTCCTCTGACTCCTCTCTGTCTGTTTCTTTGTTCTTGTCTGTCTTGTCTGTCTGTCTTTCTATTCTCTCTTGTCTCTCTCTCAGTCTCTCTTTCTCTCTCTTCTCTTTCTCTTCTCTTCTCTCTCTCTCTCTCTTTCTCTCTGTTTTGTAGTAAGAATTTTTTACCTTTGTTTTGTTTGATAGTCTCCTACTCAGGGCAAGGACCTTGTGAATAAGAATATACGCTGTCTTATTCTGTTTCCTTGAAAATTAAGAGTCCTTTCATTCTCTCTCTTTCTCTTTCTGCTCTCTGTCTCTTCTTTCTCTCTGTCTCTTCGTTTCTATCTTTTCTCTGTTTTCTCTTTCTCTCATCTGTCTCCTCTAACTGATTTGTGCTTTGCTGTTTCGGCAAAAGTTGTAGTGTTATAGATAGCTCCTCTTATTTGTTGTTTTGTTGTGGTGTGTGTCTGTTTTGGTTGTTGTTTTTTTTGTTACTCTTTTTCTAGCATTGTTACTCCAAAAACTTGCATTTTGTGTCACTGTTGTTGTTGTTGTTGTCGTTATCATCATTTGTTTTGGGTAAAATCTCTCACCGGTTATCAAAAGATGAAATGATTGTTTGATTCACATGTTGTTGTTATCTTGTCTTTTTCTTTCTTTTTTTCTCTATTTCTTCTTTTATTTCTTTTCACTCTTTCTTTCTTTCTTTCTTTCTTCTCATTATTCTTTTCAAGGTTGTGGGGGGTGTTTTGATCTGCGTGCACCGCACTCGATTCATGGTTTTTGTGTGTGTGTGTGTGTGTGTGTGTGTGTGTGCACAATTTTTAAAAATATTTGTTGTTGTTGTTGTTGTTGTTAATGTGCGATCAAGTCAGCTAGTTTTAGTGTAACGTGTTGATGAATTTGATGTTGAATTTGACGTTTAAAAAAATGTGACTGAAAAATTGTCAGTCGGGGTTTTTTTTAATGTTTTTTTTTTGTAGAAAACTTTGTGTGCTTATTTCTTCAGTGGAAACACTGTTTCGAAATGGTAGTTCCTGTATGACATGTGGGAATGATAAATTGGACATTTGTGTCGCCAGAAGACACACACGTTTGAGTCGTTTCTTTTGATTTTTTTCTCCCCAAGCAAACGTTGGTTATGTGTCGCACAGGCAGTAAAAATTTTAAACCAACACAATGTAGTTCATGTTTGAAAAAGATAACCAGGCCAAAACCAAACCAAACCAAAAAAAAAAAAAAAAGGAAAGAAGTATTCAACGTCATGCTTTATGTCCGCTTGTGTTCAAGCAGAGACCGATTTGTTTGGGGTTTTTTGTTGAAAAAAAAATCTCTGGCGGAATTTTTTTTTTTTCTTTTCAACAAAATGACATTTTGGCTACCATTTTTTGTAGCCGCTTGATAATCCACTGTTTCTGATTGCAGTAAAACATGGAACCAGCTTTTCAATATGTAGATGAGAAGGTAATTGGTTCGGTTTGATTGTTGTATTTCATCAGAATGTAACTTCTATGATGTATCCATTTCATACTGTTGTTATTAACGGGGTGGGTGTCTTTTGTTTTGTTCATGTTTACATGCATTTTTCTGGTGCACTTTTTCTATTGCTCACGGATGTCCATCTCTTTCTTCTTCTTGTTTCCGATCTGTTGTCTGTCCTTTTTTCGTATCTTTTTCTGTCTGTCTGTCTGTCTGTCTGTGTCTGTCTGTCTTTCTTTCTTTCTTTCTTTCTTTCTTTCTTTCATATGGAAATTTAGAAGAAAACGCGTAGGTGCGCCTATGTCTGGAAGTACGGTTGCGACAAAATACCAAAGCATCGAAACAACACACCTAGAGCCGAGTACTCAGTGGCACAAGAGACAGAATTCAGTTTTACCGAAGGTACACTTCGTCCTAAATTCTGATTTGAAGCAGTACTTTTTATTAACACCGAATGCAAAAGATAGAACCTGAAGGTTACGCTTATAAACCACCAAAATTCTATGCAGTGCATGGTTCTTGCAGTCCATTTTGAAGTGGAGGTTTTGAACTAGTGTGCCGTGCATACTTTTCGGGCCTGGGCCTGCCTACGCTGTTTTGGGCGCAACTCAAACACATTTGGAATACATATGTATATGAATTAAGCACTTTAGTCTGAGGAATACTCTTTGGTTATGTTAAGGCCTTGGGCACGAAGGCAGTGCAACAGTTTTAAGGGTAACGTACTTGTTTTAGAACAAAAAATGTGCTCAGCTCTAGAAAGAAACAAAGATTTGCTTGACAAGATGTTATTTTACTGTATCAGTGGCAGGATGTTAAGTTTGGTGGCGTCTAACAATGGTGATGTTAGTGTCCAGATTTCAATTCCAGTATTCCAGAATTATTTTGAATATGGGACAAAACAACCCAAAGCTGTGCGGTTTATGGGGAACGTGGAATAGTTTTTGTGTGTGTGTATGACAGTTTCCTTTAGAAGTACAAACAAAATGTTGAAAGATGTAGTTCTGATTTAAACTAATGAGTAAACAGCGAAGACCGCAATATATATATATGTTTACTCATTAGTTATATAAATCAATATATATATATATATAATAAATTATCATATTTAAATAAACTATATATCATATATATATATATATATATATATATATATATATATATATATATACTATATATATATATCTCTATATATATTAATATTTTATATATATATATCTTTAAAACATCATGTACATATTATGTATATCACTCACCTTCACCTTTCCTGTAGTCGAGTGGACCAATAACGATTTTGCAACCAACTTCCTCCACTCCCCACGGTCCTCTGCTTTCCGTAGCAAATCGTTCCACACAAGGCCAGTCCACTTACTTATATATGCAAGAAGACTAATTTTAAAAAAAACCCACCCACAACCTCATTTCTGATTTATTCTAAAGAAATATTGAATACCCTTGGAATGAGTGGAATGGGGTTTAGTCAGTGTTGTATCATATTACAATATTCTGATACCCATTTCTAAGTAATATATATAAAGAAATACAAAATGTGTAAAAGACCACCTCATTGACGGAATGTTTTTTTTTCCAGAGAACAACATGAACACACTATATGCTAGCTGCAGCACATTTGATTTCTTTAATAGCTTTCTTGTGCCTTTTTGAGATTATGATTCGTATCAATGCGCCTGTCAGTATTGTAACTGCCTTTTATGGGATGATTAAAGTGTTTTTGACTTGACTTGACTTGAATTATGTACTTTGGGAAAAAATTCAGTTTTTTCCCCTTTAAAGCCATAACCGACTTTCTCAAAATTCCAAAATCTGAACTAGAATCTTCATATTCAGAGAAGAACAGGAAATGTTTTGCGAAACGAAAACATTTGTAATACGTGCGTGCGCATGAATGATCCATCACATGATAGTTCATTATGTTTTGGAATGCTCATACTGTAGTGAAAGTAGGTCTGTACTACTACCTCAAGTACAGAAAAAAAAGCCACACATGATATTTATTAGAATGTTGTGCCTTTATGGCATTGAAGATAATGAGCGATTTGCTGATTTAGATTTGGTTAAAAAACAAAACAAAAACAAAACAAAACATCACATCAGTTCTTGAAGTGTTCCAGGGTTTGTATGTACTAAGTTCATTATATTTTAGAGTAACTAATTACAAGGCGTGCGTGTGAATATGTGTTTGTGTGTGTTTGTGTGTGTATGTGTGTGTGCGTGCGTGCTGCGCGCGTGTGCGTGTGTGTGTGTGTGTGTGTGTGCGTGCGTGTGTGTGTGTGTGTGTGTGTGCGTGCGTGCGTGAACGCGCGTGCGTGTGTGGATATGGTAATATATCCATACAACACGTCAACAATTAGGTTTTAATGTATTACGACATTTTTGTAAGGAACCCAGAAGATTTTTTTAAGTCATAAAATTCTTACTTTCTTGTTATCCGTGTCTAAATTCTGCAAAAATAAAATTCAGACAATCTGACACCATCGCATTTGGGAATGAACCGTCATGCTCGCTTTGGACAAACTTTTAATGTAAGAATGAAACGTTTATTCAAACTTTTCCCCCCCTTCTAAATGGCAAGACTTACATCAATTTTTCGGCAATGGGCCGAACGGTTAATGTCGTCAGCTTCTGTCGGCAGACTAAGGCGCATCTACCCGTACCCGTATTATAGTCACATTTTGAGGGTGGGGGGTGGGTGGAGGTTTGGGGAGGGGTAGGGGATTGGGAGAGATGCCATTGGGAGGGGGTGGTGTGGAGGAGGGTTGGGGGGTGGTGTGGTTGGGGAGGGAGGTGCGGGAGAGGGCATGCCATGATGGCATGGCATAGTAATGCACACACATACTTCTTGCACTCATCCTGTTGAAGTTTTGTGTGTATTTCTTCCACTTTTTTGTGTGTTGACTGACAATTATTATTGTTGTTGTTGGTGTTATATCCTTTTTTGGGGGGATGGGGTGGGGTGTGTTACTCTTGGGTTTGTTTTTTTCTCCAAGATGTACAGTTGTTGTTTTTTCACAACAACCAACAAAAAACCCTAGTGTGTTGTGTGTATGGCCAATCACGAACTCTGTAAGTCTTCCTTCGGAGATATATCAATCTGAACATCATTCCAGTGTGGGGAATCTTCCGTATCGGACGTAGGAACAGTGCATTAATTTTACTGCAAGGTCTTTGCGGCCGGTTTGCTCTAAGAAGAGTTCATGATTGTCAAAACTAAAAAAAGAAACCCCCAAAAAGCTTTTTTGGGGTCAATCATAGCATGCCAAACGTCTGTATTAGATCTATAGGTGATCAACAGTTGACGAATTTATTTTATTTTGTGTGTGTTCTTTGTTTCTAGAAAAGCTTTAGAGGTATTATTACGACTGTGCAAGTATTATTGAATTCATCGACGTCAGATTGTTGTCACAACATGGTCTTTATTGTCACGACATGATCTTGTGTCGTCACAACATGATCTTGTGTCGTAAGAACATGATCTTGTGTCGTCACAGCTTGATCTTGTGTCGTCACAACATGATACTGATCTTGTCGTAACAACATGATCTTTGTCGTCACAACATGATCTTGTGTCGTCACAACATGATCTTGTGTCGTCACAACATGATCTTGTGTCGTCACAACATGATATTGTGTCGTCACAACATGATCTTGTGTTGTCACAACATGATCTTGTGTCGTCACAACATAATCTTGTGCCGTCACAACATGATCTTGTGCCGTCACAACATGATATTGCCATCACAACATGATCTGTGTCGTCACAACATGATCTTGTGCCGTCACAACATGATCTTGTGTCGTCCAACATGACCTTGTGTCGTCACAACATGATCTGTGTCGTCACAACATGATCTTGTGTCATCACAACATGTTCTGTGTCGTCACAACATGATCTGTGTCGTCACAACATGATCTTGTGTCGTCACAACATGATCTGTGTCGTCACAACATGATCTTGTGTCATCACAACATGATCTGTGTCGTCACAACATGATCTTGTGTCATCACAACCATGATCTGTGTCGTCACAACATGATCTGTGTCTCACAACATGATCTGTGTCGTCACAACATGATCTTGTGTCGTCAACAATGATCTGTGTCGTCACAACATGATCTTGTGTCATCACAACATGAACTGTGTGTACAACATGATCTTGTGCAGAACATGAGGCGTCAAAACATGATTTGGGCAGACAACAGATCTGTGCGTACAAACAGATATGATCAGAGAGGAAGACGGAGACTGGGATTGTGGAGAAAAGAGTGGGAGAAGAGAGGAGGCGAAGAGAGGTGCGAGAGAGCGAATGAGAGGGAGCAAAGAGAGGGTGAAAGATGGGCAAAGAGAGTGAGAAGAGAGGTGGAGAGAGATGATGAGAGAGAAAGAGTGTGGAGAGAAGAGTGAAGAGATGAGTGAAGAGGAGAGAGTAGAGAGAGAAAGAGGGAGAGAGAGGGAGAGAGAGGAGAGAGGGGGAGGAGAGAGAGAGAGGGAGAGAGAGGAGAGAGAGGAGAGAGGAGAGGAGAGAGAGAGAGAGAGAGGGAGAGGGAGAGAGAGTGAGAGAGGGAGAGAGAGAGGAGAGAGAGGAGAGGGGGGAGAGAGAGAGGAGAGAGAGAGGGAGGAGAGGGAGAGGAGAGGGGGGAGAGAGAGAGGGAGAGAGAGGAGAGAGAGGGAAGAGAGAGGGAGGGAGAGAGAGTGAGAGGGAGAGAGAGTGAGAGAGGGAGAGAGAGGAGGGAGGGAGAGAGAGAGAGGAGAGAGAGAGGAGAGAGAGGGAGAGAGAGAGAGAGGGAGAGAGAGGAGGAGGGAGAGAGAGGAGAGAGAGGGAGAGGGAGAGAGGAGAGGGAGAGAGAGGAGGAGAGGGAGAGAGGAGAGAGAGGGAGGGAGAGGAGGGAGGGAGAGGAGAAGAGAGAGGGAAAGGAGAGAGGGAGAGAGAGAGAGGGAGAGAGAGAGGGAGAGAGAGAGGGAGGGGGGGGAGAGAGAGAGAGGGGGAGAGAGAGAGAGGGAGAGAGAGGGAGGGAGAGAGGGAGGAGAGAGGAGAGTAGGGAGGGGAGAGAGAGGGAGGGAGAGAGAGTGAGGAGAGGGGGAGGAGAGAGTGAGAGAGGGGGAGAGAGAAGAGAGGGAGAGAGAGAGGGAGTGAGAGAGTGAGAGAGGGAGAGAAAGAGAGGGGGAGAGAGAGTGAGATGAGAGAGAGAGACGAGTGTGAGAGAGAGAGAGAGGAGGGAGAGAGAGGGAGGAGATGAGAGGAGAGAGGAAGAGAGATGAGGAAGAGAGAGTGAGAGGGAAGAAGGGAGAGAGGAGAGTGAGAGAGAGAGGAGAGAGAGAGGGATGAAGGGAGGGAGAGAGAGAGGGAGAGGAGGAAAGAGGAGAGAGGGAGAGAGAGAGGGAGAGAGAGAGGGAGATAGGGAGAGAGAGAGTGAGAGATGAGAGGGAGCAAGAGAGGGAGAGAGAGGGGGAGAATTACAGCATGCAGGGTTCACTCTTGCATCAATTGAATTATGATTGTTTTGATTTATCAAGTAAGCTGCAAAAGGAAGATTTCGTGCAAGGGTGAAATAAAGCGAGAATGAGTAATAGCGTACATGTATGCATGCATGCATGGATGGATGCATGCGCGCGCGTGAGAGAGAGAGAGAGAGATGTGTGTGTGTGTGTTTTATATATATATATATATATATATATATTATATATATATATATTATATATATATATATATATGTGTGTGTGTGTGTGTGTGTGTGTGTGTGTGTGTGTGTGTGTGTGTGTGTTTTGCACGCGCATGTACGCTTGCTTGTGTTAGAAAGATTACGTACACAAGAATGTGTGTGTGTGTACCTGCTCATACGTGACAATACAAGTTTATTTCTTTATGACTGTCTAGTTGTACTGTTGGTAGAAACAAACATGGAATACAGGGGTGATTTTCAAAGATGTTTTTTTCCCTCCAATACTGAACTTTTATATTTTTAACCATAGCCAGCACATACATGAAAGTCTTGATGAAAAAAATCAGAGCAAACAAAGATATATTAGAATATAAGTGAATACCTGAAATACTACACGAATAACAAGAGCAAAGCAACCAACCTTGTAAAAGTGAGGGATATTCTTCTTCTTCGTCGAGCGCTCAGACAGCAACTCAAGTTGTCTGTCATATGAGCAAAAAAATGCGTTGCGCTGCCGTTAAGCGCCTGACAAGTCAGGCCCAGCACATCCTACCTCGGCAAGGGAGAGAATTGTTATCGTTTAAGACTTTCTGGGGGGAAAAAGGCAGAAGAATGGACCAAGAAGGCAGAAAATAGACGAGAGGCGTGATCCCTTTCTTTCCTAAAAAGCGGAGTCTAGGGTTTGCAGCCTCCTGAAGCTGAAACCTTTATTTGAAAATGTAGACAGACTTTCTCCCATGACATGAAAACGTTTCGTGTTTGAACATATATATATCTAAAATCCCTTTACTGTCTAAAAACAACCACAGTCAAAGAAAGAAAAGTTCTTGGCAGCATTGTCGTGTGAGCCCGAGCAGGAAATCTGTGAAAATGTGTGGGATTGTGAGAGCATAGGCCTGAAGACTTTTACCACCATTAGGTATGTGTTGGGTTCATAATTATAGGCCTCTAAGTATAGAATTCAAAGACTTTTCGAAGAGTTTTCTAGGGGATTTGAAGACTTTCATGTGTGTGTTGTGTGTGTGTGTGTGTGTGTGTGTGTGTGTGTGTGTGTGTGTGTGTGTGTGTGTGTGTGTGTGTGTGTTTGTGTGTGTGTGTGTGATTCATGTAGTATTACATTTGTAGTCTACACATGCTAATTCTATTACTGATTGCCACCCAAAATAGAATTATTGATATACAGTGCATATCACTCCCTCTGTGTGTGTGTGTGTGTGTGTGTGTGTGTGTGTGTGTGTGTGTGTGTGTGTGTGCCCTTCTGTTTAACATCCTTAAAAACACCTCCATACTGATCCACACCTAAACACGCAAAAAGCCAAAACAAAAAGTTTGTTTCCGTGTCACGTCTTGTATCATGATATCCACCTGCCTTTTGTGTCCACATGTGGGGCCAGGTTAAGAAATAAAGGTTAGTGTAAAAGGTAATGTTAGCAATTAACATTAGTAGCTGGGAAAGGGTTGTCAGTCAGCTGGCTTGTCTGCCTGTATCCATGTGGACGCAATGGCATGTAGACACCATGGTACCCAGCTTTTGACACAAGGGTTTGGAAGCTTTCTTTAGATCACAAATCCCCCGTCCTATCGTTCAACAAGCCATGGTTGTTTTTCTGTTGCTTCACTGATCG
>CM054158.1:30443991-30458991 GCA_028751875.1 Rapana venosa
CACTCATTCAAACCAAGTGAAAAACAAGATAGCGCGCGCGATGAATCAAAGCCTAAGGTTATATGGCATTTTAATCACCTCAGTCTTCCTTCCTTCCTTCCTTCCTTCCTCAGTCTTCAGCTCCAACATTCCGAAGCTTTCTCTCTGTGCATCATCCTCACCTTCCCCTCCACCCCCCACCCCCTTCCCGCCTCCACCCCTCTCCATTCGGGTTTTTTTTTTTCATTTTAAGTGAGAGCTACTTTCTTTTTCTCGAAAGAAAAGGGTGACTATTTAACAAGCAAAGATGCACACACGCCCACGCACGAGACCTGGCCAAGGTGTCGGTAACTGGTATGTTGGTGGTACCGTTAAATGGATAATTTCAGAGCACTCGCTTTGCCCCCAGCCAATGTTTTAAGCAGTATCGCGCGTGGTTACCAATTGGATGGGTGACCGTTTGCGCGCCTTGGCTTCAGTACAATTCCCCCAGTTCCCCCAGCTGTAAATGGGTACCTGCCATTTTTAGGGACAGGGAAGGTTAAATCAGCGAGGGAGAGGAGATGGGCACCGCCCTCAATATGCTGGTCCCTGGAAAAGTGAGGTCTCTGATGCCTCGCTCCCCTACGACCACATGCTTATGGGACACCGTTACCTCTTTTTAAATGGATTCTTCGTCGCTAATTGAATTGAAATTTTCCAAACCCGGTCAAAATGCAACTTGAAATCATTTTCAAACTGCTCAGCACATCGCCTTCTATCCACACACATAAAAAGCATTACTCCAAATTATGGCAATAAAAAAGATTATTTTATAAATAAAAACCAATTCGAGACCGCCAACGTAAAACGAATACTTCCTAACTTTCACCCGGAGAGAGAAAAAAAAATGGCGGTTTTATGCGATTCGCACGTCCACAAAGACAATAAGAATTGTCAGAAGATTTGGAATCGTTTGTCTTTCTGTTTGAAGTCTGTGCATTGGCAGTAAGCCCACCTGATGAAAGAAAGGCCAGTTTCTGCAGCAAGTTTCTAGGAGAAGTTACAGTTAAGAGTCTCCATTGAGCCTGTCCACTTTACGACAAGAACCAGTTCACGACACAACATACATTACGTTTAACTCTACAAAGCGCATCTGTTCATGCTAATAGCTCGACTGAACATGACTTGTAACAGCTGAACATTTTTCTTCCGTTCCCACCATCATCCCAAATCTGTGTGTGTGTGTGTGTGTGTGTGTGTATACCCTCTCCTGTCCTCTCCTCTCCCCTCCCACAGAAGATTGCGAGAGAGTGATTCAGTATGACATAGTGCGCGTGGATGTGTAAAGGGGTACATCAGGTACTCGCATCACTGAAGCAGAGAGAGGGGGAGAGAGAGAGAGAGAGAGAGAGAGGGAGAGAGAGAGAGAGAGAGAAGAGAGAGAGAGAGGAGAGAGAGAGAGAGACTATGTCATTGTAAAATTAGAAACTGGCGCCATTTTTGTTTTGTTTTGGGGTTGTCGTTGTTGTTGATTTTTAGCTTTATTGCCGCTCAAAGGCATGAACCTTCCCGGTTACAGGCGTACGTATTTCGCCGAATGCTTGTTTAGCTGAAGTGTATGAAATCAAAATCTGGAACTGTTGTAGTATTTAAACAATTGATAATCTACTGATGCCACACTTTCTTATTTCCTTGTCAGTATGTATTTCGTTTCCATTATATGTACACATTTCTGTTCACAGAATTAGACGTTTCCCATGAAAGCTGAATCTATATAATTATACGTTTAAATGCAGACTTTCGATTCGGAAAAAAACCCATTCATAATAGAAATGCAAACTAGGTTCGATTTGAATGTTCAACTCCTAAACTTATAGCCTTTGTTCGTAAGTCTGTCAAGTAAAACAATAAGTTGTCAGAAATTCTGGTATTTCTTTCTCTACCCACTTAATAAAAAGAATCATACACAAGAGTGAAGAGACTGTGCTATAATTATAGGATATATATAATAATTATGAGAAGCAAAGCCTACGTGTACATTTGGGAACGGGGTAGCTCAGTGCTAGTGGTAAGACCGCTTGCTGTTTGTCCCCAAGTTAAGCTTTAGCAGCATTGGGCGTGGCTACCTCTCGGATGGGTGACCGTTCGTGCGCCTTGGCTTCAGTACAGTCCCCAAGTTCACGCAGCTGCAAATGGGTACCAGCTCTCTGTAGGGTCAGGGAAGGTTAAATCAACGATGGAGAGGAGATGGGCGCCGCCCTCAATATGCTGGCCCCTAGAGAAGCTGAGGTCTCTGATGCCTCACTCCCCAACCACCGCATAGGTTATGGGACACCTTTACATTTGCATATATATACTGGCAGACTTAGCATAATTGTGATGGTGATGGATTATTTGGTTAGTGATATTTTATATATTATATAATTATATTGCATGAATTTGCGTTTGTAGAAGTTGATGTGCAGGGACATCCTCTGAATAGACACAACGGTGTTCTGTGTTATGAGTACAGGATTATTACTTTTGGTTAGTGATATTTTTGTTATATATTGCATGAATTTGCGTTTGTAGAAAGTTGATGTGCAGTGACAGACTTTGAATAGACACAATGGTTTTCTGTGTTATGAGTACAGGATTATTTGGTTAGTGATATTTTTGTTATATATTGCATGACTTTGCGTTTGTAGAAGTTGATGTGCAGTGACAGACTCTGAATAGACACAACGGTATTCTGTGTTATGAGTACAGGATTTTTAATTTTGGTTAGTGATATTTTTGTTATATATTGCATGAAATTGCGTTTGTAGAAGATGATGTGAAGTGACATCCTCTGAACAGACACAACGGTGTTCTGTGTTATGAATACGTAGTACACTGAGAGTGGCGAAACGTTGCACTTTTTATCTGTGATGTACAATGTGGTTACGAAGATCTGAATCTGTTTAAATGCTCTGTGAGACTAGTGTTTTCGACTGAAATGTCTGTATGGTGAACAGAAATGCTTGTACTGTTTACAGTCCGCATGTGCGTTCGTTCGCATAACATATATTTATTATAAACGAGCATAAGCATGGAGGGACCCGCGTCACACACACATACACAAACACATATTCATAAACACAGGCACCCACACCCACCACACCCTCCTCTTTCACACACAAACACCCCCACACACACACACACACACACACACCACACACACACACACGCACACACACACCCTCCTTTTTCACACACACACACACACACACACACACACACACACACACACACACACACACACACACACACACATCTACCTTTCCCCCCAAAAAAAGAATTTCTTCCATATTATCCTTTTTGTGTTTGAGCCAAATCCATATTATATATATATATATATAATATATATTATATATATATATATATATATATATATATATATTATATATATATATATATATATATTCATGATATCGATATGTTGGATGGTTTCTTATTGCACAACACACATTTTTTTCCTTCTTTTTTAAATACTTTTTTCTCTCCTCCACACGACTGACTCCACTGCACTATAATAATAATCATCATCAGTAAGTACCATACTTCACTGGGAGGACATCGAACTGTTGTATGCTTCTTTGACAGCATCAAATAAACAGATTGTTTAATCAGATTACCGGCTGCTTTCCTCTTGAGAGAGAGTGTGGGGGAGGGGGGGAGGGGCAGGGGCAGGGGGCCGTGTGTGTGTGTGTTGTGGGGGGTGTGGTGTGTGTGTGTGTGTGTGTGTGTGTGTGTGTGTGTGTGTGTGTGCATGTGTGTGTGTGCGTGTTGTTGTTGTTCTTCAATTTAACGTCTATTCACTTGAAGAACAACAACAACACACCAAACACACACACACACATGTGTGTGTGTGTTGTGTGTGTGTGTGTGTGTGTGTGTGTGTGTGTTGTGTGTGTGTGTGTGTTGTGTGTTGTGTGTGTGTGTGAGTGTGTGTATGAATATGTGTACAAACATGTGTGTGTGTATGCGTGTGTGTGTGTGTGTGTGTGTGTGTGTGTGTGTGTGTGGTGTGTGTGTGTGAAAGAGAGAGAGAGAGAGAGAGAGAGAGAGAGAGAGAGAGAGAGAGAGAGAGAGACTGTGTAGATACTTTGCATACACACGCAAACACGCACACTCCTACACAGACACATTTTCTGCTTTTCCTTTTGCAGGCATACATCCGCACACACAGAAACACACGCAGACCCACACACGCGCGCGCGCGCACACACACACACACACACACACACACACACACACACACACACACACACACACACATCCAACCTGATTTAATCCAGTCCAGTCATATTTATAGCTCTGCAGACCACAGAGGTCATTAGAGGGTCTGAGGCCTAAGATCAAAACGATCGACGAAGAAGAAGACAGAAGAAGAAGGAGGAGGAGCAGGAGGATGAGAAGAAGGAAGAGGAGAAAGAGAAGGAGGAGAGAAGAAGAAGACGATGATGATGATGAACAAAACAACAACAACACAACAAGAAACAGCAAAAGAACGGCAACAACAACAATTACCCCATTACTACACAAGAAGAAGAATGAAAAGAAGAATACAAAGAAGAAGGATAGAAAGAAGAATGCAAAGTGAAAGAAGAAGAAGAAGAATGCAAAGAAAAGGGAGAAGAAAAAGAAGAAGAAGGAGAGAGGAAGAAGAAGAAGGAGAGAGGAAGAAGAAGAGGAAGAACAAGAAGAACAACGACGATAACAATAACAATAATACACACACACTCACACACAGACACACACCCACAACACAACACACTTACACACAAACACACACACCGTACAACCTCATCCACACCCACAAACACAACACGAACACACACAACCCTACACCTCATCCACACACACACACTTACACACACACACACACACACACCACCCACAACACACACACACTTACGTACAAACACACACACAAACACACACACACACAACACACACACACACACACACACACACACACACACACACACAACACACACACACACACAAACACACACACACACACCCTACACTCATCCACACCCACAACACAACACAACACACCCACCACACAACACTACACACCCACAACACACACACAACACATCCACAACCACTACACAACATAACACAACACAACACACTCCCTCACCTCCTCATGGTGGTTAATGTTGTATGGACCACACACCAAAGCGAAGGACCGTTCCCAGACGACGAAGAGTAAAATCCAAGAGTTCACAACCTCTGACCCGTCCTTGACCCTGCCACACCCACACTCGCTTTCACATTAAGACACGTGGATTCACAGTGCGTACGTAGGTGGCGCGCGCCACACTCAATCCACAAACACACTGACGAACACTTGGCAGTAACTGAACACTTACGGAATGAACAGGCTGACAAAACGCTGACTATGAACACATTTATTCATAAACCCAGTCACAAGGAATTGCCACACACACACACACAAACAAATTTTGCCTGGAAGAACTGGAAGCAAGCAACAACGATGGGAACCCAATCACAAAATCCGAAACGAACACAGAATCTGGAAATATACCCCCCACAAGTAACAAAACAGTACCACTCAACAGTCAAACACTAACTACACTATCTTTCTGCGGTTTTGTCAACATATATTACACATTCTGTATAATCTATAAATCAAGTCCAGTTGTTTTTTTTTTTTCTTGAACTAACACACGCCTCCTATGTGAATATAAAACAGCAACGGCTTTTCACTACTACGCTGTGTTTTCATAATTTCCACGTCTGTCTAGACGTTATCCTGATTCTGCGTAACTCGCCCGTCACACATGTGTGAAAACGTTAAAAATGCACGTGCAATTCGACTACGAAGAAAAATACCCAACGTCTTTCTGCCAGTGGATTCGCAAATTAAAAAAAATTTAAAAGAAAAAAAAAAGAAGGATGCTTCGTTAGCAAGCAGTTGTGGAAAGAAAGAAAAAAGAAAGAAAAATATTCTTTAAAAGACTTTAAAAAAAAAAAAAAGACTTTCAAGCATCTGTGTGAGAAGATGCCACCACTCTCTTTTTCCCCCCACTGTGTGTGTGTGTTGTGTGTGTGTTGTGTGTGTTTTGTGTTGTGTGTGTGTGTGTGTGTGTGTTGTGTGTGTGTGTGTGTGTTGTGTGTGTTGTGTGTGTGTGTGTGTGTGTGTGTGTGTGTGTGTTGTCTCTCTCTTTCACTTTTGTCAAGTGGCACCGTTGATTTTACGATGGTGGTTTCTTTCTGTTGTTGTTGTTGTTGTTGTTGCAGCTGCTTCTTGTTATTATTGTTGGTGCTGCTGTTGATGTTATTGTTGCTCCTACTGTTGCTGTTGTTGCTGCTACTCTTGTTATTACTGTTGCTGCTGCTGTTGATGTTATTGTTGCTCCTACTGCTGGTGGTGTTGTTGCTGTTGCTGCTTCTACCGCTACCACTGTTATTACTATTGTTGTTGCTCCAACTGTTATTATTGTTGCTGCTGGAACCGCTACTGCTATTATTATTATTCTTGCTACTGCTGCTTTTGCTGATGTTATTTGTTGCTCCTTCTGATCTACTACTACTACTGCAGCTACTACTACCGTTCTTCTCGTAGCTTGCTACTGTTGCAGTTGATGCTGCAGCAGTTATCGTCGCTGTTGTAAGTTTTCCTCCCAGTGTTGTTTTGAGGTCAGGCTGATGAGTTGTCTTCTGGCAGGAATGGGTTAATGGGAGGCAGATGGCGAGGGGCCAGCAGCATCAGGGATGTGCAGGATGAGCAAGGATGACTTCACTGCAGTCAGTGGAGTTCCAGAAGATGAAGTGGATGATGAAGGAGGAGCAGGAGGAGGAGAAGGAGGAGGAGGCGGCTGGGTGCAACCCTGATTTGTATCTGCTTCCACCAATCTGGGGACAACGAACAGAACCAGGTGTGGTAGGTCGTAACTTTTCAGTGTGTGTGTGTATATATATATATAATATATATATATATATGTATGTATGTATGTATGTATATATATGTATGTATATATATGTATGTATATTATATATATACACACATAAACAGGATGTGATTGTGATATGTTTAGTGGCTGAACTAATAATATATATATATATATATATATATTTATATTTATATTATACACACATATATTCTTATTTATTTCTATTTTATTCTTTCATTTCGAGGATAACGGAATAAGCACTTATAAGCTTTTTTTTTTACATCCTGTCCCCGTTTCTATGCGGTTTTGTAAATTCTGTCATCTGTTTCCACCGGCACACAATGGCCTACTCTTACGAAAAGCGGAACAGGAGAGGGAGAGAGCTTTTCAATGACACGGAAATTCGGACGATTCTGAAAAAATCCCTGCGATCTAGGTAATGTTGTTAAGGTGCGTATGTATGTATGTATGTATGTATGTATGTATGTATGTATGTATGTATGTATGTATACATGTATGTATGTGTGTATGTGTGTATGTATATGTGTGTATGTATATATGTATGTATGTATGTATGTATGTATGTATGTATGTATGTATGTATGTGTGTGTATGTATATATGTATGTATGTATGTATGTATGTATGCATGTATGTATGTGTATGTGTAAGTGTGTATGTATGTATGTATGTAGTATGTATGTATGTATGTATGTATGTATGTGTGTATGTATGTATGTATGTATGTATGTATATAGCATGCATGCATGTATGTATGTATGTATGTATGTATGTATGTAGTATGTATGTGTGTGTGAGTGTGGTATGGTGTGGTGCGTGCGTGCGTGCATGTGCGTGCGTGCGTGCGTGTGCATGAGCCTGATTTGTTTGTTTGTTTTCTTTTTAGTAAAGGGTGATCACATACCGACCAGACATGTCAAGAGAATAAGTAGAGATCGAGTAGAGATCGAACAACCACGGAAACAGAGCGATGTCTCTTCCCCCCCCCCCCCCCCCCCCCCCTTCCTGGGCAAGAGCTGTGAAATTCACCACCAATGTTGAGATTTTTTCTAGTGCGACCACTCTGACCCACCCTCGAGCTTTCAGCATTCCGACTTTGGGGATGTTGTCTAAAGGCGACACACACTGTATATTATGCGTTGTTTGCTTTTTAAAGATATTTTTGCCATCCATTCTTACCGACACGAATGGCTTTTCTCTTTCCAACACGGCTGAACGGATGCGCACGATGTTCTGCGTGCGTTCCCACACGGAACCTCAGTTTGTAGTCACATCCGAAGGATTTTCTGGGGAGTGGAGTCGGTGGTATTGATGTTAACTCCAGAGAAAATAAAAAATCCTCTCGAACGGGTGGTGGCTCGAACCCGGGCCGTCAGATAATAATAATAATAAATGGAATTTATATAGCGCTATATCTTGCGAAGACAAATCAAAGCGCATGCATTGGTTTTGTATTGTATTGTATTGCAATGTGTTGTGTATTGTTGCATTGCATTGATTTTGTATTGTATTGTATTGTATCATGAACTTGATACTCTAACCACTAGGCTATTCTGCCTCCTAAACTTATATATATATATATTAAAAAGTAAATACATATATATAGTTTATAAAACTCGCTCTCAGAGGCATGGGAGTATAACGACATTAACCCGGGAAACAAAGTGTGTAGCATCACAACAATGCCATGATAGCAAGTTAGGAGAAGAGCATCCCGGATTTCATGCAGAGAAACTGTGACGATATACAACACAACACCATGCAATACAACACAATACAATACAAAATTAATGCAATTCAACAAAACACAACACATTGCAATACAATACAATACAAAATTAACGTAATGCAACAAAGTACGAATATTAATCTACTTTCAAGTCTTTTATACACGTTGCCCGCTTTACGAAAAAAACACAAACAAAAACAAAACAAAAAATAAATAAATAAAAAGAAAAAAAAGAGCAAACAAAATCAACGCAATGCAATGCAACAACATACAAAACACAATGCAAAACAATCTACTTTCAAAATAATCGTTTATACACGCATCCCGCTTTACAACAAGAATTTTTTTAAAAAGAGCATGCAAAATCAACGCAATGCAATTTAACAAAATGCGATGCAATAAAATCTACTTTGTAATAATCTTTTATACATGCTCCCTACTTTACGTTTCAGAAAATGAAACGAGAGCAAAATAAGAAAGAAAAAAAGAACAGAGCATGAAAAAACAACAAAAATACCACCATCAACAACAACAAGAAAAACCAAAAAACCCACCACCAACAACAAAAAAAGCTATATTCACAAGAAGCCAAGCACAGCAGACAAGCATCAAAAACCAGCACACATTAATCTGTTCCATCATTACACCAATAGAGCCAACGTTGAGAAAAATCCAAACAAAAACAAACCCAACTCCAAGGTTCCCCTCCTTCCCCCATTACCCCCTACTCTTCTCTCTTTTTCCCACATCCAGAAACAGCCCCGAACGTGGGTGGTGTCCTAAAGTGGTTCTTGTCGTAATGTGGTTCTTGTCGTAATGTGGTTCTTGTAATGCGGTTCTTGTATTGTGGTTCTTGTAATGCGGTTCTTGTGATGTGGTTCTTGTAGTGATGTGGTTCTTGTAATGTGGTTCTTGTAATGCGGTTCTTGTCGTAATGTGGATCTTGTCGTAATGTGGATCTTGTAATGTGGTTCTTGTCGTAATGCGGTTCTTGTATTGTGGTTCTTGTAATGCGGTTCTTGTGATGTAGTTCTTGTAGTGATGTGGTTCTTGTAATGTGGTTATTGTATTGTGGTTCTTGTAATGCGGTTCTTGTCGTAATGTGGTTCTCGTCGTAATGTGGTTCTTGTCGTAATGTGGTTCTTGTTGTGATGTGGTTCTTGTATTGTGGTTCTTGTAATGCGGTTCTTGTGATGTAGTTCTTGTAGTGATGTGGTTCTAATAATGTGGTTATTGTATTGTGGTTCTTGTAATGCGGTTCTTGTCGTAATGTGGTTCTTGTCGTAATGTGGTTCTTGTCGTAATGTGGTTCTTGTTGTGATGTGGTTCTTGTATGTGGTTCTTGTAATGCGGTTCTTGTCGTAATGTGGTTCTTGTCGAAATGTGGTTCTTGTCGAAATGTGGTTCTAGTCGTAATGTGGTTCTTGTCGTGATGTGGGTCTTGTCGTGATGTGGTTCTTGTCGTATTGTGGTTCTTGTATTGTGGTTCTTGTAATGTAGTTCTTGTCGTAATGTGGTTCTTGTCGTAATGTGGTTCTTGTAGTATTGCGGTTCTTGTAATGCGGTTCTTGTCGTAATGCGGTTCTTGTAGTATTGCGGCTCTTGTAATGTGGTTCTTGTAATGTGGTTCTTGTCGTAATGCGGTTCTTGTCGTAAAGTGGACAGGCTCCAACAGAGACCAGAACTTTTCCCTGGGCGTGAAAACTTTCTGCGGAAACTTATTACCTTTATTCACTTTCCTTAATAATTATAATCAGGCGGTCTTGCCAGTGCACAGACTTGCAAATCGTCATAACTGATTCCGTAATGCTGACCATTTCGTATTGCGTTTTGTGTAGACGTGCGCGAGTCAGGTTAAAACTCCAACAACTTTCTCCTCGGAAATTAGCGTATTCACTTCTTAATATAATACGCAGCGTCTCGACAAAGTTTAATTAATTTCTATTTTATTGAGTGATATTATAACACACATTTCTTGAAAAGTATAATATTATATATAATTAATTAATAATTTTATATTAATAATATAATATAATATCCTTTTTCTTGCCATTATTTTGGGGATGTATTTTCATGTGTGTTGATACAAAACGATGTGGTGAGCAGTTCAAAAAATAATTTCCAGTTACGTTTGGACCAGGTTGGCACAGCTGTTCTTGTTGTTGTTGTTGTTGTTGTTGTTGTGCGTTCCCTAGCTTAGCACTCTGGGGGTCAAGTCAAGTCAAGTCAAATTTTTATGTCCAGATGGTACATTGAATAAGCAATGCATTTGCTTTTTTTTCGTCACCCAGAATGTGCACTCTGACTCATTCATCCCACCTGGGGAGCACTGTGAGATTGAAATTGCACACTGAATGAGAGGTTTGCGGGTATGATCTGACTGCTTTTGAGTACCTCGCCATATAGGCAGCCATACTCCGACTTCAGAGGATTTTCCCCTCTCCTTTAAAGAAGAATGCAGGTTGTTATGTTAAGAGCTTGCCATGGGATGAAGGCAATCTCAACACCACATTTTACAACATAACAACATTATCATTTTAATGGGTGGCGCTACTCTTGTGCGACGCGCTCTCCCCGGGGAGAGCAGCTCAAATTTCATGCATAGAAATCTGCCGTGACTTAAAGTGGTATAAAAAAAAAAAAAATTTAATTCTAAAAAAGGAACGTAGGCCTTGGCAATTAGCTGACATCAATAACTGACACAGCTTTTGTGGCATGGGCCAGTTCGCACAGTTGAAGGGCTTAATCCAGATAGGGACAAGAAAAGCAGTTAAGGACACGCAGAGGACAGAAAGCCAGATGAAGCGATAAAGACAGCAGCGTACACATCAAGAGAGTTGAGTTCTGCTAGAGACAACATGCGCTGTACCTGGGCTACGTGCCTTTCTTGCTGCTAGTTTACCCCCTTTCTGAAGAATGGTGGTGTAGTGGTATGAGACGAACAGAAAACGGATACGAATTTTTTTAATTGAGGGTAAATGGATAAGCTCACAGCTTCTTCTTTACACCATGCCCTCAACCCCACCCACCCACCCATTCCCTTCCCCCTGAAGAAAAACTCAAAGGAAAAAGCCCAAAACATCTCAAATGTAAATAATTGCATAACAAATTTCAAGTAAGTTTAAAAAAAAGACACAGTAACAAACAACAAACAAACAAATAAACTAACATACAAACCTGAAATTCTGATTTAGCACACTGACATCCATTTCAAACTACCTTCAGCAAATCCCTTCATCTCCCCATACCATCTCTCACCATCAAATTTAAAAAAGAGAGAGAGAGAGAGAGAGAGAGAGAGAGAGAGAGAGAGAGAGAGAAGAGAGAGAGAGAGAGAGAGAGAGAGAGAGAGAGAGGAGAGAGAGAAGAGCAGAGAGAGGAGAGAGAGAGACAAAGACAGAGAGAAAAGAGGGGGGAAGAGCATGAGAGAAAGAGGAGAGATAGATGAGAGAGAGAGAGAGAGAAGAGAGAGAGAGAGAGAGAGAGAGAGAGAGAGAGAGAGAGATTTATCTTTTAATTTTTTGTATTTATTCTTTTATATCGAGGATAATGGAATAAGCACTCATGTGCTTTTTTACATCCAGTCCCCGTGTGCATGCAGTTTTGTGGAGAGAGAGAGAGAGAGAGGGAGAGGGAGAGAGAGAAGGAGGGTTGGTAATGAGCGGCACCCTTAACATACTGCCCTTAGAGAAGCTGAGGTCTCTGACACCACGCTCCCCAAACTACCGCACAGTTTATCACCTTTTTGTTTTGTTTTGTTTATACTTCAATTACGAGAGGTTTTTTATTGTTATTGAGCGTTCCTTAGCTTAACACAGTGTGTGGGGGGGGTCATCCAGAATATTATACTCTGTCTCGTTCAGTAGGCTACACCAAGGAATCCCTGTCAGACTGTCAACTACACCCTGGGTGAGAAAGCTACATACATGCCTGTATGGCTGTTCAGGTACGTTGTCATGGCTGAAAAGAAGACAATCTCAACCTAACACCTCAAAGCATAATAGTATCTTAATGTATATATGGCTGTTCAAGTACCTTGTTATGGCTGAAAAGAAGACAATCTCAACCTAACACCTCAAAGCATAATAGTATCTTAATGTATATGGCTGTTCAAGTACCTTGTTATGGCTGAAAAGAAGACAATCTCAACGTAACACCTCAAAGCATAATAGTATCTTAATATATATGGCTGTTCAAGTACCTTGTTATGGCTGAAAAGAGACAATCTCAACCTAACACCTCAAAGCATAATAGTATCTTAATGTATATGGCTGTTCAGGTACCTTGTTATGGCTGAAAAGAAGACAATCTCAACGTAACACCTCAAAGCATAATAGTATCTTAATGTATATATATGGCTGTTCAGGTACCTTGTTATGGCTGAAAAGAGGACAATCTCAACCTAACACCTCAAAGCATAATAGTATCTTAATGTATATGGCTGTTCAAGTACCTTGTTATGGCTGAAAAGAAGACAATCTCAACGTAACACCTCAAAGCATAATAGTATCTTAATGTATATGGCTGTTTAAGTACCTTGTTATGGCTGAAAAGAAGACAGTCTCAACGTAACACCTCAAAGCATAATAGTATCTTAATATATATATACGGCTGTTCAAGTACCTTGTCATGCCTGAAGACAGTCTCAAGGTAACACCTCAAAGTATAATAGTATCTTAATGAAGGCCTTGACACTTAGCTTACTGTGACCGATAATGATGTTCTAATTTACACTTGCTAGGTTTTCCTGAAACACGAAACTCCCATTCTTTCCTTTCTGTCCCCTTATTGCTTTTCGTCTTATATCACTTGATGTGAATAGACAATAAAATGGAGAACACAGACATACACAGACATGCACAGACAAACAGACACACACACATCACTTAAAGTGAACAGATATTGAACTGAAAAAAACCCAGACACAGAGACACAGACAGATAGACAGACAGACACACTCAAACTTAAAGTGAATAGACATTAAACTGAAGAACACACAGACATACACACACATTCCATCACTTTCTACGAAAACAAGCGGAACTATTTCCGCAGTTAGTACAACACGTAAATCACAGTAACCATCTCCCCCCAAAAACAAACAACAACAACAAAACCAAAACCAAAACAAACAATAACACACACACACACATACACACACACCGCGCGCCGCGCACGCACCCACACCACACCACACCCACACACACACACAACAACACACTTCATCACTTTTTACAGAAGACAAGTGGAACTATTTCCGCAGTTTGTAAGTACGCCACGTAATTCACAGTAACCCCCCAAAAACAACAACAACAACATTACAACAAAAAACAACAACAAAACACCAACAAACACAACAACAACAAAACAACAACCCCCCCCCCCCCCAAAACCCAACCCAACAACAAACAACAAACAAAACAAACAAACCCAAACAACAACAACAAACAAACAAAAACAAAACAAAACAACAACAACCCCCCCCCCCCCCAACAAAAACAAAACAAAAAAACAACCAAAAAAAAAACAAAGAAAGAAAGAAAATGGCACACACACACACACACACACACACACACACACACACACCACACACACACACACACACACACACACATACACACACACACACATACACACACACACACACTTCATCACTTTCTACACAAAACAAGCGGAATCATTTTCACAATTAGTGCGATACGTAATTCACAGTAACCACTTAACACACACACAACACACACACACACACACACACACACACACACAAAACCCCACACACACACACAAACACACACACACACACACACACACACACACACACACACACACACACACACACACACTTCATCACTTCCTACACAAAACAAGCGGAATCATTTTCACAATTAGTGCGACACGTAATTCGCAGTAACCACCTCACACACACACACACACACACACACACACACACACACACACACACACACACACACACACACACACACACACACACACACACACACACAAACACACACACACACACACACACACACAACACCACACACACCCTCATACACACACTCTACACACACACAACACACACACACACACACACACACACACACACACACACACACACACACACACACACACACACACACACACACACACACACACTTCATCACTTTCTACAGAAAACAAGCGGAATCATTTTCACAATTAGTGCGACACGTAATTCGCAGTAACCACCTAACACACACCACCACCACCACCACCACCACCACCACCACGAAAAAGAAAGTAAGAAAGAAAAGGAAACCACACACACATCACCCACACATACACACACACATACACACAC
>CM054158.1:30468991-30486491 GCA_028751875.1 Rapana venosa
CAGAAACTGGGAACAAAAACAAGTATTCTAGGGATCATGATTATCAGGGTGGGTAGAATATCTCTGCCTCAAATCAATAAATTACATGCTCGCTTGCACTTTAGCAAACTACTAATACAACTTTCTTTTAACGACAAAGCAATTTCACAAAGCAACGTACAGTCATTATTTAAAACCTTATACAAAGATCTCTCACGAATGATAGGAAGGTGTTTTTTTAAACACCTGACAGCCAAAAAGATAGAAGTTTTGAAATTGTCTCCCCTCCCCCCTCATCTACACGCACGCACGTATGCGCACGCACGCGCGCCGCACACACACAACACACACACACACACAAGCACGAAAATGCAACGCACGCAACCACACACACATACACACACTACTGCTCAATTATTAAAAAATTGTTTATGAAAGCAGATAACTCTGCAGATGAACTTAAATATTTGTGGCATCTTCTATGAAAATATTGAAGAGAAGGGGGGGGGAAGTGAAAGAGAGAGAGGGGGTGAAGGAGGGAGAGAGAGAGAGAGAAAGCCGTGAGAAGAGAGAGAAGTGAGAGAGAGAGAGGAAGGTAAGAGAGAGAGAGAGAGAGAGAGAGAGAAAGGCGGAGAGAATTGAGAAAAGGGAGAGAAGAAGAGACAGAGAAAGAGAGAGAGAGAGAGAGAGAGAGAAGAGAGAGAGAGAGAGAAGAGAGAAGATAGAGAATAGTGAGAGAGAGAGAGAAGAGAGAGAGAGAGAGAGTGAGAGCGAGAGAAGAGAGAGAGAAGAGAGAGAGAGAGAGAGAGAGTGATAGAGCAAAAGAAATGCCAGGCAGAACGCAAGCCAAAGCACTAACGGCAAATCATGTTCGAAACGTCTGTATGGAATATACATCATGCCTGAATCACGTACACGAGCCGCTGTTGGAGTGCAGTATAAACATTATAGAAAAGAAAAAAAAAACCCACACAATATATAATAAATACACACACTGTTTTTGTTCCTCAGATAATGGGCTTGATGAAAAATAGAAGCCAAATGCATTGCTCATTCCAATGTCCCATCTGAAATAAAATTTGACTTGCCTTACTATATAAAAAAACCAACCCAAACTCACATAACAACACCCAATAACGTCAAAAGTAAAAAATAATCAAAACCTAAATACCACGCTGGAAAAAAAAATGAATAAAAGGAAAGACCCCCCCCCCCCCCCCCCCAAAATGATATTAATGTCTAAGAAAATAAATAAGAAAATGATATGCAGTGGAAACAAAGACATATAGAGAGAGACAGAGAGAAGAAGAGAAGAAGGGGAGAGAAGAGAGAGAGAGAGAGAGAGAGACAGACAGACAGACAGACGACAGGCAGCAGGCAGGCAGACAGACAGGCAGACAGCAAGACAAACATACATACATACATACATACATACATACATACATGCATACACACATACATTCATACATACAACATACATAAAATACATACATACATCATACATCATGCATACCACATACTTTCATACATACATGCATGCATATACACATACACACATACATACTGCATACATACCAACCCACACACAAAATACATACATACTTTACACACATACATACAGACAGAACATACATACAGACAGACGACAGACATACATACAACAAAGCCCAAAAAGAAACCAACATCTCAATGAGTCAAAACCAAACCTCTCTTAACTGAATGAAACACCACGAGAAAAACATAACCTGCCCCTCCCCCTTTCCCGCTTCACGCCCCCCCCCCCCCCCCCCCCCCCCCCCTCAACCCACCTTCATGAATCTAAACCAAGCGCCATCAGTTTCAGACAGTGCAGTATATTACATTTGCCCGTCAGCCAGCGCGTTTGTCACTGACAATTCTGATGCCGCTTCGAGATACCTCAGTGTACGCCCCCTTACATACATTACAGCAGCTATCTCCTTTCATTCTCTCGCCCCCCCCTTCCCCACCACCCCCTCCCCCGTGGGATGCCAGGGAGCCTGTCATATAGTAAATATCACCCCCCCCCCCCCCCCCCCACACCTTTTGGAAATTCTGTGCTAACAATTCCCTCTTTTCTACCTTCTCTTTGTTTCTGCCTTGTTTTCTTTTTTCCTTCTGCCAACTCCTCCATGACTGTTTGTTTTTTTCTTTTCTGGCCTCATGGTCCATCCTCCTGCCTGTTTTTTTCCTCCCAGAGAGACTTTAAAGATGGTCCATCCTCCTGCCTGTTTTTTTCCTCCCAGAGAGACTGTAAAGACAACAATTCTCTCTCGCGCCGAAGTCGGATGCGCTGGGCCTGACTTGCCAGGCGCTTAACGGCAGCGCGACGCATTTTCCGCTCATATGATTAGACAACAACAGTTGCTGTGTGAGCGTTCAACGACGGAGAGAAAGACCTCCTCTCATGAGTTTTCCTTATCCTTTCTTTAACACGTAGCCCTGGCAATAAATTCCAAATGCCGCTCCAAGATTTATTCCCCCTTTTTGTGGGGAGAGAGAGAGAGAGAGAGAGAGAGAGGAGGGGGGGGGGGGGGGTTAATTGGTGAGTGGTTAGAACCTTGTGCTCGTGATCTGAAGGCCCAGGATCGAGTCACCAAGGAGGCACCAGTTTCAGGGGAAGTTTTGCCCTGGAGTTAACAACATCAGTACCGACTCCACTCCCAACAAAAAGTCCTTCGAATGAGATTATAAACCGAAGCTCCAGTGTGCGAACTCACGCAGAATATCTTTGCACACACATTAACCAACAAAAACCCTTCTATCTGCCTTTCAAAACAGTAGGCCATTTCGTGCCCGTACGAACAGATGATAACACTTTAAAAAAATGCATGCACACAGGTGTCGTGTTTAGACATCATTCCCAAAGTCGGAATGCAGCTACCTTCATGGTAGGTTAAGCAACCCCAACAACAACCCCCAAACCCGGTCACATACACAGAAATCACAATTGGTGAACCTCAGAGCTCTAGCGGAGGTTAAAAAAACAAGGTAAAGGTAAAGGTGTCCCATAACCTATAAGGTCGTAGGGGAGCGAGGCGTCAGAGACCTCACTTCTCTAGGGCCAGCATATTGAGGGCGGCGCCCATCTCCTCTCCCTCACTGCTTTACCTTCCCTGACCCTAAAGAGGGCAGGTACCCATTTACAGCTGGGTGAACTGGGGGAACTGTACTGAAGCCAAGGCGTACAAACGGTCACCCATCCAAGTGGTAACACGCTTGACGCTTCTTGACTTGGCTGAGTGGGGGGGGGGGGGGGGGGGGGGGGGGGGGGGGGGGGGGGGGGGGGGGGGGCTGGAGGCGAGTGCTCGGCCACTGAGCTATCCCGTCCCCAAAGAACAAAAACAAAACAAACAAAAAATCCCGATTCCTAACCTAAGCAACCCTGGTTGGGACGACATTCAGGTCCCATTTCTTCTTCTTCGTCGTCGTCGAACGCTCAGAAGGCAAGTATTGTTATCTGTCATTTGTGCGAAAATGCGTTGCGCTGCCGTTAAGCGCCTGACAAGTTAGGCCCAGCACATCCGAGTTCGGCATGGGAGAGAATTGTCCTTTTAGTCTTTCTGGGGGAAAAAAAAGGCAGGAGAATGGAGCTCTGATTTCAGCTATGTCAGAGTCTGAGGTTTTTTCCTGCTACCTGCTCTATGAAAACATTTTATACTCAAGGCTGGAAAGGCAAACCAGACGCTGCTGCCCAGAGTCGAACCCACGACTTCATGGACCCACGAGATTGAAGCCAAGCGCTCTTGTCCATTCTGCCACAGCGACGTCAATGATTACGATGTTTAGAAACCAACATGGATCTGCCTGTCTGTCTGTCTGTCTGTCTGTCTGTCGATCGATCGATCTATCTATCTATCTATCTATCTATCTATCTATCTATCTATCTATCTATCTATCTATCTATCTATTTATCTGTCTGTCTGTCTATCTATCTATCTGTCTGTCTGTCTATCTATCTATCTATCTATCTATCTATCTATCTATCTATCTATCTATCTATCTATCTATCTATCTATCTATCTATCTATCTATCTATCTATCTATCTATCTATCTATCTACCTACCTACCTACCTACCTATCTATCTATCTATCTATGTGTGTATGTGTTGTGTGTGTGTTGATGTTGTTGACTTCAGTGTATGTCTCTTCACTTCTAGTGATATTAGACGAATGCGTGCGTGCGTGTGGTGTGTGTGTGTGTTGTGTGGTGTGTGTGTGTGTGTGTGTGTGTGTGTGTTGGTGTGTGCTGTGTGTGTGTATGTGCGTGTGTGTGTGTATGTGTGTGTGTTGTTGTAGTTGTTGTGTTGTTGTTGCTGTTATTGTTGATTGTGGTTGCTGTTGTTAATTAAGGAAAGGAACGATTTTTGTTGTCGTTCCTCGGCTAGTGCTCCGAGATTCATCAATGGTGAGATGTTTGTGTATGCGACCATTTTTTGCCCTCTATCAAAGTAGCCGCATTCCGATTTCAGGGATAATGTCTACACACAACACAATGTGCATTTATATATATAAAGTCCCAGGTAAAATCCCCCCCCCCCCCCCCCCCCCCCCCCCCCCCCCCCCCCCCCCCCCTCCCCCCCCCCCCCCCCCCCCCCTCATCTCTCTCTCTCTCTCTCTCTCTCTCTCTCTCTAACATGATCTCAGTATGATGTTCAAGTTAAAATGTCATACAACAAAAAGTTGTCACCCAATATCCTCCCCCACCCACTCCCCGACTCACCCCCACCCCCCCCCACCCCACCCCTCCCCCCCCCCCCCCCCCCCCCCCCCCCCCCCCCCCCCTCCCCCCCCCTCACCAGGAAGGCTAAAGCCGAAATATTGGGGAACATTTATTATGCTGGTTGTTATGCTTTCACTTTGTGTGGTATATATATATATATATATATATATATATATATATAATGTGTTATATATATATATATAATGTGTTATATATATATATAATGTGTTATATATATATATATATATATATATATATATATATATATATATATATATGTCGTCCATTTTTACTGGCTCAGATGGCCTACTTTTCCTAAAGGCAGAACGGGGTTTTAACGTGTGCACACTACGTTCTGCATACGTTTGCACACGGAGCTTCAGTTTATAGTCTCATCTGAAGGACTTTCTGAAGAGTGGAGTCAGCACTGACGTTAACTCCTAGGATAAAATTCCCCTTGAACGGGCGTCTCAGTAGTGGCTCGAACCTGGGTTTCGATTCCGGGAGGACCGTCAAATCGCGAACGCAAAGCTCTAACCACTAGGCTATCCCGCCCTCCAAAGGAATGAATGATGTAAACAGACCTTCACAAGAGGCTCACACACACAAGACACACACACACACACACACACACACACACAGATAAATACACCCTAATTAAATTTTGTTTGTGTGGAGTCTACGAGTCTACACACACACACACACACGCGCGCGCGCGCACACACAGACCCCCCCTCCCCCCCCTCCCCCCTCCCTCTCCCCCCCCCCCTCCAAAGTATAACTTTTGTGTGTGGAGTCCATAGTCTTGACATGATTACAGAAAGAAAGGGTGAATAACCAAAACCACTTGAAAAGGACACGGCAGCATAAAAAGCAAGAGGTCGATGGCTCCATTCCCGTTTGAACCTTACCTTAACTATCTTTCTTTGTGTCTATCTCTCTTTGTGTCTCTCTCTGTATCTCTGTCTGTCTATCTTTCTGTGTCTCTTCGTCTGTCTGTCTCTCTCCCTCTCTGGGTCGGAAATCACAGTTACTCAAAGACGTCCCATAGCTACTGTTATTTTTTATTTTGTTATGCCCCCCCCCCTCCCCCCTCTCTCTCTCTATTCATCTCTCTCTCTCCCCCCTCTCCTCCCTCCCCCTCTTTGTCCATCTCTCTCCTCCCCCCTCCCTCCCTTCTCTCTCTCCTCCCTCCCTCCTCTCTCTCCTCCTTACCCCCTCTCTCTCCCTCTCCATCCCGCTCTTCACTTTCTCCCTCTCTCTCTACCCCCCCCCCCCCCCCCCCCCCCCCTCGTCTCTGTGTTATGGCCTTGTACTCTGAAACATTCTCTCTATATAACTTGCTTCTTTTTTAACAACTGCTTTATGTTGGCAGATCAAATCCCTACACATATTTTTTTCCTTTTGGTTTGTTTTTGGGGGAGCAGCAGAAATATTTCAAAGAACTGTGTTATCACGGCTGACTCACCTGCTTTCTGACTTGCAGCTAAATTGCTCTGATGCCGACACAGTGTTTTACTTGTCTGGTCTGTCCCTGTGTATGTGTGTGTGTGTGTGTGTGTGTGTGTGTGTGTGTGTGTGTGAGAGAGAGAGAGAGAGAGAGAGAGAGAGAGAGGGAGGGAGAGAGAGAGAGAGGGAGGGAGAGAGTGAGTGTATGTGAGTGTATGAAAGAGAGAGAGAGAGAGGGAGGGAGTGTATGTGTGTGTATGAAGAGAGAGAGGAGGAGAGAGGAGAGAGAGAGAGAGAGAGAGGAGAGAGAGAGAGAGGAGAGAGAGAGAGAGAGAGAGAGAGAGGAGTAGAGAGAGAGAGAGAGGAGAGAGAAAAGAGAGAGAGAGAGAGAGAGAGAGAGAGAGAGAGAGAGAGACAGACAGACAGACAGACAGACAGACAGACAGTGTGCTTGTGCCGGTGTGTATGTGTGTGTTTGTGTTTGTGTGTGTGTATGTGTGTGTGAGAGAGAGAGAGAGAGAGAGAGGAGAGAGAGGAGAGACAGACAGACAGACAGACAGATAGACAGACAGACAGTCAGTTGTTAAGAGCCAGTGTGCTTGTGCCGGTGTGTGTGTGTGTGTGTGTGTGTGGTGTGAGATGTGTGTGTGAGAGAGGAGAGAGAGACAGACAGACAGACAGACAGTCAGTTGTAAAGAGCCAGTGGTGCTTGTGCCGGGTGTGTGTGTGTGTGTGTGTGTGTTGTGTGTGTGAGAGAGAGAGAGAGAGAGAGAGGAGAGAGAGAGAGAAGAGAGAGCGTGTGTGTGTGTGGGAGAGAGAGAGAGTGTGTGTGTGTGTGTGTGTGTGGTGAGAGAGAGAGAGAGAGAGAGTGAGAGAGAGAGAGAGAGGAGAGAGGAGGAGAGAGAGAGAGGAGAGGAGAGAGGAGAGAGAGAGAGAGAGTGTGTGTGCGCGCGTGTGTGTTAAGAGGCAGAAAGCCCTCATACAAGCTTGTTTATGCGTGTGCATAAGAATACTTATGATCATGTCTTTGTCGTTGCGTTTGCACGAGGTGAAGTTCTGTTGTTGCTGCTGTTGCGGTTACAGCAGTACTTTGTGATCCTTGATGATCATTTACTTTTTTTGGTGTTTTTTTTCAGGATTTTTGTTTGGTGTGTTCGTTTCCTGACATCAAAATGAAATTTGTCATCAACATAACACTTTACTGCATGGAGGAAAAAAACCCACACACCCCACTTCCAGTTTTCCACACGTGGCCCACATTTTGCACACCTGCCCTAGTCTATGACCTATGGAATCTCGGGCATTTTTGTGTTTTAACGATCTAACAAACGAAACGTGAAATTATGGAATCTTTAACGTGCATATTTGGTATCTGGCATACACACAGGGGACGGGATAGCTCAGTGGTCAAAGAACTCGTTTTCCCCAAGCTAAGTTTAAGCAACATCGAGCGTTGTTACCAAGTTGGATGGGTGACCGTTTGGGCGCCTTGGCTTCAGTACAGTCCCCAAGTTCACCCAGCTGTAAATGGGTACCTGCCCTCTTTAGGGTCAGGGAAGGTAAAGCAGCGAGGGAGAGGAGATGGGCGCCGCCCTGAATATGCTGGCCCCTAGAGAAGTTGAGGTCTCTGATGCCTCGCTCTCCTACGACCACATAGGTTATGGGACACCTTTCACTTTTATACATATAGACACGCAAGGGTAGAGCCGAGGATAGTTGTCAGAGGACTGATCTTGTGATCCAACTGCAATCGAGACGCGAACTCGAGTTGCAGAAACCGAACTGTCTAAGTACCACCCCTCCTTCCCTCCGAGGTAACCTTGATTCTTATGCAATGCACAACAGTTCCTGTATACGTTCCCTTCCCATCCATGTGTTTGAAGAAGGCCAGGCCAGGCCAGGCCAATTATGACCGGTGTCGTGGATGACCTGAAAATCTTAATGACGGGATAGCCTGGTGGTTAGAGTCATGTGCATTGCGCTCGTGATCTGCTGACCCAAGTTCGAATCTCGCTCAAGAGGATTCTTTTCCCTCTGGAGTTAAAATCAGTGCCACTCCCCCCAAAAGTCCTTCGAATGATACTATAAGCCGAGGTCCCGTGTGTGAACCCACGCAGAACATCTTGCGCACACGTTAAAACCCGTTCCGCTTTTTTGGAAGAAAGGCTATTTTATAATAATAATGTATGGAATTTATATAGCGCTGAATAGGCTATTTTGTGCCGGTGGGAACGATTGACAAAATTGACAAAACTGCATACACACGTGGACTGGAGGTAAACACAAGACACCCACATGAGCGCTTCTTCCATTGTCCTGGAAATAAAAGAATAACTACATACTGCTAGCCAGGGGGTTAGAGTTGCTTGAGGACAGAGCCATCACGATAGGTACCTGTCTGAGGGAATTTCACCCTGGAGTTAACGTCAGTACCGACTCCACTCCCCCCAAAAAGTCCTTCAGATGAGACTATAAACCGAGGTCCCGTGTGCGAACGCACGCAGAACATCTTGCGCACACGTTAAATCCTGTACCGCTTTTCGTAAGAGTCGGCCATTGTGTGCCGGTGGGAACAGATGAGACAATTCACAAATCCGCATACACAGGGGGACTGGATGTAAAAAAAAGCACATAAGTGCTTATTCCATTATCCTCGATATAAAAGAATGAAATAACATATTTAAAAAAATCCACTCCACCCCTTCCCCCCAAAAGTCCTTCGCATACGTTCCGCTTTTCGGAAGAGAGGATGTCATCGCGTCGTCGCTAGGAATGAATGACAACAACTAAAACACGCAGGCACACAGAAGTCGTGTTTAGACAGCATCCCCGAAGTCGGAATGCGGCTACCTTAATCGTGGGGAAGGGGGGAGGGTTGGGGGGGGGGGGGGGGGGGGGGGGGGGGTCGCTTGCGCAAAAATCTCACCATGTTGAACTCGGAGCTCTTACCCGAGGAACGAGGAAAAAAAATCCTAATGAAGCTTGAAGCCAGTGTCGTGGAGACACATCATAATATGATAATAATCACATAATCAATAAATGGAATTTATATAGCGCTAAATCTTGCAGAGACTAAAAGAAGCAGAATATACTGAGTGAGCAAACATCCCACATTCACCCACCACATACACACTGAGGTTTTTTTTAGCACAGGGCACCAATGCACTTTTACAACCACTAAAGAGAAGTCAGTTAGATAACTATAGCAAACACACACACTGTTCAAACATCAACACATCTTGCGTACACGTCACCGTCACGGCGAGCACGCACGCATTCGCTGCACGCAGGACACACACACAACACAAATATCCTCGTTGAGACTAAAACCGAGTCACCGTGTTCGAAGCATGCAAAAAAAACACTTGCGTATAGTTATATCCTGTTCGCTTTTGATAAGAGTAGCATGTGTACAGTGGAAAACAGATGAAAAAAATTTACAGAAACCCAACCACGCACGCACGGATGCAACAAACAAGCACAGAGTGCTTATTCCATTTCCCGATAACAAAAGATAAAAAAAAATATATATATATATCCCCCCCAACACACACACAAAGGATGAAGGAAAGAGCTAGCAGGTTTTGCATGAAAAGTGCTATCAAGACTGAAAGTCCACACTCGCAGTCGGAATGCGGCTACCTTAATGGTGGGTGGAAAATGGTCGCATGTGCAAACAAACATCTCACCATTGGTGAACCTCGGAGCTCTAGCCGAAGAACGTAAAAAAACAACACAACCAACAACAACCAACAAACACCCAACCAAACTGCTGAGAGTCAAACCCATGACACCCAACCAACAGGAATTAAACTTATAACGCTTTACCCACTATTTAAGAGGTAAAACAAAGTAAAGGTGTCCCCTACCTATGTGGTCGTAGGGGAGTGAGGCATCACAGACCTCAACTTCTCTATGGGGCCAGCGTATTGAAGGCGGCAGCGCCCATCACCTCTCCCTCGCTGCTTTACCTTCCCTGACCCTAAAGAGGGCAGGTACCCATTTTACAGCTGTGTGAACTGGGGGAACTGTACTGAAGGCAAGGCGCGTGAACGGTCACCCATCCACTTGGTAACCACGCTCGATGATGCTTAACACTGGCTGGGGGAAAAACGAAGGAGTGCTCTGACCACTGAGCTATTCCGTCCCCACCCACTGTTTGCGCCTCAAAATCTAATAATCTGCTATTTTCCTGGCCCCCCCCCCCCCCCCCCCCCCCCCCCCATCTGTTTTCTTGGGTTGGAATTTAATGCATTGCTATTTTCTTTTTTTTTTTTTTTTTTGGGGGGGGGGGGGGGGGGGGGGGGGGGATGGGGAAGGGGGGGGGGGGGGGGGGGGGGGGTTAGGCTGGGCTTTTTTTTCTCTTAATAAACAGGTTCAGATTTTCTGGCAAAAAGATCGCTATGAAAGCCTGTTTTGTGTTCATTGCTATAGCGTGTAACTGCTTTTTGTTCAATGACTCATAGATTACGTAATTGCACTTTTGCTGAGAAATCACATCTTTACCTCAAGAAGCGAAGTTGGCAAGGCGGTTTAGACTTTCATCTGCCTGACAAGTGAATCGCGAGGTTTTGGGTTCGATTCCCAGCCTTGCCGGACCTTTCTTCCCAGTTTGACGGGAATATCGAACTGAATGTCGGAGGACACTCTAAACCAGTCGGACCCGTAAGTTTACGGACTTGTGCACGTCAGAAGAACCCACGACAGTTGAAAATCGGAAAGAACATACATGTACATCCTGACTGTATTGGGAATATTGGTACGTTCTCTTTTTTTCTTTCTTTCTTTTTCTTCTTTCGTTCTTCGGTTAGACTTGCAATTTCACCTATAGTGACATTTTGCGAATGCGACCGTTTTTGCTCACCACGAAGGTAGCTGCATTCTGACTTTTGGGATAAAGTAGGTTAAGTTTCCGACTATATCCCCGAACTCGGAATGCGGCTACCTTAATGGTGTGTGTCTGTGGGGGGTATGGTTGCTTAAGCAAAAATCTCACAATTGGTGAAACATTGGAGCTCTAACCTACGAAAAAAAATTGCCTTAGCTTGCAAATGTTTCCACGTCAAGATTATTCCCAAACTTATCCGTTCAATTTAATGAGATACGTTACATTCTATTCTAGGACCTTTCTGGAATAGTCTCTGTAGCTCCGGATATTTCTAGAATACTCTCTGGGGTTCCGAAAGTTTCTGAAATATTTTCAGGGGTTCCGAAAGTTTCTGAAATATTTTCAGGGGTTCCAAAAGTTTCTGAACTAATCTCTGGGGTTCTAAAAGTTTCTGGAATAAAATCTGGGGTTCCGAAAGTTTCTGAACTAATCTCTGCGGTTCCGAAAGTTTCTGAAATATTCTCTGGGGTTCCGAAAGTTTCTGAAATAATCTCTGGGTTTCTGGAAGTTTCTGAAATAATCTCTGGGGTTTCCAAAAAGTTTCTGAAATATTTTCAGGGGTTTGGAAAGTTTCTGAAAGATTTTCTGGGGTTCCAAAAAGTTTCTGAAATATTTTCAGGGGTTCCAAAAAGTTTCTGAAAACCTTTCAGGGGTTCCGAAAGTTTCTGAAAGATTTTCTGGGGTTCCAAAAGTTTCAGAAATAATCTCTGGGGTTTCAAGAGTTTCAGAAATAATCTCTGGGGGTTCCAAAAGTTTCTGAAATAATCTCTGGGGTTCTGGAAGTTTCTGAAATAATCTCTGGGGGTTCCAAAAGTTTCTGAAATAATCTCTGGGGTTTCCAAATTCCAAAAGTTTCTGAAATATTTTCTGGGGTTTCCAAAAGTTTCTGAAATATTTTCTGGGGTTCAGAAAGTTTTTGAAATATTTTCAGGGGTTCCAAAAGTTCTCTGAAATAATCTCTGGGAGTTCCAAAAGTTCTCTGATATAATCTCTGGGAGTTCCAAAAGTTATCTGAAATAATCTCTGGGAGTTCCGAAATTTTCTTAAAGAATCTCTGGGAGTTCCAAAAGTTCTCTGAAATAATCTCTGGGAGTTCCAAAAGTTCTCTGAAATAATCTCTGGGAGTTCCGAAATTTTCTTAAATAATCTCTGGGGTTCCAAGAGTTTCTGAAATAATCTCTGGGGTTCCAAGAGTTTCTGAAATAATCTCTGGGGTTCCAAGAGTTTCTGAAATAATCTCTGGGGTTCCAAGAGTTTCTGAAATAATCTCTGGGGTTCCAGGAGTTTCTGAAATAATCTCTGGGGTTCCAAGAGTTTCTGAAATAATCTCTGGGGTTCCAAGAGTTTCTGAAATAATCTCTGGGGTTCGAAAAGTTTCTGAAATATTTTCTGGGGTTTCCAAAAGTTTCTGAACTATTCTCTGGGGGTTCCAAACATTTCTGAAATAATCTCTGGGTTTGTGGAAGTTTCTGAAATATTTTCTGGGGTTTCCAAAAGTTTCTGAAATAATTTCTGGGGTTCCAAAAGTTTCTGAAATAATCTCTGGGGTTCCAAAAATTTCTGAAATAATCTCTGGGGTTTCAAAAGTTTCTGAAATAATCTCTGGGGTTCCGAAAGTTTCTGAAATGATCTCTGGGGATTCCAAAAGTTTCTGAAATATTTTCTGGGGTTCCAAAAGTTTCTGAAATATTTTCTGGGGTTCCGATAGTTTCTGAAATATTGTCTGGGGTTCCAAAAGTTTCTGAAATAATCTCTGGGGTTCCAAAAGTTTCTGAAATAACCTCTGGGGTTCCGAAAGTTTCTGAAATAATCTCTGGGGTTCTGGAAGTTTCAGAAATAATCTCTGGAGTTCCAAAAATTTCTGAAATAATCTCTGGGGGTTCCAAAAGTTTCTGGAATATTTTCCGGGGTTCCGAAAGTTTCTGAAATATTTTCTGGGAGTCTGGAAGTTTCTTAAATGTTCTCTGCGATTCCAGGAGTTTCTGCAATGTTCCCGATCGGGAGTTGCTGAAGGTTCTGGAATGTTGTGGTATCAGTGGCTGGTTGGTATCGGTTGTCTGGTGCTATGTATATGAGGCTGTTTCGCTTGTGCAGAAAGAAGGAAGAAAGAAAAAAAGAAGAATAGGAGTGACGAGGTGATTATTGATTTTGCTCGTGTTTAGTGAGTGTGTGTGTGTGTGTGTGTGTGTGTGTGTGTGTGTGTGTGTGCGTGTTTTGTTGTGTGTGTATGTGTGTGTTGTTTTGTTTTGGGTTTTGTTTTTTGTTTGTTTGCTGTTTTTTGTTGTTGTTTTTTTTAGCAGAGGTTTGGATTACTGATTTATTATGTTTGTTGAGACAATGTTTTTCAACGGGTGATAATTTTTTTCTTCTGGGTATCTTTACTATCAAAATTATAGGAGACATAATTCACATGTGGTGCAGTGCCAAAATTTGTAGACAGATAGATAGATAGAGAGTGAAAGAGAGACAGAGAAAGAGACGGAGAGTGAGAGAGAGAGATGGACAGACAGAGACAGACAGACAATGAGAAAAGCACAAAAATACAGCAAAACCCCCCCCAAAATCAGAGACAGACAGACAGACAGACTGAGAAAGAGAGACAAAGATAGATAGATAGATAGATAGATAGATAGATAGATAGAGAGAGAGAGAGAGAGAGAGAGAGAGAGAGAGAGAGAGAGAGAGAGAGAGAGAGAGAGAGACAGACAGACAGACAGACAGACAGGCAGGCAGACAGACACACAGAAAGACGGACTCAGACAGACACACAGAAAGACACGACACAGACACAGAGAGAGACACAGAGACTGAGACAGAGAGAGAGAGTGAGTGAGTGAGTGAGAGAGAGAGAGAGAGAGGAGAGAGAGAGAGAGAGAGAGAGAGAGAGAGAGAGAGAGAGAGAGAGAGAGAGAGAGGACTGTCAAACAGACATAGAAATAGATAGAGAGAGAGACAGCAAGAAAGAGACAGACAGACAGAAAGATCAGACAGACAGACAGACAGACACTGAGAGAAGCACAGGGCTCAGCTGTTGTGCTTGCTTGTTTCTTTTGTGCATGGAATGTGCTGACGTCTTTGCCATACACATAACATCACAACCATTCTCTTTTCCTAAATAAGTGTGTGTGCATGTATGTGTGTATATGTGGTGTATATGTGGTGTGTATGTGTGTGTATGTGTGTGGTGTGGTGTGTGTGTGGTGTGTGTGGCGTGCGTGTGGTGTTGGTGTGTTGTGGTGTGTGAATCAGAATCAGAATCAGAATAAGATTTTTTAAAAATATATTTTTGTATATTTATATGATTTTGTATATGTGAGTGTGTGTGTGTGTGTGTGTGTGTGTGTGCGCGTGCGTGCATGTGTAAGTGTGTGTGTCCGAGCGTGTGTGAGTGTGTGTGTCCGTGCGTGTGTATGTGTTTCTCTCTCTATGTGTGTGTATGTTTGGTGTGGGGTGGTAGTGGTGGTGGTGGTAGTGGTGGTGGTGATGATAATGATGATGATGATGATGTGTGTGTGCTTGTGCGTGCGTGCTCGCGCGCGCGAATGTGTGTGTTTGTGCGTGTGTTAGTGGTGGTGGTGGTGTTTGTGTTGTGTCGTGTTGTGCGTGTATACGTGTGTGTGTGAGTGTTTGTGAGTTTGTATATGTGTTTGAGTGTGTGTTTGCGTGCGTGGAGGAGTGCAAGCGTGCGAGCGTCCATGTGTGAGTAACCATGTGTGTGTGTACGTGTGCGTGCGCGAACGAGCGCGTGTGTGCGTGTGTGTCTGTGTGTGTGAGTGAGTGAGTGTGTTTGAGTGTGCGTGGATGCATCCCTGCGTGTGTGAGTAAGTAAGCATGTGTGTGCGCGCGCGTGTGTGTACGTGAAAGAGTAAGTGAGTGTGTGTATAGGAGGGAGGGAGAGGGAGAGAGAGAGAGAGAGAGGAGAGAGAGAGAGAGAGAGAGAGAGAGAGAGAGAGAGAGAGAGAGAGAGGTTTACGGTTCGGATCTACCATTCCCAAACGAGGATTAGGTGAATGTGGCATTGGGGCTGTTACCACTTTCCCCCCTCTGTTTTCTCCCACACACATTCCTCCTCCTCCAACAACAACAACAATAATAGCAGCAGCAGTCTAAATACAATCCCCTCAACAGCAACATCAACAATAGGAGGAGGAGGAGGAGGAGGAGGAGGAGCAGCAGCAGCAGCAGCAGCAGCAGCAGCAGCAGCAGCAGCAGCAGCAGCAGCAGCAGCAGCAGCAGCAGCAGCAACAGCAGTCGCAACAATTATTAGAAGCAACAACAGTGATAATAACCACCATCATCACATTCCCCAATAACACATAATAGGATCAGCATCAGAAGCAGCAGTAACAAGAAGAAGAATAAAAATCAAAGTAGCCACAGTAATAATAACATAATAATAGCAATAACGGTAGTAATAACCACCACCACATTTCCCAACAACAACAACAATAGTATCATCATTAGCAGGAATAACAACGACAAGAACAATAATTAGTAGTAACAACATTAAGAACAGCAACAGCAACAATGATTATATATTTAAAAAAAAGACCCGTTAAACTATTACACCACCACCACCACCACCACCACCACCACCACAAACTATATGGTGCTTCAGTTTTGTTTCTTTATTTGTGTGTTGCTGGTTTTTTGGGTCGTTTGTTGGCATGTAATGCTTGTATGGCTCATTTTTTGTTTTCTTTCTGTCTTCCCCTTCAAGTCTAAGGTAAGAGCTGTGTCAGTGCAGCGTTGCAGTTTATTTGGAATCGTGTTCTGTGGAGATTTCTTTTACATGCAGGGCTGCCTCTCTCTCTCTCTCTCTCTCTCTCTCTCTCTCTCTCTCTCTCTCTCTCTCTCTCTCTCTCTCTCTCTCTCTCTCTCTCTCTCAAACGGGAGAGCCTAGTGGTCAGAACATTGCGCTCGCAATCTGACTATCCGAGTTCGATTCCCGTTCAAGGGGATATTTTCCCCTGGAGTTAACGTCAGTGCAGACTCCACTCTCCCCAAAAGTCTTTCGGATGAGACTATAAACCGAGGCCCCGTGTGCGAACGTACGCAAAACATCTTGCGCACACGTTAAATCCTGTTCCGCTTTTCGTAAGAGTAGGCCATTGTGTGCCGGTGGGAACAGATGACAGAATTTACAAAACCGCATACACACGGGGACTGGATGTAAAAAAGCACATGAGTGCTTATTCCATTATCCTCAATATAACAGAAGAAGAATAATAATCTCTCTCTTCATACCCCCTCCTCCCTCTCTCTCTCTCTCCTCCCCCCCACCCCCCCCCCCCCCCCCCCCTTCCGCTCCCTCTCTCTCTCTCTCTCTCTCTCTCTCTCTCTCTCTCTCTCTCTCTCTCTCTCTCTCTCACACACACACACACACACACAAAGACAGAAGGGTATTGTTCATTTGCTGCTGCTACCTTTTTGTCTTTTTTCCTTTTTTTTCGTTTTCTCTCTCTCACAACACAGTTGTGTTTTTTCGTCAAGAGTGCGGGCTTTCCAAAGCCGATTGCCAAGAGCAATGTATTTGTTTGTTTTTTTCTTTCCCCTTGCAGTGACGCCCACGTTAAGGCAGCAAGTGTGTGCCGAGTAAATAATGATGCTGATTTTCAAGATTTCTATTCATCGTCGCGACTTAACGAAAAACAACAAGAAAACACACAAACCCCACAACCGACCAAATGAAAAAAATACAAGAAAAGAACAAGCAAACAACCGCCCCTACCTTAGTACCCTTAGATGATCTATCATTCATATCGTGTATTATGCCTGTGTTGTCTATTATACTAAAGAAAAGAAAAAGAAAAAAAAAGACAACAACAAACAGCAACACCCCCCCCCCCAAAAAAAAAAAAAAAAGCACAACAACAACCAAGCAAAAAAAAACAACCCAAAACCCCAAACAAACACACACAACAAAAAACCAAACAAACAAACAACAACAAACAACAACACAAAACACAATCAAAAACAATAACAGCGCAATAATCTATGACACTGATTTGTGTTATCTACCATCTGTATGATGTCTTTTCCCTGGGCTATCTATCATGCCAACTAACTCGACGATCTCTTTGCCATACTTTTTGTTATTCCTTTGGCTAGAGCTCCCGAGTTTTATCAACGTTGAGATTGTGCGTGTGTGACCGGACTTAGCCCACCATGAAGGTAGCTGCATTACGCCTTCAGGGAGATATCAGCCGTTGTATTCTCTATGTGTTATCTATTATACTTAACGCTGTTATCCATCAGGTTATTATATGATGTATTGTCCATGTGTTATAATAATTATATCAAGCTCACACTGTGATCTATCCTTCATATTATGCATTATTCCTTTGTTATCTATTATACCAACTCTATGATCTGTCAGCCATTCGATGTATTGTCCATGTATTATCTGACAAGCTAACTCAATGACATATCAGCCATACGA
>CM054158.1:30506491-30508991 GCA_028751875.1 Rapana venosa
CTAACACCATTGATTTTCATCTGTAGGGTCAGTGTCTAGGGTCAGTATAACTGTCTGTGTGTGTGTGTGGGCGGGGGGAGGTCAGAGAGAGGAGGAGAGAGAGAGAGAGAGAGAGAGAGAGAGAGAGACAGAGAGAGAGAGAGACAGACAGACAAAGAGAGACACAGACAGAGAGACAGAGACAGAGAGACAGACAGAGACAAAGACAAAGAGACAGACAGACAGACAGACAGAGAGAGAGATACAGACAAAGAGAGAGAGAGAAGGAAAAACAGACAGACACAGAGAGACAGGGGACAAAGGAGGAGAGAAGAGACAGACAGACGGGAGAGACAGACAGACAAGACAGACATAAACAGAGACAGCAGAGACAGACAGACAGAGCGAACTCTTTGGTGTGTTATCTTTGGCCAGTGCAGCACTGGTCAGTGGAAGTGAGGGTGTTGTTTCAGTTATAGTTACAGTGCTGAAGCGGAAAGAAACTTGACCTGAATGCCCTGTCAGCGGGAAGTCCAGCCTCTAAACCCCATTGATTTTCATCTGTGGGGTCAGTGTTGGGGTCATATATCTGTGTGGTGTGTTGTGGAGGGGGGGTCAGGGGAAAGAGAGAGGGGAAGAGAGAGAGAGAAAAAGGAGACACAGAAAAGAGAGAGAGAGAGACAGACAAGAGGAAGACAGACAGAGAGAGAGCAAACAAAAAAAAGAAAGAGAGATACAGAGAGAGAGAAAAGGGAGAGAGAGAGGAAGGGGAAAAGAAAACAGACGACAAAAGAGACAGGCAGAGAGCAGACACAGGAAGAAGCACAGAGGGGACAGACAAATTGAAAGAGAGATACACAGAGAGGGGAAAGAGAGAGAGGAGAGGAGGAGAGAAAAGGAGGGAGAGAGAGACAAGACAGACAAAGAAGCAAAGAGAGACAGACAGAGAGAAGAGAGAGACAACAGACAGACAGACGAGGAAACAAACAAATGAAGAGAGATCAAGGAGAACTTTACAGAACAGAAAAAAGCAGGACAGAAAGACAAAACCGAGCGACAAGAACCAGAGAGAACGAGACAGAAGAAGACGGGAAAAACGGAAAAGACAGACAGCGGGGAAACGCCAGGAGCAGGAAAAATGCAGAAGACGGGAAAAAAGCCTTGTGTGTTACTTTGGCCAGTCACAGGGTAGGGGGAAGGAATGGGGGTGTTGTTTCTTTAGTTTAAGGCAAAGGGAAAGAAAGGACCTGAAAGCCCTGTAGAGGAAGTCCACCCAACCAGATTTTCACGGGGGTCAGGGGGGCGAACGGGGGTTTGGTGGGGAGGGGGAGGCAGAGAGAGGACAGACAGACAGACAGACAGACAAAGAGAGACACAGACAGAGAGAGACAGACACAGAGAGAGACAAACAGACAGACAAACAGAGAGAGAAGAGATACAGACAAAGAGAGAGAGAGAGACAGGCAAACAGACAGACACAGAGACAGAGAGAGAGACAGACAGACAGAGACAGAGAGAGAGAGAGACAGACAGAGACAGACACATAGAGAGACAAACAGACAAATAGAGAGCTACAGACAGAGAGAGAGACAGACAGAGAGAGAAGACAGACTGAGAGAGACAGACAGACACAGACAGACAGAGATAGAGACAGACAGAGAGACAGAGAGAGACAGAGCGAGCTCTCTTTGGTGTGTTATCTTTGGCCAGTGCAGCACTGGTCAGGTGGAAGGAAGGGAGGGGTGTTGTTTCAGTTATAGTTACAGTGCTGAAGCGGAAAGAAAGCCTTGACCTGCATGCCCTGCTCAGCATGGAAGTCCAGCCTCTAACACCATTGATTTTCATCTGTAGGGTCAGTGTCTAGGGTCAGTATAACTGTCTGTGTGTGTGTGTGGGCGGGGGGGAGGTCAGAGAGAGGGAGAGAGAGAGAGAGGAGAGAGAGAGGAGGAGGAGAGAGAGAGACAGAGAGAGAGAGAGACAGACAGACAAAGAGAGACACAGACAGAGAGACAGAGACAGAGAGACAGACAGAGACAAGACAAAGAGACAGACAGACAGACAGACAGAGAGAGAGATACAGACAAAGAGAGAGAGAGACAGGCAAACAGACAGACACAGAGAGACAGAGACAAAGAGAGAGACAGACAGACAGACAGAGAGACAGACAGACAGAGACAGACATAAACAGAGACAGGCAGAGACAGACAGACAGAGCGAACTCTTTGGTGTGTTATCTTTGGCCAGTGCAGCACAGTCAGGTGGAAGGGAGGGGTGTTGTTTCAGTTAGTTACAGTGCTGAAGCGGAAAGAAAGCCTTGACCTGCATGCCCTGCTCAGCATGGAAGTCCAGCCTCTAACACCATTGATTTTCATCTGTAGGGTCAGTGTCTGGGGTCAGTATATCTGTGTGTGTGTGGGGGTGGGGAGGGGGGAGGTTTGAGAGAGAGAGAGAGAGAGAGAGAGAGAGAGGAGAGAGACAGACAGACAGACACAGAGAGACAGAGACAGAGAGAGAGACAGAC
>CM054158.1:30518991-30538991 GCA_028751875.1 Rapana venosa
CAACACACGCGCGCGCGCGCACACACACGCACACATACAAACACACACACATGACCATTATCATGTCTGAAGGGCACTGGACAGGTACACACTCCAGCTGACATGCAGATTACAAATACTGGAATAATTAAAGAGGAGAGAGAGAGAGAGAGAGAGAGAGAGAGAGAGAGAGAGAGAAGAGACAGAGAGACAGAGAGAGAGAGACAGAAAAGAGAGAGAGACAGAGACAGAGAGAGAAGAGAGAGACAGAGAGGAGAGAGACGAGAGACAAAAGAGAGAGAGACAGAGAGAGAGAGAGGACGGGAGAGAGAGAGAGGGGACAGAGAGAGAGAAAAGAGAGAGGGAAAGAGAGAGGAGAGAGAGAGAGTGAGAGAGAGAGAGAGAGAGAGAGAGGGAGAGAGGCGAGAGAGGAGCGAGCGAGAGAGAGAGAGAGAGAGCGAGCGAGCGAGAGAGAGAGACAGAGACAGAGAGAGACGAACAGACAGACTGACAGAAATACAGAGGCAGAGACACAGAGAGAGAGAGAGAGAAAAGGAGAGAGAGAGAGAGAGAGAGGAGAAAGGAGAGAGAGAGGAGAGACAGAGAGAGAGAGACAGAGAGACAGAAATACAGAGGCAGAGACACAGAGAGACAGAGAGAGAGAAAAAACAGAGAGAGAGAGAGAGAGAGAGACAGAAAAGAGAGAGAGACAGCGAGCGAGAGAGAGAGAGAGAGAGAGAGAGAGAGACAGCGACCGAGAGAGAGAGAGAGAGAGAGAGAGAGAGAGAGAAAAGAGAGAGAGAGAGAGAGAGAAGAGCGAGCGAGCGAGAGAGAGAGAGAGAGAGAGAGAGAGAGAGAGAGAGAGCGAGCGAGCGAGGACAGAGACAGAGAGAGACAGAGACAGACAGACTGACAGAAATACAGAGGCAGAGACAGACGAGAGAGAGAAAAGAGAGAAAAACAGAGAGAGAGAGACAGGGGAGAGAGACAGAGAGACAGAAATACAGAGGCAGAAAACACAGAGAGACAGAGAGAGAGAGAGACAGAGAGAGAGAGAGAGAGAAGAGAGAGAGAGAGAGAGAGAGAGAGAGAGAGACAGACAGACAGACAGACATTTCATTTCATTTTTTTTTCTTCTATATCGAGGATAATGAAATGAGCATTCATGTGCTTTTTTACATCTAGTTTCCCGTGTGAAATGCGGTTTTGTACAGACAGAGAGAGAGAGAGACAGACAGACAGAAAGACAGAGACAAAGACATAGAGAGAGAGAAAGATATATATATATAGAGAGAGAGAGAGAGTCCATAGCTGTACTCCAAAGCAGTGTGGTAACAGACGCGTTGATCATGGGACATGACTGTGTCAGAACCTTAGTCTAAAATTCACAGAATTAGTCCCTTAACAACATAGTTCCGCGTCAGTTGGTGTGTGTGGGGTGGGGAGGGGGGGGGGGGGTGTGGTCTTTTGATTCCAATAAATAAAAGCTCCTTAGTTTTTTTTGTTTTTTCGCGTGCGCACGTACACACACACACACACACACACAAAACACACACACACACAAAAAACACAAAAACACACACACACACACACACACACACACACACACACTCACTCACACAAAAACACAAAACAAAACACACACACACACACACACACACAACACACACACACACACACACACACACACACCACTCACTCACCAATCACCACAAAACACCACACACCCCACACACACACACACACACACACACACACACACACACTGACTGACTCACTCATTCACTCAACAAACGCACGCAGAACATCTTGCGCACATGTTAAATCCTGTTCCGCTTTTCGTTAGAGTAGGCCATTGTGTGCCGGAGGGAACAGATGACAGATTTTACAAAACCGCATACACACGGGGACTGGGTGTAAAAATGCACATTAGTGCTTATTCCATTATCCTCGATATAAAAGAATAAAATAAATTAAAAAAAAAACAACAAAACACACTCCCCTCACCTCACACACACCACACACACACACACACACACAAACACACACACACACACACAACGCACACACACTCTCTCCACACACACATACACACAACACCACATCCACACACACACACCTCTCTCTCTCTCTCACACTCACACACTCACTCTCTCTCTCTCACACCCCAACACTCACATACGCACTCACACACACACCACACACTCACTCACTCACACACACACACACTCCTCCCACACTCACCACACCACAACACACTCACTCACTCACTCACTCACCACTCACTCACTCACAATATCACTCACTACACAATAAACAATGAAAATAAATATACAGGCCTTCTTTTTGTTGACTTTTAAAAAGCATTTGAAAGTAATCAATCATTCCTTATTATTGCGTAAACTTCACTTGTATAAACTAACACCCAGAACGATAAAAACTTTTGAAAAGCTTTTTTGTCGAATAGGCAGCAGCTATAACTGCAAATAAATCAAACATCAGAACTAGACCTATTAAACATGGGGTACCCAAAGGGTCAATAAAAGGGTCCACTACTATTTTCAATCTATGAAAATGAAATACCCAATTTCTAGAATGTAGCTGTGAAATTTTGCTGATGAAAACATCCCTCTATTGTAGTGACTCTGACCCCCACAGACTTACAATCAAACTTCAACACAATTTTACAGATTGGTTTCCTGGACTCAGCTAAACCATATGTCCCTAATACGCGAAAAACTAAGTGTATGTATGTTAACTAGCAAGACAAAAGAGACAAAAAAAATGAAAGATAAATTCCAACCTCTGTTGATAGGTAAAAGAGTAATTGAAGAAGTTGACTCCCACAGAATTCTGGTGTAATTATTGACAAAAATCTTACTTGGACTGACCATGTGATGGCGCTAGGAAAACGTCTTTCTTACAAGCTACTTCAGTTATCAAAAATAAAACAATTTTCTGAATACCACTCTCGCAAACTCTTTTTTTTGCGGCCATATTTTGCCTATAGTTGACTATGCTTCATCTCTTTGGGACAGCTGCAGTGATACAAATTTTAAATTGATTCATAGATTATATAAAGAGCACTGAAACTTGTTCTCACTAAAATCAAGCTCCCTAACCATCAACGATTATAAGGAAACAAATATCCCTAACCTTCAAAAACAGACTTTATCTAAATAAAGCTCTATTTGTCCAGAAAGTTTCAATGGAAATGCCCCTCCAAAGATCACCAATAGCTTCAAAATCAATGAACACAGACATAATCACTACTAACATTTCCGAGACCAAGAAATAATCTTTACAAAACAAGCTTCTTGTACTCAGTAGTGACTTCTGGAACAAGCCCCAAAAACGCTTAAAATGTATCAAAAACAAAAAAAGTTCAAGAACACAGCTAAAAAAGCCATCTAATGCATGAATGCCTGGGAATTGACTAATAAGGCAAATCAACCATGATTAATACGGCAAAATCAACCATACTTACATTTACCAGCACTAATGGTATGCCTTACAACAAAAATTCAAGTAAGTCTTACTGAGACTAGAAATTCGACAGTTCACCACTGTAAAATGTTGGAGGGAGAGGGAGGCAGGAAAGAGGCACACTAATTATGCAAAGAAGTAAGAGTAATCTTATGTAAGCTAGTAAATAATCGCAATGTTGAAACAAGTGGAAAGGGGGAAATTTTTAAAAATCTTTTTATGGTAACCGATAGCTTGATAGTGTGTTTCCCCCTTCTCTCTCTCTCTCTCTCCCTCCCCCCTCCTCTCCCCTCTCTCTCTCTCATTCCCTCTCTCTCTCCTCCCCTCCCCCCCCCTCTCTCTCTCTCTTCTCTCATCTCCCTCCTCCCCCCTTTCCTTTCCCTCCACTCCTCATGCCCTTTGTCTTGTCTAATTCAATAGATTTTTATCGGGATGTTGTTTTTATTGCAGTTAGAGATAGATTATAGTACTATTAAAGCGATACGTTTAGTAAGATATTGTTTCAGTTTGATAGTCCAGTGGATTATGGGCTTTTGAATTATGTATCGTAAAGGGGTTCTACTTGTTTGAATATTTGTCTTTTTTTTAAACTATTAATTTGATTGAAGGTGTATTTCCACTTCCCCCTTGATACTCCTCCCCCACCCCCATCCTTTCCAATGCTTTCTGTTAATCAGGTTATGTTTGTCTCAGGTGATGGGGATCATTTGTTTTAATTGTGGTCTCATGGTGATGGGCAATTGTTGTTATAATTGTATCTCTAAATTTTGAAATCATTATTATAATCTTATTTGCTTAACTTGCTTTGAAGCTATGTGTCAATATGTCATTTTTTAAAAGGCGCTATTTGAAAAGTATGAACGCAAAAAAACACACGTTTTGCTGGGTGGAGGAGGAGAGGAGGGAGGTCATTGAAGGTAATATTGTCAGTAATGACGAATGCCTGGGTATTTTCTAACGTTTTATTCTTGTACCTTTTTAACTATCTAAAGTATAAACGTGAAAGAATGATGTAACAGTAGGTGAAGTAGTTTGGTTGTCCTGACGTTTTATGATTTTCCTTTTTAATTCTTAAAAAACATTTTATTTAAATGTGTGTGTGGACGTGAGCGCGCACGCGCTCAGGCGTGCATGAGTAATGTGTGTGCATGTATATGTAAATGTGGTAATTTGTATTTCAATGTATCTCCTTATACGATTTTTTCCTCATTTTTTACTGGTTTTAATTTAACGGTAAATGATGCAATAATGTAATGTCTTAGTATAATCATTACGAAATTTGTTCTTAGATAGATGGCTTGATGAAAAAAAGCAAATGCATTGCTTATTCAATGTACCATCTGGAAATAAAATTTTGACTTGACTTGACTTGACTCACTCACACACACACACACACACAACACACACACACACACACACACACACACACCACACAAACACCACACACACAACACACACACATACATACACACACACACACACTGCACGAATGAGAGTCAACAACATGCACATATCAACTTCACTTTTAAAGGACGAGCGAGAAGAGCGCAGCGCATTGCCACGGGACAGGAGTATGTACAATTTCTTGTGGTGCAGAAAAAAAACATTGGACTACGTCCCTTTGTATGTGACATTTTGAAAGCTGGAAGTCACTCTAGCGGTTTTACTGCTTTTTTAAAAAAATAACCCTTTCCCCTTCCCTCTTCTCAAACCGTTTACACACACCAGGGCAGATTGTTCCCCGATGTTGTCCTAACACCCTCCCCCCTATCTGTTTCCCCCCCCCCCCCCCCTCCCCATCCCTCCTCTATCAACTTCCTCTTAACTTTTACACACTCAAAAAAAACAACAACCCATCTACAAGCACACACACACACTTGCAGACATACAGACAGGCACGTAGGTAGGCAATTAGGCGCGCGCGCGCGCGCAAACACACACACACACACAGAGGCACACACACACACAACACACAACACACACACACACACACACACACACACACACACACACACACACACACACACACCACACACAACTGTGTGATTTTATTGCGTATGCGATCGTTCTAGCCCATCATTAAGGTAGCTGTATTTCGACTTCAAGGATGATGTCTAAGCACGACATCAGTGTTCATGTATTTATTTATTTATTTATTTATATTTAAAAAAATCTCGTCATTCATTCTTACCGTCACGAATAGCCTACTCTTCTAAAATGGACAAGGGTTTTTTTTAACGTGGGGCGCGAGTTGCTTCTACGTTTTTTTCCCGGGGAAAAAGGGTTTTTGGCCTTTTTGTCCATCCAAAGGATTTTTTTGGGGGAGTTTTAGTGGGTTCAAAACATTAACCCCGGGGGGGGAAAATAATCCCCTCAAAGGTGTCAGGGTTAGGGCCAAAACCCGGGGGGTTCGATCCTGGGGCTTAAAAGAGAGTGCAACGCTCAAACCCACTAGGCTTTCGGGGTCCAACAGTAAGATAAAAAATATCACGACACCGTTTTTTTCCCAAAGGGATTTTCCCAGATATTTGAATACGGAATAAATCGTTTTGCAAAATTGAAACAAAGGTTTTAAAAAACTTGGTTTTTGTCTTTTTAAAAACTATCAAAAAAAATACCGTGGTGATTTTTGATAATTTTATGATCGAAGTTTTAAATCGTAAAAAATCAAAGAAAATCAAGAATTATCATCATTACAGTACTAAAATCCCACACGAGGTCAGGGGAAAAGGGAAATCTCCCCTGTGAAGTCTCCCCATTGAAACAGTTTAAAAACCCAACCATTCTTTCTTTGAAAAACAAAAGAGAACGTGATACGAAATTCTTTCACCCCATTTTTAAAATCACGAAACGATCTAAAATTTGCGATTTGAAAAAACCCTTGATTAAAAACCGGAAGAGGAAAGAAAACTAAATTTTGCCTAGATGGGGGGAGAATAAAGGAAGAAAATCGGGAGAGATTTGGAAAACCCCTAATGAATGAAAGCCGGGCCGAAAAGGTGAAAATCTGATCGAAACAAAGAGACGGAGATGAGTTTCCCAAAAGGGAAAAACGAGGATAAAAAAAGGGAAAATCACAAAGCCCAAAACAAAAAGGGAAACGGGAAAAAAAAAATTTTTTTGTTTATATCAAATCCTTTGGAATAAAAACACAAAAATGGGTGGTTTTTTTAAACCCAAAAAATTGGGGACATTTGGAGAGGGTAAAAAGGGGGAAATATGACCCTTGATAATAGTTTCAAAGAAAACCCACTCCCCCCACACACATCTCTAAAGCTTTCAAAACCACCCCCAATTCGCTATCACCCCCCCCCCCCAAACCCACACCCACATACATTCGCTACCCACACACACACACACATCCCCTTTTTGCGCGCGCCCCAACCCCAAACACACCACACACACCCGCACACACACAAAACGGTCAAAATTTAAAAAAGCTGCATACCCCGGGGGGACTAAAAAAAAAAAAGCACATGGGGGCTTATTCCTTTATCATCGAAATAAAAAAAATTTCAAATAAAACACCACCACTCCCCCTCCCCCACCTCCCACCCCCCACACTTCACAACACACCCCCCTTTTTCTCTCCCTAAACTCCCTCTCTTTCCCCCTCCCTCCTCTCCCCTCGCTCTTCCCTCCCTACTTCCCCCTCTTTTTATTCCCTCCCCTTTCCCCCTCTCTCCCTTTTTTTCCCCTCCCTCCCCCCCCTCTCTCTCCTTTCCCCCCCCCTCTCTGTCTCCCTTTCCCCTACTATATATTTTTAATTTTATTTTATTTTTAAACAGTTATCTTAAAAATTTTATTTCGGGGATTAAAGGAATAAGCCCCCCTTCATTGGGTTTTCCCCCCCCCCCCCCCCCCCCCCCCCCCCCCCAATTTAAATCCCCCCGTGTATGCAGTTTTTGTAAAAGTTGTTAACCATTAACCCACAGACACAATTGGCCTACTCTTAAGGGAAAACCCCTTTTAAAATTTTAATTTTTGTGCAAAAATTCTGCGGGTTCAAACTCCTTGTATTTTTGGGACACTTTTTTTAAGAAAAAATTAAAGTTTTTAAAACCCAAAAAAGAAATTTTTTGGGCTTTTCTCAGCCCCCAGATAAGTGAAATAAAAAATTTAAAAAAAAAATTTCAGTGAACCTGAAATCTTTTTTTGATTCCCAAACATCCAAGCTTTAAAAAAGAAAAAAACCCCCAAAAACCCGAAAATCAATGCAGTATAAAAAAAAAGGAAAAAAGGGAAAAAGAAAAATTCCCGCGATTGAATCCAGGAAAAAGATCAGTCAAAACAAAGGGTTTTAGCAGCAAACACAAACAACCCCCAAACACACACACACACAACAACACACACACACACAACACACACACACACACACACAAAACACGACGCACGCGCGCACCCGCAAGCGTATACAAAGGTGATGGAGATGGGGGGGGGCCCCCCGGGGTATGGTTTGAAAAATGAGAGGGAATTTAGTAAGGAAATAAAATGTTTTGAGGCTGGATTTGAAAGTATCGAATGTAGGCTTTTGGCGAAGGGACAGAGGGAGGTCATTCCAGATGGATGGACCACAGACAGAGAAAGAGCCACGGCCAACAGTGGTTTGCTTGAATCTCAATGTTCGGAAGCACAGAATATCCGCAGCTGAACGAAAGGAACAGAATGGAGTATACAGGTGAAGACAGTTGCAGAGATAAGAGGGTGCAGATTTGTGGAGACATTTGAAACAAGAGGGTACAAATCTTGTACTTCACTCTTTGTGAGACAGGGAGCCAATGGAGAGATCGCAAGAGAGGAGTGATGTGTACAGATTTTTTCTTTCTTAGGACTAGTCAAGCTGCAGGGTTTTTTATGCGTTGAAGCCAGTGGATGGACGATGCTGGTAGACCAATGAAAAGAGAATTGCAGTAGTCCAAACGTGAGAGAATAAGAGATGTGACAAGCTTGAATGTTGCATCTGTAGACAGATACTTTCGAATTGCACTTATACGCGTAATCAATAATAGCAGGACTGGCAGGTCAGGGTGATACATTTTTGCATTGAGAGTGTGTTGTCGATAACAACACCTATTTCACAGAGCCGGACAGAGGGACTGATGTATTGACAAATTCTATTAAACTTGTTGAGATGGAGGAAAGTTTATGTTTGGTCGCATTAAGCATGGCTTCAGTTTTATCCGCATTTAACTGTAGCTTTTAACTATACATAACACATTTAACTATACTATACTATACTATACTATACTATACTGTACTGTACAGTACTATACTATAATATATCACACTACACTACACTAAACTATACTATACTACATTATATACATTATACTACACTATACTACACGATACTATACTATACTACAATATACTATACTATACTACATTATACTACACGATACTGTACTATACTATACTATACTACACTATACTGTACTGTACTATACTATACTACACTATACTAGACTAGACTACACTATACTACACGATACTATACTATACTACACTATATTATACTAAACTATACTATACTACATTATACTACACTACACTATAGTATACCATACTATACTACACTACACTAGGCTAAACTGGCCTTTAGTCTACAAAAGCGTTGGCTGGTCAGCAAATCACACGCAGCTGTGAGCCTTTTGTGTTGCCCTGGTCTGTCAGCTTTCTCTCTGTAGTACTCGGTTCTGTGCTGTTCTTCATGGGTATGCAGATGATGATTCTGCAAATGATTTGTGTGTGTGTGTGTTTGTGTGTGTGTGTGTGTGTGTGTGTGTGTGTGTGTGTGTGTGTGTGTGTGTGTGAGGCTGAGGTGTGCTGATGTGTGTGTGTGTGTGAGGCTGACGTGGCTGATGTGTGTGTGTGTGTGTGTGTGTGTGGTGTGTGTGAGCTGAGGTGGGGATGTGTGTGTGTGTGTGTGTGAGGCTGAGGTGGCTGATGTGTGTGTGTGTGTGTGGTGTGTGTGTGTGTGTGTGTGTGTGAGGCTGAGGTGGGGATGTGGTGTGTGGTGTGTGTGAGGCTGAGGGGGCTGATGTGTGTGTGTGTGTGTGTGTGTGAGGCTGAGGTGGGAATGTGTGTGTGTGTGTGAGGCTGAGGTGGGAATGTGTGTGTGTGCGTGTGTGTGTGTGTGTGTGAGGCTGAGGTGGGAATGTGTGTGTGTGTGTGAGGCTGAGGTGGGATGTGTGTGTGTGCGTGTGTGTGTGTGTGCGTGTGTGTGGTGTGTGTGTGTGAGGCTGAGGTGGGGGATTGTGTGTGTGTGTGTGTGTGTGTGTGTGTGTGTGAGGCTGAGGTGGGGATGTGGTGTGTGTGTGTGTGTGTGTGTGTGTGAGGCTGAGGTGGGGGATTGTGTGCGTGCGTGTGTGAGGCTGAGGTGGGGGATGTATGTGTGTGTTGGTGTGGTGTGTGTGTGTGTGCTGAGGCTGATGGTGGCTGATGTGTGGCTGTGTAGTGTGTGTGGTGGTGTGTGTGTGTGTGTGTGTGAGTGTGGGCGTGTTGTGTTGGCGTGTGTGTGTGTGTGTGTGTGTGTGTGTGAGGCTGAGGTGGCTGATGTGTGTGAGTGTGTGTGTGGGGGGGGTGGGGGGGGTGAGGGGGGATAGTGGTGGTGGTGGTGTGGGGGTGGAAAACAGATGTGGTGGGGGGGGAGGTGGGGGGGGGGTGGGGGGTGGGGGGGGGGGGGGGGCGGGGGAGGTTTAGTGGGGGATGTGTGTGTGTTTGATGGGGGAAGGGGGGGGGGGGAGGAAGGTATGTGGGGAGATGTAGGTGGATGATGATGATGATGATGATGATGTGTGTGTGTGTGCGCGCCCGTGTTTGTGTGTGTGTGTGCATGCGTATCCACGTGTGTATGTGTGTGTGTGTGTGCATGCGTGTCCACGTGTGTGTGTGTGTGCGTGCGCGCGTGATATGTTCACGCCATCTTTGTTGTCTGCCCGTGATCTGTGAAATGTGTAACGAGGCCGTATGGCAATATTCTGAGAAAAAAAATGTGGAGAAAGACTGAACCTGGTTATTCACATTCATGCAAAGTCTTGCTTGCTATAAAGTTTATTCTTTGAGTAAAGTTTTACTAACAAATCACACCACCACCCCACCCCCAAAACAAACACAAAAACCAACCAAAGAGAGAAAAAAATCTCTACAAAAATCGCCTTCGCTACGAAAAAAATTGAATACAATTTGTCAAATTGTTAAAACACAGTATACCAATTGGATCTGACACCGGCTCCTCCTTTTTATTTCTGATAAAAATTAACCAAAACGGACTGTTCATCTGCATCTCGAAGCCATAGTATTTTGAAACATACTATACGGGGATGTATACCATGTGAGATTAATAATAATAATAATAATAATAATAATAATAATAACAGCAGTGACAAGCAAACAATAGCAACATCTCTAGACCAACTAGGATCCTTTGGATGCTGGGGGTACTGCTGTTTGTAGTTACAACTTAGGTTCTCAAGTATCAATTCAAATTGAAGAAGAAGAAGAAGAAGAAGAAGAAGAAGAAGAAGAAGAATTGTGATGAAGAAGAATTGCGAAGAAGAAGAAGAATTGCGAAGAAGAAGGAGGAGGAGGAGACGAAAAAGAAGATGAAGATGAATTGCGAAGAAGAAGAAGAAGACGACGACGACGAATGCAAAGAAAAGTAAACCTTTGAAGAAGAAGCAGAAGAAGAGGAACAGAAACAACAACAACTACAGCAGGAAAATGGAAAAAAATAAAAAAAGAGACGAAGAAAGAAGAAGAGCAGCAATAATAAAACGAAGACACGCGCGCACGCATGCACACACGCACTCATGCACACCCCCCCCCCCCTCACTTAACCCCCTCATCCCCCCCCACACACACATAACAAAACAACTTAAATTTCAGCCAAGTGGGTAGTACAGGCCTAATCTTTCAGGCTGGCGAGCGGGAAGAGGCAAAGCATACCAGACCTTCGGGACACTACAAATAATAGCAGCATGCTCCACGGTTTTCCTACCGTCTCCAAAACACATAGTTCTACAGGATTCTGGAGGAGTGCTGTCCAACGCGGTCTTCTTGCTTTGGGAACTAGTGTTCATATTGCTGCCGCTTCTTTCCCTATCAAAACAACTATTAGCAGACGATCTAGCCTAGGCCTAGGGACAGGATAGCCCGGTGGTGAGAGTGATGCGCATTGTGCTCGTGATCTGCTGACCCGGGCTCGAATCTCGTTCAAGAGGATTTTTTTTTTCTCTGGAGTTAACATGAGTGCTGACTCCACTCCCCCTAAAAGTCCTTCGGATGAGACTAGAAACCGAGGTCCCGTGTGTGAACGCACGCAGAACATCTTTGCGTACACGTTAAAACCTGTTCCGATTTTCGTAAAGAGTAGGTCATTGTGTGCTGGTGGGAACGGATGACAACATCGACAAAACTGCATACACACGGGGACTGGATGTTAAAAAAAGCACATTAGTGCTTATTTCATTATCCTCGAAATAAAAGAATGAATGTATGAATGAATGAATGAATGAATAAACATAGTCCACGCAGTCTCTTGGTATCTTTTATTTTATTTGTTCTTTTATTTCGAGTATAATGGAATAAACACTCATGTGGCTTTGTTTTACACCCAGTCCATGTGTGTATGCAGTTTTGTCAATTTTGTCATCCGTTCCCACCAGCACATAATGGCCTACTCTTTCGAAAAGTGGAACGTGTTTTTAACGTGTGTGTGTAAGATGTTGTGCGTGCGTTCGTACACAGGACCTCGGTTTATACTTATAGTCTCATGATAACAACGAGGGGGAGGGGTGTATGTGAGTGAGGGGGAGGGTATGTGTGTGTAGGGGGGGGGGGGGAGGCGTGTGTGTGTGTGTGTGTGTGTGTGTGTGTGTGTGTGTGTGTGTGTGTGTGTGGTGTGTGTGTGTGTGTGTGAGAGAGAGAGAGAGAGAGTGTGTCAAGTCAAGTCAAATTTTTATTTTCAGATGTGTTGTGTATGTGAGTGTGTGAGAGGTTGTGTCAAGTCAAATTTTATTTACAGATATTATTATGTGTGTTGTGTGTGTGTGTGTGTGTGTGTGTGTGTGTGAGAGAGAGAGTGAGAGAGAGAGAGAGAGAGAGAGAGAGAGAGAGAGGAGAGAGAGAGAGAGAGAGAGAGAGAGAGAGAGAGAGAGTGTGTTGTTGTTGTTGACTTCAATTTACGTCTGTTCACTTCTAGTGATATTAGACGATAGAGAGAGAGTGTGTGAGTGTGTGAGTGAGTGTGAGAGTGAGAGTGTGTGTCAAGTCAGATCAAATTTTTATTTCCAGATATGTGCGTGTGTGCGTGCATGTGTGTGTGTGTGTGTGTGTGTGCGCGCGCGCGCGCGTGTGTGTGACACAACCAGTCCACTGTGTTCAGAGTACAGGACTGGCCTGTCTGTCCTTCCTATCCTCTTCGTGTTGAGGTTGCTCCACAGACTGTGCAGGCACGATTTTGCTTCATGGGGGGGAAAAACCAACCACCACCACCACCAACAACCACCACCACCAGCACCACCCCCACCACCACCACCACCACAAACCACCACCACCACCCACCACCACCACCAGCACCAACCCCCACCACCACCACCACCACCAACCACCACCACCACCCACCACCACCACCACTACTACCACCACCAACCACCACCACCAACCACCACCATCAACCACCACCATCACCACCACCACCACCCACACCACACACCACCCACTACCAACCACCACCACCATCACCAACCACCACCCACCATCACCACCACCACCACCACCACCACCAACCACCACCACCATCACCACCACCACCACCACCATCACCACCACCACCACCACCAACCCCACCACCATCACCACCAAACACCACCACCACCACCAACCACCACCACCAACCACCACCACCACCACCACCAACCACCACCACCATCACCACCACCACCACCACCATCACCACCACCACCACCACCATCACCACCACCACCACCACCATCACCACCACCACCACCACCACCATCATCACCACCACCACCACCACCACCACCCATCACCACCACCACCACCACCATCACCACCACCACCACCACCACCATCATCACCACACCACCACCACCAACCACCACCACCACCACCACCAAACCACCACCACCAACCACCACCACCACATCACCAACCACCACCACCACCACCACCAACCACCACCACCACCACCACCAACCACCACCACCAACCACCACCACCACCCACCGTCCCCGCGCTGCCGCTACCACCACCACCACCACCACCACCACCAACCACCAACCCACCACCCCACCATCACCATCACCACCCACCAACAACCACCCACCAAACCCCACCACCACCACCACACCCCACCACCACCACACAACACACCCCACCACCATCACCACCAACCACCACCACCACCAACCACCACCACCCACCACATCACCATCACCACCACCAACAACCCCACCCACCAACCACCACCACCACCACCATCACCACCAACCACCACCACCCACCACCACCACCACCAACCACCACCACCACCAACCACCACCACCACCACCACCACCACCACCACCACCACCCCACCACCAACCACCACCACCACCACTAATCCCCCCCCCCCCCCCCCCCCCCACCATCAAAAAACGTCGCGCAGAGCTGGGTTTATGATTTCTTTGTATGTTTTTATTTTTCCTTCTGTGTTTAAAAAAAAAAAGTTTATTTATTGGATACGACAGACGCTATAGCCCAGTGGTTTAGACCCTTCGTGTTTCAATCCCACGGGTCCATGAAGTCGTGGGTTCGAATCTTGGCAGCGTTTTTTTTGTGAATTCAGTGAGGGGATTTTGTTTTTTTGACGATCTCCCTGGTCAGCTTCAGGCGCAGGCCTGTCAGTGTCTGAATTCCGTTCATGAATAATATACACATGCAGGTGGTCAAAATATGCACGTTAAAGATCTCGTAATTCATGTTAGCGCCCGATGGGTTACGGAAACACGAACATACCCATCATACATCCCCGAAGTCGGAATGTGGATACCTTCATGGTAAGCAAAATCCCCTCAAACAAACCAAAAAACCTGTCGCATACACAAAATCTCAGCATTGGCGAACCTTGGAGCTGGAGCCGAGGAGAGAAAATAAACAGATTGTTGGGTACAGTAGCTGTATGGATCAGACGTTGGATGTCTAATAGTTCCAAAACCACAGGCTGTGGGCACCTAATTGCTTTACGGTAAGGAGAGGTGGCGGGATAGCCTAGTGGTTAGAGTGTTAAGCTTGTGGTCTGACGACTCAGGTCGAGCCATCTTCGAAGTGCCCATTCAATGAGACGTTTTCCCAGGAGTCAACATCAGTACCAACTCCACTCCCTCGAAAGCCCTTCGGATAAGACTATAAACAGATGCCCCCGTATGCAAAAGGCACACAAAAAACATCCAGCACACACGTTAAAACCCACTCTGCCTTTCAGAAGAGTAGGCCATTCATGCCGGTAAGAACAGATGACACAACATTTTTTTTTTTAAACCTTGCATGCAGACTAGTGTCGTGTTTATGTATGTTTGTCCGTTGTGTTCGACGATGACCTCCAAAACAGCAGAGGAGGCAGCTGCTGTTTCGGAAACTGGGCAGAAATTGGATTATAGTGGAGATGCCTTGCCCACAGTACATCCCCACTCTCTCAGCCAAGTGGCATAAGGACAGTCAGCGTTGGAGATGTTCTCAAAGTCCAACTAGCCCCCAGGGCTGCAGCACATAAGGACTGTGCGAGTCAAGCCTCCTAGTCAGAGAGTCATAGTCGATCACTAAAGACTAAGCTGTAAAGTGGAATTCCATGAGTGGGAAAGCCACTGGTCATACAGCCTCTCACTTTGCTGTTGCCTCCAGCGTCAATGGTTTAATCAAGAACTGTGATAAACCCCAGGCTCGTGTTTATATAGAATCCCTAAAGTCGGAATGCGGCTACCTAATAGTGTGATGAAAAATAAAATAAAAGGTAAGGTAAGGGTGTTCCCATAACCTATAACGTCGTAGGGGAGCGAGGCATCAGAGACCTCACTTCTCTAGCAGCCAGCATGTTGAGGGCGGCGCCCATCTCCTCTCCCTCGCTGCTTTACCTTCCCTGACCCTAAAAGAGGGCAGGTACCCATTTACAGCTGGGTGAACTGGGGGACTGCACAGAAGCCAAGGCGCGCAAACGGTCACCCATCTAAGTGGTAACCACGCTGGAGGCTGATTGCAATCGCAAAAATCACACCATTGGTAAATCCCGCAGCTCTAGCCGTTGAACGAAGAAATTAATAATAACGAACCTGTGATTCTAGCTAATCTCCCCGTCTTTATATTCTTGTGTGTATGTAACATTATTCTGGCTCCACTTCATCCATTCATGTGTTCGAATTCGAATCGAAGGAATCACTCTTGCTTTATGCGCGCGTGTGAAGAAAAGGGATTCAAAGGATATCAAAAATATCCGCAAAGATCTGATGAATAAAACATCCATGGTTTATCTTTCTTTCGTAAACAAAAGAAAGCTATATCGAAAATTGGCAATGATGCCATTGACAAAATTTAATGTGAAGAGACTGCCATTTCTTAGAATGAAAGAATGCACATAAAAATGTATTAAAAAAAAAAATTGACAGCGACAAAGAAAATGGCAAAGAATTAAAAGGTGTAAAAAATACAGACTAAACATACACACACACAAACAGAGAGAGAGAGAGAGAGAGAGAGAGAGAGAGAGAGAGAGAGAGAGAGAGAGAGAGAGAGAGAAAAGAGAGAGGGGAGAGAGAGAGAGAGTGAGAGACAGACAGACAGACAGACAGACAAAGAAAAACAGAGAAACAGACATAGAGACTGAAGCAGAAAGATAGAATCAGACACAGAGAGAAAGATACTGAGACCCAAAAAAAAGAAGACAAAAAGCCCTGACAGACAGACTGACAGATAGACAAACAGACACACAGAGGGGCAGTCAGGACGACAAATAGACAGACAGACACAAAGAAAGACAGATAGACAAACACACAGACAGACATACAGACAGACACAAAGACAGATAGACAGACATACAGATACACAGACAGACAGACAGAGTAAGATCGATGTTTTGCATAGCAACAGCAGAAATTCAGACTACGCGTCTTGTTGAGAAAAGAAATATTGCACGGCAGTTAAACTGCTGGAAGATACGGTGTTTTTGTCGTGGATGACACAACCCGCCATTGTGTGCCATCGTCTGCCATTGTGCGTCAGCCAGTATCAAGGCGGCTTGCAAATAGTGACAGTCATCCTCCTCCTACTCCTCAAAGCAATAACAACAACAACAACAACAACGACAGCAACAACAACTACTACTACTACTACTACTACTACTACTACTACTACTACTACTACTGCAACTGCTGCTACTGCTGCTGCTGCTACTACTAACATCATCAACAACAATATTAATAATAACAACAATAACAACACCAACAATAATAATCATTATCACCATTACCATCATCATCAGTATTCATAATGATTATAATATGTATAAAAACTGTGTCGGTTATTGATGTCAGCTAATTGCCAAACCTACACTAACATGTTGTTTATGTTGTAAAATGTTGTGTTGAGATTGCCTTCAGCCATGACAAAGCTCTTAATTAACCTAACAACCTGCACTCTCCTTTAAAGGAGAAAAAATCCCCTTAAGTCGGAGTATGGCTGCCTATATTATCTCTGTGTGTGTTGTGTGTATACGTGTGTGTGATTGTGTGTGTGTGTGTGTGTACCTCTGTGTGTGTGCACGCGCGCGCGCGTGTGTACCTGTGTGTGTGTGTGTGTGTGTGTGTGTGTGTGTGTGCGTGTGTGAGTGCGTGCGCGTGTTTTATTTTACTCATATTTTATAATCAAAATTCATTTATTACGAGGATAATGAATAAGTACTCACGTGCTATTTCATAGACCGTACCCTGTGTGTATGCGGTTTTGTAAATTTTGGTCGTCCATTTCCACCGGCACATCATGACCTACTCTTTCGAAATACGGAACAGGTTTTCATGGGTGTGCAACATGTTGTGCGTATGTTCGCACACGGGATCTCGCTTTATAGTAGTCTCCTCCGAAAGACTTTCGGGGGAATGGAGTCGGCAATGATGTTAATTCTAGGGGAAAATCCCCCTTGTGTGTGTGTGTGTGTGTGTGTGTGTGTGTGTGTGTGTGTATGTGTGTGTGTGCGTGCGTGCGTGCGTGCGTGTGCGTGCGTTCGTGTGTATATGTGTGTGTATTTGTGTGTGTATCAGAGAGTGTGTGTGCATGTGTGCGTGCTTCCGCGCGCTCTTTCGGGGACTGGAGTCAGCAATGATGTCAATTCTAAGGAAAACAAATCCCCTTGTGTGTGTGTGTGTGGTGTGTGTGTGTGTGTGGGTGTGTGGGGTACATGTTTGCGCGCGCGCGTGTGTGTGCATGTGTGTGTATGCGTGCTCGCGTGTATGTATGTCTGTGTGTTTATTTATTTATTTTAATTTTTATTTATTTACTCTTTCATTTCGAGGATAATGGAATAAGCACTCATGTGTTTTTTTTACACATCCAGGTTCCGTGTGTATGGGGTTTTGTACATTTTGTGTGTGTGTGAGGGTGTGTTATTTTGAATCGACTCAAGAAGGAGGCAGAAGAACACCTTGCAGAGGAACAAGCTGGGTTTAGGGCAGGCAGGAGCACAATCGAACAGATTTTTAACTGCCACATCCTGATGGAAAAACATCTTCAACATCAGAGAGACCTGTTCCACAACTTCATCGACTTCAAGAAGGCTTTCGACAGAGTACGGCACGAAGGCCTGTGGCAGGTCCTCAGAATGTTTGGCATTGAAGAAGGACTAGTGCAAACCATTCAAGCACTATACAACACCGCAAGCAGTGCAGTCCTTCTGAACAATCAGGTCGGAGACTACTTCAAAACCACAGTTGGGGTCCGACAAGGATGCCTGTTATCTCCAGTCCTGTTTAATCTGTTCTTGGAAAACATTATGAGAGAGACCCTCCATGACTTCCACTCTACCATCTCCATTGGCGGCAGACCCCTCAACAACTTACGGTTTGCCGATGACATTGACCTATGGGCGGAAGTAACACAGAGCTGCAAGATCTTACGAACAGACTTGAGAACAGAGCTGGAGCATATGGGATGGAGGTGAGCTCGGAGAAAAGTAAAGTACTTGTGAACAGCACGAGCAACGCCACTGCTAAAATTTACATGAACGGCCAACAACTGGAGGAGGTAGACGCTTTTAAATACCTTGGCGCTACACTCACAAAGGACGGGCGATCGACGACAGAAATCAAAGTCAGAATAGCTATGGCAACATCTTTCATGACAAAACTCACCACCATATGGAAAAGTAAAGAGATCAGTTTCCCAATCAAACTAAAGCTCTACAAAGCCCTAATTCAGACGATCCTGCTGTACGGAAGTGAAACCTGGACATTGACTGCTGAAACAGCAAAGCGAATCCAGTCATTCGAAACAAAATGCCATAGAAAACTACTGGGCATATCCTGGAGAGAACGAAAGACCAATGAATTTGTCAAGAGTCAAATAACACGGCTGGCAGGTCCACAGGAACCCCACTCACCATCGTCAAGAAGAAAAAGCTGACATGGTTCGGCCACGTCACCCGCCCCAACACTCTGCCAAAAACAGTACTGCAGGGAACACTCGAAGGTGGCAGAAGGAGGGGAGGACAGAACAAGTCATGGATGGACAACATCAGATAATGGACCAGGATGAATGACTCGGCACTACTGCGCAGAGCCGAGGACCGAGATGGATGGAGGAGGCTTACCACGGCATCGTCTTTCGTGTCTCCTCCACGACCGCCAAGGTCACGGGTCTGATGATGATGATGAGGGTGTGTGTATTATTGGCTATCTTTAAATTTACTCGCAGGTGCGTTTCCCATGGAAAGAGTGGGGAAAAGCTGGGAGGGCAAATCAAGGCCAAAACATCAAGAAGAAGAAGAAGAGAAAGAAGAAGAAGAAGAAGAAGAAGAAAGAAGAAAAGAAGAAGAAGAAGAAGAAGAAGAAGAAGAAGAAGAAGAAGAAGAGGAAGAAGAAGAAGAACAACAACAACAAAGACAAAGACAACAAAATCCCAGACACTTACCATCCAAACCTACTCCCAGTCGTCTTAACATCGTGTGTGAAAAGAGATTTCTGTTTCATGAACGCGACTGATCGCAAACATGGCTTTCCTCAACCAAGCAGTTGTCTTCTTCCAAACGTTAAACGGAAAGCTGTAGTTTAAAAAACAAAAACAACTCTGTTTCATTGGCCTCACAGCTTGCACTCAGAAGGCTTCCCATTCATTCTCATCATTAACTGTCTAATCAATCAATCAGTCAGTCAATCAATCAATCAGTCAATCAGCTGATACGTTGAAAAAAAAACGCTACAGAGGGAGGAGAGTGAGGAGAAGAAGAAGAAAAACAAAACAAAACCGGTCCTGAGAGTTCATTGATTAAATTAATT
>CM054158.1:30546491-30553991 GCA_028751875.1 Rapana venosa
GTGTGTGTGTGTTGTTGTTGTTGTTGTTGTTGTTGTTGTTGTTGTTGTTGCTTCGATTTTTCGACTGTTCACTCAAAGTGATATTAGACGATGTGCGCGTGTGCGCACAGAGCCTCGGTTTGTTATTGTTATTATTATTATTTCTTTGTAAAATTTTGGTCACTGTGGAAACATGAATTGTTAAGTGGTTTTTTTCCTTCACGTAAATACAGATATCTATGTGACCCAGGACTTTTGTTGTTGTCTTTTCTTTGTTATTACTGTTGCTGTCACTGTGTGTGTGTGTTTATGTGTGTGTGTGTGTGTGTGCGCACGCGCACGCTCGCGCACGTGTGTCTGTGTGAGTATTTATTCTTATTCTTATTCTATTCTTTTATATCGAGGATAATGGAACAAGCACTTATTTGCTTTTTTACATCCAGTCCCCGTGTGTATGCGGTTTGTAAATTTTGTCATCTGTTCCCACCGGCACACAATGGCCTACTCTTACGAAAAGCGGAACAGGATTTAACGCGTGCGCAAGATGTTCTGCGTGTGTTCGCACACGGGACCTCGGTTTATAGTCTCATCCTTAGTGTTGTTTACATGCGTGTGTGCACGCACGCGAGGGCATAGCAAGTACCTCCTTCTTTCCACTAGATGACGCTGTGCCACAGAACTTGGTAACCAAACCTCCACCCCCTCCCCTGTCAAATAGTGAATTCCAGCCGTTGACAACTTAACTGCTGCATTCATGATTTGAATCCAGAGTCTTCTTTCTTCTTCATCGAACGATCAAACAGCAACCACCGTTGTCTGTCATCTAAGCGAAAGTGCGTCGCGCTGCCGTTAAACGCCTGACGAGTCAGGCCCAGCGCACCCGACTTCAGCGTGGGAGAGATTTGTTATCTTTTAAGACTTTCTGGGGGAAAAAGGATGCAGGAGAATGGATAAAAAAAAGCAGAAAATAGACAAGAAGGAGGTGGGTGACAGGAAGAGGCAGAAACAAAGGGAGGGATAGAAAGAGGGAATTCCTAGAACAGAATTTCCAGAAGATGGGGGTGCTATTTATACTGGCAGGTTCCCGGCACCCCCCCGGAGGGGGGGGGGGGGGGAGGATTCCGGAATCTAAAGCTTGATGTTTAATAATAATAATAATAATAATAAATGGAATTTATATAGCACTATATCTTGCAAATACAAATGAGAGCGCTTGCATTCAATCCGCTCCTACACATGCAACCAACAATGATTAACAATGTTTTAACAAACTCAAATTACACACACACACACACACACACACACACACACACACACACACACACACACACACACACACACACACACACAGGTTATACATTTATATATATAGTTTAAGACGTTAAGTACAAACCGAATGCAGGCTCTTAATCAATGACAGAGCCTTTGATCACACCTTCAACGCCGTATAAAAATATTCTAACTTTTCTATTAAAAAAAACCCCAACCAAACCCAATCTATCCAGACACAGCAATTTACTTAATTCAATCATTTTAGCTAACAACATAATTTAAAAAAACAACCACACACCCACAAAAACACACACCACTGCTTGCATTTCAAAGCAAAGTAGACGTCGATCTTGTCGACAATGATAACCCCCCAAAAAACTGTAAAGACCCGAAGAACCCAGGCAAGGACTTGGCCCATTGACTTACAGCGAGGCTATTGCTGTTTTCCAAGGTCTCTGAGACGTCCTACAGAATGATGTGGACCGCTGCAAGTTGGTAAGGGTTACATCTTTTCTTCTCTTTTTTTTCGTTCGTTTTTTCCTTTCTGAAGTCTGAGCAATACGTCTGTCTGTTTCGCTAATGGGAGTTTGTAGGGAGCTTCCCTTGGCAGTTCCTGTGGTTCTCTGCTAAAGTGGTCACTTTGTCTACATTCTTCTCTATTACACTCTTTCTCTCTCTGTATGTCTCTGTCTGCCTCTGTCTTCGTGTGTGTGTGTGTGTGTGTGTGTGTGTGTTTTGTGTGTGGTGTGTGTGTGTGTGTGTGCGTGTGCGTGTGTGTGTGTGTGTGTGGTTTTATCAACCTGAAACATAATTTTCGCAAAACTGCACGCGCGCGCGTGTGTGTATGCATATATGTGTGTGTGTGTGTGTGCCTGCGTGCGTGCGTGAAAGGGTGCATCCATATATGTGCGTGTGTATGCATGTATGCGTGCATGCGTGTGCGTGCGTGAGTGTGTGCATGCATATGCGTGTGTGACTCTGTGTGTGTATGCGCGCGCACTTATGTGTGCATGTACGAAGGACAAGCAGTGCTATGGAGTGGAAACCAATGTTAACTTCAGGGAAACAAATCCTTATGGTGGACTCCTTAATCGAGACTCGAACCCACGCTCTTGTGTACCGTTAAGTCACCAAATTGACACTCTAACTACCACGGGGGACGGGATAGCCTAGTGGTTAGAACATTGCGCTCGCAATCTGACGACCCGGGTTCGATTCCCGTTCAAGGCGATATTTTACCCTGGAATTAACATCAGTGCAGACTCCACTCTCCCCAAAGTCCTTCGGATGAGACTATAAACCGAGGTCCCGTGTGCGAACGCACGCAGAACATCTTGCGCACACGTTAAATCCTGTTCCGCTTTTCGTAAGAGTAGGCCATTGTGTGCCGGTGGGAACAGATGACAGAATTTACAAAACCGCATACACACGGGGACTGGATGTAAAAAGCACATAAGTGCTTATTCCATTATCCTCGATATAAAAGAATAAATTAATAATAATAATAATAATAATAATAATAGTAGTAGTAGTAGTAGTAGTAGTAGTAGTAGTAGTAGTAGTAATGATTACAATAATGATAATGATGATCATAATAGTAGTAGTAACAACAAAAATAACAACAAACAATAATAATAATAATAATAATAATGATCATGATATTACGATGATCATGATGATAATAATAAATGAAACTCATAGCGCTATATATTTTACAAACAAATCAAAGCGCTTGCATTCAACCTGTTCTTACACATGCAAGCTATAACAATCAATAGTTTTTAAAAAGTCAAATGTACACATGCACACACATGCACACACGTGCGCGCGCGCACACACACAAACACACACACACACACACACTATTCCGACTACATTGCATAAAAAAACTACCCCTCCAAAAAAAAAACCCAACCAAAAACTAAACAACCCCCCAAAAAACAAACAAAAAACAAAAAAACTCAAACCACACCGATGAACAAATAATAAAACAACAAGAAAATAAGACAATGAAACCAAAAGTGCAAAGAAATGATGAAAATACAAAATGAGAAAATACACAACAATAGCAAAATGAGAGCACGAGGAACATGAGCAGTAATTATTTCAAATCGATGTCTAACTGGAACCAAACAAGAAAAAGTTGATTAAGTCAAAAGAACAAAGACAGAGGAAAAATACTGTGTGATTCAATGTGTCTATATTCTGACCTCCATAAATGAGGGTGATATGCAAGATCACTACCTAACAAAAGCACTATCTAAATGAGCGAGAGAGAGGTTGGACAAAGAATCAGGAATAAAAGGTTTAAAAAAAAAATTGTTTGTGGTTGGGAAAGAAATTATAGCGCAAAAACTAATGTTCGTGTTTAAGAAAATTTAATGATTTCGTTTTTGATCAGAACTGTGTATTGTTTTCCACATACTTCTATACACAAGGATACCGGTGATAATGCAGAGCTCTCATAATACACACACACACACACACACACACACACACACACACACACACACACACACACACACACACACACACACACACACACACACACACACACACACACAAGCACGCACGCACCCCCCCTCACACCCACACACACACGCACCCACAGAGATAGATGTGTGTGAATGCGTGCGTGTGCGTGCGTGCACGTGTGTGTGTCTGTGTGTGTCTGAATGCGTGTGCGTGCATGTGTGCGAGTGTGTGTGTGTGTGCGGATGAAGAAGCAGAGCATGCAAGAAAGAACCAGAATACACAGAAGAATGAACACTGTCTTTCTAGTTTTTGATTCGTTTCTTTCCCTGTTGGCAAAAGCAAAACAAAAAAGCATAGAAGCAGAAGAAACCAAACAACAAAACGACAGGATTGTTTGGTCGTTTGTTTGTTTGTTTGTCTGCCTGTACGGTTTTTGTTTGTTTACTGGATTGTTTATGCAAGGGGTTTTTGTTTTTTAGGTCCTACGTAGCCGTACACTAACAAGCAGAAAATGGCTGCTTTCTTTCTGCTAACTACCAGGTTATCACCATTTGTTTTTTATCAGTCTGACAGCTCTGCTTATACATAGCTCATCATAATCATCATTTCACCAGCATCATCATTATCATCATCATCATCGTCACCATCATTATTATCATTATCGGCATCATCATCATTTCCATCTCCAGCAGCAGCAGCAGCAGCAGCAGCAGCAGCAGCAGCAGCAGCAGCAGCAGCAGCAGCAGCAGCAGCAGCAGCAGCACCACTAACACCACCACCACCACCACCACCACCACCACCATCATCATCATCATCATCGTCATCATCATCATCATCATCATCAATACCATCATCAATATCATCATCATCATCAATATCATCATCAATATCATCATCAATATCATCATCATCATCATCATCATCATCATCATCATCATCATCACCATCGGCATCACCATCATTATCATCAATATCAACATTTAATCCTTTTCTTCTGGTATGTGCTATATCAGGTTGGGTTTTTGTTGTTGTTGTTGTTGTTGTTTTTGGTGGTGGTGGTGGTGGTGGTGGTAGTAGTTGGGGGGGGGGGGGGTCACTTGTTTGGGAGATGTCCAACGTAATGTAGTGGTGATTGCATGCTCCCTGTCTCTATCCTCAGCTTGTATCAAGTTGTACCTTTCGCGTTCAGTGCATTTCTGGACAGAAAGAGTCCAGTGTGCCGCAGTGTACCTATCCTGCTGTTTAAGCACTTGTACTGCGAGTTCAGGGGGACGGGATAGCTCAGTGGTCGGAGCACTCGCTTTCCCCCAGCCAAGTTAAGCAGCGTCGAGCGTGGTTACCAGTTGGATGGGTGACCGTTTGCGCGCCTTGGCTTCAGTACAGTCCCCAAGTTCACCCAGCTGTAAATGGGTACCTGCCCTCTTTAGGGTCAAGGAAGGTAAAGCAGCGAGGGAGAGGAGATGGGCGACGCCCTCAATATGCTGGCCCTAGAGAAGTGAGGTCTCTGACGCCTCGCTCCCCTACCACCTTATAGTCTATGGGACTTCTTTACTTTTACCTTTTACTGCGAGTTCAGCAAAATAGTATACCACCAGCTCTCCCGTGGGGGGATGTCGGGGGGCCTGTCAGTTATAAACAGCATCCCCCACCTCTCGGAAATTCTGTGCTAGCAATTCCTTCTTTTCTATCCCTCTCTGTTTGTCTCGGTCTTGTTTCTTTTCCTTTCTGTCACCCCCTTGTAGTCTGTTTTATGTCCTCTTGGTCCATTCTCCCGCCTTCTTTCAAGAAAAGACCTAAAAGATACAACAACAACAACAACAACTACTACTACTACTACTACTACTACTACTACTACTACTACTACTACTACTACTACTACTACTACTACTACCACTACTATTACTACCACCACCACCACCACCAACCACCACCACCACCACCACCACCACCACCACCACCACCACCACCACCACCACCACCACCACCACCACTACTACTACTACTACTACTACTACTACTACTACTACTACTACTACTACATCTACATGGAATTTATACAGCGCTATATCTTGCCAAAAAACCCACAAATCAAAGCGCTTTCATTCATCCTAGTCTTTCGCATGCAGCCAGTTACAATTAATAGTTGGTATTTTTTACAAATTCAAATGTAAACACACACACACGCACAATTAATAGGATTTTTTTTTTTAGTAATTCCAATGTAAACACACACACGCGCACACGCGTAAGCACGCGCGCGCGCCCACACACACACACACACACACACACACGCGCGCGCGCCCACACACACACACACACACACACACACACACACACACACACACACACACACACATACATACACACGCACACATAAAGGTTGTACACTCCGGCAGGGTAATATGGCGAGGGAGGAGGGTTTGGTTGTTGAGGGTAGGGACACAGACATGAGATAAAACAAGAGGAGAGAATCTTAGGTTTGAAATAAATGTGTCTTTAGGCTGGATTTAAAAGCATCATAAGAAGGCTTTTGGCGAAGAGAGAGAGAGAGAGAGAGAGAGAGAGAGAGAGAGAGAGAGAGAGAGAGAGAGAGAGAGAGAGAGAGAGAGAGAGAGAGAGAGAGGAAGAGAGAGAGAGAAAGAAAGGGGGAGGTCATTCCAGAAATAACGCCGAAGTCGCATACGCTGGGACTGACATGCTGAGAGCTTAATGGCGCTTAACGGTCAGAACCAACGTTCGCTCCCAGTTGAAAAACAAAAAAACAAAATAACAAATCTCCGCAAACAGAAAGTTCAGCGAAAGCTGAAGCCTGTGCCTACATATCACCGATAAATGAAAAAAATCTCACACTCTTATCACTACCTGCCCTGGCTACACATTTTACAGTCTCTTATTTAAAATGTCTTTGGCATGTGACTATAAACCGACGTCCAGTGTGCGAACGCGCGCAGACGATCTTGCCAACACGTTAAAACCCGTTCCGCTTTTCGGAAGTGTAGGCCATGGTGTGCCGGTGGGAATGGATGACAACATTTTATAAAACTGCATACATACGGGGACTGGATGTAAAGAAAAGGTACACGAGCGCTTATTTCATGATCCTCGAAAAAATATTAAAACTATATGTTTATTCAAGCAATTATTATCCCTTGTTCTGGCCTTTGACGGTTTCTCACATCAAAACAATGCAACCAGAAAAAACCCCAACCAACCAAACAAACTGAAACAAAAAACACAAAACATAACAAATAAAAAACACCACCACCACCACCACCACCACCACCACCACCACCACCACAACAAACAACAACAACAACAACAACAAAGCAAGAAACTCCCCAATACAACAAGTGAAGCAGTAACGACGACGACCTCCTGATCAGAAACAATATGCTTTAAAAAAACACACACAAAAAACCCCAAACCCACACAACAACCTTTGCGACATGGCTTTACAAACAGGAAGGACAGATTTCATACCGACGTCAAAGACACTAGCAAACTGTTCGCATGAGCCGCATACACACGGGCACTGGATGTAAAAAAAAACCCACATACATGCTTATTCCATTATCCTCGATATAAAAGAATAAAAAATAAATACAGCAGACGTTCGGTTTCTTTGAAGGTATCTATCTTTCCAGTTGGAAAAAAAAAACAAAGAGAAAGAAAAAGGTTTCATTTCGGACCAATTTCATGACTGTGTGCGGTGGCATTCACTAAGTTCTTTATCTACAAAAGCTTCAGCTTGGCTTGTCCTCTAAGAGAATTATA
>CM054158.1:30558991-30578991 GCA_028751875.1 Rapana venosa
GAAAAGAGGAAATTTGTAAGCACAGGATCTTCAGAAGGTGGAGATGGTATTTATACTGACAGGCACCCAGCATCCCACGGGGGAGCTAAGCGTGTTGCTGCTCTAGTATGTTTGTCCGTCGTGTTCGACGATGACCCCCAAAACAGCAGAGGAGGCAGCTGCTGTTTCGGAAATTGGGGCAGAAATTTGATTATAGTGGAGATGCTTTTCCCACAGTACATCCCCACTCTCTCGGCCAAGTGGGCATAAGGACAGTCAGCGTTGGAGATGTTCTCCAAAGGTCAACTAGCCCCCAGGGCTGCAGCACATAAGGACTGTACGAGTCAAGCCTCCTAGTTAGAGAGTCATAGTCGACCACTAAAGACTAAGCTGTAAAGTGGAATTCCATGAGTGGGAAAGCAAGCCACTGATCATACAGCCTCTCACTTTGCTGTTGCCCCCAGCGTCAATGGTGTAATCAAGAACTGGGGCGATATTTTTCAAAGATCCCCTGTCACCTGTCTCCATCACCGTGAACAACGGTGGGAGTTCCACACCTTGTCAGGAAGGATCGCCAGGTGGATCGTACGCAGGTGGTCTAGAGGTAACGTAACGCGCCTGCCTAGAAAGCGAAAAGTCCGGGTCGGAAGTGTGCGGTGGTTCGAATCCTGTTTGGGCCCGAAACTGCCCTCCCCCCCCCCCCCCCCAATCCATTAGACCGTGAGTGGTGGTCCGACCACTGAGCTATCCCGTCGTATGCCATGCCAAGGGGAAAAAAGGATTAAAGCACTGGTGTGCCTAGATATACGCTCAACTGGAGACTTAGAAAAAGTTTGCATCCTTTGTCCCACCATCACCATCCGTCTTCAAACAATCACTAGGGGATGGAATTGCTTGACGGTTAGAGCGTTGAGCTAGTCATCTAACGGGCAAGGAGGTTCGATCCAGCACTGAGACACCTCGATCAAGGGGATTTTTCCCCTGGAGTTAATAGCATCATACTGACTGCACTCCCCCGAAAGTCCTTTCGGATGACACTACGAAACCGAAATCCAGTATGCAAACGCTCGCATAACATCTTCCGCACGCGTTAAAACATGCTCCGCCTTTCGAATGAGTAAGCCCTTTTCATAGTAAGAATGGATGACAAAACTATTAAAAAAAAATTGCAAGCGCTCCGGTGTCGTGTTTAGATATCACCCCCGAAGATGGAATATGGGTACTTTAATGGTGGGAAGAAAGAGTTGCACACGCAAAATTTCACTATTGGTAAACCTCGGAGCTTTAGCCGAGAAACAACAATCCCACCCCCTCCAACCCCAAACAAAACAAAACAAAACAAACAACCCCAAACAACCCCAACAACAAACAAAACCAATCACCACCGTGATTTCAATCTTCGAGAGTCTTCGAGACACAAAGACTTTTCTTCATGCAAGTGGAAGGTTTTCTGTCTGTGGTCATTGTCAGTGAAATATGACTGTGGGTGATCTGTTCAGCATTCATCTCCTGGCTTCCTGGCCTCCTCTGCTCCCCCCTTTGGCAGGAGAATTTCGCTACATTAATCCAGTGCATGGTTCACAGATCAAAGGCTGAATAGAAGAGTGACGGAGTAATACAAAAATGTCAGCCTCTCTCTCTCTCACACACACATACTAGCACAGGCACAGACAGACACAGACAGACATACAGACGTGTATACAGACAGACACACACACACTGGCGCAGGTACAAGCACAGACATAGACAAACAGACAGACACACGCACATATGCACACAGATACACTGGTACATAAACACAACACACACACAGACACGCTAGCGCACACACACACTGTCTGTCTGAATAGTGGTTAGAGCGTTGATCTCATAATCTAACGACTCAAGTTCAAACCACCATCGACGCACCTGTTTGAGGGAATTTCCCCCTGGAGTTAATATTAGTACAGACTCCACTCTCCCCAAAAGTCATTCGATGAGACTATAAACCAAGGTCCCCTGTGGGTATGCACGCAGAACATCTCACACACAAGTCGAAAACCGGGTCCGCTTTATGGAAACGAGTACGCCATTTCGTGCCCGTAGGAACGAATGACAAAATTAAAACAAGCAACAACAAGCCCGCAAGCACACAAGTGTCGTGTTCAGACAACATCAACACAGTCGGAATGCAGCTGCTGCCTTAACGGTGGAGCAAAAACAGTCGCATGCGCAAAAAATCTCACCATTGGTGAACCTCGGAGCTCTAACCGAGAAACGAAAAAAAAAAATCCACCCAGAAGAAATATAACATAACAAATCCTCATTGCAACAAAGCCAGATAGATATAATTATTACCACCATCAAATTAAAAAAAACAACGACGAGAAAACAAACGAACAAACAAACAAACGAACACACACAAAAAGACTGTGCTGGCTTTCGTAACATTCAACCAACACTCAGTGGTGGGAATCAGAAAACACAGCCATCCCCCGAAGTCGGAATGCAGCTATCTTAATGGTTTGGGGAAGGAGGTGGGGGGGGGGGGGGGGGGGGGGGGGGGGGGAGAGGGCTGGGGGGGGGGGGGAGGGGGGGGGGGAGGAAGGGGAACCAGTCGCATACGCAGAAATTCAACATTGGTGAGCCTCGGAACGCTAGCTGAGAAACAAAAAATATAAAAAAAATAAAAGGAAAAAATGTTGAATACACACCCATCTTCTCTCTTTACCGCAGAAAAGGACCGCGACATCAAACGGTTTGTCCAGACGTTGATAATGACCTCTCCTTATGTCCAAGCCAGTTTGAAGACACACACACACACACACACACTCACACACACACTTACACACACACATCCACACACACGCACATACATGCATGCACACAGACACACACACACAACTGATGTTAAAACCCGTTCCGCTTTTCGAAAGAGTAGGCCATTGTATGCCGGTGGGAACGGATGACAAAATTGACAAAACTGCATACACACGGGGACTGGATGAAAGAAAGCACATCAGTGATTATTCCATTATCCTCGAAATAAAAGAATAAATAAATTTGTTTTGTTGTGTCAAACAAGTCTACACGACTGAAATGGCAATAAGATAGTTTGAATCTGCATCTGAAATCTAAATCTGAATCACTCACACACACGTACACACACACACACACACACACACTCACACACACACACACACACACACACACTCACACACACACACACACACACACACACGCGCGCGCGCGCGCGCGCGCGCAGGGGTGAGGTCAAAACACGGGGAGAAGAATTTTGTACCGAGACTGGTTGATTGTAGGAAGGAAGGAAGGAAGGAAGGAAGCACAGGACACTACTAGAATGGCTGGTTTCTGGGGGAAAAGGTTTTTCTTTTTGAAATTAACGTACTGTCCCGTGTGTGTGTGTGTGTGTGTGTGTGTGTGTGTGTGTGTGTGTGTGTGTGTGTGTGTGTGTGTGTGTGTGTGTGTGTGTGTGTGTGTGTGAGTGAGTGTGTACCAGATCAGAATCAGAATCAGAAAACCTCATTGCCATTAAGTCAGAACAAGACTTATTTGACACCAAACATAATCGTATTCAGCATTTCCTAAAAGATATGGATTCTTAGATTTACGTCATTTGTTTATGCTCTGGCTCTTCTGGAAAAAAAGAATCATGCACATATTTGATCATGTCTAACAGATGGTCCTCGTTGTTGAAAAACTTACATTCTCGTTGTTATTCATGGCATTCATTTATTCATTTTTAACATTAGATCAAAACGTTCTTTCTTAAATCATCCTACAGTTTACAATCATCAGGCAAGTGATACTTGTCTTCTATTTCGTTACACCACTTATATTTTCTTTTTTCCCTCGGCGTATTTGTATATTTCCCTTGTTCTATCATTAATTCACGGGAGCTGGTGAGATATCTACTGAATATGCGCCTATATTTTTTAAATTATTTATTATTTTTATTTGTTCTTTTATATCGAGGATAATGGAATAAGCACTTATGTGCTTTTTTACATCCAGTCCCCGTGTGTATGCGGTTTTTGTAAATTTTGTCATCCGTTCCCACCGGCACACAATGACCTACTCTTACGAAAAGCGGAACAGGATTTAACGTGTGCGCAAGATGTTCTGCGTGCGTTCGCACACGGGGCTTCGGTGTATAGTCTCATCCGAAAGACGTTCCTGGATATCAATAGATATGGCTCCAATGTGCGCCTGCGCACACACGACTCTTGAACATGCTTGCGTGCATGCCAAAAACAAAAATGCGCAAGTTTGTACATGCACATTACTTTCTTTGTCTTCAGACACACAACTCAGTCACAATCAACCAGCAACCATTACAATCATTCTAAACACTTACAGCCCAAAGATCTGCACATGAAGCTGGCAGTGACAAAACAATGTATGTATGTGTGTGTGTGTGTGTGTGTGTGTGTGTGTGTGTGTGTGTGTGTGTGTGTGTGTGTATGTGTGTGTGTGTGTGCGTGTGTGTGTGTCAGAAAGAGAGAGAGTGTATATATTTGTGTGTGTGCGTGCGTGTGTGTGTTTTTAAAAAATTTCATTTGCTTATTTATTTTATTTTAATTTTTTTTATTCTTTTATATCGAGGATAATGGAATAAGCATTTATGTGCTTTTTTACATTCAGTCCCCGTGTGTATGCGGATTTGTGAATTCTGTCATATGTGTGTGTGTGTGTGTGCATTTGCACACGATATCTCAATTTTTAGTCTCATCCGGACTATCTGGGGACTGGAAGCGGCACTGGTGTTAGCTCCAGGAGAAAAATCCCTTTGAACGGGTGTCTTGGTGGTGTCTCGAACCTGGGCTCAAACCCAGGCCGTCAGATCGTGAGCGCAACGCGCAATGTTTTAACCACCAGGCTATCTTATTGGATAAAATGCTTTTGAACTAAATTTTGTAAATTACATGCATAGTGATTTGATTCTAATCAATCGAAACTACAATGATAGTTGTTGAAGTGTTCCCTAAGGTCAGGCCTTGTTTCCTGTTTTGAGTTAGTTGCATGCAATATGTCACACTTTCATGTACCCCTATTGGAGTCTTGAAATAAACCTTGCCTTGCTTTGCTTTGCGTAAGAGTATATTATTATTATTTTTTATACCACTTCAAGTCACGAGATTACTCTGGATGAAATTCGGGCTGCTCTTCCCGGGGAGAGCGTGTCGCCAGAAAAGCAGCGCCACCCTTTTTTTGGGGGGGGAGTGGGGGGGGGGGGGGGGGTTGAAACTGTATTTGTTTCCCTCCGGCTTTTTTCTAACATTTTTGCCAGGGACAACTCTCTTGCTGCCGTGGGTTCTTTTACGTGCGCTGAAAATTTGTGTATCACACGGGACTTCGGTTTATCGTGTCATCCGAAAGACTAGCGCCCAGACCACCACTCATGGTCTAATGGATGGGGGAAAAGTTTCTGGCCCAAACGGGATTCGAACCACCGCACATTTCCGACCCGGACTTTTCGCTTTTTAGACAGGCGCGTTACCTCTAGACCACCGACCCATCATTTTACGTAGTGTAATTAAGTTAAGGTATATTTTTGCGCAGGATAAAGTCTCACTGATGTCACTAGAACACATACTGGCCGCCAATGTCCTTTTCACGAGATCCTGCACTTGAGGACAAGTTCGTTAGCGTGTGCTGGGTTCAGGACAGAATAAAGCATACTTCAAAAACAAGGAGTTCAATGAGTTAGATAGTGTGATAGTACATGAAATCCATTTTTTTCCAGCATTGCTAGTTGTAGGTACATTTCTAAAAATTAAGATTTGCCTTTTCATTACTGTGTGTGTGTGTGTGTGTGTGTGTGTGTGTGTGTGTGTGTGTGACGTGTAAGCGTGTGGCGCGTGCGTGCGTCCCCGTGTAAGTGTGTATGTGTATGCGTGTGTATATATATGTGTATGTGTGTATGTGTATGTTTGTGTGTCTTTATGTGTATGTGTCTGTAAGTGTGTGTATGTATGTGTATGTGTGTTTGTGCGTGCATGTGTGTGTATACAAACATCTGTATACGTATACGCCTGCACATGTCAGTAATGATCAGACATATGAGCATACCAAAAACAAAATGTGAAAGTTTGCACATTGCACATTATTTGATCTCTCTTCTCCAGACACATAACTCACTCACTCGGACATCATCAACCGGCAAATGTCACAATCATTCGAGACACTCAACAGCTAACAATCTGCACAAGAAACTGGCAGCGCCAAAACAAAACACAAATCCCTGAAACAAACCCCTCCACAGATCTGGACCTAAGCCCGTAACTACCGCCTATCCGGGGTCTGTCTTCCCTTGTTACTTTATTTTATTTATTCATTTATTTTATTTTATTTTATTCTTTTATATCGAGGATAATGGAGTAAGCACTCATGTGCTTTTTTTTTTTTACATCCAGTCCCCGTATGTATGTGGATTTTTTCAATTTGTCATCTGTTCCCACCGGCACACAATGGCCTACTCTTCGAAAAGCGGAACAGGATTTAACGTGTGCGCAAGATGTTCTGCGGTGCGTTCGCACTCGGGACCTCGGTTTATAGTCTCATCCGAAGGACTTTTGGGGGAGAGTGGAGTTTGCACCGATGTTAACTCCAGGGGAAAATATCCCCTTGAACGGGAATCGAACCCGGGTTGTCAGATTGCGAGCGCAATGTTCTAACCACTAGGCTATCCCATCCCCCAAACTGAGAGGCTTTGGGTCCAGACGGCAGATCAGACAAAGCTGTGTTGACTCAACACTCTTCAGGACACGTCGCTGAAGCCTACAGTGCCCATACCCACTTGCTGCTTTCAGTCTTAGCGCAATAGTTATGTGTGTACGTCCATCGACACGTACGGAGGAGGCGGGAGATAGCTCAGTGGTCAGAGCTTTCGTTCTTCTTCTTCTTCTTTCTTCTTCTTTCTTTCTTTCATCTGCCGCTGGTGCCTTTCGGCGTCGCGGGGAGACACAGACGTCTGTCTGCAGCAAGGCGGGAGGCTTGATGTAGTGACAGGTCATGGGCTCGCAGGGTGTCAGCCACGGAGTCGCTCCATCGTCTCCTTGGTCTACCTCTGGCTTTCCAGCCATTGTGTTTGGTGGTGTAGGGCTGGTTGGTTGGGCGGCATTCTAGTGAGGTGACCAAACCACCTGATCCTTTGTTGTTCGACATGGTGGAGAATTGAGCTTTCGTTAACTCAGCTAAAGTTGGAGCAGCACTGAGCATGGTTACCATGTGGATGGCGAACTGTTTGCGCGCCTTGGCTTCTGTACAGCCCCTCCCAGTTCACCAAGCTGCAAACGGGTACCTGTATGGTCTTTTAGCTGACACCTTGCTCCCTAATGACCGCATAGGTTATGGGAACACCTTCATCTTTCACCTACCTGCACAAAGGTCGATAAAACTCAAAGCTAAGATTAAAACTGCACTTATAATACAAAGTCCCCGGAGGGGGTATCTGGGTGGGGGGGGGGGGGGGGGGGGGGGGGGGGGTGTCAGTATAAATAGCATCCCCACCTTCTGGACATTCTGTGCTAGGAATTCCCTCTTTTCTATCACTCTTTTTGTTTCTGTTTTGTTTCTTTTTCGTCCTGTCACCTCTTTCTTGTTTATTATTTTTGGTCAATTTTTATCTCCTTTTCCTCCCAGAAAGACTTAGAATATAACAAATCTCTTCCATGCCGAATTCGGATGTGCAGGGCCTGACTTGTCAGGCGCTTAATGGCAGCGCAACGCATTTTCGCTCATATGACAGACAAGGATAGTTGCTGTCTGAGTGCCCGACGAGGGACAGAGACACTACGAATGGTTTATTCAGTTTCAGAGGTTTGGCCATATTCCCACTTTTAAAGGGGCTACACATAATCATCAACAAGAAGAACAACAATTTTATCACAAAGCTAATTTATCGACAACCATTGGAAAACTACAACAAGTAAGCACGCATTTCTTATGTTGCGGAAAAGCAGCAGTTACCTTTTTCGATGCATCATAGATGGCATGCATGGCAAGATTTCTTAAAGTTGTCTCGTGTTTGGTCGACAGAAGACGATTTACCTTAAATCTAGGACGTAAATGTTTATGCATGATAGAGATAGAATAGAATGAAGATATATATAATAGATAATAAATATAATATATTAAGAGAGAGAGAGAGAGAGAGAGAGAGAGAGAGAGAGAGAGAGACAGAGACAGAGACAGAGAGACAGAGACAAACACTCAAACAAATAAACAACCAGACAGACATACAGACAAAAAAAAGTGGGCGGCAGTAAGATCAACAGGTCTTGTTTCTGACAGGGAAAACCACTCGGAAAGTCAGACACAGGGCAGACAGCACAGGCGAGGCGTGTTGACATCATTCTGTCAGTGTCATACTGACAACAGACATGGCTGACACGCTGCAGACGATCGAAACAGCCTTGAGATGCTGGAATGGGGAGACATGCGTACGTACGCTACACTATACTTCCCATATGCAAGCAGCCGCGCATGTACGCATACTAAGCGCGCGTGCACATAATAATAATAATAATAATAAATGGAACTTATATAGCGCTATATATTGCAAAGACAAATCAAAGCGCATGCATTCAACCAAATCTTACACAGTCATGCAATCAATGATAAATAATCAATAGTTTAAACAAACAGATATTACAAACATGGTGCGCTACATGAGAAGGCAATGGCGAAAGGAGACAGCAAGGAGGCGTACCAGACCATCAAGGTACTAACCAAGTCCAAGCAGCCAAAGACCTCCGTTATTGAAGACAAAGAGGGGTCAGTCCTTACAGAGAGCGCCACTATCATGAAGAGATGGACAGAATATTGCAGCGACCTGTACAACTACAAGCTGAAGGCTGATCCGAACAAACTTCACGAGCAAGATCCCAGACCATCAGATCCTGAAAGCACACAGGTGCTGGAGGAAGAGGTAGAAGAAGCAGTAAGATCCCTGAAAGGAGGCAAGTCACCAGGGATTGACAACATCCCGGCTGAGCTCATCAAGAACGGAGGCCCAGAGATGATCAAGGCACTAACAATCATCTGCCAACGCATCTGGACCAGCAAAAAGTGGCCTGAACAGTGGACCCAATCCATCATAGTTCGACTTCCAAAGAAGGGAGACCTGAAGAAGTGCCAAAATTACAGAACAATCAGTCTGATAAGCCATCCAAGCAAAGTTATGCTACGCATTGCCTTGAACAGACTGAAACCACAAGCAGAAGAAATCCTATCAGAAGAACAGGCAGGATTCAGACCAGGTCGAAGCACTGTCGAGCAGATCTTCAACATCAGAATGCTCATAGAGAAGCATCTCCAACATCAGCTACAGCTCTACAACAACTTCATTGACTTCAAGAAGGCCTTCGACCGAGTGTGGCAAGAAGCTCTGTGGCAAGTCATGAGAGACTATAGCTTCGACGAGGACCTGATTCAAGTCATCCAGGCGCTGTATGACAGCTCCCACAGTGCAGTCCTCATGGGTGGAGAAATCGGGGAGTTCTTCCGGACTTCAGTTGGAGTTCGACAAGGCTGCCCGCTATCCCCCGTTCTTTTCAACGTGTTCCTGGAGAACATCATGCAGGAGGCCCTCCTTGACTTCAAGACCACAATCACAATAGGAGGAAGGCCAGTCTGCAATCTTCGATTCGCAGACGATATTGATCTCATGGGCCGCAGTGAAGAAGAACTCCAGGATCTCACCACCAGACTGGAAACATCAGCCAATGCCCACGGTATGGAGATCAGCACGGAAAATAGCAAGATCCTAGTGAACAGTACCACACCGACCACTCCCACCAGCATCAAGATGAGTGGCGAGACACTAGAGGAGGTGGAAACTTTCAAGTACCTTGGAGCAGTCATCACCAAAGAAGGCACGAGCATACAAGAGGTGAAGATCAGACTTGCTGTGGCACTCTCCTCCATGACTAAGCTGGCGAAAGTGTGGAGAAACCACAACATCAGAACCCACACTAAGGTCAGACTCTACAAGGCACTCGTCACATCCATTGCCTTGTACAGCTGTGAAGCATGGACACTTACTGCCGATTTAGAACGTCGCATTCAAGCCTTTGAGATGAAGTGCCTCAGGCGGATCCTGAACATCACCTACAGAGACCGTAAAACCAATGACTACGCCTGGCAGCAGATCGAGGCACTGGCTGGCAAACAAGAACCATTGCTAGATACAGTCAAACGGAGGAAACTGAAATGGTTTGGCCACACAACAAGGCATAACAGCCTGTCAAAGACAGTCCTGCAGGGAATAATAATAATAATGTATGGAATTTATATAGCGCTGAATCTTGTAAAGCAACAAATCAAAGCGCTCAGATTTTATTTCATACCACTTTAAGTCATGGCAGATTTCTCTCCGTGAAATTCGGGCTGCTCTCCCCGGGGAGAGCGGGAGAACGCGTCGCCACTTAGCGCTGCGCCACCCTTTCACCCTTTTTTTTTTCTTTTTTTTTTTTCTGCAGCTGTATTTGTTTCCCTATCAGAGTGGCTTTTTTCTAAGAATTTTGCCAGGGACAACTCTCTTGTTGCCGTGGGTTTTTTTACGTGCGCCAAATAATTACGTGTAACACACGGGACCTCGGTTTATCGTCTCATCCGAAAGACTAGCGCCCAGACCACCACTCATGGTCTAATGGATGGGGGAAAAATTTCCGGTCCAAACGGGGTACGAACCGCCGCACACTTCAGACCCGGACTTTTCGCTTTCTAGACAGACGCGTTACCTCTAGACCACCGATCCACAATGGAATGGTGGAAGGAGCAAGGAGGCAGGGACGACCACGCAAAAGCTGGATATCCAACATCAAGGAGTGGACCGGCCTCACTGTACCAAACCTCCTGAAAGCAGCCCAGGACAGAACCATTTGGCGGTCCACTTGCAGCGTCCGTGCGGGTACCCCAACGGTCGTCCCGACCAAGGGATGAAAGCAGAAGAAAGAAGAAGAAGGTGCGCTACAGACAAAATCTATGAAATATAAGTTCAATAGTCAAATGTTTTTCAAAAAGCACACACACACCACACACACACACACACACACACACACACACACACACACACACACACACACACACTCACAGAGGTCGTATACTTTAGCAGGGTGATAGGACATGGGTTAGTGAGGGTGGGATAGTTCTGATATGAAACAGTAGGGGGGCAATCTTAGGTTTGAAATAAATATGTCTTGAGGCTGGATTTAAAAGTGTCATAACTAGGTTTCTGGCGAAGAGAGAGAGGGAGCTCATTCCAGTTCGATGGACCCGAAATAGAGAAAGAGCGGCGGCCTACAGTGGATTGGTTGAATCTAGGTATTCGTAGGCACAAGGTATCTGCAGCAGAGCGGAGGGAACGTGAAGGAGAGTACAGGTTAAGAAATTCGCAGAGATAGGAGGGTGCAGTTTTGTGGAGACATTTGTAACAAGGATGCACATAATATATAGGCACGCAAGTACTTGCAAACACTACGCATGCACGCTTACGTATACAACGAAAGAGGACATTGAGCGCTGGAACTAATTTATTATTTTTGTTATCGAACATCTTTTGACGACGGAGATGACAATTTTATGGCTGCACCAGAACGAGAGAAAGAGAGGAGAGAGAGAGCAAGAGACAGAGTGACAGAGAGACAGAGACATAGAGACAGACAGACAGAGACAGAGAGAGAGGCAGGAAAATGTACTTTGAATTGATCTCGCAGTTCTGTTTCTTAATGAACTTTTCGAAATATCGACTTCAAAAGAGAATCTCTCTCAAAGTAATTGCACTCTTACATGTGGTAATTATGACAGGATCTGAGAGAGAGAGAGAGAGAGAGAGAGAGAGAGAGAGAGAGAGAGAGGAGAGAGAGAGAAGAGAGAGAGAGAGAGAGAGAGAGAGAGAGAGAGAGAGAGAGAGAGAGAGAGAGAGAGCGCGAGCTTGTGAGGATAACTAGTTCCATTACAGCAGCAAAGAGATACATTTTTCCCCCTTATTTTTACAACATGGATTTCTTCCAAAAGGGTGCACTTCCATGCATTGTTAGGTTACTGCGCAAGCCTAAAGGTTTGGGTTTTTTAAACAATTCTACAATATTTGTTGTCGTCCGAAGATTCTGTTCTTAAACTTTGTTCACACACATCTGTCAAAATTCATGTTCATAGTCATCAAGATGCTGTAGTTTAATTGCCTGCGCTTGTTTCGTCTCAGCTACAGATTGTTACAGGCCCCACGCAACCAATCAAGCAACCAGCCAGCCAACCAAGCAACCAGCCAGCCAACCAGTCAACCAACCAAGCAACCAGCCAACCAACCAAGCAACCAACTAGGCAAACAGCCGGCCAACCAATCAAGTAAATCAGCCAATCATCTACCCACCCCCCGACCCACCTATCGAGCTAACCATCCAACCAACCGCATAAACAACAACAAAAAAGTTAGGTACAACTCTTTCCTGTTACTGTTTGTTACAGGAAAAAGTGGTTAAAAAAACAGAGAAATATCCCCTCTTGATGTGCACTGAAAGTCCTCCTCCAAGCTACCCGCTTTGCAGCAGACAGACACATATCTCCCCGCGACGCCACAGAGTACAAGCGGAAGGAAAAGGTAAAGTAAAAGTAAGTAAGATGTGCACATTTTCTGTTTCTTGGCTACAGCCCTCATATTCACCAATGGCGAGGTTTTGCGTGTTCGAACGTTTTTGACCACTATTAAGGTAGCCGCTTTCCGGTTTCGGGGGAGGATGTCTAACCACAACACCAGTGAGCTACGCAATAGTCTACTCTTCTGAAAGGCGGAACGGGTTCACCATGTGCCCAAGATGTTCTGCGGGCGTGTGCATTTAGGATCTTGATTTATAGTCTCCTGCGAATGACTTTAATTAAGGGGGAGTAGAGTCGGTACTGATGTTAACTTCAGGGGCCTTAGTGGTGGCTAGAATCCGGGCCGTCAGATCACGAGGGCGATGCTCTAACCACCAGGCTATCCCGCCCCCAGCTTTTAGTTATAATTCTTCCCCTGCCAATAGCGCTGGTCACAGAACGAAGACAGTACACATTTTCTTGGTTCAGTCAGCAATATGTTATTGCCACTAAGCGATTTCAGTTTCTCTGCACACATTATAATAATAATGACAGCAGCGGAGACATTATGGCTTTCCTTTGGTCTTTGAGCCGTTTTTTCAGTATTTTTGTGAGACTCCAATCCAATCCAATCGTGTCATTTACAGCCCCACCGACTACAGAGGTCGTAGCAGGGCTGTCATCTCGTCAATTTTAAAATCTCAGATTAAAGCTGTTCCCTTTTTTTGTTTTTTGTTGTTTTTGTTTTGTTTAATGTCTTTTCACTACATGGTGATTTAGACACACCCACATTCATACCAAAGTACCTATTATTACATACCCTATCTCTCTCTCTATCTCTCTCCTTTTCTTTCCCTTAACACACACACACACACACACACACACACACACACACACACACACACACACACACACACACACACACACACACACACACACATATCTATCTATCTATCTGTCCCGTAGTCCGACGACCGTGGGGGCACCCTCAAAGACTCAACAATCAGTTCCCTCCATTCCTCTCTCTGTTCTGCCTTTCTCAGGGTTTTGTTGAGTTCTAGGCCTGTCCATTCGCTGATGTTATCCTCCCAGCTCTTCCTTGGTCTGCCTCTCCTTCTTCCTCCTTGGACAGTGCCTTGTAAAATTGTCTTTGCAAGTCCTTTGGATACATATATATATATCATATATATATATATATATATATATATATATATATATATATATATATATATATATATATATATATATAATATATATATATAATATAATAATGACAATAATGGTCTGACAGGAGAAGAATATATGACTTCAGCAACTGACATTATGAATTGCTGAGAGTCATATAAAACTTCTTGACTAGTGGCATATTTCTTATGAATATCTAAACCTCTTCTTTTATACATGTCAAAAAGAATTGGGCAATCAAACAATAAATGGTGGATTGAAAGGGGAATAGAACAACAGCATGCTACATTTTTGGAATATTTAGTATTCCATGCATTTAATCTCAGTTTATGTATTAGAATGTCTAATTTCCGTGGGCAAGGAAACTGCTGATAATCGTTTTAAAAATATAATCTTTGAATGCATGCATTTCATTAACTTAGAATGAATTTCATAAGAGGACAATGCGAGACTAGAAGTAAACACTTCAGTACTATATTCAGAGGCACCTTGTTTTGCCAATGAATCAACCAGCTCATCTGTTCCCTTACACGCCTTAAAATGTGTATAAACAAACTAAGCATTAAAAAAATGTAGTTGTCGCCACCTGCCCTGTTGCTAGCATTGTAAACACAAAGATGATGTCACATTTCTTGTCATTTAACTGACTGCTTTTACTACTGGTACATATATCTCTGGGCTAACTCTCTGTGGTCTTTCGATTCTTACACTCTTTACCATCAATAAGGGGATTGAATGATATTTTTAAAAAAAGTTGATGCCATGTTGTTCTCCAGCTGGCTTGATGGTTAATAACAACGAGGATGATGCAATGATTCTGCTATGGAAGTGCATGTACTTTGAGACTACTTTACAAGACTGTACTTTATGCTTACTCTCATAGTATATCCCGGCGTCAACCAGGCCCGAGAGACACAGTCACTTGCAGTGTCGGTCAGGTAATTTGAACATCACTCTCAGAAAAGTATCGTAAAGGGGATGAAGTTCGATTATGTGGTCCAAGTTGTTTTTTTTCCCGATTAGCCCATAGCACACTCACTCTAAGTGCAGACTCCACTCTCCCCAAAAGTGCTTCGGATGAGACTATAAACCGAGGCCCGGTGTGCGAACGCACGCAGAACATCTTGCGCACATGTTAAATCCTGTTCCGCTTTTCGTAAGAGTAGGCCATTGTGTGCCGGTGGGAACAGATGGCAGCAATGACAAAACCGCACACACACGGGGACTGGATGTAAAAAACCACATAAGTGCTTATTCCATTATCCTCGATATAAAAGAATAAAATTTAAAAAAATAAAAAAAGAGCTGGCCGGAGTCCGAAAAAAAAATCCCAATGACTCATGGGATTCGAACCAGTAACCTTCAAGTAACCCGTAACCCAAGATGCTAACCATGGCGGCAGGTAGCAATGATGGTGTCTGTCAGTCTCTGCCTACACAAAGGATAAAACTGCTCCTAGTGGCTGTCTCTTGGTGTTGTCTGGTCACTGTGTCAGTGGGGCTCGTTCGTAATCAGCGCTATTATCCCTAGTGTTGCGTTGCCTCTCAGTTGTAAGCTCTAGGTGTGGTAGCACAAAGAGAGAGAGGGAGAGAGAGAGAGAGAGAGAGAGAGAGAGAGAGAGAGAGAGAGAGAGAGAGAGAGAGAGAGAGAGAGAGAGAGAGAACTCTAAACTCTGAACTCTGAAATAATTTAATTTACATTAATCGGCGTTAGGCCACAATACGCTTTAAGTGTCAAAGATGGAAGATGCACAGAGAGAGAGAGAGGAGAGAGAGAGAGAGAGAGAGAGAGAGAGAGAGAGAGAGAGAGAAAAGAGAGAGAGAGAGGAGAGAGAGAGGAGAGAGAGAGGAGAGAGAGAGAGAGAGAGAGAGAGATGTCCATTATGTAGCTTTAAACGCTAGCAATTTCCAACAATGCTTGAAAATAATCTGTCAGTAATTCTGTTGAAACACGATTAAAGCACATCTGTGTCAAAACAGGATTTTTAACGGACTTACATGCAGAAAAAAAGATGAGAGACCATTAAGTGATCACAGGCTTCTTTGACTTACAGATCTCATTTCACACACACACAAACACACACGCACGCACGCGCGCGCGCGCACACACACAACACAAAACACAACAACAACACAACAAAATAACGCACAACACATTCCTCCCCCTCTACACCCCCACCCCTCTCTCTCTTGAATGCATACATAGATTTTGTAAACACACACACACACACACACACACACACACACACACACACACACACACACCACAACACACACGCAGAGTTTTGCCGAATCAAGTAACTACAGTGCTCTGTACTTCCTACACTTCTTCCCACTATTGCAACTTCCTATATTTCTTCCCACTATCGTAACTTTTCATTGCCCGGGTAACTTCACTCGGCAGTTCTGCGTAGCGGGTGCGCTGTGTCCTAACTGGGTTGGACAGTAAGGAGAGGTCATTATCAATGTCTGGTCAAGCCTTGGATCTCGCGGTCATTTTCTGCTGGAACCTGAGAAGGGGGGAGTGTCTTCTGACTCGACACACGCTGAATGTAGGTGAAGCTGCAGTCATTATTTTTGTATACAGTTTTTGTTCGCCTCTCTCTGTTTCTCTCTCTGTCTCTAACTCTGTGTGTGTGTGTGTGTGTGTGTGTGTGTGTGTGTGTGTGTGTGTGTGTGTGTGTGTTGTGTGTTGTTTGTGTGTGTGTGTGTGTGTGTGGTGTCTCTGCCTGTGTGTGGTCTCTGTCTGTCTTGTTTGTCTTTATGTATATATTTATTATATATATTATATATATATATATACATATATACAATATATATAATATATATATATATATTCTGGGATGGTGGTAGGGGGAGGCTGAGGATTTACTTTTGAAGACTATCTGGGAGGGTTGGTTTTTCCTGTTTGCTTGTTTGTTGTTGTTGCTGCTGCTACTGTTGTTGTTGTTGTATATTGGGCGATCCATAACTTACCATCTGTAAGGTCACCCAGAACATGACACCCTGCACTGCCTCAATCATCATGCCTGAGAATCATCGTGGAACTGTTTGTTGTTGCTGCCGCTACTGCTGCTGCTACTGTTGTTGTTGTTGTACATGGTCTCATGTTCTGTCTGTCTGTCTGTCTGTCTGTATGTCTCTCTCTCTCTTTCTGGGATGGTGGTAGGGGCAGGCTGACAATTTACTTTTGAAGACTATCTGGTAGGGTTGGTTTTTCTGTTTTGCTTGTTTGTTGTTGCTACTGCTACTGTTGCTGTTGTTTTTGTGGTATATGAGCGATCCACAACTTACCATCTGGAAGGTCACCCAGAACATAACACCCTGCACTGCCTCAATCATTATGCCTGAGAATCATCGTGGAACTGTTAGTACACACTGAATGAGGTTTGCGTGCTTGGCTTGCTGCTGCTCTTGTTGTTGTTGTATATGGGCGATCCATAACTTACCATCTGGATGGTCACCCAGAACATAACACCCTGCACTGCCTCAATCATCATGCCTGAGAATCATCGTGGAACTGTTTGTTGTTGCTGCCGCTACTGCTGCTGCTGCTGCTCTTGTTGTTGTTGTTGTTGTACATGATCTCATGTTCTGTCTGTCTGTCTGTCTGTCTCTCCTCTCTCTCTCTCTTTCTGGGATGGTGGTAAGGGCAGGCTGACTATTTACCTTTGAAGACTATCTGGTAGGGTTGGTTTGTCTGTTTTGCTTGTTTGTTGTTGTTGCTGCTGATACTGCTACTACTGTTGTTGTTGTTGTTGTTGTATATTTGGCGATCCATAACTTACCATCTGGAAGGTCACCCAGAACATAACACCCTGCACTACCTCAATCATCATGCCTGAGAATCATCGTGGGACTGCTAGTACACACTGAATGAGGTTTGGGTGCTTGGCTGTTTTGAAGGTAATCTACCGTATAATAATAATAATAATAATAATAACAATAATAATAATAATAATAATAATAATAATAACAACAACAACAATATAGACGGCTTCAGTCTGATTTCAGATGATTTTTTCTGTCTTCTGTAATGGACAGTACAGATTATTACACTATGAGCTTTTCATGGCTGACAGCAAACTCTATGTGACAATGACACATTCTTTCTATTTCGAGGATAATGAATAAGCACCCATGTGCTTTTTTACATCCAGTCCCCGCCCTTAGGAATATATATAAGAGAGAGAGAGAGAGAGAGAGAGAGAGGAGAGAGAGAGAGACAGACAGACAGACAGAGACAGTGTGTGTGTGTGTGTGTGTGTGTGTGTGTGTGTGTGTGTGTGTGTGTGTGTGTGTGTGTGTGTGTGTGTGTTGGGTGGAATTGAACCTAAGACTGTTCGAGTTGTTTGTCCACCTGCTGGACTAGACGCTCAACTTTGAACCATGGCAGTAGATTTTATGTAGGCCTTGGTATCTTGCTTGCATCATGAGCTGGGGAAAACCTAGGCGAAAAGTTTGATTTGATTAGATTTATTTTCTTTTCATCGCGCAAAACGCCTACACATCACTGTAATTGTATATTATGTCATTTTCTCAGTTGGAACCATATACAATAACTACCGATTCATATCACCGTAATCTTCTAACCTGATCCTGGTAATAATTATCCTAACGGGTACAAACAGAATACAGTCAGCAAACCGCTGCCTTTATCCTGTTAAGATTTGACGCACAAATGATATACCCATAAATGATCCGAAAGGAAGCTTTTCACGGGGAAAAGGTCAACGCTGAACGGTTGAACACAGTGCTTTACTAAAAATAAATATACCCACGCCGAAGTCGGATGCGCTGGGCCTTGATTTGTTAGGCGCTTAACGGCAGCGCAGCGCAACGTATTCCCACTCATATGTCCGACAACAATAGTTGCTGTCTCAGCTTTTGAAGAAGAAGAAGAAGAGGAATGGATGATTGGTTTCTTTCAGGCAGCTTTCCAGCTGAACTATTTGCAGAAACTGTAAACATGCTTAAACAGTTGACCTCCACCGTGACATTTTTAGGAGTTATTTATTCTACAAAGCATGACTGGTCTTTGAATCGTATGATAGTGTGAAGCTGTTGTGCCTGGTATCCGTCGTAGTCTTTGTGCCCACACACATTTCTCAAGAAAAATATTCTGTCTGTCTGTCTGTAAGTCTGTTTATCTCTTTTTCTTTCTACCTCCCTAGCCCCTTTCTCACGCGTGTGCGTGCGTGCGTGCATGCGTGCGTGCGTGTGTGTGTGTGTGTGTGTGTGTGTGTGTGTGTGTGTGTGTGTCTAGGTGTGACCTTTTCATTGTTGTGTCTGCTTCTCGATCTTTGATTTCTGACCCGTGAGCTGGACTAATGCAATCTAGCAAAATGTCCATGAAAGGGGTAGAGAAGGCAGGAGAAGAAAACTTATGAAAAGAAATATCCAAAACAAATAGCAACCCACGGTTACAATCAATCAGCAACAGCAACAAAAGGGCAACGTCTAAACTTTCCAGTCCTTGATTCTCGTGGAGTCATAGATTGGAATCATGATGGTGTGTGGTGGATTGAGAGTACAGATTTTTTACCCCTACAATCAACACTTCTACGTACAGATTTTCCAAAGCTGTAATCCTTTATCTTGTGTAAAAGGTAAAGGTGTCCCATAACCTATAAGATCGTAGGGTAGCGAGGTGTCAGAGACCTCACTTCTCAAGAGGCCAGCATATTGAGGGCGAGGCCCATCCTCTCTTCCTCGCTGCTTTACCTTCCCTAACCCTAAAGAGGCAGGTAGTCATTTACAACTGGGTGAACTGGGGGAACTGTACTGAAGCCAAGGCGCACCAAACAGACACCCATTGAAAAGGCAACCACGCTCAATGCTTCGAATGCTCTGACCACTGGGGAAAGCGAGTAGTCTGACCAGTGAGCTGTCCCGTCCCCAAAAGGTATGCAGAAGATGAAATATGCGTAGCACGTAGCAGAGAAATGCTTCTGCCAGCGTTGTTGGCATTTGCTGTATTATGGAAGTTTAAACACACTGGGCATGCACAATCATGACAAAAGTAGCTGACATATTTTTTAAAGAATCGGAATGTGAGATATCGTTCCATGTTGTTATCCAATCCCTACAATATATACATGCTAAAAGAAGGCATGTCCTGAAAACCGTTGGACGACTGTTTCTTAAGCACGACTTAAATTATTAGGTACTGGAATACAAATCCATCTATTCAAAATTTTAATTTACAAGGAAAACCAATTGAACAATTCCCGTTTAAAATTAATTAGTCCGCATTAG
>CM054158.1:30583991-30586491 GCA_028751875.1 Rapana venosa
CCCCCCTCTCTCTCTCCCCCCTCAACCTCTTTTCTCTCCCCCTTTCTATCTCCTCCTTCTCCTCTTCTCTCTCCTCCTCCTCCCCCTCTTCTCTCTCTCTCTCTCCATTTTTAAGTTTTAGACCTTCATGCCTCTGTTTCTCTACTTCCGTCTCTCCATCCTTTGACATAATTGTATCTTCTTTCATCCTTTCTGCTATTCTTTTTTTTTTTTAAACCATGTTTTCTGTCTGTATACTTGTTTCATCGTACTTGCTTGTCGTAAGCTTATTTTCGATCCTGGGCTAGAGCTCCGAGGTTTTCACCAATAGTGAGATTTTACGTACGCAACCGCTTTTGCCCATCATAAAGGTAGCCTCATTCCAGATTCGGGGAAAAGCGGAACAGGATTTAACGTGTGCGCAAGATGTTCTGCGTGCGTTCGCACACGGGACCCTCGGTTTATAGCCTCATCCGAAGGACTGTCTGATGAGGGAGAGGAGTCGGCACTGATGATGAGAAGGAAGGTGGCAGGATGGTTAAGACGTTTGGCTGCCAACAAGTAAACCGTGAGGTTCTGGGTTCGATTCCCAGCCTCGCCCTTTCTTCCCAGTTTGACCAAAAAATCGAACCGAATGTCAAAGTCCTTCGGATGATACTATAAACCGAGGCCCCGTGTGCGAACGCATGCAGAACATCTTGCGCATACGTTAAATCCTGTTCCGCTTTTCGAAAGAGTAGGCCATTGTGTGCCGGTGGGAACAGATGACAAACTTTACAAAACCACATACACACGGGGACTGGATGTAATAAAAAGCACGTGAGTGCTTATTCCATTATCCTCAACAACGAAAAAGAGCGCTTTGATTTGTTGCTTTACAAGATTCAACGCTATATAAATTCCATACATTCTTCTTGTTCTTGTTCTTGTTGTTGTTGTTCTTGTTCTTCTTCTTCTTATGTTAACTCCAGGTAAAATATCACCTTGAACGGGATTCGAACCCAGGTCATGAAGGTAGCTTCATTCCGACTTCGGGGGGCGGGGGGGGGGGGGGGGGGGGGTGGTGTAGGGTCAAAACACGACACCAGTGTGCATGCATTTAAAATATAACCTGTCATCCATTCCTTACCAACACGCAATGGCCTACTCTTCCGATAGATGGAACGACTTTTAACGTGCGCGCAAGATGTTCAGCGCGAGTTCGCACACGGGCACCTCGGCTTATAGTCTCATCCGAAGGACTTTCGGGGGAGGTAGAGTTGATACTGATGGTAACTCTAGGGGGTAAAATATCTTTGAGCGGGTGCCTCGGTGGTGGCTCGAACCCGGGCCGTCAGATCGCTAGCTCAACGGTTTAACCACCAGGTTATTCTCTCTCTCTCTCTCTCTCTCTCTCTCTCTCTCTCTCTCTCTCTCTCTCTCTCTCTCTCTCTCTCTCTCTCTCTCTCTCTTTCCTCCTCTTCATAGTTACAGTTTTCTACTTTTTTGTGTCTTCCAAATGTTCCACAAAGCTCTTCTGCTACTTTTGTTGTTATAATAAAAAACGATGCACTGTCAAAGAATGCGAAAACAAACAGTAGGTTTAACTATTACATAAGATATGTAATCAGGTTTGAATCTTAATCCGTTGATAATTTATTTTTACTGTAACACTCCTGTATGTTTAACACAAAATGACTGCCTTAAAAGAATAGAAACTGTATTAAACAATATGCCACACAACTGAAAAAACAAAACCAAGAAATAAACAACAAAGGAGAAAACAAAGAAACAAAAATGACGAAAGCTCTAATCATGAGTTCTCCAACAGAACTGCCCTCAGGCTTTTAGAAAGCATTGGGAGTGGGTTTTCGTTTACTTTTTTCAAAATAAGGTTTTTGTGTATTCTTAATCATAGTTGTTATAACATGTACAGATTGGATAAAGTCGTATTTTTGAAGAAGAATCTTTAACAAGCGTTTGGGGTTTTTTCCTCTGCGTGTGTATGTGTGAGCGTGTGTGTATGTTTGTGTGTGTGTGTGTGTGTGTGTGTGTGTGTGTGTGTGCGCGCGTGCGCGTGTGTTTGTTTGTGTGTGTGTAATACTACTACTACTACTACTACTACTACTACTAATAGTAATAATAATAATAAATGGAATTTATATAGAGCTATATCTTGCAGAGACAAATCAAAGCGCTTGCACTCAACTCATTCTTACACAGTAATACAACCAGTGAAAAGTAATAGTTCCATCAAGTCCAAATGTGCACACACGCACGCGCGCACACACACACACACACACACACACACACACACACACACACACACACACACACACACACACACACACACAGAGGTCACACACCCTGGCAGGGCAATAGAATCTTGGCTGTTGAAGGCAGGGAAAAACTATGAGATGAGGCAGGAGAGGAAAATCTTAGGTTTGAAATAAATATGTCTTGAGACTGGATTTAAAAGTGTCATAAGAAGGCTTTTGGCGGAGAGAGAGAGGGAGATCATTCCACATCAATGGACCAGAAA
>CM054158.1:30598991-30631491 GCA_028751875.1 Rapana venosa
GCCATGTGATTTCAGAATTTGAGTGCCATCAATTCTGATCTTTTAACGTGAAGATTTGCTGTTGCCACTTATCATTAAGCTGGCTTTCTGCGCCAAACATGAATTTGATATGACAAACGTGTGCAGCTTCCTACAGCACAGCAATCAATCGTAATGCCTTTAATCCCATCTGCTGAACATTTGTTATTTACAGGTGGCTGGACAATATCAAGCCTGTGCTGTAGCCACTAATACTGTGAACAAAAGAAAATAACACACACAAACAAACACACACACACACACACACACACACACACACACACGCGCGCGCGCGCGTATGGGAGACTGGATAGCCTAGTGGTCAGAACATTGCGCTCGCAATCTGACGACCAGGGTTCGAATCTAGTTCAAGGGGATTTTCCCTCTGGAGTTAACATTAGTGCAGACTCCAATCTCCCCTTACGTACTTCGGATGAGACTATAAAGCGACGCCCCGTGTGCGAACTAACGCAGAACATCTTGCACACACGTTAAATACTGTTTCGCTTTGCGAAAGAGTAGGCCATTGTGTGCCTGTGGGAACAGATGACAAAACTGACAATACCGCATACACACAGGGACTGGATGTAAAAACAGCACATGAGTGCTTATTCAATTATCCTCGATATAAAAATGTATAAAAGAATAAATTAACATAAAATAATAAATAAATAAATAAATAAACACACCTGCACTCACTCACATTTTTTACTAATATCTCTTTTATCTCAAAAGACGTTAAATTAAAGGGCACACACAACTACACAGACACAGACACACAGACACACAGACACACACACACACTGGTATCGATAAAGAAGCACAAAAGAAAAATCAAACTATAAAGGTAAAATCCAATATTAGGCTGTTTATATCACATAATACATTTTCTCACAGTAACATTCTCTATCTCTCTCTCTCTCTTCTCTCTCTCATCCTTATAGAAGGTAAAATTAAAGGTGACCCATAACCTATGTGGTCGTAGGGTATCGAGGCATCAGAGACCTTAGCCTCTCCTGGGGCCAGCATATTGAGGACGGCGCCCATCTCCTCTTCCTCGCTGCTTTACCTTCCCTGACACTGAAGAGGGCAGGTACCCATTTACAGCTGAGCGAACTGGGGAACTGTACTGAAGCCAAGGCGCGCAAGCGGTCACCCGTCCACTTGGTAACCACGTTCAATGCTGCTTAACCTTACTTAGCTTGGGGAAAGCTCTGACCACTGAGCTATCTCGTGCCCTGTCCGTGACGGTTATTATATAACCATCATTATCTTTGTGTTATGATTACCCCCATCTCCCTCTTTCTTTGTGTCTGTCTGAAGGTCTGTCTGCCTGTATGGTATCTCCCTAGCCCTCCCTGCCTCACCCTTTTTCTCTTTATCCTCACTTTCTTCTCCACCTGGAATATTACCAAAACAATGCATATACACTAGATTTAAGATAGTATAATAATTATGAATATAGGACAATAAAGTCCCAAAGCTGTACAACCGCAGAATATATTACACATTTATAGACGTACGTGTCCAGTCCTCAAAAGAAGTGTTCCAACATTTCCAAGCTTGTGTCGGCCTCTCACTCAACACTATGTCACTCCATCACCTGCCATGACCTGTCTTATAAGGACTATGGAATTTATCAATCGAATCAGTGTGCCAAGAGGTGATGAAAGCTGGGCCAAAGAAACCCTTCCTAGCTGCTGTAAAGAAGAGGAAGTTGGCAATACTTGGTCATGCCATATATCACAGCTCTCTTGCCAAGCCGACCTTAGTGAATAAGTTTTCAGCGTCTGCGTCTCTTGCAAAGACTTTCCTGTAGGGGACACTTGAGGGAGGAAGGCATAGGGGCAGACAGGAGAAGCGTTGGACAAAGAACGTGTAGGAACGGACCGACCTTGACATGGCAACGGTACTGCGAAAAGCTGAATGTAGAAGATTGTCGACCAACGCGTCCAGTGTCTATCCCAGTGACCATCTAGGTCAAGGGTCTGATGCTGCTGCTGCTAAGTTTATTTACATCTTGTTCCCCTCCCCTACACATCTTTTGCACTTATAATGTTCGGTTTTTTGGCCTCAACTTGCGCCTATGAGTATAAGGACATTATGCATCCAAAGACAGTCATGGGTTATTGTTTTAGGTACTGTCCTCTTGTTTAAGAACTTTGAAGCATTATTATATAATCAACCTTACCTTCGTCATATGCATTATGATTATTCCCATCTTTCTTTCTTTCTTTCTTTCTTCGTGTCCGTCAGAAGGTCTGTGTGCCTGTATGATATCTCCCTAGCCCTCCATTGCCAGTGTCATAACTTCAATGGCTGAAAATTTAAAAAATGAAAGATTTAAAAGCACGAAGTTTACTGCTACTTGATCAACCCTTTCAGGTAAACGAGGCGTTTTTCCCCTATCTTTTGGAGTGCAAAACTGCTGTGTTTAATACGACTTAAAAAGAATTCTCAGCTTTCCTTTTAACCACCACCACAAAGTATTCGACTAAAATATAGAGATTTTTTGGAAGGGAAGCAATGATCCCTTCTTGTGCCTCTCTGTGTGAAGAAAACACGAGTCTTATGCTCCACTATTCCTGAAAGAGAAAAAAATATTACTGGTTCTTACCACATCCTGCTCCACTTACAAGTATTTCTGTACTCGTTGAGCAGTTCCTCTGTTCCAGCATTATTTCACATAGTAGCTGCTCTTTAGACTAAATTCGCGAAACGTGTGGTGAGGACGAAGCACGAGCTGTACCAGACTAACTCCTGTCTTCCGATCTGAAGGCACAACGTAGGATTGTTGGTCCATGAAGACTGGCTTCTGATCACGACCAAGACATTGCTGAGTCCCTGTGATGGTGGACAAAGGGGACAAAGAATCCAGTGATGGGAAAATTCTGGGCACGCGCTCACTGATCAAGCGATGGGCAGTCTCCCATGGCCCAGACAAGTTGGATTAGCTAGTGCTTTTCAGATCTGAATGCTTCCCGGCAGTCTGCCCTAAGTCTCTTCCACTACTTTTTTTTTCTTTTGTACTTTTCTATCAGTACTGCTGCTGCTTCATCTAGCGCCACTGCTGCTGCTAGTATGCTATTACTACTGCTGATTCTTCTATCACTACTGCTACAACTTCTATTGTTACATTTACTGTTGCATGGGCAACTTCTACTATTACTTCCGCTATATGGTCCTGCTGCTACTATTATTTCCACTACTACAGCTGCTGCTATTGCTGCTGCTACTGCTACTTCTAATACTGCTACTATGATTATTACTGCTACTTCTTCTGCTTGCTGCTGCTGCTGCCTTTGTGCTACTGCCACTTCTACTGCCACTGCTACTACTATGACTGTTTCTGCTGTTGTTACTACAACTACTACCACTCATACTTCACTTTCTTCTCCAATATTGTTTTCCTTCGACTAGCTTGGTGATTGTTTATTTGTTCATTCTTCTCTGCTCCTTTCCATTTTTCAGTCTGGCTCCGCGACTGAGCTAATACTGTCGTCAGTAGGGCGCTTAGTAGGTGGTGTCCTGCATATGTTAGCTCAGAACAGGCACCACTGAAGACCACCAAAGTGACCCAGCAGCAGCGCAGGGTCCCTCTGGCTGGTGACCCTATGGAAGCTTGACATTGATGAGCCAGCTTCCTGTGGACTTCTGACCCCGATGATGCGACATAACAAATCTGGGCATTGAATATGGCGGGGCGATTGAAATGAGCGGCGTGGGAACAGCAGAACCAGAACGCCACAGAAGATGAGGCCACAAAAAATAACCCCCAAAACACTCATCACCCTTCAACTTTACAGGCTATAATTGAACGAAGAAAACTGAGGGGCAGAAAATCTTGAAGAACTGGACGGAGAACGTCAAAGATTAGGCCTGTCTTGACATGGCTGTGTTGCTTCGAAAAGCACAGAACAGCCTGGAGAAAACTGTCAATTATTGCTAAACGTGTTCATCCGACGACTGATGAAGATGATGATGATGATGGTGATGATAAAATGGGCCTGCTCTTGCAGGCATTTGGCTAGGGCTATATCTACCTACCCTCTCCCCAAACTCTCATATAGTAGCCCTTGTACTCTAGATCAGAAGGGTGCAGACAGAATCAGGCTCATCTAAAGCTACATTTCAACCACAATGCCATTCTCATTAGCTAGAGTGACAATGACAAATCTTACTTAAGCAGGCGACAGACTAGCCTTCTGAACCAAAAGGCAGGGACAGTCAGGCTGAAACAGACCGCAAAAGGATCGTCTGTCACTGTAAACATACGTTTCAAGCGGTTTCTGGTGTCCGGTTCAACCTGACCATTTGAGATCACAGACATCCTGTTAAACAATATAATTATTCATAACTCAGTGTTCGAGATAGATCGTGTTCTGTTTGGATCAGGTACAAACGGCCAGCTTGCATCCTCCAGCCAATCAGCGCTCAGTTTAAAGCTACAGGTCACTTTGGTCATGCGAGCTAGAGGCGATGGTTGGCAAATGCTACAGTCCTTAATGGAATAATTCCAATGGGACTCTAATACAATCAAATCAAAGTGCACGACAGCGTGTGTGGCGTGTAAATGCATTCGGAGCCTGTGGTCTATCAGTGCCGTCAACAAAACCTGCTATCAAGAAAAGAAGGAATATATTGTAACGTATGATTGTAAAATAAATACATAGGTGAAATAGATATACTATAAAATCTTTGCCTCCCTATGCTAGGGGATCGAAAAAGATACAGGGGATCATTTTAATATACATTTTGAGTGGTCAGCTCGGCTGCTGGGTTACCCAAACATTGCCAGATCATTGACACCTGACCTGTCAATATATATATATATATATATATATATATATATATATATATATATATATATATATATATATATATATATATATATATATATATACATATACTCGTGCATGCATGCCCACACGCAGTAACTACTAACCATTTAAGCTCTATTATCATGTGGAAACATGAGTTAAATGACAGAGCATGACTTGAATCGTCCGAAAACACCACGCTTAGGAATAGTGTTTTCTATCTGTTACAATCCCAAGCAAGGGCGATAAACTTCGCAAGAGATCTGAGAAATGTGTAATCTTTGGAGAAAAGTAAGCTAAATCTTTAATTTCCAATATTTTTTCATTGAAAGCTTGACATTTGTGGTAAGCATCATCGTATGACTTACATACAAACAAACTAAAGTGGATTTCGTCTTTTTTCGTGTGCCTGTGTCTGAGATAGAGAGAGAGAGAGAGAGAGGGGGGGGGGGGGAGAGGGAGGGAGGAGGGAGGAGAGAGAGAGAGAGAGAGAGAGAGGGGGTGAGGGGGTGAGGAGGGGACAGTGAACTCTACTCACGCACGGAGGTTTGAGCACAAATGCTCTAACGCCAGCCGACACTCTTCACTGAACAGTGGCCAATGCAAGTTCAGAGCGACAAGCGGTTCCACACTACGCGTTGTCGACTTTGGGCCTTTTCACCTGAGGCTACAGGTAACTTGTATTTATTTATTTAGTTATGTTGGTTTGTTTAGTATTCATAAATTTTTTTTAACCAGTTTTAATATTTCGAAAAGCAGGAAGATTAATCACATTTTGTTTCATTACGGATTCAGAAAGGTTGAATAGATTATTAAGGTGAGGACAGATTTCCCGTGTGCTCCCTCTCCTGTGACTTGACTTGACTTAGCTCCTTTAGGAGTCGCTGGGGTACTGCATTGAAATCTCCAGGTAGCGTCTTGAGCAAGCTGAAGATGGCGGAACCCATTACCTTTTCAGGCTATCCACGTTACGGGCCTTAGTAAATATTGTGAGCCCAAGTTGCTTTTTCTGCAAAATTAGACATGGGACCTCCGAGTTTGTTTGTTTGGTGGGTGGTTTTTGTTGTTTTTTTTCTTTTTTTTTTTTTGGGGGGGGGGGGGGTATGTTTCTCGGGTAAAAGCTCAGATGTTTACCAATGGTGAGATTTTTCTTTTGCGACCGTTTTGCCCACTATGAAGGTTAACTGATAAAGTTTCGACCATGGGAAGAGCTTTTTTTTTTGTTTAAAAAAAATGATCAACCATTCTTTCGGACACGAATGGCCTACTCTTCCAAAATGCAAAATCGGTTTTATCGTGTGCGCAAGGTGTTCTGCGGCGATGGCTTGATCCCGGGCTGTCAAATCGCGAGTGCAACGCACTAACCATTAGTCACCCTTCCCCTTCTCCCACTACTTTGATCAAACACAGCATTGCTTCCTGACAGCCAAACTGCCCCCTCCCTGCCTTTTTACCACACAGAAATAGTGTAGCTTCGTAGGTGTGGTGCCAGAGACAGCCTCGTTTGATTTTCATTGATTTAGCTGATGCGTACTTGTTTGGCTATATATAGATATCATTTGATTTTATTCCCATCTCTCTCAGATGAACTTTTCCTTTTGTTCACTAACCAGCGTAACCTATTGTACCTTCCCCCCAACACACACACACACACACACGCGCGCGCGCGCGCGCTCCCTGGGGCCAGACTTTTCACTTTCACTTTGACAACTTCCTCGCTGCTTGGCCAAATATAGAACTAGCTGTTTACTGCCAACTGAGCACAAGAGTTATCCCGCCCTCGGATTTGACAATGCGCGAGAAACCCTTCCGGTGATGTGAGCACGAATTCAGTTTGCAACTGAGACTGATTTCTATCTCCAGTTAGTCTTCTTTACTGTCTTCCAGCAAGTTCCAAATTAATTGGAGGTGATAGAATGTACACAGTTCCGTCCAATACAACGGTTTGTAGTATTTCCTTTTCAATGTATGCCTACATGCTAACGAATCCCAGTCCTCATTGACTTTCTGGACAACCGTTTTAGGTTCTAAAATTTACGCCGTCCGTTTTGACGTGACAGTTCTTCAGTCAAGATATCCCTTAAAACTGGAGAAGGCCTGTATTTTGGAAAACCCAACAACAATCCAAGCATAGTTCTTCTTTCTTTAATTTAACGTCTGTTCACTCAAGGTGATATTAGACCATTTGGCCAGCTGGGTCACTACAAAAGCAAAGCCGGTCCTTTCCAGTATTAGAATTCGACGAGATTTGAGTTTTTCGAAGTCAAATTTGGAACTTGGGTTTAAAACTTGCGACCACTAAGGTAGCCGCATACTGACTTCGGGCATGTCTAACCACATCAGTGTCCATGTTATACGCTATTTGCTTGTTGCTCTCAACATCAACTTGTATGTAATAAATGTATGTTTTTCTGAAATATTTTGAACTATCAGTGTGCATGCATTTTTTAAAACAGTCATCGGTTGCCACTGGCACGAAATGGCCTACTCTTCCAAAAGGTGGAACACGTTTTTTCCCGAGTATTTTTGTTCTTTTGTCTTCGACTAGAGCTTCGAAGCTCACCAATGGTAATATTTTTTGCGTATGCGACCATTTTTGATCAACCACTTAGGTAGCCGCATTCCGACTTCGGGAAAGGAATTGGTTTTAACGTGTGCGTAAGATGTGCGGTGGCTTGAAACCTGCGCTGTCAGATTGCAAGCTCAACGTTTTAACCACGAGGCTATCCTGCCTTCCCAGTGACACTTCGTTTCAGGGTCATCGTAATATTTAGGGGCTAACACTGTACCATTAAAAATTTTAAGATGAAACAAAAACAATCGCGCGTGATACCTCCCTCTTCCCTCACCCCCTGCCGAAATACATATATGTATGTATGTATGTATGTATATATAAAATATATATATATATATATATATATATATATATATATATATATATATATATATATATATATATATATATTATATATGAGACAGCTGCAGGAAATGAAGATGCACACGAATTAATGCTGTGTACTCCAGTGTTCGTGTTTGAGGGTTGCGGAAAGTATCAAATGCTCTGCAGGCACCCCCAGGCTTAGGTAGTGTTTGTTCATGCATCTGGTGTTCAAAATATCTGCTGAGTAGATGATTATCTTGGCCAGTGGGTATGTTTTCAAACACAAAAATGCGCGCGTGCTTGCGTTCGTGCGTGCGTGCTTTTACAGTTAACGTCTATTCATATCTAGTGAGTTTAGTCCCCCAATATTCTAACAAGAAAAATTAACTGAAAAGAACGTCCGATAGTAGTGTTAAATAAAAATGGATTTCAACATAGTTACTACACATTAATACTGAATTATCGGACTTCTTATCAGCGGTAACACAATTTTCCACACTTGATGATTCACACACACTTTTTGTTTCTCGGCTAGAGCTCCGAGGTTCACCAATGGTAAGATTTTGCGTATGCGACCGTTTTTGCCTACCATGAAAGTAGCCGCATTCCGACTTTGGGAATGTATGCTGGGTATGTTTGTGTTTCCGGAACCCACGGAACGCTGACATAAATTACAGGCTCTTCAAATGCATATTTGATCTTCTGTATATAAACACAGAAATAATAAATAAATGAATGTCATTGCAAACACTTAATACACGCTCATATGCATGTACGCCCGTCACTTTGTACGCACTTATGTAGACTTGGCGCGCATGCAATCTCCCCCCCCCCCCCCCCCCCAACAAGGATACACATAAAGCTCACGCGTGCACACACACGTTCGCGCGCACGCTCTGATAGGGATTAGATGCAAGAAAAGCCAAGTGAAATACATAGTGCTAATCACCAATTAGAAAAAAGGGCTAATCATAATTAATTGAACACTTTATGCTCACAGGAACGCATCTGAAAGACGACACACAGTCTTCAGACTTTCAACAAAAGAACAGAAGGCCACCCTGCACATCAACCCAAGGACCTTGCTTCATAATTCCTCCGACCTTGGGGTGACCTGACTGGCGGCTGACTTGGCAGCAGAAGAAGACCACAGGAACAGAAGCTAAACCATGGCTTTCCCTCCTGAGAATAAAACAAAACAAACATCTTGGAGCTGTGGTAGTGACGTGCAACTTCAACGAACATTTCACTGTGAGTATGATCAAATATTGCAAATATTTGGATATTTAGTATCGCGTATGAATGGGTCTAGTTCAGGTAGGCATGGATGCTGGCAGCTCAGATGCACACACACACACACACACACACACACACACACACACACACACACACACACGATACACTAACATACATTTGCTGCCTCTCTCTCTCAACCAGAAAAATGTTGGCTCGATTTCCATTTGATCGCAGATTTTTTCCCCTCATTACTTATATTAGACCACTGGAGGTAATCTGGACACAAGTCTTTGAGACGTTGAACCAAGGTCCAGTGCGCAACATACCTTGTACCTTGAAAAGAACTCGGAGAAACAAATGCGTTAACCCTGGAAAAATCCGGGGGGGGGGGGGGGGGGGGGTGCGGGGGGACCATTTGTAAGGAAACAAATACACAGGGAAAAATATGGGCAGCATTACTCTGGTGGAACCTCATCAGTCTAACAGGGGAGAGCAGCCCAAATTTCACTGCAGAACTGTAAACTGCTGAAATCTTCTGTGACAGTGATGCTGACATACACACACACAGAAAACACACACACACGCACACACAAAGAAAACACACACACACAAAGAAAACACACACACACACTCTTCACTCTTGCTTAAATTAGTCATATTTATTACTTTTTTGTTTTGTCTTTTGTTATCAGAAACTTCCCAGCCACCTCGGACCATCTCGCCACAAACGCATGTTGTGAACCAAATCGATGTTTAGCTTGGTTTAGGCCTGTTGGAGGGTAGGGGATGGAGGGAGGAAATGCTTCCACAAAGCCTTCAAAAAGTTTTGTTAGTTTTCAGAATGGGGACATTCTGCTATCCCCAAAGTTTTCAGAATGGGAATAATCTGCTATTCCTAAAGTTTTCAGAATGGGATATTCTGCTATCCCAAAGTTTTCAGAATGGGCATATACTGCTATCCCCAAAGTTTTCAGAGTGGGGATATTCTATCCCCATAGTTCTCAGAATGGGGATATTCTGCTATTCCCAAAGTTTAGGACTATATTCGGCCTTAGTTTCAAAATGGGGATATTCTGCTATTCCTAAAGTTTTCAGAATGGGATATTCTGCTATCCCAAAGTTTTTAGAATGGGGACATTCTGCTATTTCCAAAAGTTATCAGAATGGGGATATTCTGCTATTTCCAAAGTTCTCAGAATGAGGATATTCTGTTATTCCCAAAGTTCAGGAATATAATCGGCCTTAGTTTTCAAAATGGGGATATTCTGCTATTCCTATAGTTTTCAGAATGGGATATTCTGCTATCCCAAAGGTTTTAGAATGGGGATATTCTGCTATCCCCAAAGTTTTCAGAATGGGGATAATCTGCTATTCCTAAAGTTTTCAGAATGGGATATTCTGCTATCCCAAAGTTTTCAGAATGGGGATATTCTGCTATCCCCAAAGTTTTCAGAATGGGGATATTCTATCCCCATAGTTCTCAGAATGGGGATGTTCTGCTATTCCCAAAGTTCAGGAATATATTCGGCCTTAGCTTCCAAAATGGGGATATTCTGCTATTCCTATAGTTTTCAGAATGGGATATTCTGCTATCCCATAGTTTTTAGAATGGGGATATTCTGCTATCCAAAGTTTTTAGAATGGGGATATTCTGCTATCCCAAAGTTCATAGAATGGAGATATTCTGCTATTCCCAAAGTTCTCAGAATGGGGATATTCTGCTATTCCCAAAGTTTTCACAATGGGGATATTCTGCTATTCCCAAAGTTCAGAAATATGTCGGCCTTAGTTTCCAAAATGGGGAAAATCTGCTATTCCCATTTTTTTTCAGAATGGGATATTCTGATATTCAGTTTTCTCAGAATGGGGATATTCTGCTATCCGAAAGTGTTTAGAATGGGGATATTCTATCCCAAAAATTCTAAGAATGGAGATATTCTATTTCGATAGTACTAAGAATGGGGATATTCTATTTTCAAAGTTCAGGAATATGTTCGGCCTTAGTTTTCAAAATGGGGATTTCTGTTATTCCCTTTTTTTTTTTTCGGAATGAGATATTCTGCTATTCCCAAAGTTCTCAGAATGGGGATATTCTGCTATCCCAAAGTTCATAGAATGGGGATATTATGCTATTCCCTAAGTTCTCAGAATGGGGATATTCTGCTATTCCCAAAGTTCTTAGAATGGGGGTATTCTGCTATTCCCAAGTTCTTAGAATGGGGATATTCTGCTATTCCCAAAGTTCTTAGAATGGGGATATTCTGCTATTCCCAAAGTTCTTAGAATGGGGATATTCTGTTATCCCAAAGTTCGTAGAATAGGGATATTCTGCTATCCTAAAGTTTCTAGAATGGGGATATTCTGCTATTCCCAAAGTTCTCAGAATAGGGATAATCTGCTATTCCCAAAGTTCATAGAATGGGGATATTCTGCTATTCCCAAAGTTCTTGGTGTTCATGAAGACTTATTCACATGGCTTCCAGATCCTGCATGAGTTTGCTAGAGCACTGGTAGTTTTGATGCAAGAGAGTGTGTCTGAATGACCTATCACATTTCTTGAGGGGGACCAAAAACAGCAGGGGAATGTCAAGGAAGGTAGAAATTGAGTCCTAGCCTTGCAGATTTTGCCGTCGAAGTTCGTCCGACGATGCAGAAGTTCTTTGTCAGACGGTGTTTTTGCCATTGAACTGCCTTTCGCCGCCGAAGTTCTTTGTCAGACGATGTTTTTGCCATTGAACTGCCATGTCAGTTGCCTTTTAACCATCACTGGGCACCACATTTCTGATTGCATCTCTGATCCTTGCTAAAAATATAGAAAAAAATAGAATAGAATAGGACAGACTAAAATAAATGAAATAAAATTTAAAACGTTCATCCAAAACTGATAAAATAGGAAATAAAACGAAAATAACATAGCATTAGAAAATAAAATAAGCTAAACTTAAAAAGAATAGACACAAAAATAATAAAACTAGATAAATGAAAACTAGGGACAAAATAGCGCAAGCGATCTAAAGAGTGCAATCATGGTGACAGTGATGTCTTGGTGTCCAAAAATTGCCACCCACCTACAAAGGTTTTGAGACATTGGTTATGAGGGAGTGTGTCTTCATCTTTGGGGCAGTGGTTATGAGGGAGTGTGACTTCATCTTTGGGACAGTGGTTATGAGGGAGTGTGACTTCAACTTTGGGATGCTGGTTATGAAGGAATGCGACTTCATCTTTGGTACAGTGGTTTTGAGGGAGTGTAACTTCATCTTTGGGATAGTGGTTATGAGGGAGTGTAACTTCATCTTTGGGACAGTGATTATGAGGGAGTGTGACTTATCTTTGGGACAGTGGTCATGAGGGAGTGTGACTTCATCTTTGTGACAGTGGTTATGAGGGAGTGTAACTTCATCTTTGGGACAGCGGTTATGAGGGAGAGCGACTTCATCTTTGGGACAGTGGTCATGAGGGAGTGTAACTTCATCTTTGGGACAGTGGTTATGAGGGAGTGTGACTTCATCTTTGGGACAGTGGACATGAGGGAGTGTGACTTCATCTTTGGGACAGTGGTCATGAGGGAGTGTAACTTCATCTTTGGGACAGTGGTTATGAGGGAGAGCGACTTCATCTTTGGGACAGTGGTTATGAGGGAATGTGACTCTTTGAGACATTGGTTAGGAGGGAGTATGACTCTGCCATCCCCTCACATTTTCAAAACATTTCCTTCAGCTTTTTCCTTCCCGCTCTTTACACGGGTCTAACCGTATGGAAAATAATAATATAGCTATGAGATCACAGCAACAAGGACCACTAAACAGGTGGTTTTTTTTTAAAACTGCATAACAATGTGTTTCGTACAACATTAGGTTAATCAATTTTAAGAGTACTCATAAGGGATGTAATCTGCACTTTTGTTTAATCAAAATATACCGTGGTTTCAATCAGGCTTGAAAGACTCGGGTACTTGCAGTGTTGGGCAAGTTGTCCATTTAAACACTATTGTCCATTTAAACACTATTGTTCATTTAAACACCAAGTAGTGATTCTGTCAAGGTTTTGTCGCTCGACGTTGTGGTCCCATTCTTTCCATTGAACCCACAAGTGTTGCTCTTGGTCAGGGATGGCAAGATTTAAACCAAGAAAACAATAAGGAAAACACTTTATGCTACTTATGGGATTTTATCCCACGACTTCACAACCAAGAATCCAGTGTGCCGCTTTTTACGCTATGGCAGCTGACTTAATTGTTTTTATCTTGGCATTTAACATAAATGTATCATTTAGTTCTAACGTTTGCTGGCTTTTTCCTTTTTCTAAAGTGTGCAACTTGATTCTGTTTGGCCAGGTACAATCAGAGCCAGAATGATTCAAGTCCAGCGCCATTAGTCACTGAATGATGGAAAGCATCACACGCGCCAAGGTCAACACACCAGAACAGTTCCAGCCAGATCTAGCGCCTTCAATAACTGAATAATGCGAAGCATCGCTCAAACCAGTCAGAAGACCAGAACTACTCCAGTCGGGTCCAGCGCCATCATTAACTGAATGGTAGGAAGCATCGCCTGTGCCAAAGTCCATACACCTTTACAGCTTAAGTCAGGTCCAATGCCATTAGTAACAGAATGATGGGAAGGATCGCCTGTGCCAAAGTCAACACACCAGAAGAGCTCCAGTCAGGTCCATTGCCATTAGTAACAGAATGATGGGAAGCATCACTTGTGCCAAAGTAACACACCAGAGCTCCAGTCAGGTCCATTGCCATCAAATTCGGAATGATGGAAGCATCACCCAAGCCAAGGTTATTACGCCAGGACAAGAACAATTCCAGTCAGGTCCAGCGCCGTCAAAAACTGAATGAGGGGAAGCACCACGACCTCCAAGTTCCAAAAGTGCCTGCATGAAGTGGAGTCGAGACCCAGGTTAGAAAATTACTGATTTCGCTGTAGCCATTTTTTTTTTCTAAATTGCCTTGCATCTTTTACTGTCGATAAAAGACAAAAAGTGTCTGAATCCATTTTTCTGTGTGTTAGGTTACATTTGCAGACTGATTAATAAGCTGAAAAGACCGCTTTAAAATAATTGTTAAAAATAATTGTAACATGTTCTGGTTTTAATTTTGCTTGAAAATAATAAGTCTTTGAAATTTGAAACAATGAAGTAAACGGGTAGTATGACACAATTTGTAAATAATAATCCTAAATTCAATCTCTTTTAAAGCTACATGGTCAGGTGACTGTCATGTTTGTCTAAGAAAATCAACTAAATTTTCAATGTTATTAATTGGGATTCGCTTGCTTTCAGGGGCTGTGGGACTGGAACTAAGCGCCATAAATTGTGTGCAGTGGCAGCCATCACGAACTGGGGTCCTTTCTGGAAGAATGGTATGGCTATAGTTTAAAGAAAGGTAACATCTTTCTTGAAAAAGAACTATGAAAACTGAAGATAAAATGTATCGTTGAGTGGATATGAATCTTTGCTTTAAAGTGGTTTCACATAATTTGAAATGGAAGCCAAAAGAGCAAAGTACTTATGAAGGTTTTTTTCTCCAAATTGTCAACATTAAATTGTTTTAGATTTGAGCTGGTAAAGCAAATTTGGAAGGGTGACACGTCTTTTTCAGCTGATAAAGCGAAATTGAAACCATGTGAATTTTAGTGATAAGATTAAATCCCATTTAAACTGAAATACTCGAAAAGTGATACACGCAAACTTCTCATTCAGAGTATGCTTAACAATCTGGCAGTGACATATGATAAAATAATGCTATAATCACAAGGTATGCCACCTTGGGGAAAATACCACATAATCCTGAATAATGGCGTGCACACATTGCATCAGATTGCAAACTTGGAATCGAGGTTTTAAGGGCAAGTTCCATGGTTTTTTCCATTCCTCAGCAAGAACTCCGAGGTTCCCTAATGGTGAGATTTTGCGTATGCTACCATTTTTACTCTCCATTAAGGTAGCCACATCCCGACTTCGGGGATGGTGTCTAAACATGACACCTTTGTAATTTTTTTTTTTTAAAAGGTCATCTATTCCTTTTGGCACAAACTGACTTGCTGCTCTGAAAGGCAGAACGGTTTATTTTATTTTATTTATTCTTTTATATCGAGGATAATGGGATAAGCACTCATGTGCTTTTTTACATCCAGTCCCCGTATGTATGCGGTTTTGTAAATTGTCATCTGTTCCCACCGGCACACAATGGCCTACTCTTTCGAAAAGCGGAACAGGATTTAACGCGTGCGCAAGATGTACTGCATGCGTTCTCACACGGATCCTCGGTTTATAGTCTCATCCGAAGGACTTTTGGGGGAGAGGAGTAAGTACTGATGTTTACTTCAAGGTAAAGTTCCCTAAAACGGTACCTCCGCCGCGTCTCGACCCCGAGCCGTCAAATCCCGAGCGCAACGCTGTAACCACTCGTCTATCCTACCCCAAATTCCACTTTAAAAAAAAAGCTGAATTCATACGAATAAGATTTTTTTGTATAGTGTGCTGCGTAGTCTAAGGGTAAGACTGATGCAGTCTTTGTAAATTAAAACAAAACTATTGCCGATTGAAATGCTTACGTGTGTGACCCTTCCCCACGATTCTTTAGCTTTTTTGAAAATGATACGTAAAATCGGTGAAAACAGCCTAGTGGTTAGAACATTGTGCTCGCAATCTGACGACTCGGGTTCAATTCCCGTTCAAGGGGATATTTTCCCATGGAGTTAACATCAATGCAGACTCCACTCTCCCCAAAAGTCCTTCGGATAAGACTAAACCGAGGTCCTGTGTGCTAACGCACGCAGAACATCTTGCGCACACGTTAAAATCCAGCTCCGCTTTTCGTAAGAGTAGGCCATTGTGTGCCGGTGGGAACAGATGACAGAATTTACAAAACCGCATACACACGGGGACTGGATGTAAAAAAGCACAAGTGCTTATTTCATTATCCTCGATATAAAGTAAAATGAAATAAATAAATAAATAATAAAACATTAAAATGAACAGGCACATTAACACAACTTTTTATTTTTTAAAAATTATTTTTTAATTTATTTTTTTACTTACAAGTGTAAGGATTACATAATCATAATGTGCGCAAGCACGGAGGAAAAAATCTTAAGTATAGCGACAGACGCTACAGCTGAGTGGTTTAGACCATTCAACTTCAAAGTTGTGGGTTCGAATCTCAACGGTGTTTGGTGAATGAAGGGTGGGGATGGTGACCATCTCCCCAGCTAGCTTAAGTGCAGACCTGCCAGTGCCTTAATTCCCTTCGTGTATATACACATGCAGATAGTCAAATATGCACGTTTAAGATCCCGTAACTCGTGTCAGCGTTTGGTGGGTCACGGAAATGCGTACAAACCCAACATACATCCCCAAAGTCGGAATGCGGCTACCTTCATGGTGGGCCAAAATGGTTGCATAACGCAAAATCTCACCATTGATGAACCTCGGATCTAGTCGAGGAAAACGCACGCACACACACTGCACGCACGCGCGAGCACGCACGCACGCACACGCACACGCGCGCGCACACGCACACACAAAACGTACAGTGAATAATTATACTGACGATTGTAATGTGTGTATTTTTGCAGTAAAATCCAGGAGGAAGCGGAGGAAGAAACGGTATCATCAAGGAAACGCCGTTACTGAGAAGAAAACACTGAGCAGAAAACGCCAAGAAAAAACACGGAGAAGAAAACACTAGAAGAAAACACTACTAGAAAACGCCGAGAAGAAAACAGAAAGAAGAAAACACCGAGACGAGAAAAAAGCCAGAAGAAAACGCAAGAAGAAACGCTAAGAAGAAAACACTAAGAAGAAACACCAAGAAGAAAAAGCCCAAAAAGAAAACTAAGAAGAAATCACCGAGAAGAAAACGCCAAGAAGAAAACGCCAAGAAGAAAACTAAGAAGAAAACTAAGAAGAAAACGCCAGAAGAAAACTAAGAAGAAAACGCCAAGAAGAAAACACCAAGAAGTAAACTAAGAAGAAAACACCAAGAAAACACCGAGAAGAAACTAAGAAGAAAACGCCAAGAAGAAAACCAAGAAGAAAACGCCAAGAAGAAAACACTAAGAAGAAAACACCAAGAAGAAAACACCAAGAAGAAAAGCCGAACAGAAAACACTAAGAAGAAAACCCCAAGAAGAAACACAAGAAAGCTAAGAAAAAACACAAGAAGAAAACACCAAGAAGAAAACACCAAGAAAAGAACAAGAAGAAAACACTAAGAAGAAAACACCAAGAAGAAAACGCCAAGAAGAAAACACCAAGAAAAAAACACAGAATAAAACTAAGAAGAAAACCCCAAGAAAATACTGAGAAAACACTAAGAAGAAAACTAAGAAGAAAACGCCAAGAAGAAAACGCCGAGAAGAAAACATCAAGAAGAAACATCAAGAAGAAAACCCCAAGAAGAAAACGCCAAGAAAACTAAGAAGAAAATACTAAGAAGAAAACTAAGAAGAAAACACTAAGACAGTAAACGCCGAGAAGAAAACTAAGAAGAAAACACTAAAAAGGAAACACCAAGAAGAAAACAAAGAAGAAAACACCAAGAAGAAAAACACCGAGAAGAAAACGCCAAGAAGAAAAACAACAAGAAGAAAAAGTTAAAAAGAAAAGAAGAAAACAAAAAAGAAGAAAACACCAAGAAGAAAACACCGAGAAGAAAACGCCAAGAAGAAAACCCCAAGAAGAAAAAACTAAAAAGAAAACAAAGAAAAACACCAAGAAGAAAACGCAAGAAGAAAACATCAAGAAGAAAACACTAAGAAGAAAACATCAAGAAGAAAACACCAAGAAGAAAACGCCGAGCAGAAAAACGCCGAGCAGAAAACATAGAAGAAAACGCCAAGAAGAAAACGCAAGAAGAAAACACTAAGAAGAAAACGCCAAGAAGAAAACACAGAAGAAAAACCAAGAAGTAAACTAAGAAGAAACGCCAAGAAAAGAACATCAAGAAGAAACACTAAGAAGAAAACACCAAGAAGAAAACGCCAAGAAGAAAACACCAAGAAAACACAGAAAGAAAGCTAAGAAGAAAACGCCAAGAAGAAAACACCAAGAAAACACAGAAAAGAAAGCTAAGAAGAAAACGCCAAGAAGAAAACACCAAGAAGAAAACTAAGAAAACACCAAGAAAAGAAACACCAAGAAGAAAACACAGAGAAGAAAACTAAGAAGAAAACGCCAAGAAGAGAATACTGAAGAAAAACCTAAGAAGAAAACTTAGAAGAAAACGCAAGAAGAAAACACTGAGAAGAAAACACCAAGATAACAACACCAAGAAGAAAATGACAAGAAAACAAAGAAGAAAAACGCCAAGAAGAAAACGCTAAGAAGAAAACGCCAAGAAGAAAAAACAAGAAAACACCAAGAAGAAAACAAAGAAGAAAACGCCAAGAAGAAAACTAAGAAGAAAACACTAAAAGTCAAAACATCAAGGAGAAAACGTCGCCAAGGAAAAATACGCCGTCAAGGAGAAAAGAAAAAAACGTCGCGGCGAGGAGAAAATTCCGCCGCCGAGGTCAAAACGCCGTTGCCTTGAAAAGGCCGTTGCCAAGGAGAAAACATCGTCCAGGAGAAAACATCGCCAAGGAGAAAACGTCGCCAAGGAGAAAACGTCACCGAGGAGAAAACATCGCCCAGGAGAAAACATCGCCCCAGGAGAAAACATCGCCCAGGAGAAAACGTCGCCAAGGAGAAAACATCGCTCAGGAAAAAACATCGCCCAGGAGAAAACATCGCTCAGGAAAAAACATCACCCAGGAAAAAAAAACATCACCCAGGAAAAGACATCGTTCAGGAGAAAACGTCGCTCAGGAAAAAATGCCGCCACAAAGAAAATGTCCGTCCCAAAAAAAAAACCCAAAAACAATCGTAGTTGCTGAGGCGTAAACGTCGCCAAGGAGAAAATTAATCGCCCTCACCAATGAGAAAACGTCACTGAGAAAAAAACCACGCCATTGCAGAGAAGAAAACGTCGCCCAGGAGAAAATATCGCCCAGGAGAAAACATAGCCCAGGAGAAAACGTCGCCCAGAAAACGTCGCCCAGGAGAAAATATCGCCCAGGAGAAAACGTCGCCCAGGAGAAAAATGCCGTCGCCCAGGAGAAATCGAGGAGGAGATAATGCCGTCACAAAGGAGAAAACGCCCGTCCCTGAAAAAAAACACAAAAACGTAGTTGCTGAGGAGAAAACGTCGCCGCTGAGGAGAAATCGCCCTCACCAATGAGAAAACGCCCCTGAGAAAAAAAACAAAAACAAAATCGCCCAGGAGAAAACATCGCCCAGGAGAAAACATCGCCAAGGAGAAAACATCGCCCAGGAGAAAACGTTGCCCAGGAGAAAACGTCGCCGAGGAGAAAACGTCGCCGAGGAGAAAACATCGCCCAGGAGAAAACGCCGCCCAGGAGAAAACGCCTCCGCTGAGGAGAAATCGCCGTCGCGGAGAACACCCACCAGCGCATTCTGGTGCATAACTCCCCACAAGATTTTGTGCAGCAGCTTTGGGGGGGGGGGGGGGGGGGGGGAGACTGTGATATCAAAGCAGCATTTCACAAAACTGAGACACCAAACATTTCCCCGCACTCCAGGAGCAAATCGCTGTACATCATCAGAACTCTCAAAAGATTTTGTGGAGCAGCTTGGGGGAAAAAACTGTGATATCAAAGTATTTCACAAAACTCTGACACCAAACATTTCCCTGCACTCCACCAGGCCAGAGCAAAACGCTGTACATCAATGAAAACGCCAACACCAGAACTCTCAAAAGATTTTGTGGAGCAGCTTAGGGGGAAAAACTGTGATATCAAAGTATTTCACAAAACTGTGACACCAAACATTTCCCTGCACTCCACCAGGCCAGAGCAAATCGTTGTATATCATAGAAAACGCCAACACCAGAACTCTCAAAGATTTTGTGGAGCAGCTTAAAGGGAAAAACTGTGCTATCAAAGCATTTAACAAAACTGTGACACCAAACATTTCCCTGCACTCCAGGAGCAAATCGATGTACATCATCGAAAACGCAAACACCACAACTCAAAAAGATTTTGTGGAGCAGCTCGGGGAAAACTGACAATTGTCAAATATGTCGCACAAACATCTGCCGTGATGACATAACACTGAAAAGTGATGATTTTTTAAAAAATATAGAAAGCATTGCTATATTATTGAAGTGTATAGCCACCCACCCAACCCCTAAAAGAAAAGTGTGGTTAAAAAAAAAGACATGAAAAAAAATGGAGAAAAATAAGTACAAAAATGGGGGAAAAGATGTGGTAAAAGAAAAAATGAACATGTACCACCAAAAAAAAAAAGCGAAAAAACCCAAAGAAAAAAAATGATACTAATGAAACAACAAAGTTGGTGCTTTACAAGCTGAAATGATAATAATGATTTTGTTTACGTAAAGTTTTGTTGCATGACTTGAGTTTTAAATGTGTTGATAGATAAGTTGTTGGACAAGAGGGTGAGGTGGCATGAGTAGTAGCTTAAAAGTAGTTAGAGCTAGGTAAGAGGGCAGATGAGGGCGGGCGTGCGTGTGTGCGTGCGTGCGTGCGTGTGTGTGTGGGGGGGGGGGGAGGTGAAAAGGTTTTGTTTTTAAGTTTTACTTAAAAAAATGGATTATGTCCACTGACTAGTTAAAATTTTTAGGTGTTTTTTTATGTAAGTGTGTGTGTGTGTGTTGGTGGTGGTCGTGAAGGTCGTAGTAGTTGTAGTAGTAGTAGTAGAAGAGTAGTAGTGGCAGTAGTGATATGCATTTTATGTCTTTTCACTTAGTGTTACCAGAGGAGAGGGAAAAAAACACGAGTTCTGTGGTAGTTGTGTAGTAATGTTCCCAGAGGAGGGGAAAAACCAGAGTTCGTGTGTAGTTGTGTAGTAGCCCTTTGTTTTTTTTGTCTTAAAAAAAGATTTAAAGGGGAATTGTGTTTACTTTGAAGCAAAAAAAAAGGGAAATGGCTTTGACTGTATGAGTAGACAATTTTGGGGTGGGGGGTAGTTTTGGGTGTGTGTGTCTGTCTGTGTAAATTTTTTAAGATTAATTATTTACAAAATTTGGATGGCGTTTTTCCCATTGACCAGGGGTGTTTTCTGATTTTTTGAAATTTTTTTTTTGCTTGTTGTGAAAAGCGTATATAATTCCCATATATTATTATTATTTTTTAAAAAACTTTGCTGAAAATATGGTTTTGTGGTCATCTCAAGACTGGCCAGTTTTTAAATTTACACAGCAGGCTTTTTTTTTTTTTTTTACTGATGTACTGTTGTAGATACACTGTATTGTTGTACGCTTATGTAATGGAGAGAGAACAGAAATTTGATTACATACATATAGATTTGTAAATGACAGAGAAAAATAGAAAAATCACCTGTCATAGCAGTGGTATTAAAGGATATGAGTGTGTGCACGCATATGTGATACACATGTGTGCATCAATCTTTGCTAATAAAAAGACTAGGATCGGTGAGAATGGGAGAAAGGGGAGGAGAGTATTGATAATAGCAATTATTTCCTTTCGATCTTTTCTGAAAAATTGAATGCAAGAAATACTGTTGTCCTGCTTTTTCCTTTTTTTTTTTTTTTAAAGTTTTAAAGTAGACATTAGTACTGTGATGGCCGTTTACATTTACATAAAAAAATGTGGTCTTGAGATTTGCCATCGATTGTACCTGTATGTTTTTCTTTATTTCATTTTGCTGCTTTTTTAAATGATTGAAAAACATGCAAATTATGAAGAAAACTGTAATTCTTTGTACAATAGTGTGGGAAGTGTGTGGGGAGAGGGGGCCTTTTTGGAAGTAAATTACGCCATATGTGAAAATGAAAAGATAAACCGAGTATTGTGATTGCCCTTGATATTGTAAAATAGTAATATTGTGATGTTTCTGTTGATAAAAAAAGATAAATGCAGATTTTACACCAACACATTGTTTTAAAAATGTATGTGAAAGATGAGTGCTTTGTAAGTATAGAGGTTTTTATTTTTATTTTATTCTTTTACATAGAGAATAATGGAATAAGCACTTATGTGCTTTTTACATCCAGTCCCCGTGTGTATGTGGTTTTGTAAATACTGTCATCTGTTCCCACCAACATACAATGGCCTACTCTTACGAGAAGCGGAACAGGATTTAACGTGTGCGCAAGATGTTCTGCGTGCGTTCGCACACGGGGCCTCGGTTTATAGTTTATAGTGGGAAAGTGTGCCTGTTTTCTTTTTGATTTTGCTATTTTCTTTTAAAGTAGTAAATCAAATCAAATGTACATTGGCCAAAAGAAATGTCATGGTTCCTGTGGAACTATATGGAAAGTGTGTGGGGAGAAGGGGTCTTTTTTCAAATAACAAATGCAAAAACAAAAACTGTAGTCTTAGGGTCGATATTGTGTGAAATGACTGGTGGTGGCAGATCTGTTTGTTGATCTTCTTCTGGAAGATTAATGGCAGATTTTACACCAACTTATCTCGAGATAAATTATCGTGAAAGACGAATGCCATATTTTGTTTTAATCTAGTGGTGGGTAAAAAAAAAATTAATGTGTCCATGTATTTCCTTTTTTAGTTTTGTTGTAGTTCTTAAAAATAGAATTAAATGAAATGAAATGTAAGACAAATGCATTCATTTGTACAATGGTGTGGGAAGAGTGTGGGATCTTTTTCTCAAATCACATTAAATGGCCTGGGGTTTTTTTATCGTAAAGAACGTATGTTGAGTAGGATTGCTGCTTGTGTAGAAAAAGTGAATTTGTAATTTTTTGTGTTTTTAAATGTCGTAAAATAAACTATACTGTAGTGAGAAAAGTCTCGATTTTCTTTACTGCGTTGGTCAGAATGTTTTGCATAAGTGCTTTCTTCTTCATAGTATTGATAGTATCCGTGTTTAAATGTCATCGCAGTAAATCTTTTGTCTAGTTCAAGTTGGTGGTGGTGGTGGCATTGTTGTTGTTGTTGGGTGTGGGTGTGTGTGTGTAGTCGAAGTCAGTTTTTTGTTTAATTTTTTAAATTCCTTTTGTTGTTACAAATACATCTATGCATGACAAGCATTATCAATATTAATAAACGTTAACTAGCAATAGTCGTATGTTCATGAATGCACTTCAATATTGTACATAACAAATAAATAGCGTATATACAGCATTCCTACATGCATATATACATACATACATACATACACATATATATACACAACGCCATTTTATACAGTACACAATTTACATGCCATGCCATCTGAAGAATATTAGTTTTTCGATTGCCATTCCTCCCTCCCCTATTACAGGAGGGCTTGATGGGATTTTATTTTTTTTTGTCCGAAGCTGTGTCTTCTGATGGTTTATTCATCCTTTATATGTGACAAAAAACAATTGTAGTGATTACATTCTATTTGTGGTCTGGGCGCTAGTCTTTCGGATGAGACGATAAACCGAGGTCCCGTGTGTTACACGTAATTATTTAGCGCACGTAAAAAAACCCACGGCAACAAAAGAGTTGTCCCTGGCAAAATTCTTAGAAAAAAGCCACTCTGATAGGGAAACAAATACAGCTGCAGAAAAAAAAAAAGGGTGAAAGGGTGGCGCAGCGCTAAGTGGCGACGCGTTCTCCCGCTCTCCCCGGGGAGAGCAGCCCGAATTTCACGGAGAGAAATCTGCCGTGACTTAAAGTGGTATGAAATAACATCTGAGCGCTTTGATTTGTTGCTTTACAAGATTCAGCGCTATATAAATTCCATACATTATTATTATTATTATTATTATTTCAAATTTCATAAGGTTATTTGCAATTCTTGCATTATACTGCTCGGTTTTAGATCTATTGTGTAGCTGTGCCTGAAAAACAGAAAGTGTTGGTACCTGTCTGTCAATTTTGCATCTGTAGATGTGTAACTTTGCAAGCAACATTATCAAATCAAAGGTCATATGTTTTTATGTGTTGGTCTACCCCCAAAATGACTAAATTACGGGAAAATGTTATGTTACAGACATTTGTGCATCGTTCTTTAATATTTTCTAAACTTGTCCAAAAAGTTCTAATATATTTACAATACAAAGTCAAAGTTTTATTACCAGATGGAAAGCGAACAAAGCATACAAAATAAACTTTAAAAATAATGACGCACACAAACTCGACACCAAACACATAACAACAAATAATTAAATAACCCCCCCCCCCCCCCAAAAAAAAAAAAAGACATTAACAAAACAACAAACAAAAAACGCCCCAAAAAATCCAAACAAAACATTACAGCTACCACACACACACATGCACGCACGTACATACGCACGCACATACGCACGCACTGCACGCGCGCACGCACCGCACACGCACGCGCGCGCACACACACACACACACGGTGTAGCGCTTACAAAAACTCAGAGGAGAGGTCAAGGTCACGCAACATTTACATCTAAAAATAGTGATCGGCGCGCTGAAACCCACAAGAGAGGTCAAAGGGGAACATTCCGAACATAACAAAAATCATGGCTGCCAACACACAGACTGCAAATCGCAAGACAAACGAGTCTAATTCGTACAAGTCCTACTGTCTTTGTCAGAGTGTGAACTGGGTACAAAACAATTTCTCAGGGGAAAGTTAGGGAGTACTCGGTTTTACGTTCGCAATCTGGACTGAGTTTTTATGTATGTAATATCTTTTTATTGCCTTTTTTTTTTTGGGGGGGGGGTCTTTTCATGTGTGTTGATACAAAAATGAAAACGAAGTACCAAAGAGTCACACACCAAAAAAGTCCAGTTACGTTTGGACCAGGTTCGCACATTTTTTGTTAATCTCGAGGATAATGGAATAAGCACTTATGTGCTTTTTTTCATCTAGTCCCCGTGTTTATGCGGATTTGTGAATTCTGTCGTCTGTTCCCACCGGCCTTAGTGCAGTTTTGCGACAAAAACAAAACAACTAAACAACCCAACCAAACAACATTTAGTGACACAACATACGTACGTTTCTCTATATCTAACATATTGCAAACTCTGGCACCAAACGCAGTCAACGAGTAAGACCAGATTGGAGTTCAAACACCTGCAGGAATATTGATGATTGTCAACCTGCAGCCTTTCCTTTTTCTTTTGTTCCTCGTCTGGAGCTGCGGAGTTGAAGAATATATTTTAAAAATAAAAAAAAGAAATAGCCCACACTTGAATCTGCAATAGGTACGATTCCCAGCTTTACCAAATAATATAGCATTGAGGAAAAAGTTGTAGAAATAAAAGTGAGTGTGTGCGTGCACATCTGTATGTCTGTGTATCTGTATGTATGTATGTATGTATGTGTGTGATGATGATGAATCATCATCACATCATCATCATGATGCGACCGTTTACCCACAATTAAGGTAGCTGTATACCAGTTTCGGGGATATGCAGCCTGTCCAAAGCTGACATTATGGGGAAGGTGGTTGCTCCTGTGGTGCGCTTCTTGCCTGCTATACATTGCTTGGTTTGCATACACTTATGATATCCATTCGTTAACCTCTACAGCATCCATACTCGAAGGATGTAAACTGCATACTAACTTTCCCTTAAAAAAATATGTTGTTTTGTACAGGAGTGGCACTCTGACAAAGACAGTAAGAATCGTCCAATTTGGTGAAACGTTAACAAATAGCCATACCTTTTTTTCAGTCTGGACATTTAAGTTATATTTTTTCCCTGGCTGTGTCTAGTTTATTGCTGGATCAAGTTTTATCTGAACCATTTTTATTGTTGGACATTGTTTTGGCGTTAATAAGAAGTCTGACAATTCAGTACCTATAGTAAAAGGTAAAGGAGTCCCATAACCTATAAGGTCGTAGGGGAGCGAGGCGTCAGAGACCTCACTTCTCTAGGGCCAGCATATTGAGGGCGGCGCCCATCTCCTCTCCCTCGCTGCTTTACCTTCCCTGACCCTAAAGAGGGCAGGTACCCATTTACAGCTGGGTGAACTGGGAGAAATGTACTGGCTTCAGTACAGTTCAGTATCTATACTAACATGTTATAGTTGTTTTGATTCCACAATGTTATTTGACATTGTTTTTCAGTTATTGTTTAAATGTTCCTGTTACTGTGAACTTTCAAGTGTAATCTATAGGGCTTCCCCCCTCCCTAAAATCACTAGATGTGAATGTCATAGCCCTGCAAACTAAGCTGTACGGCCCACGAGAGGAGCTGGAAAGGACTTGCCACTATTTTCCCAAACACATCTGACGGTGGAAAAAGCGAACGAGAGAACACAAGATGTGAATAGCTACAGACGTTAACCTGGAGACACTACCCTACAGCATCACTGTGGTGGTGGGGTGTGGTGTGGGTTATTAGGTCTATACTACCTGGCATGGGCAGGATCCCGAGTTTAATTCAGGCAGCTGCATTCATTTCAGAGTAGATTGCTTTTTTTGTGGCGTGGTCATGTCATTGTCCTTCTTTCAGCAACATGCACGCACGCATACACACAAGAACGCGCGCGCACCACACACACACACACACACACACTCACACACACACACACACACACAACACACATACACACACGCTCGCGCGCGCACGCACGCACGCACTCAATCTCTGTCTGTCAGTTAGTGTGTATGTCTATCTGTTTATCTGTCTTCTGTCTGTCTGCCTCCCTCTCTTTCTCTTTTCTCTGTGTCTCTGTCTGTCTGTGTGACTATCGCCTCTCTCTTTCTCTCAAGGAAGTTTGCGCTCTCTCTCCTCTTCTCTCTCTCTCTCTCTCTCTCTCATCTCCTCTCTCTCTCTCTCTCTCTCTCTCCTTGCCTCCCGGCACCCTCCCCTATTTTCTCTCCATCCCATCTCTCTCTCTCTCTCTCCACGCTTCACTGCCTACTCTTTGTCAAGCGAACTCTCCTTTCCAACCCTACCCCCCACCCCCAACCCCTACTACTAGTACCCCACCCCCCCCCTTACCCCCACAGTAAACTCCCTCCCTGGAACAGAATTAATCTGGTTTGGCGATCTTTGGCCAATCTGTGTAGCGATTGTACTTCGGGGCCAGATTCTATCTGCTATAGTATTGAAGGAAGGCAAGGGCAAGGCAAGACAAGGCAAGACAGGCAAGGCTAGGCGAGGCAAGGCAAGACAAGGCAAGACCAGGCAAGGCAAGGCAAGGTGAGGCAAGGCAAGACGAGGCAAGGCAAGGCAAAGGCAAGACAAGCCAAGGCCATGTAGTCAGGAGTAGGACCAACACAGCGGATGCAACAGATTGGTGATGTATGGCCTTAGCACCGGCTGTATGTGCCCTGCTCATGCCCTCTCCTCCTCTTCTAGCTCTGTTCTTTCGCCTTCTTCACTGTTTAGGGACAAGGCAAAGCAGCAGCAGCAGCAGCACCACCACCACCACCACCATCACCACCACCACCATCACCACCACCACCACCATGACCGTTTTTGCCAATCATTAATTAAGGCAGCTGCTTTCCGACTTCGGAGATGTCTACACACGCCACCAGTGTACATGCGGTTCTTTACATTTTCTCATTCATCACGAAATGAATTACTCTTTCGAAAGGCGGAACGGGTTTTAACGTGTGTGCAAGATGGTCGGGCGTACGTTTGCACACGGGTGAAAGTCTCATCCTTTCGGGAGAGTGAAGTCGTTACTGAGGTTAATCCAGAGGTGAAAATACCTCTTGTGAAGGGTTGTCTTGTTTGTTTGTTTTTTAAAATTTTTATTTATTCTTTTATATCGAGGATAATGGAATAAGCATTCATGTGTTGTTTTTTTACATCCTGTCCCCGTGTGTATGCGGTTTTGTAAATGTTGTCATCTGTTTCCACCGGCACACAATGGCCTACTCTTTCGAAAAGCGGAACAGGATTTAACGTGTGCGCAAGATGTTCTGCATGTGTTCGAACACGGGGCCTCGGTTTATAGTCTCATCCGAAGGACTTAAAGCACGTTTGTCTTAACAGCTGACGTGGACAAACTTTTGAATAAATTCATTAGTCTAATGTGCCACTGCAGACCGTAACAGCTGTTTATGAACAGATAAATGATACAGCGACTGGCCATATCGATCAAAGCATAATATGAAAAAAGCACAGCCCGTGGAAAATTAGTCTGAAACATGAAAAAAGATAATCAATGATTTGTTGGGACGACTTGGCGCTGGACAACAAAGAGGGTAGGCTCCAGTATTCAGTATTCGGAGCACACACAACGATGCTAGAGGCAGTCTTCCGTGTACTCGACTAAACGTGGGATCAGTAAGCTTTTCTCCGATATGGAAAAGTTATGAGCCATTATATTCATTTTTTTTTGTTCTTTCATTTTACTTTCTTTCTATCATTATTTGGGTTTTTCATTTTGTGTTATTTTTCTTTCGTCTTCTTCCTTTTCTCGTATAATCCAGGTACTCTCTTTTAACTTTGTCGTCTCTTGAATTTCTGTATATGTATGTACGCTTTGTTTGTGTGTCAATAATCCATGAATAGACTATGCGGCTGTTCATTCATTCATTCATTCATTTCATCACTCACTCACTTACCCCTGTCATTCACTTAACCTTTCATTTGTTTATTCAGTTATTCAGTGTTGTCATTTGATCATCGAGTTATGCTCAGTAAAAACTACAAAATAAAATTAATATTAATGACAGTTTAAACACAGGAGTTCAGTTTCTCAACAAGCATCAGGGACATGCAGCCAAGCATCATTCATTTACTCACTCACTCGTTCGTTCGTCACTATATTACTTACTCACCCACCTACCCATTCATTCATTCATTCGTTCGTTCGTTCGTTCGTTCGTTCGTGCGTGCGTCCGTCGGTCTGTCCGTCCATCCGTCCGTCCGTCCGTCCGTCCGTCCGTCCATCCATCCATCCATCCATCCATCCATGCATTCAGTTTTTCCTTGTTTCTTTCATTCATTTAACTATTTTAAGCTAAAACTACAACAGACAAATAAATGGTAAGTGGGCACAGGAGTGCAGTTCCAACAAGGATCATGGACATGCAGCCAAGCATCATTTACTCCCTCACTCAATCACTCACTCACTGACTGACTCACTCACCCACTCATTCTCTTACTCACCTACCAATCACCCAATCATTCATTCATTCATTCTTTCATTCATTCATTCTTTCATTCATTCATTCACTGATTCAGTTGCTCATTGTTTCTTTCATTCATTTAGCTATTTTAAGTTAAAACTACAAAAGACAAAATTTGATAAGTTGGACACAGGAGTGCAGTTTCTTAACAAGGATTACTGACATACAGTCAAGCATCATTCATTCATTCATTCATTCATTCATTCACTCATTCATTCATTCATAGTTTCCTTCCTTCCTTCATTGTTTCCTTCATTCATTGAGCTATTCTAAGCTAAAAGTACAACAGACAAACTAAATGACAGTTTAGACAGACACAGGAGTACACGTTTCTTCACAAATATCACGGCCTTCTTGCAGTCAATGCAAGTAATGCTTGTCACACCCCTAAACAAAAAAGAAACCAATTAAAACAAACAATAAAACCCACACCATTCCTATCATGCACAATAATCTCACAGCTTTTGTTTTCAGACTCTTTTAAGTTATCTCTTACACCGAAGTCGGATGCGCTGGGCCTGACTTGTCAGGCGCTTGACGGCAGCGTGACGCATTTTCGCTCATATAACAGACAATAGTTGCTGTCTGAGCGTTCGACGACGACGACGACGACGAAGAAGAAGAAGAAGAAGAAGAAGAAAAAGAAGGAGGAGGAGGAGAAGAAGAAGAAGGAGGAGGATAAGGAGGAGGAGAAGACGGAGGAGGAGAAGAAGACGGAGGAGGAGGAGGAGAAGAAGAAGGAGGAGGAGCAGAAGGAGCAGAAAGAGAGGAAGAAGACTCTTTTCTTCACATTCCCCTATACTTTGATTGCATTCATCCTGATTTCACTACGACGGCTACGTGGGTTTATAAGTGGACGGTAAAAAAGACTGGGTCATTTCTGTGAACGTTCCTCCCGGTGATCCTTTTTCGGTGAATGAAAAGAAGCAATCCGATTAAAAGTTGACGTTTCTATGATGAAAATTGCTGCTGACTTTTGTGGGCGTTGTATAGAAAGGAAAATGGATCGTGTGGATGGCAAAGTGACCTCTAGCCTGCAGGTCTTGGCCCGAAATGTAAAAGATGAAGATAAATAAAATGAAATACATATTATAATAAAGCAAGCAGTACCCAAACTGGCAGTAGGTTGAAATATGCGTTGAATGAAAAACAACAATAACAATAACAAAAATACAAAGACACACGTGCAAGCACACTAACACACACACACACACACACACACACACACACAACACACACACACACACACACACACACATACACAAAGGGGGGACGGGATAGCCTGGTGGTTAGAGTGATGTATTCGTGATCTGCTGACCCGGGTTTGATTCTTGTTCAAGAGGATTTTTCCTCTGGAGTTAACATCAGTGCCGACTCCACTACCCCCAAAAGTCCTTCGAATGAGACTATAAACTGAGGCCCCGTGTGCGAACGCACGCAGAACATCTTGCGCACACGTTAAAACCCGTTCCGCTTTTCGGAAAGTAGGCCATTGTATGCAGATATAGATGGGAACGGATGACAAAATTGACAAAACTGCATACACACGGGGACTGGATGAATTAAAGCACATAAGTGCTTATTCCATTATGCTCGATATAAAATAATAAAATAAAATAAATAAAGATAAATAAACGCGCGCACACATACACACACAACACACAACACACTCTCTCTCTCTCTCTCACACACACCACACACACACTCTCTCTTTCTCTCTCTCACACACACAACACACATACACACACACACACACTTATATCTGGCACTCTGCCTTCTTCTGCGCAGATCGTGCTAATACTGAATTTAGATCTTAGATATAATTGACCTTAGATTTTTTTTTCTTTTGCTCTCCAAACATAGATACTCTGCAACAGAACGTGCTATCAAGTCTGTCTGAAATACTGCAGTTTTCAAATAATATCATTCACATCAAGGATGGATCTTTGGGGAGCCTGGGTTAAAAAAATAAAAAGCAGTATATATATATATCCATTGAACGTGCTTGACTCTAGGATATCGTACGACACCGATGTATAACGTGGACAATACTTGAAGAATATAATCAATTATCGATTCATTTGTTAGACAGCCTCCTTTTTTCACGTAGGTAAAAATTATGACAAATACAATGAGAAAGAGAATGAAAAAATATAGAAAGAGCAGAAGGAAAAAGAGGGAGGAATGAAGAAGAAGAAGAAGAAGAAGAAGAAGGAGAAGAAGAAGAGAAGAGAAGGAGAAGAGATAGATAGAGAGAGAGAGAGAGGAGAGATGAGATGAGAAGAGAGAGAAGGAGAGAGGGAGAGACAGACGACAGACAGACAGACAGACAGAGAGGCAGGACAGCAGACGATAGACAATAGACAGAAGAAGATAGACAGAGATAAGACAGAGACAGACATACAGACGGGAAAAAAGAAATTTATTTTTTTATTAATTTTTTAATCTTTTCTTCAGGGATAAGGAAATAAGCACTCAGGGTTTTTTTTTAAACCCAGCCCCCTGTGTATGCAGTTTCGATAATTTTGTCATCCGTTCCCACGGCAATAAGGGATACTCTCGAAAGCGAAGGGTTTTAACGTGTGCAAAAAAGGATGTTCTGCATGCGTTTGAACAGGGGGCCTCGGTTATAGTCTCACGACTTTTGGGAGAGTGAGTCGGAGATTAAATCCAGTGGGAAAATCCCAAGAGATTCAAAAACCGGGACAGCAGATCACGAATACTCATAACTAAGATCAGAAGAGAAAAAAGGGAAAGAGAAGAGAGGAGAGAAGAGAGAGAGAGGAGGAGAGGAGAGAGCGAGAGAGAGGAGGAGAGACAGACAGACAGACAGGACAGACAGACATACAACAGACAGATAGAGAGTTTGTGCGTGAAAAAGCCGTGGTATATACTTTTTTTCATGATCTTTGATCACATGATATTTCATTTATTTGTATTCCTATAATATTACTGAGATAAAGTGTAAATACACAACTGGTTTCATTAGTGTCTTTATTTTAAAAAAAACAACAGAACAAATTCGTGGGAGTGATTTAATCCTTAAAATGTAGTCCCAATCACTCAGTCGGTAGAATTTCCAGGTCTCAAGTGTTTTACCTTCCGCCTTCGTCTATCCCGTAGTGTAGTAGACCTTTGGGGCACCACTGAAGAAGATTTTGCAACCATCTTTGCTAAACTAACGAAAAATTATCAGGAATGTAGCCTACTATGTTATGCGAATGCGGGTCGCTGAATCACTGCAAACTGGGGGATAGTTCTCCCAATTCTTGGAGACTAAATGGGACCCCTGAAGAGAATAGTTCACTACAACTGGTATGCAACAGGGTGATATTTCTACGAATTCTTAAGAGAGTAGTAGTGGGGGCCCTGAAGTGAATATTTCACTGCAACCTGTATGAAACTGGGTGATATTTCTCCGGATTTTTTGTAGACTAGCAATGGGGCCCCAAACTGAATTTTTCATGCGGTGTGTCCTAGGCAAGATAA
>CM054158.1:30633991-30638991 GCA_028751875.1 Rapana venosa
GTGTGTGTGTGTGTGTGTGTGTGTGTGTGTGTGTGTGTGTGCGTGCGCGCGCGCGTTTATGAGTATCGTTTCGGAGGGGAGAGAGAGAGAGAGAGAGAGAGAGAGAGATGAGAGAGAGAGGAGAGCGAGAGGATGAGAGAGAGAGGAGGAGAGAGAGAGAGAGAGAGAACTCGAACTCGAACTCGAATATTTTAATGAGGGTAATTGGATAAGCCAGAGGCTTCTTTACACCATGCCCTCAAGGGGAAAAAGTGAAACAAACATGAATAAACCAATTGATCAATAAACAAGATAATGTCAAAAATCAAAGAAATGAATCATCAAATAGCCCTTCAATTATTGACTGAAGTCATGAAATCAATGAAAGACCACACAAGTAAACCAATCGAATAAATAGACAAAGCCAATTAATCACTGACAAACTCCCCTCCTTGACACACCCCTCCCCTAAACAGACAACCCTCCCCAAAAAATCAACACACACACACACACAACATACACACACACGCACGCACGCACGCGCGCACGCACGCACGCACGCACGCACGCACACACACACACACACAAAAACAAACACACACAACTACGCGTACATATGCACGGCCCACACAACTACACGTGCGAGCTTGCACATAATCATACAAATCGTCCAGGATATAAATCCATACACATGTACATTACCTCACATATTATAACAGCCTTATGTCATAATCATCAAAATACCATAACCACACATTACACCGTCCAAAACCAAACAATGAAAAATTATTTGAAGCACGAGAAAAAAAAACAGAAAAAAAAAAACCAAAAAAAAAAACCAGAGCATCAAGACAACCCTTCCCCACCCCCACACTCACACACACACACGTCACACACACACACACACACACAACACACACACACACACACACACACACACACAACACACGCGCGCGCGCGCGCGCGCGCGCGCGCGCCCATACCACACACACACATTCACACTCACATACACACATTTGCGCGCGCTTGCACGCACACGCACTCACACACACAGAGTTCAACAAGCAGCTCACCCAATGCATAGAGAGAGAGAGAGAGAGACCGACCGACCGACCGACAGACAGAGAGACAGACAGACAGACAGACAGAGAAACAAAGAGATATAATGAGAGACATGAACATGGATAAACACAGTGAACAGTACAACCTATTATGAGTATTCTCACTAATGCTGTCCGTAACCCTTCTCTTAGAACAATATCACTTTGCCCACCTAAACTCCGCTCTTTTGACACTGATCTCGGAGCAGGACCACCATACTAGCACCACTCCTACACGCAAAAGATATAACAAGCAGCACAGACCTGATATCACGACCCCTGCCTCACACTAACCTGTCATCGTCACGACCCCTGCCTCACACAGACATGTCATCATCATGACCTCCGACCCACCTGCCTCACAGACCTGTCATCATCACGACCCCTGCCTCACAGACCTGTCATCATCACGACCCCTGCCTCACAAACCTGTCATCATCATGACCCCTGCCTCACAAACCTGTCATCATGCAGTGTGCGCTGTTTGGCCAGGATGGCAGTGGGAGCCGTGGACATCAAGGCAATACTTTCACGTGACTTTTGCCATAAACAGTACGCCCTCTCTCCTCAACTGAAACAGCACATCCTAAATCTGGGAATCCACCGCCGCAAAACTAGAAGGGGAACACGGGCAGGCCAACGTCATCGGCAGTGGTGCACTTCCATCTCCCGTGTCTCCCCCCTCAGCTCTGACGTCACTTCCGTCTCCAGTGTCAACACTGCTTCCTCATGCTGCTGTTCACCTGCCCCTTCAGCTTCTGTTTCTTCTGTTGTGCACAATTCGGACAATCTTTTTTCTGGTTCTAATGTGTATCATGATGTGTGTGAAATTAACACAGTTCTTTCTACATCTACTTCTGACGCACCATCCAAACTCTTGTCTGCTCTTCCGATATCCACATCCCTACCATCGCCTTCATCCTCTTCCTCTGATTGCTTCCCCAACTCACCACTTTCTTCTTCAACCCCTCCGCTGCCTTCAGATCTCCTTCACATTTCTTTGTTCAATGTGCAATCTGTATGTCCTGATGGTAAAGCTGATTATATTTCTGATTTCATCTCCGAAAAAGACATTGATTTAACCTTTCTTACTGAAACCTGGCTTAAACCACATGGACACGAACCAAAAATAAAACAACTAACACCACCTGGCTACAAAACCGTTTCTTTTCCCCGACTCTCCCGTGGAGGTGGCATTGCCATCATTTATAAAGACATGTTGCAACCAGCTCTTTCTTTCAATCAAAACTTTCCTTTTTCACATGAATCCTTTGAAGTTTGCCAACTCAACCTCAACCTACCTGGTCATTCTATTACTTTCTGTTGCCTCTACCGTCCACCTCCTAACCGTAAGAACAATCTGACAACTTCCCTTTTTCATCAAGAATTTCAGTCACTCCTTGACCACTATAGCCTCTCTTCCACTAAGCTCATAATTCTCGGTGACTTCAACTTCCATTTTGACAACCAGTCTTCTCCTGATGTCAAACGTCTTTCTCTTTCTCTGTCAAATCAATCTCTTTCTCAACTGGTAAGTGAACCAACACACAGATCCGGTCATATTTTAGACTGGCTGATCACCAATGCTTCGTTTAACCTTGTTACATCTGTCTCCGTCACTGATGAACTGCATTCTGATCATTCCGCCATTCTTTTCTTCCTCAACATCACAAAACCTGTAAGGAAAAAGAAGTATGTTACCTGCCGCAATCTTAAGGCCATGAACATTCAAACCTTCTCTTCTCAAGCTATGGAACGCCTTTCGCAAACTTCTGACCACACTGACCTCTCAGAACACTATAACACTGTCCTCCGCCAATTGCTTGACGAGCATGCACCTCCAACTGACCATCTCCTGCCTGAGAGGCCCTGTGCTCCATGGTACACTAAGGATATTTTGATGGCGAAACGCAAACGTCGGCGTCTAGAACGGCAGTGGCGAAAATCAAAAACTGAAATCAATAAACAGCTTCTCCGAAAACAAACAAACAAAGTCAAATTTTTAATCCATTCAGAAAAGACAAATTATTACTCTTCCCAAGTTCTCTGCGCTAAATCCATAAAATCTCTGTTCACTCTCACCTCAAATCTTCTTGGATCTGCAAAAAACAAGCCCTCTTCCCACTACCCACAGCTGTCTGAACTTCCCTCCATCTTTTCTTCCTACTTTTCAGATAAAGTCCGCAACATTCGCTCCGGACTGGATCAGACTCATTTCCAGCCTGCACCTCCTGATCAATAATTTGTCTTTGCCAATTCACTGGCACTCCTCTCTTTTTCTTTCATCCCACAAGCGAAAGCGAAATCACAACAATTCTGAAAGAAATGACGATTAAATCATGCGATCTTGATCCCATACCTGCTCCTGTCTTCTCACAATGCCTTCCACAACTTGTACCCTCTGTCACCGAAATAGTAAACTCATCTCTTCTGTCAGGAATTTTTCCATCAGCTCTCAAAACCGCAATAGTCACACCTCTACTAAAAAAGCATGACCTTGATCCCAACATTTTAAAGAATTACAGACCTGTCTCTAACTTACCGTTCATCTCCAAAGTACTTGAAAAAGTTGTTCTAAAACAACTCAACAACACCTTCATTCCAATAATCTCCTTCCCCCTTTTCAATCTGCCTATCGCGCCAACCACAGCACCGAAACACCCTAGTCCACACTTTAGATACACTTTTACTCGCTGCTGATGCAGGGAAAATATCCTTCTCACTCTTCTCGACCTATCTGCTGCCTTTGACACTATAGATCACTCAATTCTTCTTTCTCGCCTCCAGAACATGTTTGGTATTAATGGCACTGCCCTCACCTGGTTTAGTTCATACCTCACAACCGATACCAGAAAGTTATTGTCAGCAAAATTCAATCAAAACCTGTCAAACATGGAATGTGGAGTCCCACAGGGATCAGTCTGGGTCCTGTTCTCTTCACTCTTTACACTGCTCCACTCTCACACATAATAACCACCTTCATATTGATCATCATTTCTATGCTGATGACACTCAGCTTCAATGTAGCAATACCCTTGAAAATCTGCCTTCCCTCCTGACAAATATGGCCTACTGCCTTCTAGACATTCAAAACTGGATGACTCAAAACAAGTTACAGCTAAATGCCGATAAAACGGAAGCCATGCTCATGGGGACCAAACATAAACTTTCTTCCATCACAACGACTTCAGTGGAATTCAGCAATACGTCGGTTCCTCTGTCCACCTCCGTGAAAATATCTAGGTGTGGTTCTTGACAACACACTCTTATGAAAAAATTCATCACCCAGACCTGCCAGTCTTGCTACTATCAATTACGGCGCATAAGTGCAATTCGCAAGTATCTGTCTACTGAAGCAACATCCAAACTTGTCACATCTCTCATTCTCTCTCGACTGGACTACTGTAATTCTCTCTTGGCTGGTTTGCCGGCATCATCCATCTACTCCCTTCAACGCATACAAAACTCTGCAGCTCGATGGTCCTTAGAAAGAAAAAATCTGAACACATCACTCCTCTTTTGCGATCTCTTCACTGGCTGCCTGTCTCACAAAGAATAAGTATAAGATTAATACCCTTTGTTTCAAATGTCTCCACAAATCTGCACCTTCTTATCTCTGTAAACTGTCTTCACCTGTACACTCCATCCCGCTCCCTTCGTTCATCTGTAGATGCCTTGTGCTTTCGGACACCAGATTTAAACAACCACTGTTGGCCGTCGCTCTTTCTCTGTTTCCGGTCCCTCCACATGGAATGACCTCCCTCTTCCACTTCGCCAAAAGCCTTCATTTGATTCTTTCAAATCTAGCCTCAAAACGCACTTATACTCTACTCGAGATCTTCCCCTGTTATCTGTTTCTACTTCTCAATAGCTGCCTTCACCTCCACCACCCCCACCTAAGTGTGTTGTGTATATAAATTT
>CM054158.1:30641491-30691491 GCA_028751875.1 Rapana venosa
GGGGGGTATGTGCTTGTTTTACAACAATCAGACGCCAGACTGATCTCGCACAACAAGACTCTTGGCTGAATGAAAAATAATGTCCACAAGTAGGAGTTTGTGACAAAACGCTATATCTATTTTCTGGTCTCTATTCTTTTATATTGAGGATGATGGAACAAGCATTCTTGTGCTTTTCTACATCTAGTCCCCGTGTGTATGCGGTTTTTGGTGTAAATTTTGTCATATGTACCCACCGGCACACAGTAGCCTACTCTTTCGAAAAGCGGAACAGGATTTCACGTGTGCCCAAGATGTTCTGCGTGTGTTCGCGCACGGAGCCTCGGTTTATAGTCTCAGCCGAAGGACTTTTTGGGGGAGAGTGGAGTCTGCACTGATGTTAACTCCAGGGGAAAAATCCTCTTGAACGGGAATCGAACCCGGGTCGTCAGATTGCAAGCGCATTGTTCTAACCACTAGGCTATCCCGTCCCCCTTTACCACCTCAGAATCCCTTTATTAAAAAAAATCGCCTCTGGTGACAGAAACATTATGTGGCTGCCGAAGGTTGTCATCAATCACAAAAGAAAGAAAATTTGGCTATTGCTTAACTCTAAGCTAAAGTTAAGGGACCGCTTTGTGTGCGTTTACACTCATTCCCAACTCGGGTGATATTTGCCCCCCAAAAACTAGAGTGTTCGACTGCGGTGATTATGTGTTGAATCTAGAATAAACAACATAATGATATGAAAACATGGAAAACATTTTGAAATAAAGTCTTGGATAAGAGATTCCTTTTTTAGATCTTTTGATCGGTTACAATGGCATGGAATAAGAATGCGATTAGTCAGCCTTTTGGGGTAGTCAAGCCTTTTTGGTAAAAAGCTTTTGGATTAACCCTTCGGGAAAAAAACAACAACTGATGGTTGCAAACTTGTTCAAATTTTTCTTATTTTTATCGAGAGAGAGAGAGAGAGAGAGATGGGAGAGGAGAGAGAGATGTGAGAGAGAGAGAGGAGAGAGAGAGAGAGAGAGAGAGAGAAGAGAGAGGAGAGAGAAAGAGAAAGTGCGCTGGGGTCAAGAAAATGGCTTCTAGTTTTGTTGTTTTTTTAAAAACCATGTTGGTAAAAGGACTAGACCAAACTCTCTCTTTCTATCTTGTCTCTGTCTGTCTGCCTGTATCTCTCTCTCTCTCTCTCTCTCTCTCTCTCTCTCTCTCTCTCTCTCTCTCTCTCTCTCTCTCTCTCTCTCTCTCTCTAGTGTATAAGTGTTTGGTTATTATTAAGATGTATCCCTACGGGCGGGGACTGGATGTGAAAAAGCACATGAAATAAAAGAATTTGTCATTTGTCATTGTCATTGTCTCTCTCTATCTCTATCTCTCTCTCTCTCTTTAATAATAATAATAATACATTGAACTTATATAGCGCTATATCTTGAAAAGACAAACCAAAGCGCATGCATTCAACCTAATCTTACACAGTCATGCAATCAATGATAAATGATAAATAGTTTAAACAAACAGATATTTACAAACATAGTGCGCTGCAGACAAAATCTATTAAATAAAATTTCAATGTTTGTGTGTGTGTATGTGCGTGTATGTGCGTGTGCGAGCGTGTCTGTGTGTCTGTGCGTATGTACATGTCGGTGTATTTCTCTCTGTCTTTCTCTACCTCTGCTCCCTTCCCGTTTTCCTTTCACTGAAGGTTACGCCAATCTTCAAATAAAAAATCTTTCAAACCAGACACGACTCAACGAATAAGGAGGTAAGGTACGGCCTGTGCTCTGGAGAAAGATCTGGTCTATGCAGATCGTGCCCAAAGCTCAGCGTATGTATGATACTGCCAAAGCCATATACCCTGAAATGCTCTTCCAAGACTTCATCATTCACTTCACATACGAAGCAAATGCTGACATCTGGTAAACGTGCTTGGTATCATAGTTTATTATGACGATATTTCTCCAAAGATGATGTATGCTCTAAAAGCATAACAGCAAGAATGTATACACACAGGCACGCGCGCCACGCCTACGCGCGCACACACACATACATACCTCCACCACATTTATACACACAAATACATAATCTCTCTCACACAGAAACTCACGTACACAAATACACACACAGATACAGAGACACACTCACACACACACACACACACACACACACACACACACACACACACACACACACACACACACACACACAGATACAGACATAGACACACAGACATAGACACTCGAATACATACACACGCACACACATGCACACACACGCGCGCGCGCATACACACAGAAAACCTCACACACAAACGCACACACGCACGCACACACACACACGCACGCACACACACACGCACGCACATACACACACAAACACACATACACACACGCACGCTCCCCTGCGCATTCATGTACACATGTGCACTGTTTCATCTCTGAAATTAACAAATTAGCATAAGGTGCTCTGCTGTAATCATTGTAGTCCATATCTAAATCAGTTACTACAGATTTCCGGAACAGCACGTGTAGCATTATGGGCATACAAGGAATATTTCGTACCCGAATTTACTCAAAGCACCGGGAAACGTCTCACTGGTTAAATGCGTTGTTTTTCCTGCACACGTTTTTTCTATACCTATCCACAGCTATCTTTTTCTTTTTTCTTTTTGTTTTACTTATATCTGTTAGGTGGGGATTTTGTATCTGCCCAGTCTATTCAGCAAACCTGGAATATCAGTTTACTCACCACACTGTAAAACTGCCAATCAGAGACCCCCCCCCCCCTCTCTCTCTCTCTCTTTCTGTCTCTGTCTCTCTTTCTCTCTCAAGGGTCGGGTAGAAAAAAAAGTATGTGAATGCTTATTTCTGGCCCTTGAAAAATAAAGATTATTCGTTCTCTCCCTTCTGAATATACTTCTATATCAATTCATATTCATCTTTTTTTTTTCCTGGCCTTAAAGTCCATTTCTTCTAACATGATCGTGGACAAACATTCAAAACGATCACCATGTTCCTTGCCACAAAACATGGAGGCTTTTTAAAAACAACAACAACTGCAACAGCCAACGATAGTGATCTGCTCTCGCAGAGATGTCAGTACATTGGAGGAGCATGCAATCATGTAAACGCAGTCAGGGCGTGGGAGTGGAGCACATTCATGCTGCTGACAAACTGTGTCTATGCCCTGAGCGGGGCTCTGTCCCAAAATGACAGGGGGCTTACCTCAATGTGATCGGATTCCAGATAAAAGATGCACGCTTGTAGAAGGTTCGCCTGTAAGCAGCGGATTGAATTTTGTTTGTTTGTTGTTGCTCAGATAGATAGGCCCTTAAGCGCAGTTGTAGATATGTATGGTAAGGATATGAGAGAGAGAGAAAGAGAGAGAGAGAGAGAGAGAGAGAGAGAGAGAGAGAGAGAGAGAGAGAGAGGAGAGAGAGAGAGAGAGAGAGAGAGAGAGAGAGAATGAATGAATGAATGAATGAATGAATGAATATATTTACAGAGGGTAATAGAATAAACAACAATTGCTTTTACACATCTAGCCCCCTTGAAGGGGAGGAGGGGGGGGGGGTGAGTACAGGCACAACAAATAAATAAATTACCAAATGCAGTGCAGGGTGGAGAGAGACAGAGACAGACATACCGGCACACAGACAGACAGACATGAAGGAAGATAGACACAGACAGACAGAAGAGAGAGAGAGAGAGGAGAGAGAGAGAGAGAGAGAGAGAGAGAGAGAGAGAGAGAGAGAAGAGAGAGAGAGAGAGAGAGAAGAGAGAGAGGAGAAGACGGAGAGAGAGAGATACAGAGACAGACAGGCATACAGACAGACAGACAGAAAGACAGACACAGACACTGAAAGAGAGGAGAAAACGGAGGCACAGAGAGAGAGAGGAACAGACAGGGAAGAGAGAGAGAGGAGAGAGAGAGAGAGAGAGAGGAGAGAGAGAGAGAGAGAGAGAGAGAGAGAGAGATAGATAGACAGGCAATCAGAAAGACAGTGACACAGACAGAGAAAGAGAGGAGGGAGGGGGGGGGGGCAGAACAGTCACAGAGACAGAGGGTGACTAAAAAATCCAATCTGTCCCCTGTCATTGAAGATCAGCCTTCACACCACACACACACACACACCCACCCACCTACCCATCCACACACACACACACAGCAAAGCCATACGGAAGCACAGCTAAGGCCCCTTGTCATCACGAACCTTGATCACCATGTCTCTCACACAAAATACTATCGAATCTTCCTGCCTAGGGCAATGAGGCCGAGATGGTTTTGACATTGCAGTGGGTGTGGGTCAGGGGACAGGACAACTGCGACAGCATACATTTTCTCAGCATTATGCCCCTCCTTCCCTTCCTTCCCCGAAACTTTATGCTTGCCCTACGCTACTGTGTTGTATACGAACTGCGGGATTTTACTGAGTGTGATAATAATAAAAATAATAATAATAAAATAATTATAAAAAAAAAATAATAATAATAATAGTAATAATAATACATGGAATTTATATAGCGCCATATCTTGCACACACAAAAACAAATCAAAGCGCTTTCGTTCATCCCACTCATTCACATGCAGGAAGTAAAACAAGACATAGAGAGAGAGACAGGGAGGGAGAGAGAGAGCGAAAGAGAGAGAGAGAGAGAGAGAGAGAGAGAGAGAGAGAGAGAGAGAGAGAGAGAGAGAGAGAGAGAGAAGAGAGAGAGACAGACAGACAGACAGACAGACAGACAGAGAGCGCACAACAACTTTTAACAAGCCATCACAAACCTAAGACCAACACAACAAGAACGTACTCACATGATGCTGACCAGATGCTGAACTGAAGAAGCGTATCTGCAACAGAGGAAAAAACATCACGATTTAAATAAGATAGGAAGCGGAAAGCATGACTGGAGGAAGGATATGACGGAGCTGGGAGATCAGAAATCGTGGCTATGGTCTGTTGATGTCAGCTGGGAAAAAAGGGATGGGGGTGGGTTGTGTTGGTTTTGCACTAATCAAATCAATGCCAGCAGGTTGGGGGGGCGGGAGGAGGGAGGCGGTAGCCTAGTGATTAGAGCATTGAGCGTGTTATCTGATGGCCTAGGTTCAAGCCAACACTAAGGCGTCCATTCAAAGTTTTTTTTCCCCCCTGGAGTTAACATCAGTATTGACTCCACTCCCTCGAAAGTCCTTCGAAGCGGACTGTAAACCAAGGTCCCGCGAAAAAACCCATGCAGAACATCTTAGTCACACGTTATAACGCCTGTTCCACCTTTCAACGGAGTAGGCTATAGCATACAAGAAGGAACGGATGACAATTTTAGAAAACGCATGCACACTTGTGTCGTGTTTAGACATCATCTTCGAAGTTGGAATGTGGCTACCTGAATGGTGGGCAAACACAAAGAACCCACCAATGGCGAACAGCAGAACTCTAGTTAATGCACGAGAATTTAAAAAAAGATGGTGACTGGATTTTGCACAGCCGCAAGAAATGTGGACAATGGAATCTATGATGGTAGCGACACATCGACAAAAACGAAATCATCAAATGATAGATCTCTCGAAGACAGACATGAACAGAGCTTGCAGAGAGGAATGAAAGAGAAGTGGAGATAGCTTATACTAGAGCATTGCTTTAGGATACCATTGTCTGGCACTGAGTATTAGGCTACACAGCATATTAGGGGGATACAAGAGTAACAAGAAAGCAACAATAACAAAACATCTGGAGAACAAAATCCAATAACAGTCTTCCCAAAAGACTTAGCGTTTACTGTGATCATTTAATGTCTTAAATTCAAAACCTAGATTTTCCTGGTTGTTTTTTTCATAATAGACATAAAGACGGAAAACCTTCTTAAGTAAGATTAAGTGCTAATGCTGTTCCAAAAATGGCATGAAAACCAATTTTTGATGCGAGTAAAAGAGAATGCAAAAAAAAAAAAACCAGCAGAAAGTTAGTGTCCCAAAAATTAGGGGCTCCAAATAATGTTCCTGACTCAAGCAATTCCTCACAGTCGTCTGCCTGTCTGCCTGGAGATCATGTCACGTGTCAATGCCACGACAAGAATTAAATCAAATCGGAGAAATCATGACTCTTGGTATGGCATACCAGAACAGATCGTGCCTTGCCTCAACTTGTAAACCTTCCACTCTAGCTCTCATTGATATTCTTACTATTACAGAAGGGAATGGTGGTTGCAGTGATGTACTCGGGTTTTGTCAGCCACTGAGGGTGGGGATTCAAATCTCTGTTGCTGTGTCCATTAAAGATGATTTATACCCTAGATTTAACATTAATGTATATAAGGGATAGGATAGCTCCCCAATGACAACATATGTTTTGGGAACACCTTTATCTTTACTTAAGATTCTTTCACTTCCCCAACTATTCATTTGATAAGCAGAGAAACGAATAAGTGCAATTCAACAAATAAACAAACAGTTAAATAACAAGAAACAAAGAAGGAAAAAGTATCAAATCAAAAAGAGTGCTCCTAAGATGTCATATCTACGTAAATTTGAATGACAAAAACAACACACACACAACACACACAGACACAGACACACACACACATACACACACACACAACCACACACACACACATCACACCACCACACACACACGATTGAAGAGTTATTCTTCACCACTTTGGGTAGAGGATTACAAACGTTCAGACAGGAGAATAAACCTAACAGCAATACACCCGAAAGTAACACCAATCTAATAAGAACTGAAAATCAAGAGTTTATTGCACACACACACACACACACACACACACACACACACACACACACACACACACACGCACGCACACGCACGCACGCACGCACGCGCGCGTGCATACACACACAAGTACACAAAACTTTCAAACAGTGTGTGTGTGTGAGGGGGGAAGAGAGAGAGGAGAGAGAGAGAGAGAGAGAGAGAAGAGAGGAGAGAGGAGAGAGAGAGAGAGGAGAGAGGAGGAGAGAGAGAGAGAGAGGAGAGAGAGAGAGAGGACAGAGAGAGAGAGAAAGAGAGCAGAGACAGAGATAGACAGAGACGGACAGACAGACAGACAGAGACAGAGTCTCAGGCAAACAGGAGAGTACACTCCCTCCATAACATCGAATCAGAACTGAACGAGGACCGTGTCTGGAGAAGATGAAAACCACTGACTGGTCAATACCAGCCAACAGAAAACACGACTGGTGGGAGGGGAGGACAGAGCTGGGGGATTTCAGAAATCGTGACCACGGTCTGTTGACGTCAGCTGGGGAAAAGGAAAAGAAGGGATGGGGGAGGGGGAGAAGGGAGGCGCTGTGTCGGTTGAAGGACACTCAGACGCCAGACTGGGCCACGCACACAGCTTAAACCAATGTCAGAAATGTCCACAATGGAATTTATGACGATCACAACACGAGGACAGACAGCAATCCATCTAGTACAGGCCTCTAGGGGGGGGGGGGGGGGATAGAAATGGGTGGATAGGGGCTGAGAAGAACAGACAAAAAAGAAAAGAAAAGCATAGAGAGTTTATTCCCTGGCTGTACGTGCACGTTACTGTAATGGTCAGAATTAAGGGTGAGATTGCAAAATGTTTACGTGATGGACACGCGAGTTTTTAAACAAAGCAAGAAGGACTGGGTATAATTGCAATAAAGAGCCCTGGAGAAATAAAATAAAATCCTCCCTCACATATTTTGTCAAAATATGAAATCATCAAAGTTGTGGTCTGAAAGAGTGATCAGTCATTTTTCTTCATAGTTTTTTCTTTAAAAAGACACTTCAAAGAGAACAACCGTCACCTTCTGAGTACTCACACTAATTCAGGACTCATTCCCGAAGTCAGAATGCTGCTACCTTAATGGTGAGCAAAAACGGTTGCATCACAGAATCTCACCATTGGTGAACCTGGGAGCTCTATCCGAGGAACGAAAAAAAAGGACAGGACTTACGAAAAGATTACTTGTTATTTTGTAAAAAATGTGTAAACTACCTAGGGTGCTTATGAATAAACATCGTGTACAAACCAAAAAGAGGAACGCAGTCAAGTCAGCAATAAGGTATTTTCACTCACTCAAAATCTTAACCCCAAGTGTTTTTGCTTTTTTAAAGGAAAGAAATATAGAAAAGTGGCTGGGAACAGAAGTATAAAATAATCTTGTTGAATCAGCCAAACTATGAAAATCCCCCCTTAATCGTCCAACTCTCAGTCCCAAGTTCATACTGAAGCCAAAACCAGCCCTTACAAACATGAGAATGTATCTATAAAAGGAATGGTATTCAGTATCTCTATTAAAAAAAAAGGCAGCTAAAGAAGAATGCTTGAGCTCTGACTGCTGTAGTAGTAGTAGTAGTAGTAGTATAGTAGTAGTAGTAGTTTGTTGTTGTTGTTGTTGTTGTTCCTCAGCTAAAGCTCCGCCATTCACCAAGGGTGAAATTTTGCGCATCCGACCGTTTTCCCTCCACTAATACACATTCTGACTTTGAGGATAGTATCAATTCAAACGAATGAGGTTGTGAATAGCATTTGCTGAGAATGGATTGTTCTCCAAGTGTTATTAGTCTAAGTTGTATCAGAATAAAATAAACTTTATTTTTTTGGTGAACCATGACATAATGAACAAACAAAATTAAAGACATTTACTTTTCTAGAACAAAAAAATGTACACAGCTACCCCAGAAATGCCAAATCTAAGATTCATTAAATGTCTGTCCATATCAACTTTTATATTTCGGAACACTAAGTGAAGAATTCAACATAATACATATCAAATCACGTACTATTTGCTTCGTGGGCACTCCGTCTTTGCCAATCACACTTAATCAATCCTTGTTGAAACACACTAACGAACCCAATCAGATCTACCACAACCTAATTCATCCTTATAAAGCCAAAACTGTATTCATGGATTTTCATCATTACACGAGAGGCCCAATTGTTCAAGATTAATCTCTGACATCTATCTCTAACAACATTTTGTATGCCGTATGTGGCAGTCTGTGTGGTTCCATTTGGATTAATTTCATCCAGTAACGAGAGACACATGACAATGGAACATAAGTATATCATATATGTTTATGCTACTCTCGCTACATCTTCAGTCATTGGGTGTCGGCAACGAATCTCTAAGTAACCTCTTCAAAGCATGCAGATAAGTATTTTCTGCGTACATAGCAGCTGAATCCAGACCCCCACTGCTATGTGCCATATTGTAGCATGGGTTGAACTCGACAATTAGCGCTTTTTAAAAACACACAAAAAAAGAAAGTAGTGGCAAGGAATCATTATTTAACATAGATAGGTTATTCGTTTTTTTTCAAAATACACAATAATGTATGTTTTGTACTGCTAACAAGCGTGTTGGAAGCAGAAGTAAAGCTCTGGCAAGTAGAGAAATACCCCCCTTCCCCCGATACGTATCAGCATTCAATATAGGCGTTTCACTTCTGTTATATGTTCGTTGTTCTCTGGAAGCAAGCTAGGTAAGAGAGAGAGAGAGAGAGAGAGAGAGAGAGAGAGAGAGAGAGAGAGAGAGAGAGAGAGAGAGAGAGAGGGAGTGAGAGAGAGAGAGAAGAGAGAGAGGGAGAGGGAGAGAGGGAGAGAGACAGACAGAGAGACAGAGATTTATACATACATACATACATACATACATACAGACAGACAGACAGACAGACAGACAGAGAAACATACATACATGAATACATACAGAGACACAGATAGACGCAAAGCCAGCAACAAACAACGAAATATTGACATTCAATTCAATTCAAACACTTTATTATCCCAGAGACAGAGAAATTCAAGCTACCATCGGAGCTCGATGGTGGGTGGGAGGATGAGGGTAATAGGAAACACAGGAGACAGCATCAGTATACTTGGACTAATAAAAATGCCGACAGAAGCTTTGCACTGAATCCCTGGCTGCTCTCTTCTGTAATAGCAAAGGATCTGACGGGCGGCACTGGAAGCGAGATGCAAGATACCAGGTAGAGCACGCATGCACATGCAATAGGTAGAGCTGGCCATCAAGACGGTGACCGAGATGAATAATTTGGTCAGGGTATAACTGGACAGAGGACGGTCAGTCTTCAAGAAAGATCAGCCTTGCGTGTGTGTGTATGTGTGTGTGTATTGTCCTAAAGTCCTTTGGATGAGACTATAAACCGAGGCCCCGTGTGCGAACGCATGCAGAACATCTTGCGCACACGTTAAATCCTGTTCCGCTTTTCGAAAGAGTAGGCCATTGTGTGCCCGTGGGAACAGATGACAAAATTTACAAAACCGCATACACACGGGGACTGGATGTAAAAAAGCACATGAGTGCTTATTCCATTATCCTCGATATAAAATATAAAAAAAGATCATCTGAGCGCTTTGATTTGTTGCTTTACAGGATTCAGCGCTATATAAATTCCACACATTATTATTATTGTGTTTATCTGTTTTAAAATAATTTTTATTTCAATTATAATGAAACAAGCACTCATAATTACTCTTGTTCAAATCTAGGCCCCGTGTGCATGCAGCTTTATAAATGTTGTCATCCATTCCTACTTGCACAAATGGCCTGCTCTTCTGAAAAGCAGAACTGATTTTAATGTGTGCACAAGATATTCTGTGTGCGCTCGCGTGCGTGCGTGCGTGCGTGTGTGTGTGTGTGCTTGTGCGTGCGTGCGTGCATGTGTGTGTGCATGTGCGCATGCATGTGCGTGAGTGCCAGCATGTGTGCACGCCTACATTCATACATCGAAGATAAATGCAAGACACAAACTTAAACAAACAGAAGGAGAATAAACTGACACTACACTGAACCAGAAACAACCACTAAACACATCTGTAGAAGATGAAAACCACTGACTGGTCAATACCAGCCAAGAGAAAACATGACTGGAGGGAGGGGAGGACAGAGCTGGGGGATTTCAGAAATCGTGGCCACGGTCTGTTGACGTCAGCTGGGGAAGGTAAAGGAGGGGATGAAGAGAGGGCTTCGTCAGTAAAACAACAATCAGACGCCAAACGGACCATGCACAGAGCGTCAGCCAATGCCAGAAATGTCCACAATGGAGTTTATGACTGTCATGACACGTGGACAGGCAGCAATCCATCAAGTACGGGCCTCTGAGGGGTGGAAATGAATAGGAATCGAGGAGAGCAGGGAAGAGAAGAAGGGAATCACAGATTGTTTAAATCTAGTGTGTAGTTGTATGTTACTTTGGATAACATTGCCTGGCATAGGCCCAGGTGATGATTGGGTGCAACTACATTGGGTAGGTAAACATTAGTCCTCCCAAACAAACAAAAAGCTGCAAGCAAACTAAAAACCCTGACAAAAAGAAAGATTTAATTTTGAAATAAATTCTCAAATAAATGTATCTTCAATGTGATAATCTAAAATCCTCAATTTTGTATTCTTAATTTTTGTAGCTTTTGTCAGATATACAACAGAGGAAATCAGTAACAAAACGAAACGTTCCTCATATTCAACTTTTAATGTCAACAACTTTTTATTAAAAATGTTTATAAAAGACAAAAAAAAAAAACCTCCCAAAAACTGGTTAGAAAGACGTCTCTCAACATCATGTTGCCAAATCAGCTAAACCAATAGCAACCTCCTGCTGTTTTTTGCCTGCCTGTATCAAGATCACGTTAACAGCACAGCCCTGACCAGCCCTTACAAATACGAAAAGTTAATCAAATTAGGAAAATGTATCTTGCTCTGAAGAGAGCATGTAAAAACATCACGTTGTAGGCTTGGGAGGAAAGATGGGCTGTGTGCTGGATGGGCTTTTCCTTTTCCGTGTCTTTAAGGTCTTCTCTATTGCTTAAATTAAACGTGCTTAATGCTAAAGTATGTGCAAACCCTCTATCTGAACACAGGCGCAGAGAATCTCTAAAATAGCCAACCAAGTAAAAATGAATAAGCAAGTAAATACAAGGGATAGAATAGTTTAAAAAACCCAACGAAAACTAAGGAAAGAAAGAATGGACTAGAATGAATGAGACAGATTGACAGACAGGTCATGTAATATATATATATATATATATATATATATATATATATATATTTATATATATATTATATATATATATATATATATATATATATATATATATATATATATATATATATATATATGTATGTATGTATGTATATCCTCCTTATCTTCATCTTCATCATCAACGTACACTTTGGCCTACTCCTACGAAAGGCAGAACCAGTTCTTAACGTGTGCGCAAGATGTTTTGCGTGCATTCGCACGCGGGACATCGGCTTAGAGTCTCATTTAAAGGACTTTTGGGGGAGTGGAGTCGGCATTGATGTTATTTTCAGGAGAAAATCCCCATTGAACGGGTGCATCGATGGTGGCTTGAAACCAGGCCGTCAGATCACGAGTTCAACGCTCTAACCACTAGGCTATCTCACCTCCCGAAAGGGCTATGATCTGCTTACCTTTCTCTTTAAGGACTAGATTTCAGTTTGGTTCTGTTTAAGACTCTTATCTTTGTGTGAATCTTTGAAACCCTCCATCTCTGTCAATGTGCTGTGTGTACATTTGCATTTTGTAATGGATGCATCCCTCTCTTCTATCCCTCACTTTATTTCTGCCTTGTTCCTTTTCTTCCTGTCATCTCCTTCTTGTCTATTTTCTTATTTCTTGGTAGACTAATGGCCTTTTCTCCCCCAGAAAGAATTTAAACATAACAGTTCTCTCCCACGCCGAACTCAGTTGTGCTGGGCCTGACTTGTCAGGTGCTTTACTGCAGCGCAACGAATTTTCGCTCACGTGACAGACAACACTAGTTGCTGTCTGAGCGTTCGACGAAGAAGAATGAAATGTAGCTAGACAGTATTTTTCTGTGACTATTATGTTGTTATAGCTGTTACTATTGTTATGTTGGCTTTGGTTGTAGTGACAGTATTATTTTCAACCGCCATACCTTCAGAGCTGTAGAAGCAAATGCTGCTAAAGATTTCAGACCTCTGCCTATTTCTCTGTCTGTCTCTGTCTGTCTGTCTCTGTCTGTCTCTCTCTGTGTCTCTTTATCTCTCTGATTCTGTATGTCTGTCTTTCTGTCTCTGTCTGTCTGTTTCTCTCTCTCTCTCTCTCTCTCTCTCTCTCTCTCTCTCTCTCTCTCTCTCTCTCTCTTCTCTCTCTCTCTCTCTCTGTCTCTCTGTGTCTCTTTCTCTCTCTGACTCTGTCTGTATGTCTGTCTGTCTGTATGTCTGTCTATCTGTCTCTGTCTCTCTGTCTGTCTCACTCTCTCTATTTCTCCCTCTACATCTTTACCTCTCTTTGTGTTTGTCTATCTATGTCTATCTCCGTATTCCTGTCTCCGTCTCTTTCTTCCTGTCATTAGCCCTGATATGGCCTTCGTGGTCGGTAGGGCGATAAACAATACGAAACGAAATGCCTGCCATTAATTTAGACATGAATAACTTATTGCAAAGCCTTTGCCGTGAAGTAAGAACAGCTACGTTGAAAAGCAACAAACCAACTGACCAACACAAAGGCTTAAGACTTAAAGGCATGGATGGTTGTTAAAAAGATATTATAACAAAACTTTGAAAATAAGGAAACAGTAGCAAGAGAAATAAACATCATACTTTTTATTTTACAAACAACACTTATATAGTGAGAACAGTAATGAACGTTCAGTATCCCCGAAGCCAGAATGCGGCTACCATAACGGTGGGCAAAACAAAAAACGGTCGCATACGCAAAAATCTCACCATTGGTAAAGCTGGGAGCGCTACAGAGGAACCGGAATATAAAAGAAAAGAGTTAAGTGACACACATAAATCTTGGGAAAACTCAGAAAGGCAGGTGACTGCGTGCTTTGTACATGAAACCATCATTGGATTAATAGGAAAGAAACCCCAGGAATGTGTGCGTGCGCGCGCGCGCGTGTGTGTGTGTGTCAAGTCAATTCAAATTTTCATTTCAAGATGGTACATTGAATAAGCAATGCATTTACTTTTTTTTTTCATCAAGCTATCTATCTAAGAACAAAAATTTCTTAATAATAATAATGAAGTACTACACTATTACAACCTTTACCAATATAGTGCATATATCTATATATATATATATATATATATATATATATATATATATATATATATATACATGTACATATACATATATACATATATATATATATACACACATATCTATCTATCTATCTATCTATCTATCTATCTATCTATCTATTACAAAATATAGTGAGGAAAAACAAGTGCAGGTAACCAGTTACAACTTAATTCCCATCATAAAAATGATTTTTTTCCAAGATTCGGGAAAAAAATTCACTACAATAAAAAACTTTGAAGGCAGCATTTGGGGAATGATCGAGTAAGGACCATAGCTTTGGCCTAAACTGACTCGAGTTTTGGCTCCCGTATATATATATATGTGTGTGTGTGTGTGTGTGTGTGTGTGTAACAATAATAACAATAATAACAATAACAATAATTTTAATTCAGTTTTTGCAGGCCATATGGCCCATAGGAACAACAGTTAATCATATACTTTCATGTAAGGTGAACATCCTTACTTCTGATATCTAAACATTTAGTAATAAACAATCCAACTTTAAACATCAAACTAGGTTTAGTGTTCATACAAAGAAGCTGCACTTTCAGATTCGATGGAAATCTGTAATAATACAGAGGAATACATTTTCTTCGCAATACAGCATATTTTGGGCATACAAGTAAAAAGTGACAAACATCTTCAATTTGTTGGCCATCACACTGAGAGCAGAATGGAGGAAACTGAAAGCACTGACATCTTTGAAACCAAGCAGATCAAATGAAATATCACCACGCACATGGCTAAAAATTAATTATTTTAAGTCACTGTTTTCCTTAAATCAGCACTCAGATGAATATGTGTGTGTGTCTGTGTGTCTGTGTGTCTGTGTGACCATCTCTGTGCGTGAGAGGCGATCAGTGGCTAGCTACCCAGTGCTGTATCTGGTGGTCAGTTCAGTGTTACCTTTGGACGGACGCGCGTAGACTGGAGTTGGATCAGGAACGGGAAGGGGACAAAGGAGAGGAGGATCGTGAAAAAGACGATCTTTCTGGATATCTTTCTTTTATTTTCTCTCTCTCATCTCCTCCTCCTCTCATTCTCTCTCTCTCTCTCTCTCTCTCCTATCTCTCTCTCTCTCCTCTCTCTCTCTCTTCTCTCTCTCTCTCTCTCTCTCTGTGTCTGTCTGTCTGTCTCTCTCCTCTCTCTCTCTCTCTCTCTCTCTCTCTCTCTCACTCTCTCTCTCTCTCTCTCTTTAAAGACAGGAGGAAAATGAAAAAGACAATCTTTTTAGATATCTTTCTTTACTTCTTCTCTCTCTCACTCTCTGACACACAACACACAACACACACACACACACACACACAACACAACACACACACACACACACACACACACACACACACACACACACACACACACACACACACATCGTTCTACTTATTATACACTTTGTCGAACTCCAAAGACCATTTTTGCGAAGTATGTTTTTGACTACGTGAATCTTCAGTGACCTTTTTTCCTTACCAAATTGTTTACTTGTGTCTATAAGCCTTCAAGGCTTCCATGGAAATAAACGATATTCTGTTCTGTTTTAAGATAAAAACATCATCATCTCTACAAGAGCCCAAGTATGATCTGTTCCACCAAGTTGTGCTCCAGAACTTCCCCAAATAGCAACTAGTGTTGTTGGCAACAAAAACGCGTTGCGCTACCGTTAAGCGCCTGACAAGCCAGGCCCAGCGCATCCAACTTCGGTGTGGGAGAAAATTGTACTCTTTTTTTCTGGAAAACAGACAAGAAATCGACTATGAAGGCAGAAAATAGACAATGAAGGAGGTGATTGGAAGAAAAGGAACAAGGTACAAACAAAGAGAGGGATAGAAAAGAGGGAATTCCTAGCACAGAATTTCCAGAAGGTGGGGATGCTATTTATACTGAGAGGCCCCAGGCATTCCCGTGGGAGAGTGCAGCAGGACAAGAAATGTGGTTTCCCTGTTGTGATTAAAATTTCTCCTCTTTGGAATGCCTGGCACTTGACAGTGACGTGATCTCCAGACAGACAGGCAGACGACAGAGAAAGAGAGATGGCAGTTTGTTTAGCTATCTAGAAGCATCAATGGATACTTCTGTTTTCTGACCATTTTCCTTGTAATTAATTTGCTTGTGTCTTTCACTACTTGTTTTCTAATTTAAAAAAAACGAAACTGTTGTCATTACATGCTATAGAAATATGATTGACGTTTACGAGTTGTACCAAGCCACTTTTCTTTAATTATATGTTAATGTCTTTTACTATAAAAAAAAAAAGGTAAAGGAGTCCCATAACCTATAAGGTCGTAGGGGAGCGAGGCGTCAGAGACCTCACTTCTCTAGGGCCAGCATATTGAGGGCGGCGCCCATCTCCTCTCCCTCGCTGCTTTACCTTCCCTGACCCTAGAGAGGGCAGGTACCCATTTGCAGCTGGGTGAACTGGGGGAACTGTACTGAAGCCAAGGCGCGCAAACGGTCACCCATCCAACTGGTAACCACGCTCGACGCTGCTTAACTAGGCTGGGGGAAAGCGAGTGCTCTGACCACTGAGCTATCCCGTCCCCGTCTTTTACTACTTTCTTTAAAATATACTAGTGTTACCGCAAGTTACAGAAATATGAGTTTTATTTTTTAGTTTTTCGAGGACCTCTTTTGTAAATCTTTTTGGAGAGGACTTACAAAATTTGGCAGATGAAACAAATATGTTGAATGATTGAGTGTTCAATGAAGAACTTTCCTTCGGAGCTTTTTCATTAACATTTGTTTTTCTTGTTATTGTTGTTTTTTGTGTTGTAACTGATGCTATTGTTGTCATTAGTATTTTTTCTTTGTTCAGCAGTCAGTGGTTTTATTTCTTCTCCAGAAAGCAGTTATTGATACAGCGTATTCAGGAGTTTCCCCACTACTCTGTATCGTTCTCTTGACTTAATTATATTTTTTTCATATTTGCGAGGGCCAGCTTTGGTATTAGCATTACTGGAGTGTGGCAGGGAGATGACAGAGATTGAAGGTGGTAAAGGTGATTCAAAAATACCATTGTGATATCTCTGTTTAGATACTTTATAACTGTTTTGAAAAATGTTTGTTTTTTCACTTAGTTTTTAAAAAAATCTGGAATTCAATTTCCAGGAAATTCTCAATGTTTTCCATAAATCTACAGAGTATTAGAAACTGTTTTCTTAAAACAAATTATCAATCAATTCACCAACGAGGTGGACCATCTCAGAAATGACTTAGTGTTTTTCAAAAGCTTGTATTACGGTAGATGTGGAATGACCCTCCTCTCTCCTTTCGCCAAAAGCCTACTTATGACATTTTTAAATCCAGCCTCAAGACATATTTATTCCAAATCTGATTTTGTCCCTCTTGTTTCATCTCAAATCTATCCCTGCCTAAAACAGCCCAAACCCCATCACCCTGCCAAAGTGTATAATCTTTGTGTGTGTGTGTGTGTGTGTGTGTGTGTGTGTGTGTGCGCGCGCGCGTGCGTGCGTGCGCGCGTGTATGTACATTTGAATTTTTTAACTCTGTTAATTGTTATTGGTTGTATGTATGGGTGTGTTGAATGTAAGCGCTTTGATTTCTTGTTGTAAGATATAGCGCTATATAAATTCCATTTATTATTATTATTATTGTTGTTATTAATATTATTATTATTATCATCATCATCATTATTATTAATGCAGTTTTTCAGTTAGAGTCAGTCCGGCTCTTTTTCCCTTCTTTTAGAAACTGACCTATCCAGCCCACAAGCAAAACACAACCTAACCCTTAACTACAAGCAGTGCTGTCTTGAAGGCAGTGCATGCATTAGAGACCCCGATTCTTCTCTTGTCTGCTAGCCTACCATCAAACACTACCCATTTCTATATCTGCAGAAACCTTGCTTGATAGATCGGTTTCTGTCCGCATGTTGGGATCATCACGAATTCCATTTTGGACATTTCTGGCATTGGCTTAAGCTGTGTGCATGGTCCAGTCTGGCGTCTGAGTGTCTAACCAACACAGCTTGCCTCCCTCCCTCCCTCCCCCTGCTCCTTCCTTTCCTTTCCCCAGCTGATGTCACAACAGACTGTGGGCACGATTTCTGAAATCCTCCATCTCTGTCCTCCGCTCCCCCCAGTCGTGTTTTCTGTTGGCTGGTATTGACCAGTCAGTGGTTTTCATCTTCTCCAGACATGTGTCTTCGTTTATGGTTCAGATACACTTATACAGAGAGAGAGAGAGAGAGAGAGAGAGAGAGAGAGAGAGAGAGAGAGAGAGAGAGAGAGAGAGAGAGAGAGTGAGAGAGAGAGAGAGAGAGAGAGCGAGAGAGAGAGGGGCGAGAGAGAGAGAGAGAGAGGGAGGGAGAGAGAGAGGAGCTGTCAGACAGATACAGATAGAGAAAATACAAATACACACCTAGGCACAAGTTTTTCCTTTCTCTTTCTCTCTCTCAGCCTCCTTCCCTAACTCCGATCCCCTCCCCTCCCTCCTTTCTTTGTCTTTGTCTCTCTCTCTCTCTCTCCCTCTGTCTCTCTCTCTCTCTCTCTCTCTCTCTCTGCCTCTGTCTCCCTCTCTCTCTCTCATACTCACTCTCATACCTAACAGCAGAACATGCTAGGCTAGGCTAACCACCATGCACACTGTGTGGCCTGTCCCGTTTCTGATCAACAATTCATTTGAGCGCTTTGATTTGTTACTTTACAAGATTCAGCGCTATATAAATTCCATACATTATTATTATCATTATTATCATTATGATCATTATTATTTGCCATCCGCCTGATGGCCCAACTTGGCCAAATGTACGCGTGCCTTCCATCTCGCTTCCTATCACATCACACATAGCCAGCCAAGCCCCTGGTCATTACACAGCAGAGCAGCTAGCAGCAGTACAGGGCCAGCCTAAAGCTTGCTGGTGGTGGCCTGATATTAATACAAGTGCGCCATTGTCTCGTCCCGTTTCCTAATGTCAACCCCACCCCCAATCTGACCCTATCCCTTGTGTGTGGTGTTCACTAATACGTCTATGGGAGGTTTGGGTCAAGGTTTGTGATTTAAAGGTCTGTGCGTCCATCTGACGTGGATAGGACTGGTGCATGAAGACTTATGCTCAATGACAGTTGGCAGATTGGATTTCTGGCTGGCAGACAGGGAAGAAATATTTGTGATGAAGAGAGCAAGGGAAGATGATTGTTTTCTGTGTGTCCTTGGTCTGTGGGTGTCTGTGCTACTCTCTGTCTGTTCGTCTGTTTCTCTTCTGTTTTTTTAACTGTAGTTTTGTGTGCTTGTTTTCTTGTGTTTTCTTCCTTTGCCTTTTTTAAACTTTATATTTGTCAATGTTTTTGCTGTAATCCCTGTATCTGCTACACTTAGGCTACTTCCATATGAGAAAGGTTTTAAAGTATCATGAATATCAAGGTCATCATCATCATTCTCTCTCTCTGTCTCCCCCCCCCCCCTTTTCAACTGTTTCTATATCTCTCTCTCTCTCTCTCTATTTCCCTCTCCCTCCTCCTCTCTCCCCTTCCTCCTCTCTCATACCTAACAGCAGCATATGCTAGGCTAAGCTGACCTCCATGTACACGTTGTGGCCTGTCCTGTTCCTGATCAACAATGAATTCGCCATCTTCCTGATGGCCCCACTTGGCCAAATGTATGCGTGCCTTCCATCTCGCTTCCTATCACATCACACATAGCCAGCCAAGCCCCTGGTCATTACACAGCACAGCAGCTAGCATCAGTAGAGGGCCAGCCTCAAGCTTGCTGGTGGTGGCCTGATATTAATACAAGTGCGCCATTGTCTCGTCCCGTTTCCTAATGTCAACCCCCTCCCCAATCTGACCCTATCCCTTGTGTGTGGTGTTCACTAATACGTCTATGGGAGGTTTGGGTCAAGGTTTGTGATTTAAAGGTCTGTGCGTCCATCTGACGTGGATAAGACTGGTGCATGAAGACTTATGCTCAATGACAGTTGGCAGATTGGATTTCTGGCTGGCAGACTGGGAAGAAATACTTGTGAAGAAGAGAGCAAGGGAAGATGATTGTTTTCTGTGTCCTTTCTATTCTCTGTCTTTCTCTGTCTGCCTGTCTGTCTGTGCTCTGTCTCTCCTTTTCTCTCTCTATCCCTTCTGTTCTCTTTCTTTACTCTTGATTTGTGCGCTTGTTTTCTTGTCTGTTTGATTCTGTTGCCTTTTAGAATTTTATATCTGTCAATGCATTTACTGTAATGTCTGTGTCTACTCCAATTAGGGAAACTACTACATGAGAAACATGTTAAGTAGCCATGACTATCAAGATCATCATTATCATCATTACACTCCCCCCTCTCATCACTCCTCTTCCCTGTTCTTTCTCTCTCTCTCTCTCTCCTCTCTCTCTCCCTCTCTCTCTCTCTCCTCTCTCTCTCTCTCTCTTCTCTCTCTCTCTCTCCTCTCCTCTGCCTTCTCTGTCCTTCTTTGTCTCGTTTCTCTCTCTATACATGCCTTGTGTCTGCGCACAGACACTGTCCTCTCTCTCTCATAATCTTTAATCCAGAAGCACATGCATAGCTAACTGACCATTCATTCACTGTTGTCCTGTCCTGTTCTGATCAACATATGCATTTGCTCTTTCCTGATGCCCATGGCCAAATGTACCCTCCTTCCATCTCCTTCCTATCACACACACATACCAACCAAGCCCCTGGTCATTACAAGCAGAGTCTGTAGCGTACAGGGCCAGCCTCAAACTTGCTAGGTGGTGCCTGATATTAATACAGTTGCGCCATATCTCATCCCTTTCCAAATGTCACCCCCACCCCAATCTGACCTATCCCTTGTGTGCTGTGTTCACTAATACGTCTTGGGTTTGGGTCAATGGTTTTGTGATTTAAAGGTCCTGTGCGTCCATCTGACGTGATTAGGTACTTGTGCAATGAAACTTATGCTCAAATGACATTGCAGATTGGATTTCTGGCTAGGCAGTCTGGGTAGAAATATTTGTATGACATGAGACAAGGGAAATGTATTGTTTTCTGTGGTCCTTCGTCTGTGGTTCCTGTGCTACTTTCAAGTCTGTCTTCTCTGTCCTTCTTGTCTGTCTGTTTGTGTGGTGTATCTGTCTCTGTTTGTCTTGTCTGTCCGTCTGTCTGTCCTGTCTCTCTTGTTTTGTGAACTTACTTTCTTGTTTTCTCCTTCGCTTTTTATAATTTCGTATTCATCAATGTGTTTAACGTAGCCACTTTAGTTATTTTGCTTAGGATAACGTCCATATGAAAAAAAAGTGTTATGCACCCATGGATATCAAGGTCATCATCATCATCATCATCATCATCATCATCATCATCATCATCACTGACGTCATCATCGTCATCGTTGTCATCTTCAACATTAGTATCATCAACACAAACACGATAACCATTACTCACCACCATCACCACTACTATCTCTGTCTGCCTTTTTATCTCTCTCTATCTCGCGTACGCACGTGTGTGTGTTTGTGTGCGCGCGCGCACGGAAAACATGTGGGCGTCTGCTTGTGCACAGAAATTGCATGTTGTTTTTCTTTTTGTGGCATTTCTCATGTATGTATGATTTCTGCGATTTCATAACCCTTTTCTGTTTTGTGATCTTTTATCCCACAGATTTGGGTTAATCTGCTGTCCGTCTGATAGTGACCCTATCTATAATTGTAGGATCTTCTTTCCTCATATAACACAAGGAAATATTCCAAATTATTATTCCACATAATCAGCAACAAAAAATACACACACAGAGATAACTTTTGATGCATCATCTTACAGGGGACCATGCTCTTGTTGCTCAATATGTTATGCTCACGATTTTATTGCTTGCATGTTTGGCACAGTAACACATTTTGTCAAAGACGAAATTTGTTAGGTCTTGGTCAGTGTTCACGGAATACTCACATCTGTTTTCATGGTGCTAAAGATTGAGATGTTCTGATAGAATCGACAGCGATGGTCATGAGAAAGAGAGCGAGGCACAAATATTGAGTCGTACAAGTTGCGGCGAAGGACATCATGCTCAGAAAAGAGACTGAAATAGTTCTACTGGATTCATTTCTGGTTCTGTAATATTTTCACTAACAATACGTCTAAACTTTTAAACAAACGTGGTTTAACTACTGCTATCTAGTTTAACTACTGCTCGCAAATTCGTTTCACTCTATTTACACTTATGGTTTTTTTAAAGTTGACATTCATCTTTTTTTTTTTTTCAAATGTATATAGACAGTGTCATAAAAAGCATCAGCAGATTTTCTGTCTCAGGACTGATTTAGAAAAAGTTTCCTTGTCCACACACTTTTGGCAAACTGTCTTATATAGATAACAATATTGAATCCTGTTCTTATAAAGTGGCGTTACAGCCTTGCTGTTCATATTTTTTCTTGGCTTCTTGCTGTAAAGGTATTTTTAGTGGATACTGCTGATTCTATTTGTACATATTTTTATGGGACATTTTCTTTTTCTAAAATTTCAAATACTTTTCTGATGTAAAACAAATATTTATTTATAACATGCTTCTTACTCTACGGATAGGGACGGGATAGCTCAGTGGTCGGAGCACTCGCTTTCCCCCAGCCAAGTTAAGCAGCGTCGAGCGTGGTTACCAGTTGGATGGGTGACTGTTTGCGCGCCTTGGCTTCAGTACAGTTCCCCCAGTTCACCCAGCTGTAAATGGGTACCTGCCCTCTTTAGGGTCAGGGAAGGTAAAGCAGCGAGGGAGAGGAGATGGGCGCCGCCCTCAGTATGCTGGCCCCTAGAGAAGTGAGGTCTCTGACGCCTCGCTCCCCTACGACCTTATAGGTTATGGGACTCATTTACCTTTTACCTTACTTACTTCTACGATTGTCTATAAGGTTCTGGAATGGAACATTTTCTTTGCAAGAATTTTTTTTTAGATGATGACCAGTACCCAAAGTCTTGGAATCTGACATGGAATAATAAACGGTGACCGCAGAGTGGTTGATACTAATAATCATAAATCATGGAATTTATACAGCGCTATATCTTGCAAAAACCCAAATCAAAGCGCTTATACTAGAAGTTAACAGTTTTCTGAGGGACATCTGTCACCACTAGAACAACACAAGGGAATACTCAAGACCCCTACCCCACCCAACCTATCCCTAACTCTTTGCTTGTCTGTTATTTGTGTCTGTCTGTCTTATTTGTCTGTCCGACTATATCTGTCAGACACTGCCTGCATACCTGTCTGTCTTTATGTCTGTCTGTCTGTCTTTTATGTTCCTCATACATATCAGCATGTAAGATGGGAACACAGTCCTCTTATCCAAAGAAAATCATCTTTCGGTTACAGCCAACCTTTCTACATGAGTGCATCTTTCATGGTGGTTCCTATGACACTGAGGTAAGCCCTTGCAATTATAGAAAAGAACCCACACAGGGCACCGATGCATTCTGTGGGTGCAAATGTGCCTTGCTCATGCCCTTTGACTGCTCTGCTACGCGAATGAGCGCAGAGCATCTTGCGCATACGTTAAAACCTGTTCCGCTTTTTGGAAGAGTGGGTCATTTGTGCCGTTGGAAACGGATGACAACTTTACAAAACCGTATGCACACTGGATGTAAAAAATAGTACTTGAGTGCTTAATCCATTTTCTTGAAAGAACAGGTCGAAATAAAAAATTTTAAAAATATATCTATACAAGAGAGAAGAGATAGAGAGGTGGGAGAGATAGAAAGAGAGAAAGAGATCACATACATACACACATACATACATAATACATACATACATACATACATACATACATACATACATGCATACATACATACATAAATGACATATCTGTAAGAGAAAATTGCTTTTGTCGGGGTTTTTGTTTGTCAAAATGCGTTTTTTCCTTCCCATGGAAAACAACTCCCAAAAAAGATATGACATAAGACATCTTAATCATAACTGTTTCTTTAGAAATTCCAAAAATATTACAACTGAATTATTGTGTTCAGCAGTTTAGCAGTTTCGTTGTCTTTATGATCAAAATGGTGGGGAAGAAAAATACTAGTGTAAGACTTGCTTTTACTTCTGTACAGACTTTACATTTTTCCACCTTGAAAAATTACTTTCAATATCTACATAATAAATCTATGCACCGTCAATGTTTAAAGTCTAAGCAATTTAACACAATCACGTCTGTTTTAAAGTATACATGTATTGTTAGTGAAAATAAAATATAAAACCAGAAATGATTATGTCTGCGAAATCCAGTTTTAGCTCGTAGCATATAAAACTGTTGTCAACATTTTCTGGGTTCCCTCACTTTTCAGGATTATATCAGAATCAATTGACTGGCAAAGTAAAGTGCAAACTAATATTGCTTTATTAGAATCAAATGTAAGATTGACTGGCAAAGTAAAGTGCAAACTAATATTGCTTTATTAGAATCAAATGTAAGATTGACTGGCAAAGTGAAGTGCAAACTAATATTGCTTTATCAGAATAAAATGTAAGTTCGACTGGCAAAGTGAAGTGCAAACTAATATTGCTTATTTAGAATCAAATGTAAGATCGACTGGCAAAGTGAAGTGCAAGCTAATATTGCTTTATTAGAATCAAATGTAAGATTGACTGGCAAAGTAAAGTGCATAACTATATGCTTTTTAATCAAATTAAATTTACTGGCAAAGTAAAGTGAAACTAATTTTGCTTTATACACATTAAATGTAAATAACTGCAAAGTAAAGTGCAAACAATAATGCTTTATTAGAATCACATAAATTACTGAAATAATGCAAACTAATACATTATCAATAAACATTAGCGATGCAATATTGTCAAACTATATGCTTATTTAGATCAAGTATATACTGTCAAGGAAGTGCAATTGCTAATATTGCTTTTTTAGTTCCAAATTAGGCAAGTAAGTGAAACTTTCCTCTTATAAATAAAATCGTATTTGACTGCCAAATAGTATCATCATTAGACTGTAATCTTCAAAGTGATTTCCTTTATAGAAACCAAATGCAAATTAAGAAAGAGATCACAACTAATCATTGCTGTTTAGCAAATTGTCGATTTGACTGCTCTAGGAATGGCACAACATATTGCGATAGAATATAAGTAAGCCTTTGCTAGTCTGTGAAACTGATACTTTTGTCAAATGATAAAATTATGCAAACTACAACGTGCTAAAAAGTATGCTTGATTCACATTTTTAAAGATACGTGGAAATAACAGATACAATAGTTTATAAGATATAATATATAAATATAATATGAACAAACTAAATTTATAAACAAAACAAATAATTACATGCAAATAAAATGCGCAATATTAGCTCTATACATACTAAAATCTGTAAGATAACATGCAAATGGTTTGTCAAAAGCAGTTTTCCTTCCATATAACAATCAAAATGTAAGATGATGCAAATGAATGCAAACTATATTGCTTTATTAGAATCAAAAATTAAGATACATCAAAGTGAAGTGCAACAATATTCTTTATTAGAATCAAAAGTAAGATCGAATGCAAAGTGAAGTGCAAACTAATTTGCTTTTATGTCTGAACAATGTAAGATTGACGCAAAGTGAAGTGCAAACTTAATATCTTCCTATTAGAATCAAATGTAAGTTTAATCTGCAAAGTAAATCAAAACAATACTGATTTCTGTATTAGATGCAATTTATAAATAATCCAAACCCATGAAATCAGTTTATGTACTGAAAAGTCAAGCCCCAATAAACATGTGTAAATTTTGTTTCACTAGGTTAATGCATCTGTGAAGAACGCAAAGTGAATGAAAGATATGTGCGCTTAAGACAAAAAAGATGATGACAAGTGATGTAAAAAATTGTATAGAATCAAATGGTATAGATGACTGCAAAGGTGATTGTGCAAAGCTGATGTTGCTTAGCTTATAAGATCAATGAAATTCTGCTGGCAATTTTCATGATTAATAATTGCTTGTATTAGAATAATGTATTTCATACTGCAAATAACGTCCAAAACATTGCTTTTGTATTGCAACTTTTGTGAAAAAAACATAACTAAAGAGCATACGAACAGTGTGTAGATCTTCAATGGTATGCATTCAACCTGAATTAAGCGTTCGACAAAACTACACACATAAATAATGAGAGATGTATGATGGTGAATCGTGGTGTGTGCGTACATGCACGCTCGCTCTGTATATGATGATGTGGTGTGTTCGAGCGCGCATGTGTTGTGTTGCGCCTAAGGTTCGAGTGTGTGTATCTTCGTGTGTAGTGCGTATAATGCGTTGTCATGTTATATATGTGATGTATGACGTCAGGCGCGCAGCGCTGTGTGATTGTGTGTGTGTGGTACGTGCAGTGTGTGTCGGTAGTGGTTTGTGCAAGTATGTTGTTTGTGTGCACGGGTGCTTTGCTCACATCTTAGTAGCATAGATGTATCTGAAAAATCGGAATCGTACTGAACTTCTGTACTTCACAGCATAAAACCTCAGACTTCAGAGGTTAAAAAGGGAGACAGTTTAACGATCACTGCTGTCATCATATTTCCTGTGCAAGTTCACTGAAGACATTTGTTTAGTGCCTCAGATAAACCCACAAAACCCCACATAAATACCCAACCACCCATTACAAAACAAAACAAAGCTTTAAGAGAATTTTTGCATGTTCCTATAAGTTTGTTCTTTGCATTGAAACTTGCGTCCAGAGGCCAGCCAAAACAGACCCAAAGACCATAAGGCTGGAATGCATGAACAAATTCCTGAAAGAAACTGGTTTGAAAGATTTGAATGTTACATTGTTTATTTAAGGCAGAGGCGGGGTGCAACTGGATGAGACAGAGTAGAGAGAGAAGAGAGAAAGTACGGAAGATTGAATGAACATTGATAGAGAGAGAAGAGGGGGGAAGAACGGAAGAAGACAGAGAGAAGAGAGAGACAGAGAAGAGAAGAAGAAGAGAGAAGAGAGAGAGACAGAAGAAAGACAGAAGAGAGAGAGAGAGAGAGAGAGAGAAGAGAGAGAGAGAAACAGATAGAAAGACACAGAGAGAGAAAGAAAGAAGAGAGAGAGATAGAAAGAGAGAGAGAAAGACAGAAAGAGAAAGAGAGAGAGTGAGAAAGAAAGAGAGAGAGAGAGCGAGAAAGAGAGAGAGAGAGAGAGAGAGAGAGAGCGAGAAAGAGAGAGAGAGAAAGAGAGAGAGCGAAGGAGAGAAGAAAGAGAGAGAAGAGAGAGAGAGAGAGAGAGAGAGAGAGAGAAGAGAGAGAGAGAGAGAGAGAGAGAGAGATCTTATCTCTCTAACGGTCTCACTTTACAACTTTCAGCCATTCTGTTCACGCCATTGACGCCGTGAATCTCTTTCATCCGTTTCCCAGATAAACTTCAGGTTTTAGATGACAAAAAGCGAGAAATTCTAGTCGTCTCTTTACTGTCTAGAATTTCCTGTCCTAAGAGTTTATTGTTCTCATTACCCACGAAAAAAATCACAACAAAAATGCACTGTCGTTTTTGACCTTATAGTTTACCTGAAAACTCTTATATCTAGATTTTTTTAAGATGATTTTTTTTTTATAGGTCTACTATATTCTTTATCAATATCAAACACATTATGCAATGCAATTTAAACTTTAATCTTAGCCAATGCTGGCTCCTTTGTACATTAAATAGCATGGAATTTTATACTGTTATGTCGTAATGTTCCATTGTATTGTACTGTATTGTTTTGTATTCTATTGCATTGCAGTGTATTGTATTGTACTGTAATGCATTGTATTGTTTTGTACACTGGTTTCAGTAGTGACAGATTTCTCTGAGTTTCAGGCTGCTCTCCCTGGGAAGAGTACATCGCCACAAGAGCAGCGCCACCCATTTAGAAAAAACAACAACCCCACTGTGTATTTGTTTTCCAATGAGAGTGGCCTTTATCTACATAACTTTGTCAAGGAAAGCTCCCTTTATTGCTGTGGGGTCTTTTACGTGAGCTGAAAGTGTCTTGCACACGAGACCTGAATTTATCGTCCCATCCAAAAGACTAGCACCCAGATCACAACTCAAGGTCAAGCAGATGTGAGAAAATACGGGCTCAGAGCGGGATCGGGACGGGATAGCCTAGTGGTAAGAACATTGCGCTCGCAATCTGACGACCCGGGTTCGATTCCCGTTAAAGGGGATATTTTCCCCTGGAGATAACATCAGTGCCGACTCCACTCTCCCCAAAAGTCCTTCGGATGAGACAATAAACCGAGGCCCCGTGTGCGAACGCACGCAGAACATCTTGCGCACACGTTAAATCCTGTTCCGCTTTTCGTAAGAGTAGGCCATTGTGTACCGGTGGGAACAGATGACAAAATTTACAAAGCTGCATACACACGGGGACTCGATGTAAAAAAGCACACAAGTACTTATTCCATTATCATCGGTATGAAAGAATAAAATAAAATTTTAAAAAATTGAAATCGGACCCAGACTTTTCGATTTTTGGGCAGGTAAGTTACCTCTAGACCACAGATACCCTCACGTATGCAGTCAACACACATATTCCTGTCACTTCACGGAGACATACAGGTATACAAGATCTTTGCTGTTACCAGTCACACTTTCAGGGCGATCTTTGTATGTTAACAGAAATCGAACAACACAAACGGGGGCCGGGTGGGATTGCCTAGTGGTTAGAGCGTTGAGTTCGTCATGTGATGACGGCATGGGTTCGAGCTTCCACCGAGACACCCGTTCGAGGGGATTGCACATACGTTAAAAACCCGTTCCACATTTCGGAAAAGTAGGCCCTTTTGTGCCGGTAGAAGCGTATGACAAAATAAGAGAGAAAAAATGCACACTGGTGTCGTATTTAGACAGCATCTGTGAAATTGAAATGCGGCTAAATTAGTGGTGGGTAGATGACCAAATACGTAAATTCTTATCACTGGCAAACCCCGGAACACTGTCTGAGAAATGAAAAAAAAAGACAACACAAAGACATAGAAAAGAACCCATAAGAATGATAACAAATAATACAACAAAGAAGCACAATCGAAAATTTTGAAAAGATCCAGATAACTCAAATACACTGTCTGGAACAGGAGCAAGAGGAATCAATATTAGATTTTAATATTAAGAAAACTGCATTGTGCCTGTCAGTATTGTAATTGCCCTTCATGGGATGATTAAAGTGTTTTTGACTTGACTTGACTTGACTTGACTTTCTGGTTTACAAACTAAGAAGTTCTTTCATAATCAATAGTTGTAATCATAAGATTTATTACATTCATCAATATTATTGTTAATTATCAATTGTACATGGGTTTTGGGGTTTTCGTGAAGCATGTGATATAAGAACATTATCGACATCGACGTTTCGAAACTCCAAATGCAGATCTGTTTCTTGGACAACATCCAGTGCACACGTAAGCTCCACACTAGAGATAAGAGAGGGAGAGAGAGAGAGAGAGGAGAGAGAGAGAGAGAGAGAGAGAGAGAGAGAGAGAGAGAAGAGACAGAGACACTGAGAGAGAGAGAGCGAGAGACAGACAGCCGGACAGACATGCAGAGAGACATACAGACAGAGACAGACAAATAGACAAACAGAGGCAACATCTGTAAATGCTTACGTCAGCTGATAGCAGTTTCTCTAGCATGGGGGGTGTAAATAATGATGCTTGCAGCTTAGACAAAAAACAAAAGCGATGGCAACATCATCAACAAGGCAGTAATTATGGGGAAAATTTTCAGCTGTTTTATATTTCGGCCACTCAAAATAGAATGCTGTGTTAGATCACAATATGAGAGAGAGAGAGTGGGGAGGGGGGAAGAGGGAGAGAGAGAGAAAGAGAGACAGACAGACAGACAGACAAACAGACAGACAGACAGACAGATAGATAGATAGATAGATAGATAGATAGATAGATAGATAGAAGGAATAGAGAGAGAGAGAGAGAGAGAGAGAGAGAGAGAGAGAGATAGAGAGACAGAGAGAGACACACACAGAGGGACAGAGAGAGAGAGAGAGAGAGAGAGAGAGAGAGAGAGAGAGAGAAGAGAGAGAGAGAGAGAGAGAGAGAAGAGAGAGAGAGAGAGAGAGAGCGAGCAAGACAGAGAAAGCCAAGTCAAGTCAAATTATTTTATTTCGAGGATAATGAATAAGCACTCATGTGCTTTTTTACATCCAGTCCCCCGCCCTTATCGGGTAACATCAATATAGAAAAAAGACTAATTAAAAAAACAATGAGATTGATCAACTGATCGTTGAGTGATAATCTTTACTTCCAGAAGTGACAGATAAGCATAAACATACTTTTCTTTTCATCCGGCCCTTGTCCTGAATAAGGATTACAGTTAGAACAGAAAAATACAGTTTCAGTAAACTGAGAGAGAGAGACAGACAGACATAGCGAGAGATACAGACAGACATAGAGAGAGAGATACAGACAGACAGACATAGAGAGATACAGACAGACAGACATAGAGAGAGATACAGACAGACAGACATAGCGAGAGATACAGACAGACATAGAGAGAGATACATACATACAGACATAAAGAAACAGATACAGACATAGAGAGAGAGATACAGACAGACATATAGAGACAGATACAGACAGACATACAGAGACAGACACAGACAGACAGACATAGAGAGAGACACACAGACAGACGTAAGAGAGATAGATGCCAGAAAAACAACAGATAGAAAGAATACAGACAGACAACAGACACATAGAGAGAGTGATACACAGAGAACAGAGTGATACAGACAGACATAGACAGAGATACAACTAAGACATAGAAGAGATACAGAACAGACAGACAAAGAGAGAGAGGATACAGATAGACAGACATGTAGGAGACAGACATGAGAGATACAGACAACAGACAAGAGAGAGACACACCAACAGACAAAGAGAGATATCAGAGATACAGCCACGACATAGAATAGATACAGACAATCAGACATAGAGAGAGATACGAGACAGACAGACAGGCATAGAGGAGATACAGACAGACATAGAGAGATGATAGAGACGAAGACATAGAAGACAGATACAGACAGACAGACATAGAGAGACAGATACAGAAAGATGGCACATAAGAGAATACAGACAGACAGAGCGCATAAAGAGAGTGACAGGCTAGACAGAAAGACATAGATAGAGATACAGACAGACAGAATATATATGAGAGAATACAGCAGACAGAAAGACATAAGACAGAGAACAGACAGACAGACATAGAGAGAGAGTGATACAGACAGAGAGACATAGAAGAGAGATACAGACAGACAGACACAGAGAGAGATATACCGACAGACATAGAGAGACAGATACAGACAGACATAGAGAGACAGATACAGACATACAGACAGACAGACATAGAGAGAGAACAGACAGACAGACATAGAGAGAGAATACAGACAGACATAGAGAGAGATATACCAACAGACATAGAGAGAGAGATACAGACAGACAGACACATAGAGAGAGATACAGACAGACAAAGACATAGAGAGAAGATACAGACAGACAGACAGACATAGAGAGAGAGATACAGACAGACATAAGAGAAGGATACAGAACAGACAGATATATAGAAAGATACAGACAGACAGACATAGAGAGAGATACAGACAGACAGACATATAGAGAAGATACAGACAGACAGACATAAGATAGATAAAGACAGACAGACATAGAGAGAGATACAGACAGACAGACATAGAGAGATAGATACAGACAGACAGACATAGAGAGAGAGATACAGACAGACATAACGAGAGATACAGACAGACAGACATAGAGAGAAGATACAGACAGACAGACATAGAGAGAAGATAAACAGACAGACAGACATAGAGAGAGATACAGACAGACAGACATAGAGACAGATACAGACAGACTAGAGAGAAACAACAGACATAGAGAGACAGATACAGAAGACAGACATAGAGAGAGAGATACAACAGACAGACAGACATAGAGAGAATACAGAGAGACAGACAAGAAGAAGAGAGATACAGACAGACAAGAGAGAGAGATACAGACAGACAGACATAAGAGAGAGATACATACAGACAAGACATAGAGAGAGAGATACAGACAGACAGACATAAGAGAGATACAGACAGACAGACATAGAGAGAGATACATAAGACAGACATAGAGAGAGATACAAGACAGACATAGAGAGATACAGACAGGCAGACATAGAGAGAGAGATACAAGACAGACATAGAAGGAGATACAGACAGACAGACATAGAGAGAGATACAGACAGACAAGAAAGAAGAGACAGACAGACATAGAGAGAGATACAAGACAGACATAGAAGAGAGATACAGACAGACAGACAAGAGAGAAGATACAGAAGACAGACATAGAGAGAGAATACAGAAGACATGAGAGATACAGACAACAGACATAGAGAGAGATACAGACAGAACAGAAGAGAGAGAGATACAGACAGACAGTATATAGAGAGAGATACAACAGACAGACATAGAGAGAGATATACCAGACAGACAGAGAGATACAGAACAGACAGACATAGAGAGAAGATACATAGACAGACATAGAAAGTACATACAGAAGAGAGATACAGACAGACAGACATAGAGAGAGATACAGAACAGACATAGAGAGAGATATACGACAGACATAGAGAGAGAGATACAGACAGACAGACATAGAGAGAGATACAGACAGACAGACAGAATAAGACAGAGATACAGACAGACAGACAGACATAGAGAGAGAGATACAGACAGACAAGAGAGAGAGTGATACAGACAGAAAAGATATAGAGAGAGAGATACAGACAACAGACATAGAGAGAGATACAGACAGACAGACATAGAGAGAGATACAGACAGACAGACATAGAGAAAGATAAAGACAGACAGACATATAAGAGATACAGACAGACATAGAGAGAGAACAGACAGACAGACATAGAGAGAGATACAGACAGACATAGACAGAGATACAGACATAGAGAGAGATACAGACAGACATAGAGAGAGATACAGACAAGACAGACAAAGAGAGTAGATTTTCAACAGACAGACATAGAAGACAGATACAGACAGACAGACATAAGAGAGACAGATACAGAAAACAGACAAAAGAAGAGATACAACAAAAGAGAGGAGATACGAGAGACTGACATAGAGAATATGAGAGATACAGACAGACAGAGAGAGAGATACAGACCCGACAGACATAGAGAGAGATACATACAGACAACTATAGAGAGAGAGATACAGACAGACAGACAGAGAGATACAGACAGACAGACATAGAGAAGATACATAGACAGACATAGAGAGAGATACATAGACAGACATAAGAGATACAGACGACAGACATAGAGAGATACAGACAGGCAGACATAGAGAGAGATACATAGACAGACATAGAGAGGGAGATACAGACAGACAGACATAGAAGAGATACAGACAGACAGACATAGAGAGATACAGACAGACATAGAGAGAGATACATAGACAGACATAGAGAGAGAGATACAGACAGACAGAACATAGATACAGACAGAAAGACATAGAGAAGATGCAGACAGACATACAGACATAGAGAGAGATACAGACAGACAGACATAGAGAGAGATACAGACAACAGAGAGAGAGGAGATACAGACAACAGACCAAATAAAAATTTTTATAGAGAGAGAACATAGAGAGAGAAACAGACAGACAGACATAGAGAGAGATACACACAGACATACAGACATAAGAGAGAGAGAGAGAGATACAGACAGACACAGAGAGATATAGACAGAGACAAAAACAGAGAAAGAGAGTTTAATTTAAAACGCATACTATATAAACAGAAGTACGCATGCTAAGACAGCAAAATAGCTCGACCGGAAAAGACCCCGCAGAAAAGAAACAGAAAAAGCCCAAATCATAGATTGACGAACAATAATAATGTCTGTCTGTCTGTCTGTCTGTCTGTCTGTCTATCTATCTATCTACCTACCTACCTGTCTGTCTATTTATCTACCTACCTACCTATCTATAGTATACTATACTACACTTATACCATACTATACCATACTATACTATACTATACTATACTGTACTGTACTATACTATACTATACTATGAGAGAGAGAGAGAGAGAGGAAAGAGAGAGACAGACAGACAGAGAGACAGACAGACAGGGTGGTCGATAAGATGTAAATGATTTGAGTGCAAGCGCTTCGATTTGTTGTTGGTTGTTTTTTTTAACAAGATTCAGCACTACATAAGTTCCATATATTATTATTATTGTTGTTGTTGTTGTTGTTATTATTATTATTATTATTATTATTATTATTATTATTATTATTATTATTATTATTATTATTATTATTATTTTAAGGAGAGTTAATATCTGACATTTTGTTGTTAAAAGTTGAAGAACGATCTTTCACTTATAAAACAGCAGATCACATTCTTGAAAAAGATGACGCACACGATGCTTACAACGTTCCTGTCAAAACCGTAATACTCGTATTCGGTGCATATAGCTGTCATTAATTTTCACTGATTAATTTCCAGAACGAATTTAGGATCTCACGGAGACGTGAGAGATGAGACAGCCGGAAGAAAAGGGATTTAAATCATATCATTTTCTATGACAAAATAGGACTCAAATTAGATTAATGATTTCTCTTGAAGATTCGTCGTCTGTCGTGTTTCTGTCAGTGTCTGTGTCTGTCTCTGTGTACCTACCTGTCTCTGTGTACCTACCTGTCTCTGTGTACCTACCTGTCTCTGTGTACCTACCTCTCTCTGTCTGTAGTTTTGTCAATTGTCTGTAGTTTTTGTTTGTACATTAATTTTGTATATTTGTTTCAATCTTTTTTAATGTCTGCATAACTTAAATATTCATGGTTATATATATATTTTTTTATTATGTTTATTCATCTCTTTCAAATCCACCCCCCCACCCCCATCTCTCTCTCTCTCTGTCTCTATTTGTGTCTCTGTGTGTGTCTTTTTTCTCTTCCCCTCTCCATCTGTCTCTCTCTCCCTCCAATTTCCTTTCATCGTCTCTCTCTCTCTCTCTCTCCTCTCTCTCTCTTCTCTCTCTCTCTCTCTCTCTCTCTCTCTCTCTCTCTCCCTCCCTCCCTCCTCCCTCCTCAACCCCCCTCCTCTCTCTCTGATAGAATGTTACCACGTTCGTTTGCACATTTTTGTTTGCCTTTGTCTTTATTGTAAGACTCTCTATTGCTATGATTGATTTCCTTTGATATTATTATTATTATTGTTATTTTACTTTTTCGTGAGGACTGGATAAAAAAAAATGTTTTGTACATGGTTATTCCTTTTCCTCAATAGAAAAATCCTAGTTTGATCCACTAGACCATGACTGGTACTCTTGGTGCTAGTCTTTCGGATGAGACGATAAACCGAGGCCCCATATGTTAAACATAATTATTTAAAGCACATAAAAGAACCCACAGCAACAAGAGAGTTGTTCCTGGAAAAATTATGTAGAAAAAAGCCACTCTGATAGGAAAACAATAACAGCTGCAGACAGGACCACACAAAAAATGATAATGGGTGGCGCTGCTCTTGTGGCGATGAGTTCTCCCCAGGGAAAGCAGCCCGCCTTTCACACAGAGAAATCTGCCGCGACTTTATATAAATATAAATATATAATATATATCTCGATTTCGTTCTTTTCGTCTTAGCAACTGGTTTGTCTAAAACAGATGTACCATTTCACGAAGTTTTTCTTTCATTTTTTCTGCTACAGCACAGAGGTTTACCAATGGTCGCATTTTGTGTAGGTCACCGTCCTTGCCCACCATTAAGGTAGCCGCATTCAGTTTAAGGTTTGATAAGGGAAAGTCCAAAAGCCTGAACGATCTGATGGGCCTGCACTGATTTCAGTTTAGTTTTGCCTTATGTCAGTTTTATTGTCATTCTTCTACGTGTCGATTTTTTTCTGGTCTCCCAGCCTCTGTTATCTCTGTCCGTGTGCGAACGGACCCAGAACATCTTGCGCACACGTTAAATCCTGTTCCGCTTTTCGAAAGAGTAGGTCATTGTGTGCCGGTGAGAATAGATGAAAAAATTGACAAAGCCGCATACACACGGGGACTAGATGTAAAAAAAGCACACGAGCGCTTATTCCATTATCCTCGATATAAAAGAACAATAAGTAAATTCATATACATGGCAATCATCTCTTGCATATCCTTCTCTCGGTCTATCTGTATGTCTGCCTACTGTTCGTGTGACTACCTCTGTGGATAAAACAACCAACACACTATCTTTTCCAACCTTGAGGCTCGAACGGGCCGTTCAAACATGTCCGTTTTGACCTGTCAGTGTGAAAAGTACGAGCTGCTACACGAAAAGTTTGAAAGGTGCATAAAGCGAAGGTTTGCTGAGCGCCCAGAGGCATCAGTCACAGTGCACACACACTCGCGCGCACAACATGACCCGAAGCTTTAAACTGAGCGTTGGTTGGCTGGAGGATGCGAGTGATCAGTTTGGTATAGAACACAACCTATTCCAAACAGTCAGGTTGAACCTGACGCTACAAACCGCTTCAGGCGTACGTTTACAGTGACATACGATCCGTTCGGAATATGTCTCGTCCTGTCAGACCTGACCGTAAGGTCTGGAGGCTAGTGTGTCGCCTGCTTAATGTCTATACCTATTTTTCAAACTCAAATTTTGGGCTGTGAATTCTGCATTCTATTTTTTTCTTTCTCTTAGAAGCATCAACTGATAGCATTCTTGGCACAGACCTTTTTAAAAGTGAAAAAATACTGCTGATTTTATTGAGTCACAAGATACAGGCTTTTTGGTTTGTTTGTTGATCCATATAATCAGGAGAATTGCTCATTTTAGAATTACTGGATAAACACCGTGAATGCATCATCTACATATTCTCAGACATGATCTTCATTATCATTTTTGCCTTCTTAATAATGAAAAGCAAACACACACAACATCAAACGCACAATATAACACGCATGATATCAAATAATTTGAGAAAAAAGAACAAAAGTGTATACTTGAATATGGACACAAACATCTCTATTAACTACGATCTACCTTCTGTGCACATGTCCACGCACGCATGTGCATGCTTGTGTGTTAGTGTGTTTGTTTGCGCACACGCGTCTATCTATATATCTATCTATCTATCTATCTATCTGTCTGTCTATTTATCTATCTATCTAATCTAATCTAATCTATCTATCATATATCTATATATCTATCTATCTATATGTCTGTCTGTCTGTCTGTCTGTCTGTCTATCTATCTATGTATGTATGTATGTATGTATGTAGCTATCTATGTAACACACACACACACACACACACACACACACAAATATATATATATATATATATATATATATAAATATATATATATATATATATATATATATATATATATTACACACCTATACAAATACACACTCTCACACACAATACGCACGCAATCACACACACATATGTGTGTATGTTTGTCCGTCGTGTCCGACGATGACCTCTAAAACAGCAGAGGAGGCAGCTGCTGTTTTGGAAAATGGGCAGAAATTTGATTATAGTGGAGATGCCTTGCCCACAGCACATCCCCACTCTCTTGGCCAAGTGGGCATAAGCACAGTCAGCGTTGTATATGCTCTCCAAAGGCCAACCACCCCCAGGGCTGCAGCACATAAGGACTGTGTGAGTTAAGCCTCCTAGTCAGAGTCATAGTCGATCACTAAAGACTCAGCTGTAAAGTGGAATTCCATGAGTGGGAAAGCCACTGGTCATACAGCCTCTCACTTTGCTGTTGCCCCCAGCGTCAATGGTTTAATCAAGAACTGTGATAAAGCCCAGGCGCTGACATATATGTGTGTACACACATTGTATGTATGTATGTATGTATGTATGTATGTATGTATGTATGTATGTCTGTATGTACGTATGTATATGTGTGCGCGTGTGTGTGTGAGTGTGTGTGTGTGTGTGTGTGTCTGTGTGCGCGCGCGTGCGTCTGGCTCGAAATTAACCGACTTCCAAGCAGAATGAGAGTTTGGGCTGAAAGGAAACGCTGAGCCCACAAACGTCAACAGCTAACCATTTTGATCGATGCATCCTTGAGAAAGCTAGCCAAGACCACCCAATCACTTCTTTTTCCGTCGTGACATCAATCACCCGAAGACGCACATATTGCTATACCCTGCAAACGTCTATTACTTTGGGATACAGGTCATGTCAAGATACTGCAACCTCATGGAAAAGGGTCTGAAACTAGCGGTTTTAACTTTCTAGACACGTTTTCAGAAGAATGCCAGCCGGCGCTATACCATCTACAGGACTTCCAAGATGATGGCATGAAACAATGGTTTCAACCAACAGACCGAGAAGAAATTGAAGGAGCATGCGAGTAGGAGAAGAAAGAGAAGTAGAACAGGGAAAGAGAAATAGAGAGAGAGAGATGGGGAGAGAGAGAGAGAGAGAGAGAGAGAGAGAGAGAGAGAGAGAGAGAGAGAGAGAGAGAGAGAGAGAGAGAGAATGACAATGACAATAGTTTATTGTGATAAGCGTCAACGCCTATTTCACAAGGGACAGTGAGATGGGGAATGGGCACAAAACATTGAATCAGTGAAATGCATAATTAATAAAGCCCGAGAGAGAGAGAGAGAGAGAGAGAGAGAGAGAGAGAGAGAGAGAGAGAGAGAGAGAGAGAGAGAGAGAGAGAGATGGACAGAGAAAAAGAGAGAGATGCATAGAGAGAAAGTGAGAGACATGCAGAGAGAGAGAGAGAGAGAGAGAGAGAAGAGAGAGAGAGAGAGAGACAGACAGACAGACAGACAGACAGACAGACAGACAGACAGAGCTAGAGAGGAGGAGGAACGTGAAGAAAAGGTTTGAAGAACAATGTTCCCCTCGGTGAATTGCACCAGTTTACATGAGATTGGTGTAAAATGTTGCAGACCACACCCGGTGTCATGACAAGAATTTATACCGGTACCCATATCTTGCTTCGTTCCTGCCTCCCCCCCCCCCTCTCTCTCTCTCTCTCTCTCTCTCTCTCTCTCTCTCTCTCTCTCTCATCTCCTCTCTCTCTCTCTCTCTCTCTCTTCTCTCTCTCTCTCCATCCCCCCCATCTACTCTCCCCCATCTTCCATCCTATCTCTCCATAGCCTAACTGAACAACCATTTCGATTCGTGTTCTTCCCCTCATCCTCTCTCTCTCTCTCTCTCTCTCTCTCTCTCTCTCTCTCTCCTCTCTCTCTCTCTGTGAGATTCATCTTTTACATCTTTCCGTTCGTGCCCCTGGAAATGTATTGTGGCCAAAGGCCGATGTACATTAAATCATTTCAGAGTTCAGAGTTCACACACACTAAACAACAGGTTTGCTTTTTCTCAGCAAGCCACCCTCTCTCTCTACACACACACATAGACTCACACACACACACACACACACACTCACACACACACATGCATGCATGCTTGCATGCGCGCGCACTTATGCCAGAAGGAAGCTCAATATACAACTGCACAGGCAGAGAGTGATAATGGGCAATAACTTGCAGAAGTAGTTAGGCTCTAAGCAGCAAGCACGCGCGATTCTTTGATTATCTCGCCTGCAAAGCTGGCATACACACACATACGCACGCACGCACGCAACACACACACACTCGTCTAATATCACTTATGTGGAAAATGATTAAATTTAAGAACACGCGCACACACACACACAAACACACAACACACACACACACAACACACACTCGTCTAATATCACTTATGTGGAAAGACGTTAAATTGAAGAACACACACACACAAACACACTCGTCTAATATCACTTATGTGGAAAGACGTTAAATTGGAGAACACACACACACTCGTCTAATATAACTTATGTGAAAAGACGTTAAATTGAAGAACACACACACACACACACACACACACACACACACACACACACACACACACACACACACACACACACACACACACACGCACACACTCGTGTAATATCACTTATGTGAAAAGACGTTAAATTGAAGAACACACACACACACACACACACACACACTCGTGTAATATCACTTATGTGGAAAGACGTTTAATTGAAGAACACACACACAACACTTGTCTAATATCACTTATGTGGAAAGACGTTAAATTGAAGAAAAAAACACACACACACACACTCGTCTAATATCACTTATGTGGAAAGACGTTAAATTGAAGAAAACAAACACACACACACACACACACACACCACACACACACACACACACACACACACACTCGTCTAATATCACTTATGTGGAAAGACGTTAAATTGAAGAAAACAAACACACACACACAAACACACTCGCCTAACATCACTTATATGGAAAGACGTTAAATTGAAAAACACATACACACACACACACACAAACACGCACACACACAACGCATGCACACGTCTAATATAACTTATGTGGAAATACATTAAATTGAAGAACACACACCCCACACACACACACACACACACACACACACACACACACACACTCGTCTAATATCACTTATGTGGAAAGACGTTAAATTGAAGAACACACACAAACAAACACACACACACACGCAGACATACACAAACACACACACACACACACACACACACACACACACACACACACACACACACACACACACACACACACACAAACACGCCTAATTCCTTCGGATGAGACTATAAACCGAGGCCCCGTGTTCGAATGCATGCAGAACATCTTGCACACACGTTAAATCCTGTTCCACTTTTCGGAAGAGTACGCCAATGTACACAGATGACAAAATTTACAAAACCGCATACACACGGGGACTGGATGTAAAAAAGCACATTAGTGCTTATTCCATTATCCTCGATATAAAAGAAAATATAGATAAATAGATAAATAAATTCCTGACTTTTATTTCTTGAAAGCCATGGCAGTTTCAAAGCGCAAGACAGGCGACACGACACGTCAGCCCCCCTGAACTCCAGTAGTGGCGATGATACCGGCAATACCTACATTTTTTTCTAACCCGGTCCAAAAGCTGGCATAGCTCGGGTAGAAGTAAAGAGTTCATCAATGTAAGACTTTCCATTGTCCTGAGGAAATGTGTACATTTTTCTCCCAATAAAACCACCCCATAATGTGGACTTGTCGGTGACATCACAACCACCTTACTCCAGGAGGATTAACATACACATCGTTATCATGTATCACTTTTGTCCATGGGCCGCAGTTTTTTGCTCTTAAAATTTAAACAGAAAGCAGTCAGGGTGGGATAGTCTAGGGGTTATACAGCGTTGCGCTTGAGATCTGATGGCCCAAGTTTGAGCGACCACCTAAGCATCCGTTTGAAACAATTTTTTTTTTTATCCTAGAGTTAACATCAGTGTCCACTCCCTCAAAAGTTCTTCGGATGAGACTTTATTATAAAACCTGTGTACGAACGCATGCAGAACTTCTCGCGCACACTTTAAAAGCTGTTCTGCCTTTCGGAAGAGTAGGCCACTGAATGCCATTAGGAACAGGTGACCAAATCCCCACCCTCCAAAAAAAAAACAACCCAAACAAAAACGTCTCTTGCCCCTCCCCCCCCCCCCCCCCCCCCCCCCCCGAGGTGACTAACCCCCCTTCCCCCAAAAAACCCCCCGAACAACCCTAGCACAAAAACCCCGCACGCACACATATGTTGTGTTTGGACGTCATCCGTGAAGTTGGAATGCGGCTACATTAATGGTGGCCAATTACGATTGCAAATGCGTACGCTAAACCATGATTGGCGAACCTTGGAGCTTTAGCCGAGGAACGACAACCCCCCACCCCCTTTCTCCCAAAACCCCACAAAAGCAATGACTCAGCTCTTTGCACCTAATCTGACTGAACACCAGAAATTTGGGTAAGGTGCATTGTAAAATCAATCTACATTATCATTTCTCATTATTTGGCTCCTCTTATATAAGTGTAGCATTTTCTTTCTAAAAGCTGAAGGCATTTGGGCTTGGTGTTAAATCTGTCTCCTTGTCTGTCTGTTTGTCTGTCTGTCTGTCTCTTTCTCTCACTCTCTCTCTCTCTCTCTCTCTCTCCTCTCTTCTCTCTCTCTCTCTCTCTCTCTCTCTCTCTCTCTCTCTCTCTCTCTGTATCTTCCTTTCGATATTGAATAAACTGGAGGTTGAGGTGCATTTTGTGTTGTGCTGTCCAGTGTTAAAGGATGTTGGGCAAAAAGTCAACCTAGTAAAATAGAGAAGACAGGTTATTTCATGGGATGGCTAAAGCTTTTTGACTTGACAGTTTATTTTGAACATTCTGGATCTTTTCAACGTTTTGGTTGTGCTTATTTCTTGTGTCAGTCATTATCAGTTTTATGCGTCTTTGTCTGTATGTCCTTGATGTGTCATTTCTTTCAACATACAAACTTTGTCTTCAAAATGTGCTCAACGTTTAAAAAAAAAGTCTTTCATATAAACAAATGTTTCTGTAATATTACATACTTTAAGACTGCATAATACCATGTGAAGCAAACATACACAAGTTAAGTGGTTAGTTATCTAGGTAAATCAGGCATACAAAGTGTTAATTCGGTGGAGGGGGGATCTTCGTAGAAAAAGAGTTCTTGGAATTTCTTCCTCTGTGTATGCATGTGTGCTTGTAAGTGCACACACACACACAAACACATACATGCACACACACAAACGCACACACACACATACACACAAACACACATACACACACACACAATTTGCCAGCTTTCATTTCCCACGCATCCTGGACTTTTCAGCCTAAATTTTGCAAAAAAACCGGCGTCTGTTCTTGTCTCCTAAGTCTACAAAGATGTAGTTCTTCAACTTGAAAAACGTATTTGAACGAAAAGCGCCAACCACATTTCGCGCTTCCTTCCAAATGAGAACACCAGTGTTGTTTGTATGAACTAATCAGAGGGTCTTCTCAGCCTACACCCTGTCTGAACCAGACAATACCCAGAAGAGAGAAGAGATTAGTAGTATCGAGGAGAAAGTGTGGAGGAGAGTGTGTAGGTGAGTTCGTGTACACAATGAAGGGGAGGAGTTCTCGCTGACAGAGACGTTAAACTGTCAGTGCTTTCCAATGCTTTTGGTGTGCTTACTAAAGTAATAATACATTGACAACTACACACTCCTGTTTTCAAGTAGTGTTACTCAGATAACAGTGGATAGAGTTTAGGTGAAATGTCCACATCTGATTCTGTCTGTATTTCTTGTACAGGACTATTTTTCAGACTGCTGAGGCTAGTTGATGTAACGATGTGCTGTTCATGTCACTGCTCGGACAAAAACGAAAGATGCTTTGAATTATGTTGTTCTGCTGTTTATGGCCTGAGATTCAAAGTTTTGAATTTTGTCGTCATCTGTTGTTTAAAATATGGCATGCAGAATTGAAAAAAATGTTTACTCCACACCCCGAACAAAACATGGCACTAAACATTGGTTTAAAAAAAAGAAGGCAAGGGTGTCCCATAACCTATGTGGTCCTAGGCGAGCAAGGCATCAGAGACCTCAACTTCTCAAGGGACCAGCATACTGAGGGTGGTCCAATCTCCTCTCCCTCGCTGCTTTACCTTCCCTGACCCTGAAGAGGGCAGGTACCCATTTACAGCTGAGTGAACTGGGGGACTGTACTGAAGCCAAGGTGCGCAAATGGTCGCCCATCCAAGTGGTAACCACTCTTGATTGCTGCTTAACCTTAGTTGGGGAAAGCAAGCGCTCTGACCACTGAGCTATCCCGTCCCCATTATACATTAACAAAGCCTTAAAATGTCTGGAGTCTGTCAAAACTTAAACTGCTTTGAGATGAGATGATTATCATGTATGTATTTCTAATTGAAAAAAGTAGTTGTTTTACTTACTGCATTTTTCTTCATGACCACTTCAGTTGGGAACCTTGCTCTAATCTGAAAGTAACATTTTGCTCTCTCTCTCTCTCTCTCTCTCTCTCTCTCTCTCTCTCTCTCTCTCTCTCTCTCTCCCTCCCTCCCTCCCTCTCTCTCTCTCTCTCTCTCTCTCTCTCTCTCTCTCTCTCTCTCTCTCTCTCTCTCTCCCCCTCCCTCTCTCCCTCTCTCGCTCTCTTGCTCTTTCTCACCCCGAAATATGCTACTTTCAGAATTACAAGTTAATTACTAAAAGCTGAAATTCAATGTAAAAATGAGAAAGAAAATTCGATAATGTGAAAAATGATCTGAAAGTGCTGCAAAGAGAAACTGGATTATTATCGGGCAAACTGAGAAAGAATGAATGAAAGTAATAGTAAGTCTGAGAATACACGAATTTCTAGGGGGGAAAAAACCTGCCTGAGAGGTTAGGCAGTGCATAACTGCCTAAAATAACAACAAGAAAAGGGATTTAAATCATGTCATTTCCCCGGATATGGGGTTCAAATCAGATTAATTATTTCCCTGGAACATTTGTCTCCCATCTTCTTCCTATGTTGCCGTCTGTATTTGTCTCTCTGCACCCTCTGTCTCTCTGTCTGTCTGGCCCTCTATCTGTCTGTCTGTCTGTCTGTCTCTCTCTCTCTCTCTCTCTCTCTCTGAGTCTCTGTCTGTCTGTCTGTCTGTCTGTCTGTCTCTCTCTCTCTCTCTCTCTCTCTCTCTCTCTCTCTCTCTCTCCTCTCTCTCTCTCTGCATTTTTGTCTCGATCTCTTTCAATATATTTGTCTCGTTCTTTCCTGTTTTGATATTTGATTCACCAAAACAGATGAAGATAATTTATAACCATTTTCCACGTTTAGAATAAACAACACCGTGTTAACAGTAAACACCTAAACAAGCCAAAGCCAGAATAATCTGAGAGGCTTGCAAGTTACTTCAGTTAATCCCTGTTTGAGTTCAGAATTACCCTCCATTCTATGAGTCCAAATTGTTTTTTACTCTCGCCATTTTCCTCTGACGGTATAATAATTTCTGTCTGTCTGTCTGCCTGTCTGTTCGTCTGTCTCTCTGTAATTGCCTGTCTGCCTGTCTGTCTGTCTGCCTCTGTCTCTCTGTCTCTCTGTCTCTCTGTCTCTCTCTCTCTCTCTCTCTCTCTCTCTCGCTGTAATTGCCGGTCTGTCTGCCTTTCTGTCTGTCTGTCTGTGTGTCTATCTCTCCCTCTCTCTCACTCTCGCTGTAATTGCCGGTCTGTCTGTCTGTCTGTCTCTGTCTGTCTGTCTGTATGTATGTCTCTCTCCCTCTTCTATGTAATTGCCTGTATGTGTGACGTCTGTATCTTTTTAAAAAAATCAAACATCAGGCCCTGGATTCCATAATCCGAAGTTTGTTAGGTTTTTGTTGCTTAAACGCATCATATGACAGCACTCTCAGTGCAAACTCTTTTAAAAAAACAACTGAAAAAGCCAAATTCTGATTTATTGCGCGCGTCTGAAGATACAACTTTTGTTTGCTTGTTTCTCTCCATATTGTCAGAGAACTGCTCATCATTAGCAATATCGAATAAACACCATTAAAGCACCTTTTACATATTCACAGACATGATCCTCATTATATATTTTTGCCATTTTAATAAAAAATAAACAGGGATTAAGATTGAAATGTAACAAACTCGCAATCTACAAACACAGAAAAATAACAACGGCATATAATAATTATATGAGTAAGGACGCAAAACTCACAAAACCGGCATCAACCGCTACAGCTTACTTTCTCTGTTGTGTGTATGTGTATGTGTGTGTGTATGTGTGTGTGTGTGCGCGAGCGTACGTGCGTGTTTAGTGTGTGTGCGTATGCGCACGTGTGTTTTTGTGTGTTTGTGTTTGTCCATGCATGCGCGCGTGCCTGTGCGTGCATATGTGTGCGTGCGCGCGCGCGCGTGTGTGTGTGTGTGTGTGTGTGCGTGTGTGTGTGCACGCGCGCGCGCGGGTGTTTATTCATTCATTTTTATTATTTTTTAAAATCTTTTATATCGAGGATAATGGAATAAGCATTTATGTGCTTTTTTACATCCAGTCCCCGTGTGTATGCGGATTTGTGAATTCTGTCATCTGTTCCCACCGGCACACGATGGCCTACTCTTACGAAAAGCGGAACAGGATTTAACGTGTGCGCAAAATGTTCTGCGTGCGTTCGCACACGGGGCCTCGGTTTATAGTCTCATCCGAAGGTGTGCGTATGTGTGTGTTTGTGTGTGTGTGTGTGTGTGTGTGTGTGTGTGTGTGTGTGTGTGTGTATGTATGTGTGTGTGTGTGTGTGTGCGCGCGCTTGCTTACAAGTATAAACAGTGGAGGGTTTGGGTTTTTTTGGTTTGAAACTACTTCCTCAACAAAAAGCAAATCAGACATAATAAAGGTAAAACATGTAAAAGGTGTTCCCATAATATGTGTGGTCGTAGGAAAACGAGATGTCACAGACCTTAGCTTCTCCAGGGGCCAGCGTATTGAGGGTGGCGCCCATCTCCTCTCCCTCGCTGCCTTACCTTCCCTGACCTTAAAGAGGGCAGGTACCCATTTACAGCTGGGTGAACTGGAGGACTGTACTGAAGCCAAGGCGTGCAAATGGCCACCCATCTACTTGGTAACCACGCTCGATACTGTTTAACATTGGCTTGGGGAAAGCGAGTGCTCTGACCACTGAGCTACTCCGTCCCATCAGATATAATCACAGACACAAATATTGCTTCATATTTTTTCTCTATAAAATAACAATGCACAGTAGCACACAGCTAATGAATAAAGTACGAAAAAGGAGATAACCGTACGCATAATCTCAGAGCTACATTCAGAGAAGGAGAGAAGAGAGAGAGAGAGAGAGAGAGAGAGAGAGAGAGAGAGAGAGAGAGAGAGAGAGAGAGAGAGAGAGAGAGAGAGAAAGAAGAGAGAGAGAGAGAGAGAGAGACAGACAGACAGACAGACAGACAGACAGACAGACAGAGTGAAAGAGAGACAGAGAGAGACAGAGAGAGGTGACCCCCCCCCCCCCCCCCCCCCCCCCAATCCCCCCATCCCCTGTATATGAATTGTAGGCATAATCAGATGCAGACGTTTCAACAAAACTCCAGTTTCTGACATCTGCGAGACGCTATTGACGAAAAAGGGTGTCTAGGTCATTGATGTCATATTACTTCAGTAAGCAAATGGATGGAAATTCGCCATTTCCTTTTGCAACCGAAAATAATGGAAAGCGCTGACAGTTTAACAATCTCTATCAGCAGAATACCTTTCCCTCCACTGTGTATACAAACTTCACTCACCCCCCCCCCCCTTTCTCCTCGATACTACAAATCTCTTCTCGCTTCTGGGTATTGTCTGGTTCAGACAGGGTGTAGGCTGAGAAGACCGTCTGATTAGTTCATACAAACAACACAGGCAATCTCACTTGGAGGGAAACGCAGAATGTGGTTGGTGCTTTTCGTTCAAATACGCTTTTCAAGCTGAGAAAAAACACATTTTGATACAATCAGAAGACAGAAATAGAAGCCTTTTTTGCAGGATTTAGCACAATAACTCTAGGGTGCGATGGAAATAGACACTGGGAAATGTCAAAATTAATAGATATGCCAAAAGGGTTTTCTGACAAGCTGAAGATATGTTCCATTTGGGTCTAAGTTACCAAATACGCAATCCATCTCCTTTTCTTATTATTCAAAGTGTTAGTCTACTTTTTAGGAAAACTTAAAATATTTTTGTTACCTGTCTTAGCAAGATGTGACATAACTGATATACTGTCTGTTTATGTGACATGTATATTATGAACATGTGTGAGATGTAGCTGATGTATTGACTGTTTATACGACTTATGGATATTATGAAACCACGTCTCTCTGCATTAGTTAAGATTTGTATTTTTTCAAGATCCTTTCCCTGGTCTCCTGGTAAGACTTTTCAATACACACATTTAAAGGATATAAACGCCCACTATAAGACTTTTTAGTTTCTCCACATTTCAAACCTGGAATCTGCTATCTTAAGCAGGCAGCGGACTAGCCTCCTTACAGAATGGGGTCATGGAAAAACAGATGCCTATCCTCTGTCAATGTAAACGTAGGTTTCCAGCGACTTGTTGCACCAGGTTCAACCTGACCGTTCGAGATAGAGCGTGTTCTACATGGATCAGGTTCAAACGGCCAGTTCGCCAGTACCCAGCCAATCATCACTCACTTCAAAATTGCACATCGATTTTCTGGGAGCGAGAGTGTGTCTTCCTTGTGAATGGGACAGAAGCCTCGAGGCATGCAGCGACCTTTTGATTTTGCACACCTTTCTAAAGTTTCAATCGTTTCATGTGGTGGCTTGTCAATTTCACACTGACAGGTTGAAGCAAACAGGTGTGACGGTTCTGCCTGAATTTCAAAGTTCAAAAGCATAGACTGTCACCTGCTTTAGTCTGTCACAGTCTAACTTCTCTCATCGTTTAATTAAACAAGCACAAAAGTGTACGGCTCATTAAGCAGGGTTTTTTTTCCAGATAATTCAATCCTCTGTACACTGTGTCTTTTCTAACTTGTGATTGTCGATTAACTGGAGAATTTGGATAGGCAGGGACTACACACACACGCGCGCGCACAAGTCCTTTGGATGAGAATATAAACCGAGGCCCCGTGTGCGAACGCACGCAGAACATCTTGCGCACACGTTAAATCCTGTTCCGCTTTTCGTAAGAGTAGGCCATTGTGTGCCAGTGGGAACAGATGACAGAATTTACAAAGCCGCATACACACGGGGACTGGATGTAAAAAAAGCACATGAGTGCTTATTCCATTATCCTCGATATAAAAGAATAAATTAAAAAATATATTAAAACAAACAGGTTTGAAGGTTCTGCCTGAATTGCAAAGTTAAAAAGGAGAGACTGTCACCTGCTTTAGTCTGTCATAGTCTAACTTCTCTCATCGTTTAATTAAACAAGCACAAGAGTGTGTGTACGTCTCATTAAGCAGGCTTTTCTTCCCCAAATAATTCAATCCTCTGTACACTTTGTCTTTTCTAACTTGTGACTGTCGATTAAGTGGAGAATTTGGATAGGCAGGAACTACACACACACACGCACACAAGTCCTTCGGATGAGAATATAAACCGAGGCCCCGTGTGCGAACGCACGCAGAACATCTTGCGCACACGTTAAATCCTGTTCCGCTTTTCGTAAGAGTGGGCCATTGTGTGCCGGTGGGAACGGATGACAAAATTTACAAAACCGCATACACACGTGGACTGGATGTAAAAAAGCACATAAGTGCTTATTCCATTATCCTCGATATAAAAGAATAAATAAAGAAAGAAAGAAAACACAAATACACAACCTTACATACATGCATACACACAAACACACACACACACAACACACAAACAAACAAACTCATATCCACACATTTACACATACACCCATTCAAACATATTCTATTACCCTCAGAAAATAAAATTTCGTTATCGTTATCGTCACACACACACACACACACACACAAACACACACATACATCCTCCCCCTCCCCCCCCCCCCCCCCCCCAAACTGGCAAAAGAACCAGTCTGTAGCCCTTTTCTGCATCACCTCACACTAGCAATCTAATTGGAGGATCACCCTGACCTCACCCCACCCATCTCTCGTTGATACAGATCATTTTGGCACGGAGAGTCAATGCTATCTACCCTCTCTGTGTAAATGAGGCTGATGAACAGCCCTGGGGTGTGGACTGTCTCTCACCTGTGTGCGCCTGTTTGTATATTTGCATAAACAAGGATATATCAAACTTTGATTCTTTATTCTTGTATTTCGAGGATTGTGGAATAAGCATGCATGTATTGACATCCAGTGCCCGTGTGTATGTAGTTTTGTAAATTTTAGAGGCCATTCCTACCGGCACAATGGCCTACTCTTCCGAAAAACAGGTTTCAAGCGGAAATGTATGCCTTTGCGCACGCGCGTGCGTGTGTGTTGGTGTGTGCAAGTATGCGCATGCGTAATGTGTGTATATGTGTGCGTGTGCGCGCGTGCGTGCGTGTTTGTACACGCGTGTGTGTGTATGAGTGTGTTTATGCATGCGCTTGCATGTGTATATATATATGTGT
>CM054158.1:30696491-30708991 GCA_028751875.1 Rapana venosa
ATATCTCCTGCTGAAGTCGAAGTAGTGACTCTATACTTTTAAACTTAATGGGAAGTTGCAGCAGAACCAAGTTTTTAGTATCCCCTTTTCCCCTCGGTCAGGTCGCAAACACTGGTTTAGTAGAGTGGCGTAAGGTTTTATGTGTACGCGAAGAGTTTTATGTCTATGTAAGAAAGAGAAAAAAAAACCCGTTATATGTATGATTGTTTCAGAGTTGCATCTTTTTGCACGTAACGCTTCATGCGAAAATACGTTCCACAGATGTCAAATAACTCATGATGATCAAAAGTTATCTACTTTTTCGTTTGTTTCTACCTCTGTCTGTCCGTCTGTCTGTCTGCCTGTCTGTCTGTCTGCCTGCCTGCCTGTCTGTCTGTCTGTCTGTCTGCCTGCCTGTCTGTCTGTCTATCTGTTTCTATGATCTATCTATATATCTATTTATCTATCTATCTATCTATATCTATCTTTCTATCTGTCTATCTATCTATCTGACTATCTATCTATCTATCTATCTATCTATCTATCTATCTATCATTTTCTTCCGCCCTCTCTTTCTTCAACCTCTCCCTCTTTCTCTCTCTCTCTTGCCCCCTCTCTTCAATATCTCTCTCTCTCCACCTCCCTCCCTCTCTCTCTCTTCATCCTCTCTCTCCCTCTCCAACTTTCTCTCCCCCTCTCCCCCTTCTCTCCCTCCCCCCCTCTCTCTCTTCTCTCCCCTCTTAGCACTGCCTAATTTTCACAGAGCACTTAAGCATAGACAGCACACAGATTCCAGACGTATCATCCAGACTAAACAGTGAAAAAGAAAGACACTCCAACATTCCAAACCTTTCACCGCCCTGTCCGTCAACAGAAATGAATGTGCTGAGAGTGAAGAAGCCCCAGATAACCTGACACTGTACTGTACTGTACTGCACTATACTATACTGTACTATACTATACTATACTATATTACACTATACTACACTACACTACACTATACTATACTGTACTGTTCTATAATGTACTGTACTGTACCATACTGTACTGTACCATACTGTACTGTACTATACTGTGCTAAATTATATTGTACTGTACTATATTGTACTGTACTATACTATACTGCACTGTACTATACTGTACTATACTATACTGTGTCGTGTAGCAGGATGTCAGTACTGATGCTGTTGGAGAAGAGACAGAGACCGGACAGAAACTGTATCTTTTTCCCCCCTCGTTTTTTCGGCTAGAGATCCGAGGTTCGGGGACAGGATAGCCTGGTGGTTAGAGTGATGCGCATTGTGCTCGTGATCTGTTGACCCGGGTTCGAATCTCGTTCAAGAGCATTTTTTTTCATCTGGAGTTAACATCAGTGCCGACTCCACTGCCCCCAAAAGTCCTTCAGGGGAGACTATAAACTGACGTCCCGTGTGCGAACGCATGCAGAAGTTTAAACCCTTTCCGCTTTAAAAAAAACAAAAAAACTTTTTATTTCGAGGATAATGGAATAAGCACTCATGTGCTTTTTTTCATCCAGTCCCCGTGTGATTGCAGTTTTATAAATTTTATCATCCGTTCCCACCGCACACAATGGCCTACTCTTCGGAAATGCGGAACGGGTTTAACGTGTGCGCAAGATGTTCTGTGTGCTTTCGCACACGGGACCTCGGTTTATAGTCTCATTCGAAAGACTTTTGTGGAGAGAGGAGTCGGCACTGATGTTAACTCCAGAGGAAAAATCCTTTTGAACGAGAATTGAACCCGGGTCAGCAGATCACGAAAACATCACTCTAACCCACCAGGATATCCCGTCCCCCTTCCTTTCGGGAGAGTAGGCGATTATGTGTCGGTAGGATCGGATGAGAAAATTTACAAAACTGCATACACACGGGGACTGGATGTTTTAAAAAAAATAAGCACACGAGTGTTTATTCCATAGTCCTCGAAACCATTCCGTTATCCTCGAAATAAAAGAATAGAAAAAAAAAAGGAAAATAAAGGAAGGTTCACCACTGGCGCAAGATGGCTCAGTTTCTACTCTCATCTGAAGGACTTTCGGGGGAGTGGAGCCAGTACTGATGTTAACTCACCTTGAACAGGCGCTATCCTCGGGCGCGACTCGAACCCGGTCCGTCAAGTCGCGAGCGCAACGTTCAAACCACTTGACTATTCCACCCCCCCCCCCCCCACACACACACACACACCCCTCCGTGCCCTTTTCAGACTGTATAATCAGTAGGGTCAGGCATGGAATTTGTCTGTCAGTGACTGGTCAGGTCCCTTTTTGCGTTCCTGGGCAGTAATGGAAGGAAGATCGGGATGACGGTTTAACTATTACTGTGCTGTATCTTCAAATCACGGACTTGTGTTCAGATGTCTTACATTCTATTTCTTTTGTTTTAAGTTGTTGTTGTTTTTTCTGATGTTTCATTCTTGATTTTTTTCTTCTGTTTTTACCCTCCTTTGGATTTCCCTCTGTCTTTTGTCTCTTTACTCTCTCTGGGGTTTTTTTTTGTGGTGTTTTTTGTTTTCTTCTTTCTTCTTCTCCCTTCTTCTTTCATTTTTTCTTCTTCTTTTTTTCTTTCCTCTCTTTCTTATGTCCTGCTTCTCTTTTCTCTTTCCTCTCTTCCTTTGTTATTTCTGTTTTCCTTTCTTTCTGTCTTTTTTTTTTATTTTATAGTGTTTTGTCCGTCCTGGACTTCTTTCTGTTCTCTCCTCCCGCCCCCCTCTACCCACCCACCTTCTCATTTGTTTTGTAATTTCTTTTTTTTTTTTTTAAATCTCTCTCCGTGTATCTGTTTCTGTGTCTCTCAGTCTCGTGTCTTCCTGTGTCTTTTCTCACAGTTTTTACTCAGAGCAGTCAAAACTGAACAATCGGTTACCTCAGTAGAAAGCTGCTATTACTTCTAGATGAGCTCTTAGTAAGCCACTTTCCATGGAAGTGCCATAGAAGTGACAGAGACCCAGATTACAATGGAAGCAAATTGTTCTGATCCACGACGTTGTTTTTAGGAGAAAAACAAACAGACTGATTTTTTTCACTTCCTTGGCTAAGAGCACCGAGGTTCATCATGGTGAGATTTTTGCGTATGCGACCGTTTTTGCCTGACATTAAGGTAAAGCCGCATTCCCACTTCGGGGCTGAAGTCTAGATACGACACCAGTGTGCGCGTGTATATATATATATATATATATATATATATATATATATATATATATATATATATATATATATATATATGTGTGTGTGTGTGTGTGTGTGTGTGTGTGTGTGTGTGTGTTTGTGTGTACATTTTTTTATCACCTGATCTTACCAGAACAAATGGCCTACTTTTCGGAAAGGCGGTACCAGTTTTCACGTGTGTGCAAGATGTCCTGCGTGCGTTCGCACATGGGACCCTGCTTTATAGTCTCATCCGATGGACTTTTGGGTGGAGTGGAGTCAGGTGCTGTGTTGTGCGTTCCCCAGCTTAACACTCTGGGGGTCACCCAGAATGTGCACTCTGACTCACTTCATCCCACCTGGGAACTACTGTGAGAATTGCACACTAAATGAGAAAAGTGCATGTACGATTGTTCTTAAATACCTCGCCATATAGACAGCCATACTCCGACTTCGGAGGATTTTTCTCCTTGAAAGGAGAGTGCAGGTTGTCATGTTAAGAGCTTGTCATGGCTGAAGACAATCTCAACAACACAACATTTTACAACATAACAGCATTTTAGTGTAGGCCTCGCAATTAGCTGACATCAATAACTGACAGCTTGTGACCTGAGCCAGAGTGGTGTCAGTACTGATGTTAACTCCTGGGGGGAAAAATCCCCTTGAACGAGCATCTTTGTGATGGCTCGAACTCGGGCTCGATCCCGAACCGTCAAATCCCCAGAGCAATCCTCTAACCACAAGGCCATCTTAATAGCATATGGTCGCAGACGCAAGATCTCACCATTAGTGAACCTTGAAGCTGTATCCGAGGAACGAAAAAAAAAAGACAGGGACAGAGACCGTATGTATAATCAGTGGGTGGGGCTTGCGATTTTTTTAATCGCTGGCTTGTCAAATTCTAAGGCAGCCAGGAATGTTAAAGTCAAGCCACTCTGAAAGATCTTTGCCACTGGGATGGCCTTTTTTTGTTTTGTTCAATGTAGCTACTTTGTGAGTGTCGTTTTCCTCTTTTCCCTCTAGTACAATATTTTGTTTGATATTCGGGGCTTTTATTTGTTAGTTGTCTGTATTACAGTTTTACTCTCATGTATTCCAGTCTGTCTGACCGTCTGTCGGATTACCTACCTCTGCCTAAGTGTCTTTCTATGTCTGTTTACACGAGATATATATGTGTGTGTGTGTGTGTGTGTGTGTGTGTGTGTGTGTGTGTGTGTGTGTGTGTGGTGTGTGTGTGTGTGTGTGTGTGTACGTGTGTCTCCTCACGCAATGGTTCATATATTCGCATATTCTCTATCTCATCTTTATCTAATTATTATAGTAGTATTTGATTATGATATCTTGTTATCTGCTTATCATAAGTAGCATTTGGTTATGATGATAGTTTTAGAATAATTTTTTAATTTTAGTGTGTTTAAAAATTGTTGATTATGACTATACTGTTCGTGCATATTTTATGTTTTGTTTTGAGAGCGTAGTATAATTACTGAGCTTATCCATTTACTCTCAATAAACAGAGTTCGAGTTCCTCTAGTCCTTTCTATGCAATGTTTTAATTCGTTTTTAATTCTATTTATTCTTTTCTACTGCTATGTTGATTTCTTTTGTTTCTTTTTTGTGTTTTGAACTGTTCCGATCTTTTGCTTTTGTTTTCTTTCGCTCTTTCTTTGTTTCTTTGTGTGTTTTTTGTTGTGTTTGTTTGTTTTTTCTTTTGTTTTTCTTTCTTCTTTCTTTTCTTTGTTTTTTTCTTTTTTTTTCTTTCTTTTCTTTCTTTCTGTCTTTTGTTAATTCTCTTTTTGCTCTTTTCTTTTCTGTTAATCCTAGCATCAAAGAATCGTCGCTTTTAATCCCACCATCTTAACAGTGGTGATATGTTTAGCCAAACCTTTTGACTCCACAGATTGACAGATCGGGTGGAAAAGTTGAAGTCAGTAGTGAAGAATTCAAAAAAACAATATTCTAATCCCACCACCATAGCTTCAGTTTTCGCTTCAAGGATTCAGCTTTTTGCTTTAAAAAAAAAAACCCAAACAAACGGCTGTGTGACCTTTGAAACAAAACCAACCCAAACATCACTTTCAGCGATTCTTTACAGAGAAAGGCACCAGCAGGGGAGACAATAAAGAAAGAAGTCAAGGAGAAAACAGGGGAGGTAAAGGTTGAAGGTAAACGCATTAAATTTCAAATGAAAGAGGGACGGAGTGAAAGCAGATTAAGAGGACTAGACGCGCACCATTTAGCTCTTTAGTCACAGTTATACTGCGCACCAACACCAGCGTTCTCCTCTATTGTTCTCTCTGAAAGATGTGTTAAACTTTTAACTTCCCTGAATTTAATGCACACCAACCCTTACCTTTTATTTTGTCCGTCCGTCTGTCTGTCTGTCTGTCTGTTATAAAAATACTTTCTGACAACAGCGAGGAGGAAAATGAAAAGTCTCTCTCCTCTTTATAATTTAGAGAGAGAGAGAGAGAGAGAGAGAGTGTGTGTGTGTGTGTGTGTGGTGAGAGAGAGAGAGAGAGAGAGAGAGAGAGAGAGGGAAGGGGGAGGAAGAGACAGACGGACAAAGAGACAGACACACACAGAGACATACAGACAGACAGACAAGCAGAGAGTGTTTGTATTTGTGTTTGTGTATGTGCGAGTAAATAAGTGTGTGTGTGTGTGCGTACCTACGTGCGTGTGTGCGTACCTACGTGCGTGTACGTATGTGTGTGCGCGTTCATATGTGGGCGAGATTGTGTTTATGTATGCTTCTCACACAATTCACACACACACACCATACACACACCACCACCACAACCACCACCACCACCAACACAACACGAAACACAAACACACACACACACGCACGCACGTACACAAACACACACAGAATCCACACACACACATACACACGTACGCACGCACGCACACACAAACACACACACACACATACACACGTACACACACACACACGCACACACGCACGCGTGCATGTTTACACATGCCATTAACCCCGGGCCTGAATGCAAAGGTACTCGTGCCCAGAACGCCAAAGCAAAGACAGCAGACAAGCGGGAAGAGAGACAGTACAGTAGTGCAGTCTGAGGACATCCACAGCAGACAAGGCAAGAGCAACACGCAGCCGTCATGTATACCTATGTCTGCCTGTGACAGGAAAGAGAGAGAGAGAGAGAGAGAGAGGGGGGGAGGGAAGGAGAGAGCGGGAAGGAGAGAGAGGGAAGGAGGGAGAGGGACAGCAGACAAGACAAGAGCAACATGTAGCCGTCATGTATGTCTATGTCTGCCTGTCATAGGAGAGAGAGACACAAAGAGAGAGAGAGGAGAGAGAGAGAGAGAGAGAGAGAGAGAGAGAGAGAAGGAGAGAGAGGGAGAGAGACAGTACAGTAGTGCAGTCTGAGGACATCCACAGCAGACAAGACAAGAGCAACACGCAGCCGTCATGTATACCTATGTCTGCCTGTGACAGGAAAGAGAGAGAGAGAGAGAGAGGAGAGAGAGAGAGAGGGGGGGGGGGGGGGGGGAAAGGAGAGAGAAGGAGAGAGACAGACACCACTGGGAAGAGAGACAGTATAGTAGAGCAGTTTGAGGACATCTACATAAGACAAGACAGAGCAACATGTAGCTGTCATGAATGTCTGCCTGTGACAGGAGAGAGAGAGGGACACAGAGAGAGAGACAGAGACAGACAGACAGAGACAGAGAAAAGGGGGCAAAGAGAGAGAGAGAGAGAGAGAGAGAGAGGAGAGAGGAGGTAGAGAGAGAGAGAGAGAGAGAGGAAGAGGGGAGGGGGCAAAGAGGAAAGAGAGAGGGAGAGGGGGGCAAGAGGAGAGAGAGAAGGGGAGGGGGGAAAGAGAGAGAAGGGGAGGGGGGCAAAGAGAAAAGAGAGAGAAAGAGGGGGGGGGGGGGTGGGGGGGGGGGGCAAAGAGACAGGAACAGAGACAGAGAATGAGAGAGATCAGAGAGAGAGTGACAGACAGAGAGAGCGAGGGGGGAAGGGAGAGACAGAGACAGTGAGATGAAAAATGAGAGAGACAAAGAGAGACAAAGAGAAAGAGACACAGGGAGAGACAGAGACAGAGATTCACAGAGACAGAGAGAGAAAGAGAAATACCAGTCCACAGCCCGGGGCTGAACATCAGCTTCATTTACACCCCTACCCCCCCCCCCCCCCCTCACCTCCCTGTACACCCTTTTCTATCCGGGTACGGGGTAGCGACAAGGGAGTGGTGGAGGTACAAGCCGAACTGAAGATGAGAGACAATCTGCAAGGTCATAGAAAGTGGGGCTCTGATGCAGAAAACGTCTGCTTTCTGATATCTATCTATCTATCTATCTATTTATCTATCTCTATAATATATATATATATATATATATATATATATATATATATATATATATATATAATATTATATTATATATTATCTATCTATCTATATAGGGACGGGATAGCTCAGTGGTCGGAGCACTCGCTTTCCCTCCAGCCAAGTTAAGCAGCGTCGAGCGTGATTACCAGTTGGATGGGTGACCGTTTGTGCGCCTTGGCTTCAGTACAGTTCCCCCAGTTCACCCAGCTGTAAAATGGGTACCTGCCCTCTTTAGGGTCAGGGAAGGTAAAGCAGCGAGGGAGAGGAGATGGGCGCCGCCCTCAATATGCTGGCCCTAGAGAAGTGAGGTCTCTGACGCCTCGCTCCCCTACGAACTTACAGGTTATGGGACTCCTTTATCTTTACCTTATATATATATTATAATATATATATATATATATATATATATATATATATATATATATATATATATATATATATCAAGGCGATAAGGGTGGTGGAGGTGGTGGGTGGGGTTAGGGGGCGTAGCCCAGTGGTTTGAGCGTTCAGTTTGCAAATTTGATGGCACAAGTTTGATTCACCACCTGATTGAGGTGATAGTTTTTCTTCCCCTCCAGGAATTAACACAGTAAACCCGATTCCTCTCCCCTTTAAAGTCGTTCAAATGAGGCTATAAACTGAGGTCCCGTGTGCGAACACACGTAGAACATCTCGCGCACGCGTAAAGATCTGTTCTGCTTTTCGGAAGGGTTGGGTCATTTGTGTGCTGGTGGGATGGGATGACGGAATTTACAAAGCTGCCTGAACACGGGGACTGGGTGTTAAAAAAGCAGATGTGCGCTTATTCATTATCTTGGAAAAAAACAAAATTGAGTTCAATATAAATTAGAAGAATAAAGACGCACACATACTCATTCTGTAATACACACAACACACACACACACCACACACACACACAGAGTCACTCATTCATTCACTAACACACACACACACACACACACACACACACACCCCACACACACACACACACACACACACACACACACACACACACACAACATCAACAACAAAAGGAACAACTGACGTTAAATCAAAGAATAACACAAAACAAACAAATAAGCAAAGCATGTTACAGACAGACACCCAAGAACAGCAACAGAGAGACAACACACACACACACACACACACACACACACACACACACACACACACACACACACACACACACAGATGAAAACAGACGACAACAGACCGGGAACATATCAAGGTTGTTCCAATCACAGACCTAGAGGTGGTGCTACTAGTAGTGGGAATCAATACATCAATCTCACATGACAGCTGAGGAATAAATTCAGGCATCTAATCTGGTCCGACACGCTGCAGGGAAAGCGTGGCCCGGGGAAGGAAGGAGGAGGAGGTGTTGTGAAAGAGACTTCTGGCTGTATGACAGCTGGTCAACATTCATCACCACTGCCCTGCCTGTTCTGACTGACCGTTGTGTCGCAGATGGATTTTTTTAATTGCGTGTGTGTGGTGTGTGTGTGTGTGGTGTGTGTGTGTGTGTGTGTGTGTGTGTGTGTGTGTGTGTGTGTGTAAGTGTGTGTGTGTGTGTGTGGGTGTAAGTGTGTGTGTGTGTGTGTGGGTGTAAGTGTGTGTGTGTGTGTGTGTGGGTGTAAGTGTGTGTGGTGTGTGTGTGGGTGTGTGTGTGTGTGTAAGTGTGTGTGTGTGTGTGGGTGAGTGTGTGTGTGTGTGTGTGTATGTGTGTGTGTGTGTGGTGTGTGTGTGTGTGTGTGGTGTGTGTGTGTGTGTGTGTGTGTGTGGTGTGTGTGTGTGTGTGTGGTGGTGTGTGTGTGTGTGGTGTGTGTGGGTGTGTGTGTGTGTGTGGGTGTGTGTGTGTGTGTGTGTGTATGGGTGGGTGTGTGGTGTGTGGGTGTGTGTGGTGTGTGGGTGGTGGGTGGGTGTGGGTGTGTGGGTGGGGTGGTGCTTGGTTGTGTGTGTGTGTAGTGTCTGTGTACGTGTGTGTGTATGTGTGTGTGTGTGTGTGTGTGTGGTGTGAGTGTGGTGTGGGTGGGTGTAATACTGTGTTTGAAAGTTCATATGTATATGACTGGCTGTTATTTACGTTAATGTCGCTCTCCTCTCTCTCTCTCTCTCTCTCTCTCTCTCTCTCTCTCTCTCTCTCTCTCTCTTTCGCATTCGCATTCGCATTCTCTATCTCTCTCTCTATCCCATTGTCTGTCTTTGGGGATGCGATAGCCTGGTGGTTAGACCATTGTGCATTGCACTCACAATCTGCCAAACCGGGTTTGAACAGCTCCGGATTGAGGGGATTTTTCCCTCTTGAGTTAACATCAGCACCGACTCCACTCCCTTCCAAAAGCCCTTTGGACTATAAACTGAGGCCCCGTGTCCAAATGTACACAGAACATCTTGCACATAATTATGTTAAAGCATATTCTGCTTTTCAGAAGAGTAGGGCATTGTGTGCAAGTGGGAACGGATGAAACGTTTACAAACTGCAGACATACGGGGACTATATGTAATAAAGTACGTAAGTGCTTATTCCATTATCCTCCAAATGAAAAAAATGAATACATGTATTAAAGAACTAAATGTGTCTCTGTCTCTCATATGAGTGAGAATAAGCTGTTATGAGCTGTTACGTGTCAGTCTCATATTTCTGTGATTGGTTGTTTTTTTTGCAGATTCTTCCCTTCCCTGTTCATCTCCTCGTGTATGGATCTTCAACTGACTAGCCACAATAAATCATTTTGTATTCTGTCTGTATGTCTGTCTGTCTGTCTGTCTGTCTGTCTGTCTGTCTCTCTCTCTCTCTCTCTCTTTAAAACGCATTTTAAAAAGGTAAAGGTGTAAGATCTTATAACCTTTGCGGTCATTGGGGAGCGAGGTGTCAGAGGCCTCAGCTTCTCCCGGGGCCAGTATTCTGAGCGTGGCACCCATCTCTATCCCATCATTGCTTTACTTTCCCTGTCCCTAAAGAGGGCAGGTACCATTATTTTTTTAAAAAACATCTGGGTGAAATGGGGAACAGTACTGAATCCAAGACATGCGAACCGTAACCCATCCACTAGGTGACCACGCTCAATACTGCTTAGTTTGAGGAGAGTGAGTGCTCTGACCACTGAGCTGTCCCGCCACCAAATTGCACCAGACACTGGCTAAAACTAAACAATACTTTCATCAAGATCATGTTAACAGGCTTATGAAATACTTTAAGCACAGCACAAAACTGGACATTTCAACTGGATGTCAAACGTGCAACAACAAAACAAAGAGAAGGAAGATAATATGATTTCAGAATGGTTTGGGTATTGTCTGGTTCCGTCAAAGAACTGGTGGGAGTATTTATTTATTTATTTGTTTGTTTATTTATTCTTCATGGTATGGTTTATCTATAAGTTCATAGACACTTTCTCTTTCAAGCAAAGCTGGTATACAGGTGTAAAAATGAGAGAGTATGCGAGTGTGTGTGGGTGTGTAAGGGGGGGTGGGGGGTGTGTATGCATGGGTGTGCACATGTGTGTGTTAAGAGATATAGAATGAAAGAGAGCGACAAATAGAGAGACTTAGAGAGAGAGAGAGAGAGAGAGAGAGAGAGGGAGAGAGAGAGAGAGAGAGGGAGAGAGAGAGAGATGAGAGAGAGAGAGAGAGAGAGAGAGAGAGAGAGAGAGAGGGTTTGTGTGTTGTACGCGTTAGAGAGAGACATATAGACAGAGAGACAGAAAGACACAGAGTGGAGAGAGAGAGAGAGAGAGAGAGAGAGAGAGAGGAGAGAGAGAGAGAGATGGGTGAGAGAGAGAGAGATGAGTGTGTGTGTGTGTGTGGTGTGTGTTACGCGTAGAGGAGAGACTATGAGAGAGAGATGAAAGACAAGTGAGTGAGAGAGAGAAGAGAAGAGAGAGGAGAGAAGAATGTGAGAAGAGATGTAGAGAGAGAGAAGAGAGAAATGTGTGCGTGATTGAGGGAGAGAGTGACGTGAGGTGTGTGTGTGTTGTGCGGCTTGTATCTGTGCGTGCGGGCGTGTGCGCGTGCACATGTGTTTATATGTGCATGAGTGTGCATGTGAGTGCATGCACACACTTGTAATCAGTCATAATGGTTGCATCATCCCCACCCCTTCCCCGTAAAGCAGCTAATTGTGTGGTGCATGATTTAAACATCCTGGCTAGCTTTTGGGTGCGGCCGTGCACTCATTCACGTAAATTGACAAAATATCTGGCTACTTCTCTGAAAAAAGAATTTTGGTCATGTCGAGAGGATATAACCATGAAATGGTAAGGAAAGAATAATGAAAGAAATGAAGTATGACATAAATAAAAACAGAAAGAAATGAAGTATGACATAAATAAAAACAGAAAGAAATGAAGTATAACATAAATAAAAACAGAAAGAAATGAAGTATAACATAAATAAAAACAGAAAGGAATGAAGTATGACAAATAAAAACAGATACACATCAATCGCCAAAACAAATCAGACTCAAACATACAAATGAAAATTAAACAATCAAAATTGACAACATATCTGGCTACTTCTCTGCCAAAAAAGAATTCTGGACATGTCAAGAGGATACAGCCATGGAATGGTAAGGAAAGAAATAGTGAAAGAAATGAAGTATGACATAAAAACGAATACACATAAATCGCTAAAACAAATCAGACTCAAACATACAAATCAAAATTTAACAATCAGGGCAGGACTAAACTACTTTAAAACTTAAAATCACGACCTGGTGTGTTCTTCTTCTGTGGTGCTATCACGGATCTGTGTATTTTGCAATCAATTATCAAATATCTTTCTTTTTAATTTTGCTCCTTGGGAGGTTCACCAATGGAGATATTTTTGCGTACACGGCTTTTTTGGTTGCCCATCATTAAGGTAGCCGTATTCCAACTTCGGGATTGATGTTTAAACAAGACACTAATGTGAATGCGTTGGGATTTTTTGTCTATTTTTGTTTTTTCTTCTTACTGGTACAAATAGCCTACTCTCCTGAATGGTGGAAC
>CM054158.1:30713991-30716491 GCA_028751875.1 Rapana venosa
GAGGAGGAGGAGCAGAAGAAGAAGAAGAAGGAGGAGGAAGAGGAGGAGGGAGGGAGGGATAAAGAGAGAGAGAGAGAGAGACGGGGGAACAATGACAATGACAATATTTTTATTGTGATAAGCTTTTAAAGCCCATTCACAAGGGAACAGTTAGAGGGGAATTGGGCACAAAATACACATTCTAACTAAGAAAAATGCATAATTAATTACTACAGCCCAAATGATCTCCATGGCATGGGTTCCATGTCATGGTTGATAGAATTATACTCAGATTCAGTTAAAATTATTGCGTAACACTTTCGCCCATTGCCAATGGGGGAAAGGAGGGAGCCACAATAGCATAAACGGCATTTTGCCTTATTTATTTATTTATTTATTTATTTATTTATCTATTTTATTTTTACTCTTTTTTTAATACAGTGATAACTGATTGAGTCCAGAGACAGGGACAGAAAACAAGACACACATATATATATATGTATATATATATATATATATATATATATATATATATATATATATATATATATATATATATATATATATATATATCAGGAAGCAGACTCTAATTTTCATAACAGGCTCTCTCACTTCCCGAGCTATTCCAGATTTTCTCTGATCTTGGGGTCATGTCCCTTTAACCCCCAATCCACCCGCTTGCTACCCGGATAGAAAGTGGTTTACAGGGAGGGGGCAGTAAATGAGGCTGATGTTCAGCCTTGGGCTGTGGACTGTCATCTCTCTCTGTCTGTCTCTGTCTCTCTCTGTATCTCTCTCGCTCTCTCTTTCTCTGTCTGTCTGCCTGTCTCTGTCTCTCTCTCGCTTTCTCTCTCTCTCTCTGTCTCTCTCTCTGTCTCTCTCTCTGTCTGTCTCTGTCTGCCTCTCTCTCTCTCTCTGTCTCTCTGTCGGTCTCTGTCTGTCTGCCTGCCTCTCTCTCTCTCTCTCTCTCTGCTCCCTCTTTCTCTCTCGCTCTCTGTCTGTCTGTCTGTCTGTCTGCCTGTCTCTCTCGCTCTTTCTCTCTCTCTATCGGTCTATCTGTCGCTCTCTCTCTCTCTCTCTGTCGGTCTATCTGTCTCTCTCTCTGTCTCTCTCTTCCCTGTGACAGATAGACATACATGACGGCTACGTGTTGCTCTGTCTGCTGTCCTGAGACTGCACTACTATACTATACTGTCTCTCTTCCCGCTTGTCTGTTGTCTTTGCTGTTACACTCACAGATGTGTGTGTGTGTGTGTGTGTGTGTGTGTGTGTGTTTGTGTGTGTGTGTGAATGAGTGAGTGTGTGTATGTGTGTGTGAATAAAGGATTGATGAAAAGTGTAGATATGCGCCTGCGAGCGCAGCCCCCCCCCCCCTTCCCATCCACTTACGCATACATGTGCACGTGCGTGCAGACACACATATATACACATGTGCAAACGCATCCACACACACATGCACTCAAAAGCACACAAGCACAACACACATAACACAAATCACAGCATGCACACACACACACTATCTAGTTCTATCTATCCCACACTATCTATCCCACAAGTTCTACCTAATTTTCGAATAAATGGAGAAGCTCTAGAATACAAACAAGCAGTGAAATTCTTAGGAGTATTCCTTACTTCTAAGTTAACGTGGAATCAGCATATTGAATATATGGCAACTAAAGCTAAGAAAGTTCTTAACTTCTTAAAAGTTACTAGTAAACAGTCATGGGGACAAGATATTACTGTATTAAAGCATCTGTCCTTGTCCCTTGTGCGATCAAGACTGTCTTATGGACAAGAAGTATTTTTCAGTGCGCCAAATTATTTGCTTCAGAAAATCCAGAGTCTTGATTGTAAAGCATTTCGACTTGCTTTAGGTGTACCAGCTCACGCCTCATCTCTAGGTACATATAAGGAAGTAGGAGTTCTTCCTTTAAATGAATATCGACAGCTTGCTGTGGCAAAATATGTTTTAAGAAGTACAACAAATGACAGCAACGTTGAAAATGAAGTCCAGATAAAGTCTGACATTCACTTTCCGAAAAGAGCAAGAACTATCAGCTCGCTTACTACATTTAATACTTACACTTCTCCCCTTTTTAAACATTCAGAACTTAAACCAAATGAATTAGCAAAATCAGTACAGTCAGCTCCCTACCCACCTTGGGAACTTTTTAAAGCTCATTTTGACATCAATCATTCTTCTGTAAGAAAAGCTGAAAATGTTAACATTCTTACATCGCTAGTAAAAGAACATATTCAAACTACTTATCCTGATCATCTCAAAATCTATACTGATGGGTCTGTTTTAAATACTAATGAGGCTGGTGCAGCTTTCATTATTCCATCATTAAAAGTAGAACGAGCTGTCTACCTGGGAAAAAATAAATCTATATTTACAGCTGAGCTAACTGCTATAGTGTTGGCACTTAACTATGTACTTGACTTCCCTAAAGACATATTCAACATACTTTTGTGTGTTGATTCTAAATCGGTTAAACATGCTTTAAGAAATTCTACTTTT
>CM054158.1:30726491-30733991 GCA_028751875.1 Rapana venosa
AATGAAACAAAATAAATATACACACATCCCCACACACACACGCACGCACACACACACACACACACACACACACACACACACACAACACACACACAGAGTTGTTCTAAATCTGCCTGTTATGCGCTGTTCACAGCGTTGGCTGTTTTCTGGCTCGTGTATTGTTTGTTTGTTTGTTCGTTCGTTCGTTTGTTTCTTTGTTTAGACGCAGTTTTGCAGTGACGGGTCTGAGTGACCGGTTAAGGGTATCCAGTAATCGTCTCATGAATCCGGAGAAGCAGGCAACAACAAAAAAAAGACTTAGATCAAATGGAAACCTTATATACGACCTTCGGATGTTTGACATAATATAGCTAAGCTTTAATATTTCTACCAACTATTGTCTTCCCCCTCCCCCCACCCCTTCCCGCCCTCAAGAGTCAATGAAATAAACTGAAGAGGACAGGAAGATTTCATTTATACAGGTTGGTCTAGCAATAAGTTATTTGTGTACAAAATGAGATGTCTCAGGGTCGATTCTCACCAGAAGCCAGACCCTTCTCTCTTCCATTAAACTACAAACGGTGGTCTGGATCCAATATTCAGCATGCGAAATCCCATGTTAAAGAATACATCTTAACAAGAAAACAATTTCTGGCAAAAGTCGGTAAAGAAGAAGAAAAAAACACACCTCACGCATAGTGGAAAATAAATGCCAACAGACTGGAGGAATAAATTAAGTGATGTGATCGCCACGGGGATGGAACGTTCCGAACTTCACGCAGATCAATCTGCGGTGACTGTAAAAACGTGTACAAAAGGGGGACTTTCGACATTTGAATAAGCTGAAGGTTGTACGAGTGAAACCAAGTGGATCATTTGTTTTGACATGTTCTGGCAAGACAGTAATCACACGGGCAAATTTTATTTGTTGATATAGATTGTAAAGACTGACAAGGTTTTTTTAAAATCAAAGAAGGCTTCTCGAAGCGAAGTTGTTGGGTTTTTTAAAAAATAACTGTAGACAGTGTATAAACAGACTGTTAAAGATTATATATACGTAAGATATATGTACATATTTTATGTATATTTACACACACATATATTACATATTTATATATATATATATATATATATATATATATATATATATATATATATATATATATATATATATATATATATATATATATAACACATGTAAGTATGTGCCAGATTAACTGCATTAACAAAATCAACAATAATAATTTTGGATTGAAAAAACCTACCCCGTGGGGATGCGGAGGCCTGTCAGTATAAACAGCAACACCATCTTCAGGAAATTCTATGCTAGAAAGTTCCGCTTTTCTGTCACTCTCTTTGTTTTTGCCTTGTTTCTTTTCTTTCGGTCACCTCCTTCCTGTCTATTTTCTGCCTTCTTGGTCCATTCACCTGCCTTTTTTCCCCAGACAGACTTAAAAGGTAACAATTCTCTCTGATGCCAAAGTCAATGCGCTGGGCCTGACTTTTCAGGCGCTTAACAGCAGCGTGAAGCATTTTCGCTCATATGACAGACAACAATAGTTGCTGTATGGGCGTTCGCCGAAGAAGAAGAAGAAGAAGAAGAAGAAGAAGAAGAACAAGAAGAACAAGAACAAGAAGAACAAGAACAAGAGGAAGGAAAATAATTTAATGGTCAGATCAAGCTCCTTCCCTTTTCTCTATCCATCTACAATTTTAAACAATCCAATGCATTTCTTTTTAATTAAAACTGAAAATAACCTTATGAATCTCTAGATCTCTGCCAAGAGTCTACCTGACTCTTACAATAAACATTATAAATTCAACATTCTTTTTAAAAACACTTTTTTTTCTCAAGGCACAAAAATTTTCTTTAAAAAGCAGCAAATTATGAAAAGTTCAAAGACCCACGCAGAGAGTCAAGGATACATTCTCTATGAGGAAAACATGCTCGCCGGATCCAATATCCAAAAGCTAAGTTCGTATGGTATGAAAGAAAGAAAGAATGAAAGAAAGAAAGACAGAAAGAATGAAAGAAAGAAAGAGGGAGGGAGAGAGAGAGGGGGGAGAGAGAGAGAGAGAGAGAGAGAGAAGAGAGAGAGAGAGCTAGGAGAGAGAGAGAGAGCGAGAGGAGAGAGAGAGGAAGAGAGAGAGAGAGACTGGGACAGAGAGAGAGAGACTGGGACACAGAGAGAGAGAGTGAGAGAGAGAGAGAGAGGAGAGAGAGAGGAGAGAGAGAGAGAGAGAGACTGGGACTGAGAGAGAGACAGAGAGAGATAGAGCTCGTGAGATAGAGACAGAGATACAGAACAATCAGCCGGGAGTGAAGGAGGTGGGATTGGGGAAAATGGGAGGGTAGAGGAGGAGAGGGGGGGGGGGGGGGGGGGGGGGGGGGGGGGGGGGGCTAAGGTAAAAGGGGATGGGGTTGGGGTGGGGAAGGGGAGAGGGGAGAATCTAAAGCGAAAAAGACAGCCAATCACGGGGACACAAAGTGTCCACCAGGCGTCGCCACAAGGCTTTGCCCACGCGCCAAATTGAACGCTCAATCATCCGGCGATGCAGATTGGTTGGTTTCTCGTGACGTCATAAATGAATTATTTCCGGTGGGGTTCTAATAAAGCTTGAAGCGGAGAAAGCGATTAATCATCCGGAGGGTAATAGATTCGATGGCAACACGCTCGGCCGCCTCACCGCTTGCTTGTTGCTCTTCTGGCGGGGGTGTGGAGGGGGGGGGGGGGGGCGGACGGAGGGCTCTTGATCAAACATCGGAAGGGGGTAGCAAGAGAAAGAGGGTGGGGGTGGGTGGCTTAGTGGTTCGAGACCCAGTTTGAATTATGTCCAAAACGGCCCATGCCGTTTCAGTTCTGATTTGTTAATAATTTCTATCAATTCTGCGGTAGGGGTTGTTGTTTTTTGTTGTTGTTGTTGTTGCTTCTTTTAGTCGGTTTTTAAAAAAAAATCTGTGTTTGTAGTTTGTTTTATGGGGGTATTGTGAAAAATGGTTGCAATAAAGTTTTGCGCTCTTCTCTCTCTCTCTGTCTCTCTCTCTGTCTCTCTCTCTGTCTCTCTCTCTCTCTCTCTCTATCTCTCCACGCGTGTGTGTGTTTGAAAATAATTATAGGGAGCTTTTTATGAATGTCTGCTCTTATTGACAAAATGAGTTACTATTCTAATCATTCTGAGGTATGTCACAAACTCAAGTTTTCATCAGCAATGATGCAGATCCTATTGTATAATATTATCGACTGCCTGTATCGACAGAAACCAATAAAACATGACGTTATGGGGGGGAAAGTTACAACAAAGCCAAACTACGAGATGTGATGGGGGTGGGGGTGGGGGTCAAAAGTTCATCACTTGCCAACCTCTGAGCTGTAGCGGAAAAACGAAAAAAAAAAAAAAACCCAAAAAACCCAAACCGATATAACTGTGACAGCATCAGTTTTGTTTATTCAGATCAACACAATGTTGTATGTTCCTGTTTACAATCCCCAAATAATAAACAAAGCAAGCCGAGTCGACTTTCCAACATTTTGAACAGTGGTGGTAGTTGGTTGATGGCACAGTCCCAAAAATTACAACAGCTTCGCTAGGCCAGAACTAAAACCAAACCAACCAGTGGACTTACCCTTTCTGTCCTACTTCTGCACAGACGATGTGGAGCGATGCAACCTCAGCCCGAAAGACTGAACCGTACAGTATGCTCTGTCACGACCAACAACGGGCAAGTGAAAACGCGCAGCAGGAGACAGAGCAAACAGGGAGTAGACCGAGTCAGTCACAGAGCGTCTCCGACATGCGGAGATGTCGTTTGCAAGGAAAAAGCATCTCCCAAGTTCATTTTGCCTTTTTATACCACTTTAAGTCACGGCAGATTTCTCTGTTTGAAATTCGGGCTGCTCTTCCCCGGGGGAGAGCGCGTCGCCACAAGAGCAGCGCCACCCATTATTTTTGTTTACGTTTCCTATCTGCAACTGTATTTGTTTCCCTGGCTTTTTTCTACAGAATTTTGCCAGGGACAACTCTCTTGTTACCGTGGGTTCTTTTACGTGCGCTAAATAATTTTGCGTAACGCACGGGATCTCAGTTTATCGTCTCATCCGAAAGACTAGCACCCAAACCACCACTCATGGTCTAATGGATGGGGGGAAAAGTTTGGGGCCCAAACGGGGAATCAAACCACCGCACACTTCCGACCCGGACTTTTCGCTTTCTAGGCAGGCGCGCTACCTCTAGACCACCGATCACTGATCCCATCGCGCAGATCAATGGTTTACTAGCAGCGGGTTCGATTCCAACCTGAAGCAGACAAGAGACCCGCCAAACACTTCACATGGCTTTTTTTTTACCCCCGGTGGCATCTTGTGTCGTAAAGTAGTTCCTGTCCTAAAATGGAGATCAGAACTCCCTCCCCCGGGTCTGGAAACTTCCTGCGGAAGAAACCTTTATCCTGTCCTTCACCTGGTGGGCTGCTAATGCACAGACTGCAGATTGCAATATGCAGTACAAACGATTCCCAATCTGATCGTTTCTGTTGTCCTTGTAAGCGTGCGAATTGGGTAAAACCACCATATTTTACTCCCAGAAAGTTAAGGAGTACTCGTTTCACGTTTGAAATCTTGACCATCTGCCTGTTGTGTTTCAAGTTTGAAATCTTGACCAAGTTGTTATTTATGTGATATATTTTTTATTGCCATTATTTTGGGTCGTGACTTCATGCGTATTTACAACAACAACAACAACAACAAACCGATGTGCTAAGCAGTTTAAAAATAATTCAAAGTTACTGTTTGACCAGGTTCGCGCAATCGAAAGTCTAAATCCAGTTAGCGACAATGAATCTAGTTAAGGACACCCCAGTAGCAGCTCTGACAAATACCATAGTAGAACCAATGTCGACCCATTACAAGTCTTTATCACTCAAGACTTAGAAATACTATCACACTGTTTCACAACATTAAACAAAGGAAGTGGGGATGGATCGGCCATACACTCCGCAAGCCTGCGTCAAATGTCACCAGACAGGCCCTTGACTGGAATCCACAAGGGAAGCGGACAGTTGGTCGACCAAAGCGGACCTGGCGCAGAAGTGTTGACGAAGAAACGAAGGCAGCCGGAATGACATGGGCCGAGCTGAAGAGGATCTCCCAAAACCAAGTTCGTTGGAGGGGTGTTGTTGCAGCCCTATGTTCCCCAAGGAACCAAGAGGCATAAGTCAAGTCAAGTTTCACAACTTTGAAAAAAATGCATGGTTTTCCTTGTACTTCTTGATCCTTATTATTATTAATTGAAAAAAGCGATATTATCTTGGTGTCAATACAACCTGTACTCTCTCTCTCTCTCTCTCTCTCTCTCTCTCTCTCTCTCTCTCTCTCTCTCTCTCTCTCTCTCTCTCTCTCTCTCTCTCTCTCTCTCTCTTTTAAGTTCCAGTATTCAAATAATAGATTAATTCTATCAAGTAAACAAATAAAAACCTAAATCATTGGCAACAAGTTTATGCTATCCCTCTACCGTTGGTTTTTACCCCTAACATTTATTGCAACATTGACCAGGCGTTGTTAACATAGAAAATCGTTTATTACAGCAAACCTTGGGCGTCTCTGATGGCATTTCCGATAACAAAATCCTGTCTGTCTGTCTGTCTGACTGTCTGTCTGTCTCTGTCTGTCTGTCTGTCTGTCTGTCTCTCTCTCTCTCTCTCTCTCTCTCTCTCTTCTCTCTCTCTCTCTCTCCCCTTCTTGTGTGTGTGTGTGTGTGTGTGTGTGTGTGTGTGTGTGTGTGTTGTGTGTGTGTGTGTGTGTGTGTGTGGTGTGTGTGTGTGTGTGTGTGAGATATGATACCGCGTCATATTCTTTTTAGAAATATATGAATACTTTCTTTTTTGTATGTTTTAAAAATCTATGAGATCTTGTTTGTTTGCTTTTGTTGTTGTTTTATTCTGATTTACTTGTTCGAAATGATGTTTATTGGTTGGGGTCTATATTTGTCCTTTTTTAAAAATCATAATCGTAGATATATATATATATATATATATATATATATATATATATATATATATATATATATATCTTGTTTTAAAATCAATAATATTATCCCTAATAAGGGCAGTGATTGGATGTAAAATAGCACATAAGTTCTTATCTACTATCTTAGAAAGAAAAGAAAACTTGCCCTCTCTCTCACTCTCACTCTCTCTGTCTGTCTGTCTCTGTCTGTCTCTCTGTATCTCTCTCTCTGTCTTTCTCTCTGTCTCTCTCTGTCACCCGTTCATGAGGGGCCAAGGCCTATAATGAATAAAACTTTCACATTCGCATTCGCATTCTCTGTCTGTCTCTCTGTATCTCTCTCTCTGTCTCTCTGTTCTCTCTCTCTCTCTCTCTCTCTCTCTCTCTCTCTCTCTCTCTCTCTCTCTCTCTCTCTCTGAATCTTCATTCGTTCCATTCATACAGATTCTCCAGTGCATTCAGCTTTTCACCAAAATGAACTGTTGTCTTCTGGCTGTCAAAACGAGAGAGTGGCAATACCCCATGTTTATGTCAGCAATGACCCTGAGCACACACACCATCTTTCTGTGTGTGTGTTTTTAACCCAAAGAAACGGATTTGTTTTGTGCCGTTTCCGTCTTAACACTATGTCATTATTTGTGATGAGACAGGGCTACGAGAAGGTTGAGTGAGAGAGAGAGAGAGAGAGAGAGATGAGAGAGAGAGAGAGGAGAGAGAGGAGAGAGAGAGAGAGAGAGAGAGTGTGTGTTTATGAGTGTGTGTGCGAGTGTGTGAGTTTTGTGTGTGTTGTGTGTGTGTGTGTGTGTGTGTGTGTGTGTGTGTGTTGTGTGTGTGTGTGTGTGTGTGTGTGTGTGTGTGGATGGATGGGTGGGTGGGTGTTCCCACCGACATCCAATGGCTTACTCTTCTGAAAAGCGGAACTGGTTTAAACGTGTGCGCAAAATGTGTGCGCGCGTGTGCGTGCGTGTATGTGTTTGTGTGAAAGTGGTATGTGTGTGTATACGTGTGTGCATGCGTGCGTGTGTGCGTACGTGTGTGCGCACGTGTGTGTGTGTGAGTTATGAGCATCATTTAATATCTTTTTACATCCTTTGCATATCCAAACTGTCCTGAGAGGTTCTTACTTTAAGACCCTAAGAGGAAGCCTTCCAGTTTCTTTTTTTTTTCTCTTCCAAGAACGGATGCTGCTGAGATGGGAGCTAGGCAAAACTATTCTCCAGAAACTGTTTTGCAAAGTAGTTTTTTTTCAATTTTGAATGTTGAATGTTACTTAATATTTAAAGTGTGACACATCTTTGGACGATATCTTTCCTACCTGTCCAGTTGCAATCAAGGTCTTAATGTATAATATTCATAATTCAGATGTCTTTTGCCGATTATGTACTGGTTTATCTAGTTTAAAATTTAAAAGTTTGCCATTTCTTCAAAGAAAACAAAACCTTTTTTTTTTTTTTAAATCAGCATATCAAATCTTAGGCGTGAATCTAGTTAAGTGTATTTGAAACGAGTATGTCATGCT
>CM054158.1:30736491-30746491 GCA_028751875.1 Rapana venosa
ATGTTTCATAGATAAAAACTCAATCGAGACCTCGAACGGGAAAAGAGTACTCCCTAACTTTCCCTGGGAAATTTGTTGTTTTATCAGATTGTCGCGTCCACAAAGGCAAGAGACATTGTCAGATTTGGAATCGTTTGTCTTGCGATCTGCAAGTCTGCGCATTGGCAGGTAGCCCACCTGGTGAAAGAAATAAGAAGGGTATTTTTTCGCAAGAAATTTCCCGACCCAGGGAAAAGTTCTTACCTCCGTTGAGCCTGTCCACTTTAGGACAATAACCACTTTACGACACAACACACGTGGACACCACTCTACGTGAAACAAAGGTGGGCAATAATCATTCCTCCAGAAAACCGACAAAAACGCATAATTATCATTTTAGTAAAATTTGGATTGCTGAAAATATTACTGTTTCTACAGACTAGGCGATGGCGAAGAGAGTTCCCTACGTGTAGGTTTTTCTAGTAAGATTTTTTTTTACGTGGGATTTTCTTATTCGTTACCTGGTTAGAGCTTAGAGGTTCACGATGGTTAGACTTTCGCGTATGCGACCGTTTTTCTTTGATCTTTGTTACGGAGAAACAACAACAACGGGATAAAGTCACACCGAGTAAGCATGCACGTAGATTCGTTTAGATTCGTTATTATAACGGGGTTTGGTGTTTTTCCCTAGGCCAGAAATCCCAAGGTTTACTAATGGAGGCATTTTGCGTATGCGACCATGCTGGCCCCCTAATTTTCCGTTACTTGAAAAAAAGCAAATGCATAGCTTATTCAATGTACCATCTGGAAATAATACTTTGACTTGACTTGACTTGACTTGACTTACTTGTTCTGAACGGCACGCATGACCCACTCTCTTGAACAATGCAGAACTGGCTTTAACGTGTGCGCAAGATGCTCTGCGGGACCTCGGTGAATAGTCTCATCCGAAGGACATTTGAGGGAACCGAGTCAGTGCTGTTGTTAACACCAGGAGGTAAAACAATCCCCTTGAACGGGCGTGCTGGTGGTGGCTCGAACCCAAGCTTGATCCCAGGTCGTCGTAATCGCGAGCGCAACGTTCTAACCGCGAGGCTATTCCGCCTCCCGTTTCTATTTCAATTTTGGAGAAAGAGGAAGAGAGACATTGTGGTTGGCGAGCTGGTTACATACAGCTGATCATTTGTATGTTTGAGGACGCTTTTCTTCACCTGCTAGTCCCCCCCCACAATAGATCATTGAAGATGATACATTCCAGACTACTGTTTTATCATTCTGTTTTGACACTGGGTCTCTGAAAAGCAAAAGACCCTGAATCCTGAATTTATCACTATTTTTATTGTCTTACTTTTTTATTGTTTTGTTTTTCTGGGGCATGTCTTACGCGCGCCATTCAGAACCCTTTCTCCTGGATATGAGTTGTTTATGTATCGGCTTTTTTTCAGGGTGCCTGGCTTCGGAACTGATTTATGAGTTTGCAAAGAAACACTCTTGACCAAGATTTAAGGCTTAACACAGGCACAGATAGAGATTCTATCTATCTGTCTGTCAGCCTGTCTATCTGCCTCCCTACTGTCACACATACATACACACACACACACACACACATAATATATATATATATAGATATAGATATATATATATATATATATATATATATATATATATATATATATATATATAACACATATTCATTAAATTTGTTCGTTCGCTCTCTCTTTCTTTCTGTCTCTGCTTCTCTGCCTTCCTTCCTGCCTGGCTCCCCCTCTCTCTCTCTCTCTCTCTCTCTCTGTCTCTCTCTCTGTGCAACAGAAATGGCGGACCCAGTGCTGAACCTGGCGGACCCAGTGCTGAACCTAACTCGCGAGTTCAGTATTTTCGCAAAAAGCCCCCTTCCCAAATCCGTCGCGACTTCCAAAGAAGCAGACAACATCAAGAAAGACATGCAAGTCGTCAGTGTGACAAGGACAGTGTTTTGGAAGAGCCGGTGTTGTCTGACAGTGACTCCCTGCATCCTGAGAGAGTGGATGCAGAATCAAAACAAGCCAGCGTGTACACAGAGCTGTGTGTTGACAGTGCAGTGAATGTCCCAGCCACACTAGATTCACTTGATTTGCCGTGTGAACCAGCAACAGACAGCAAGATCGGTGTGTATCCTGAGTTGCTTGATGTGGACGAAGAACAGACAGTTGACTGCTCAGTTGAGGGTTTTCATACTGGTATTGTGAAAGAGTATGTGTCCACTCTGACAGACAAACGTGTGCAGTGTCGATTACGAGACAGCAAAAGAAACACACAGTTTCAAAGATTGTAGTTCAAGATTCAGGCAATCAAACTATTCTGATGTGTGAATCGGATGACATCGCCCTAGAATATTTTTGTAATGGAGATACTGGCGAGGAATCTAAGTGTGTGTTCTGGTACATCAAGCAAAAAGACAGAAACATGTTGCCAGAAGAACATGTCAGGCTTGCCAGACTTCGTAAAGGGAAGCAGCGTCCTAACACAACATGCAGAGACAGTGGCACGTGCTGAACGGGAATTTACATCTTTTTCGGGACCTGATCCGGTTTTACATGGGCTGACATCGCTGGCTGCAGACTGGAAAAGGAAAGGCTGTTTTGAAAACTGAGACACGGACAATAATGTATCAGATCTAGATGTACATACCATTACTGACATGGTTTCCATGTCACTGTAATCGTGTCGCATTCGATATCGTTTGTTACCGCGCTGCAGCGCTCTATGGCTTGATTGCTAAATAGCAATAAATATTGTTCATTGTTCATTGTTCTGTGCTCATCTCATTTCTCTCCTCCATTTATCTCTTACAACAGTATTTAAAGACTCCCTTTCTCCACAAACAATATTTCAAGTTGTCCCCCCTTGCTCCACTTTCTCTCTTTGTATGTCTCTATCTGTCTCTCTCTGTCTCTGTCACACTCACATATACACACACTATCTCCTGTTATTTTCTGTGTATCTGTCTCTATCTCTGTCGCTCTGTCTTTGTCTCTCCTCTTCCTCCTCCACCTCCACATTTCCCCTTCTTACTACATTTTTTTCATTAGTCAAAAGTCATATCGACCCACATACATCGTCAGAGTTAATTCTCTACATGAAAAACAACACCAGCTGCAAAAAGAAGCGAACATTTCATATTCAAACGACTAATCAACATTTCTTTCCCTCTTCTCAAAAGCATCCACCGACACACAAAGACCTGGCTATTCTCACCACGATCTGCCCCCTCCCCCAAGCGGAAAATAAACCAATGAACAAAAATGAATACATGGTTTATAAAGCGCACGAAATATTAATCTCCACCCCCTAAAACGGGCAATACTGCAGCGCTGAGAAAGAAAACAAAAATGTTTTTAAAAAGTGGCGGTTGGGGGGATGGTGAAGAGAGATAGAGAGAGATAAAGAGAGAGAGATTTATTTTATTTATTCTTTTATTTCGTGGATAATGGAATAAGCACAGAGAGATAGATAGATAGATAGAGGGAGAGAGAGGAGAGAGAGAGAGAGAGAGAGAGAGAGAGAGAGAGAGAGAGAGAGAGAGAGAGAGAGAGTGTGAGAGAGAGAGAGAGATAGAGAGAGAGAAAGAGGGAGAGAAGAACGAGAGAGAGAGAGAGAGAGAGAGAGAGAGAGAGAGAGAGAGAGAGAGAGAGAGACAGAGAGACAGAGAGAGACAGAGAGACAGAGAGAACACGATAAGGGAAGGTGGACAAAGATCTAATTGAACACGCGAATATCCCCCATTTAAGCGGTATCTGTCGAATGTAAGCTAGCTGTCAGGGGTGACAGTGTAACTGATCGATTTGTATCGGCACACGGAGCTCCCCCCAGCAAATCGGCAGCCGCCACCGAGCACAATGTGCCTGCCCCTGGAAACCTGCTTTTTTTTTGTTTAGGGGGAAAGGGGGTGGGTGGAACCACTGGTGCAGAATCGCCCGCATAGTTGGGATAATGGGTAGCGCGACCTTGAATCCGCTCATGCATTTGCATCACAGGGCGCGGCCCGCAATCTCGTTTTCATAACAAAACACGTTTAGCGGGGATGAGGTTCTCCCGCTTGACCATTGTTGAAAATAATAACGGGGGTTTATGATGAGGATGATGGGTGATGATGATGATGAGGAGGGGGAGGAGGATGAGGAGGATGAGGAGGAGGATGGTGGTGGTGGAGGTGGTGGTGGTGGTGATGATGATGGTGGTGGTGATTGTGATGGTGACGATGATAATGATGGTGATGATAATGATGACGAAAATAATTTTAATTTTATTTTATTTTCATTCTTTTATATCGAGGATAATGGAATAAGCACTTATGTGCTTTTTTTTACATCTAGTCCCCGTGTGTATGCGGATTTATGAATTCTGTCATCTGTTCCCACTGGCACACAATGGCCTACTCTTACGAAAAGCGGAACAGGATTTAACGTGTGCGCAAGATGATGATGATGAGGGCGACGACGACGACGACGATGATGATGATGATGATGATGATGATGATGATGATGATGACGACGACGACTATGATGATGGTGGCAATGATGATGATGATGGAATACGGATGCATGCGATAGTTATAATGACGACGACGACGACGACGATGATGATGATGATGATGATGATGACGACGACGATGATGACAAGAACGAAAAAAGCTCAAGACAACGGCAAAAACTACTACAACATCTAAGATAAAAGACATTACAAAGATGAAGAAAAAGAAGAAGGCAAAGATAACTATGAAGGCAAAATAATAAAATCAATAGCTGCATACAAAGGAAATTTAAAAGGCATCAATAATGAAGTCAGATCTCCACTTTAAAAAGATCTTTCAAATGCCACCACCTTATCTATGCAGTCCTAATTTCCCTAAGGAGAGAGAGAGAGAGAGAGAGAGAGAGAGAGAGAGAGAGAGAGAGAGAGAGAGAGAGAGAGAGAGAGAGAGAGAGAGAGAGAAGATTGCGTGCGTGCGTGCGTGCGTGGGTGGGTGGAAAAAACGAATTGCACTGAAGCCCAATTAGAAATTGAACTTAACAAAAGCAAATCAGAACGCTGTTAATCTTTTGTTATAGCTAGCTTTTAGAAACAGCAAAAATTGACCGTTTCTAAGCCTATGCTATACCCACTTTTAAAAAAAAGAGTAAATCGAAACGTCTCAAATCCTTTTGCTATACCTTTTTTTTTTAAAGTAAATCGGAACGTTTAAAATATTTTGTTGTACCTAATTTAGAAAAAAAGCAAATCAGACCATTTCAAACCCTTTGCTATACCTCATTTAACAAAAAGAAAAACAAATCGAAACGTTTCATATCCTTTGCAATACCTAATTCTTTTTAAAGGCAAATCGGAACGTTTCATGTCTTTTGCAATACCTAACTCTTTTAAAAAGAAAATTGGAACGTTTCATGTCCTTTGCAATACCTAACGCTTTTAAAAATAAAATTGGAACGTTTCATGTCCTTTGCAATACCTAACTTTTAAAAAGAAAATCGGAACGTTTCATGTCCTTTGCAATACCTAACTCTTTTAAAAAGAAAATCGGAACGTTTCATGTCCTTTGCAATACCTAATCTTTTAAAAAGAAATCGGAACGTTTCATGTCCTTTGCAATACCTAACTCTTTTAAAAAGAAAATCGGAACGTTTCATGTCCTTTGCAATACCTAACTTTTAAAAAGAAAATCGGAACGTTTCATGTCCTTTGCAATACCTAATTCTTTTAAAAAGCAAATAGGAACGTTTCATGTCCTTTGCAATACCTTATTCTTTTTAAAAGCAAATCAGAACGTTTCAAATCTGCTATACTTAAATCTAAAAACAAAAGCAAAATGGAACACACAACCCTTTTCTGTACCTAAATTAAAAATGAATTAGAATGTTCGTAATCTTTGCTGCTATACCTTATTCTTAAAAAGCCAATTGGAACATTCCTAATCCTTTATTATACATAACTTTTAACGACAATTCAACATCCCTAATCTTTTGGTTCGAAAATGCCCTATCACAAAACTTATACCTTGTCTGTAGTCCTAAGGATACACAGAGCAACAACACCCTTGGAGCTCACAGTCATTGTGATCCAGCATTGAAAACATACACTTGTCAGAATTATTGCAAATGACGGGAAAGTATTTCTCAATCTTATTTCTGCATTCATACTACATGAAATCTATGATTTTAATAACAAACTATTTCTTATGAGCGAAATGGACACAGTGACAACGACAATGACAATGACAATAATTTATTCAAGAATAGATCATGGCCCCATTTGAAGGGATATGCATCAGTGGTATTGGTTTGTACATTCCACACCTAAGTCGTATACCTCCAACACATTTATAACATTTTTGCAATCTAAAGGTAAATCATGACATCATCGTTTCTCTTGTTTTGAAAGACTTATGCAGGTACATAGTAACATTTCGTATGGTGTTTTCATTGGTGGAGGAAAAAAGTAAGACTAACCGAAACAGTGCAGGTCTCTTATAAAACTTAAGAGGAATGTATTTTAGTCTTAAATCTTCTAGTGCTGGGCAACAGAAAACAAAATGTACCTCATCTTCTCTATTAAGTTTACACTGGAACACATCATATTTATGTCATAATTCGTATACCTTAGATTAAAAAGTAAAGGTAAAGGTGTCCCATAACCTATATTAAGGTCGTAGGGGAGCGAGGCGTCAGAGACCTCACTTCTCTAGGGCCAGCGTATTGAGGGCGGCACCCATCTCCTCTCCTTCGCTGCTTTACCTTCCCTGACCCTAAAGAGGGCATGTACCCATTTACAGCTGGGTGAACTGGGGGAACTGTACTGAAGCCAAGGCGCGCAAACGGTCACCCATCCAATGGTAACCACGCTCGACGCTGCTTAACTTGGCTGGGGGAAAGCGAGTGCTCCGACCACTGAGCTACCCTGTCCCCCTTATCTTAGATTATGCACCATTATATAGGTGACCCCAAAACGGAACTTGGTCAATACACACCTTACAAACTTATTCATATTCATGGTTAGGTATGTTTCAACAAGGTGATTTGCTTTGAATAATTCATATAAAGAAAATCTTTCGCTGCCTTGAATGTGGCTCTCCCAATGTTGCCATCTACAATCTATGATACGTTGTTTAAAGGAGGCCAGAAAACTCTTGACACACCCAACACCCTGATTAAACCACACAAATGCAAAACCATGTTCACACCAACACTTACGCACGCTAGTCACCCATGTTATCTTCCATCTCTCATCGAGGTCATACAAAAGCTTATATGCTTGGGAAGGGAGTCTGTTTCCACACATCTGCGATACTTTTAACCAATACCCAATGGATGTCTTCCAAGCTCACCATAAACTAGATTGTTTGGTGTTCGCCTGTTAACAAGTAGGAACCGTTTCATTGCGAATAAATGCAATTTTTCAATTTCATGCCATGAAAAGAAAGCCCATATTTCTGCACCATACTGAACAATTGGATGCGCCTGTGCATCAAACAACTTAAAAAAAAATCTGCTGAGGTACTATCAAATTTGTTCAAAAACATTAATATATCCATGCTGCTCGTTTACCTTTGCTCACAAGATCTTGACAGGCAAAAGTTAAACTAAGCTTAGTAGAAAAATATATACCTAGATACTTAAAAGCGTTTACAGTTTTGATTTGAGATTTTCTATAAAACCATCTTTCACGAACAGCCAGATATCACCCTTACAAAATACTATAATATTACTTTTTTCCACGTTTATTTTAAGCTGAAGTCTTTGAGCTGCAGCGTGCAAACTGTTTAGTTGCGTTTGCACACCAATAACAGTATCAGACAAAAAAACCAATATCGTCTGCAAACAACATAACGAATAATTCTACTAAATCGAAAGTAACACCATGTCTCCTATTTTTGATGATATCAAGAGCTAATTCATTAATAAATAACGAAAACAGAGCTGGAATGCATACGTCTCCTTGTTAAATGGAGAGAGAGAGAGAGGGGGGGGGGAGAGAGAGAGAGAGAGAGAGAGAGAAGAGAGAGAGAGAGAGAGAGAGAGAGAGAGAGAGAGAGAGAGAGAAGAGAGAGAGAGAGAGAGAGTAGGTCTAAGTGCATAAAAAGCGAAAAAAGTGCCTCATGTGATAAGCGTTATCACACAAAGCACTTTTTTTTCGCTTTTTATGCACACACACACACACACACACACACACACACATGAACAGATCATACCCTGAACATGATCGGCGTTGTCCCATCTTGTTAGTCTGTCAAATGGACTCATGCACAGGTAGACAGACGTACGAGAAGTGGTCATTATAAAGCCACGAATCTTTCTCTCCTTCTGAAAATGAAAAGAAACAATTCTGAAAGTCTTCCAGCTCTCTCTCTCTCTCTCTCTCTCTCTCTCTCTCTCTCTCTCTCTCTCTCTCTCTCTCTCTCTCTCTCTCTCTCTATTTTACTCTGTGTGTGTGTGTGTGTGTGTGTGTGTGTGTGTGTGTGTGTGTGTGTGTGTGTGTGTGTGTCTGTGTTTGTGTCTGTGTTTGTGTCTCTGTGTGTCTGTGTGTCTGTGTGTCTACTTCTTCTCCTTCTTCTTCTTCGCTTTAACGTCCTTCCACTTTAAGTGATATTAGACGATGAAGTGTGTGTATGTGTGTGTGTGTGTGTGCGCGCGCGCGTGCATGTATCTGTCTGTGTTTCTGTGTGTGTGTGTTTCTGTATGCTTAACAATCAGACCTGCACATCAGACAAGCATATTTGTTCTTATCGTTACTCAGATAGAGCTCCAAGGTTCACAAATGGTGAAATTTTTGAGTATGCGACTTTTCCCCCCACCTGTAAGGTAGCCGCATTCCGACGTCGAAAAGGACAAGCATATAGAAGTATTCTTTTGGATGAGTTAGATTTGAGCTGGCAAACCACTTATGTATGGTCATTTTTGAAACCTCATGGTTTACCTGACGTGCAGATGTGCTAGTGCATTTATACCCTCTGGAGAAACAGTTACAGAAAATCAAATGCGGAAAAGAAGGAGGGTGGCGCCGTGGTTAAGACTTTAGTCTGCCAACAAGTAAGCCCTGAGGTTCTGGGTTTGACTTCCAGCCTCGCCGTTTCCAGTGTACGAAAAAATTGAACTGAATGTCAAATTCCTTCGGATGAGACCATAAACCGAAGCCCCTTGCACGCAGAACATCTTGCGCACAGGTTAAAAACCTGTTCCGCGTTTCGGAAGAGTAGGTCATTGTGTGCCTGTAGGAACGGGTGACAGAAAAAAAACAGCATGCACACAGGTGTCGTGTTTATGCACCACCCCCGAAGCTGGAATGCTGCAACCTAAATGGTGGGGGAGGGGGGGGAGGAGAACGGTCGCATACGCATTAGTGAACCTCGGAGCTCTAGCCGAGGAACGAAAAAAAAAGAAAGAAGAAAAAACGGTCTTGAAAGCACAGTACACAAACAATATAAATTTCCTCCACGACAAAAAAAATAACAACCCTAAAAACAATAGCAACAACAACCAAACAACAACAAACGAATGCAATTAACAAAGAACTACATTATAAACAAAAAATACACCCAAATGGGCACATACATGAAAGGAAAATAGAAAGTTCGCTTTAAACGAAGCTCTACTGCTCATTGCAAATTACGACCTTAAAAGTCTTACTGTCATGCAAGCATTAGCACCAAGATCATAAGTGCCCCCTCTTGCCCACTCTATACAAAAACTAATAGCAACACGGACTGAAGAAAAAGCAACACACACTACAGAAAGCAGCTATCTTAGATAGGACCATCTACTGTAGAGGATGTATCAATGTGGTACAGGACCGCTGGCAAACCCTCTCCACAACAAACAAAGCCCCAAACAGAATCAAACACCCAGCGGGAAATGTTGGCGATGTCAGTATAAACAGTACCCCCCAACTTCTTGAAATTCTGTGCTAAGAATTCCCTCTTTTCGATCCCTCTCTTTGTTTCTGTCTTGTTCATTTTCTTCCTGTCACCTCCTTTTTTCTGTTTTCTGCC
>CM054158.1:30748991-30756491 GCA_028751875.1 Rapana venosa
TCTCTCTCTCTCTCTCTCTCTCTCTCTCTCTCTCTCTCTCTCTCTCTCTTTGTTTCACAGTAACAACCATTTTTTTCAAAGCCTGTGACAAACAAGTAAAACTGTACGTGCTCAAGAGTTTCATTCCCTTAGCTGTTTTAAAACAAGCTGGTGACTGTAGGTACCCGTACCCTCTCCTCCAACCACAACCACTTCTCTTGACTGCCCTCCTTCCTCCCTCAGCGTCATTAGTCAAGAGCGAGGCCCCCCCCCCCCCCCCCCCCCCCCCCCCCCCCCACTACCATAGTGGGACCGGAAATGAAAAGGATTGTGGGAGACGAGAAGAAAATGGCGGCGGGGTAGCGCGCTGAGATGGCCAGGCAGCTGAGGGAGGCCTGATGTTGTTGGAGGGGGTCTGAAGAGCTGGGTCCACACGGCAAGTCTCAGGCTGATGGAGATATGAAAGATCCAGGATGGCTGTGTGCTGAGAAAATGATGAGGAGGAGAAAGGCAGACAGCTTTGTGTAGTGTCAGGGTCTTGTGTTCGCGGGCCTGTCTACTGCTAGGCTAAATGTGAAAGTGATGCTTGTACGTACCGCTGTTAAGATTTCGTTGGATAGCGTCCCTTTTAAAAAGCGAGGCCAAAGCGCAGAAACAAAAGAGGAAGAAATTAGATACTGATACCACCCTCGCTCCCTTACACATAGAGCCAAACCATTAATTAAGTCAACACCCCCCCAGTAAAAGGACAAGAAAATATCGAACTACCCTTTGTTTCTGGACAACAAAACATAAGGAAAAACTTGAGTACTTAATCAGAGAAGTTATCAACAAGTTGTTATCATTTTATTTATAGGTTATGTTTGGAGGAAGGGATAGTCTAGTGGTTAGAGAGTAGTACTCATAATCTAAAGGCCTGGGTTCAAGCTACCACGTAGGCATCCGTTCGAGGAGATTATTCCCTTGGAGAAAACATCAGTACCCATTCGACTCCCCCAAAAGTCCATCCAATGTGACTCGAAACCGAGGCCTCGTGTGCAAACGTGTGCGGAACATCTTGCACACATGCTAAAACCTGTTCCGCCTTTCACAGCAGTAGGACATTGCGTGTCGGTAGGAAGGGATGACAAAAGTGAAAAAACAATGGACACTGGTGTCGTGTTTAGTCATCATCCCTGAACCCGGAATGTGGCTACCTTAATGGTAGGGAAAAAAACGGTCGTATACGGAAAATGTCACCATTGGTGAACCACAGAGTACAGCCGAGGAACGAAAAAAAAATGTTCTCTTTCATTAATTTTGTAATTAAGCCGAACCTTGAGTCTATCATTATAGTAAAATAAACGAGAGCTTGACAAATTTCGTACCATAACAAGATAATTTTTGCGATGTGATTTATAATTGTTACTATGATTATGTTAATTCGATTGAAATTTCACATACACATAATTACATACCCATTCGTGTGTGTTGGTGCACCTGCATGTGCATGATGAGCCTTCACACGCGCGCGCGCGCAAACACACATACACACACACGCGCTTGCGACCCAACGCAGGTTAACATCCACGTGCGCACAGACACACACAAACACACACACGCACACGCACACACACTCACACTTGCCACCCAACACAGGTTAACATCCACGTGCACACACACACACACATACGATAAATATTTATACAAACCCAAACTACCACCTGCCCCCCTCCCCCCTCCCCCCCCCCCCATGCCCTTTCTTCATCAGCACAAGCTTTATTTTTAACTAAGTTAATTGACTGGTCAACAAGGCATTAGTTGTGCTGTATCAGTGGACACTGCCGGCACCAAAAAAGAAAAAGAACAATCAGACAGCGAGTTCTAAAGCGCTGTGCCTTCTGACCGTTTAAGGCTTTGATACTCTGTCAGTCTCTCTCTCTCTCTCTCTCTCTCTCTCTCTCTCTCTCTCTCTCTCTATCTCTCTCTCTCTCTTCTTTCTTTCTTTCTCTTTGATTCTCTGTGACTCTCTTTCTCTCTAAACACACATACATACACACACTCTCTCTCTCTCCCTCTTTCTATCTTTCTTTCTTTCTCTCTGTAAGTCTCTTTCTTTCTTTCTTTCTTTCCTCTGATTCTCTGTAAGTCAGTCTCTCTCTCTCTCTCCCTCTTTCTTTCCTTCTCTCTGATTCTCTGTCAGTCTCTCTCTCTCTCTCTCTCCTCATCTCTCTCTCTCTCTCTCTTTTTCTCTCTGATTCTCTGTCAGTCTCTTCTCTTCTCTCTGTCTCTTTCTTTCTCTCTGATTCTCTGTCAGTCTCTCTCTCTCTCTCTCTTTCTTTCTCTCTGATTCCCTGTGAGTCTCTCTCTCTCTCCCTCTTTCTTTCTCTCTGATTCTCTGTGACTCTCTCTCTCTCTCCCTCTTCTTTCTTTCTCTCTGTAAGTCTCTCTCTCTTTCTTTTTTTCTTTCTTTCTTTCTTTCTCTCTGACTCTCCGTGAGTCTCTCTCTCTCTCTCTCTCTCTCTCTCGTCCTCTCTCTCTCTCTCATCTCTCTCTCTCTCTCTTTCTCTCTCTCTCTCTTCTTTCTTTCTTTCTTTCTCTCTGACTCTCCGTGAGTCTCTCTCTCTCTCTCTCTCTCTCTCTCTCTCTCTCCTCTCTCTCTCTCTCTCCCTCTCTCTCTCTTTCTTTTTTTCTTTCTCTCTAAGTCTCTTCTCTCTGTGTCTCTCTCCCTCTCTCCATCTCTCCCCTCTTTCTCCTCTCTCTCTCTCTCTCTTCTCTCCCCTCTCTCTCCCCTCTCTCTCTCTCTCTCTCCCTCTCTCTCTCTCTCTCTCCCCTCTCTCTCCCTCTCTCTCTCTCTACCCCGTACATCTTTTTCTACTCAAAAACAGTCTTCGTGCCAAGCTTCTCCTTTTTTTGCCCTTCGCCTCTACGTTCCCTTATAAGGAACGATGCCCGGTGCATGGTCTTCATTATCCTGTGCCTGTAACTTTGCAGGAATCATTGAAATCTGCCCGTTACCTTCACCCGACACATTGCTGACTTCAGAGCAGCTCATTAGAAAAAAAATCAAAATTTTTTTTTTTTAATGTCACAATAAAATAGTTGTCAGATTTTCTTGAACACGAAAAGGACAAGAGAATGGATCGGGGAAGGGAAGAAAATAATGACAGAAGAAGCGTGGATAGATAGAATATGGGACAAAATGAGATAGAGAGAAAGAGAGCGATAGAAAAGGAGAAATTTCTAGCACAGTATTCCTGGGAGGTGGGATTGTTGGGGGTTTTTAAAGTTGGTTTTTGTGTGTGTTGTATTGTGTTGTGTTGTGTTGTGCTGTGGTGTGTGTGTGTGTGGTGTGTGTGTGTGTGTGTGTGTGTGTGTGTGTGTGTGTGTGTGTGTGCGTGCGTGTGTGGTGTGTGTGTGTGTGTATGTGTGTGGTGTGTGTGTGGCGTGTGTGTGGCGTGTGTGTGTGTGGTGTGTGGTGTTATTTATTTATTTATTTTATTCTTTTACATCGAGGATAAGGGAATAAGCACTTATTGCTTTTTTACAATCAGTCCCCGTGTGTATGCGGTTTTGTAAATTCTGTCATCTGTTCCCACCGGCACACAATGGCCTACTCTTACGAAAAGCGGAACAGGAACTAACGTGTGCGCAGACCACCACACACATACACACACACACCACACATAAGCACACACACCACACCACACACCACACACCACACACATACCACACACACACACATCACACCCGTGTGTGGTGTGTGCATGTGGTGTGTATGTGTGTGTGTGTGCTTATGTGTGGTGTGTGTGTGTGTGTGTGTGTGGTGTGTGTGTGTGTGTGTGTGTGTGTGTGTGTGTGTGTGTGTGTGTGTGTGTGTGTGTGCGGTGTGTGTGGATGTAGTGTATGTATGTGTGTCGTGTGTGTGGTGTGTGTATGAGTGGTGCGATGTGTGTGTGGTGTGTGTGTTTGTGTGTGTGGTGTGTTTGTGGTGTGTATGCTTGTGTGGGGTGTGTGTGTGTGTGTGTGTGGTGTGTGTTATATGTGTGTGTTTGGTGTGTGTTTGGTGTGTGTGTGGTGTGTGTGTGAGTGTGTGTGTGGTGTGTGTGTACGTATGTTGTGTGTTGTGTGTGTGCTGTGTGTGTATATGTGTTGTGTGTGTGGTGTGTGTGTGTGATGTGTGTGTGTGTGTTGGCGTGTGTGTGTGGGAGTGGTGTTTGTGTGGTGTGTGGTGTTAGTTATTTATTTTTATTCTTTTATATCGAGGATATGGAATACGTTTTATTGCTTTTTTCCATCCAGTCCGTGTGTATGCGGTTTTGTAATTTCTGTCACTGTGTTCCCACCGGCACACAATGGCCTACTCTTACGAAGCGGAACAGAATTAACGTGGGCGCAGGCCCCACTACGATACAACACACACCACATTTCACACCCACCACAACACACCAACCACGACCACACACGGGTGTGTAGTGTGGTGTTGTATGTGTGTGGTGTGTGTGTGGTGTGTATGTGGTGTGTGTATGATGTGGTAGTGTGTTGGTGAGTGGAGTGTGTGAGTGGGTGTGTAATGGGTGGTTGATGATGTGTCGGTTGTATCGGTGGACTGTGATGTGTGTGTGTGTGTGTGTGTGGTTGGTGTGTGTGTTTGTGTGTGGTGTGTATATGGTGTGTGTGGGTGTGTGTTGTAGTGTGTGTGTGGTGCGTATGTTCTGTGTGTGTGTGTGTGTGTGTGTGTGTGTGTTGTGTGTGTGTGTGTGTGTGTGTGTGGTGTGGTGTGTGTGTGTTGGTGTGTGTGTGCGTGTGTGTGTGTGGTGTGTGTGTGTGTGTGTGTGTGTGTGGTGTTGTGTTTGTTGTGTGTGTGTGGTGTGTGCGCGCACGTGTGTGTGTGGTATGTGTGTGTGGTGTGGTGTTTTGTGTGTGTGTTGTGTGTGGTGTGTGTGGTGTGTGTGGTGTGTGTGTGTGCTGTGTGTGTGTTGTTGTGTGTTTGTGGTGTTGTATGTGTGTGTGGTTTGTGTGGTGTGTGTGTGTGGATGTTGTATGTGTGTGTGTTTGTGTGTGGTGTGTATGTGTGTGTTTGTGTGTATGTGTGGTGCGTGTGTTTGTGTGTTTGGTGTGTGTGTGATGTGTATGTGAGTGTGGCGTGTGTGTGGGTGTGTGTTTTATACATGTGTGTATGTAAGTTATGTGGTGTGTGGTATGTTTGTGTGGTGTGTGCGTAGTGTGTGTTTGTGGTGTGGTATGTGCGTGTGTTATATGTATGTGGTATGTTTGTGTGTTTACTGAAAGAGCCCCCCGGCATTCCAACGGCGTCCCGCCAAGTCTACTTCTAATCAAAGGGACAAAACTCACACCAGCGACCAGGGACGCTGTGCTTTCACCAGGCTACTCTACAGGCTTCTAGCTTCTTTCCTCACACTCTCCTATTCTTCTTGTCCAGCCTTGTCAACTGCCAGTGAATAAATCCTTGTAAGACCAACACGAATGCTGTCTACAATAGAGGAAGGAAGGAGGAAGGGGGAGAGAGAGGGGGGTAGAGGGGGGTTTAAATCGACAGACAATGAGAGAGAGGGGGGGAGGTGAGGTGGGGAGAGAGAGTCTGTGTGTCTGTGTGTGGAGAGAGAGAGAGGGAGGGAGAGAGATGGGGGACAGATCGACAGAGAGAGAGAGAGAGAGAGAGAGAGAGAGAGAGAGAGAGAGGAGAGAGAGAGAGAGAGAGAGAGAGAGAGAGAGAGAGAGAGAAAGTGTGTGCGTGCGTGCGTGCGTGCGTGCGTGCGTACGTGTGTCCGTGCGTGTGTGTATGTGTGTTTATTTTATTCATCTATTTATTCTTTTATGTCGAGGATAATGGAATAAGCACATGACATCCAGTCCCTATGTGTATGCGGTTTTGTAAATTTTGTCATCTGTTCCCACCGGCACACAATGGCCTACTCTTTAGAAAAGTGGAACAGGGTTTAACGTGTGCGCAAGATGTTCTGCGTACGTTTATACACGAGGCCTCGGTTTATAGTCTCATCCAAGGACTTTTGGGGGGAGTGGAGTCTGCACTGATGTTAACTCCAGGGGGGGGGGGGGGGGGGGGGGGGGGGAATCCCTTGAACGGGATTCGAACCCAGGTCGTCAGATTGCGAGTGTGTGTGTGTGTGTGTGTGTGTGTGTGTGTGTGTGTGTGTGTGTGTGTGTGTGTGTGAGTGTGTGAGTTTATGTGAGTGTGTGTGAGTGTGTGTGTGTGACCAATACGCCTCCAAACACAAAGACAGAGACAAACACAGACATAGACAGAGACAGAAGCAGACAGAGAGACGGACAGATAGACACATACACATATACACACATACACACCCACAAACCGTACACATACAACACACACAACACACACACAACACACAGCACACACACACGCACGCACACACACACACACACACACACACACACACACACACACTGAGAACAGCCCGACAGACAGAGAGGTAGAGAGATATCAGATCAGGGATGGAGTGAGAGGCCTGGGAAAGTAGACAGGAAATGGCGGAATGGACAAGAGCCAGAGCGCTAGTGCTGAAATCTGAAAAGAATAGGAAGCCACTTTAAAATAAAGTACAAAAAAAAGAAAGAAAATTACTTGGTCACGAATCAGGACTGCTCTCCTCAGTGGTATGTCACGGTACTATCACATTTTTTTTCAAGCGGTTCTTTACAGCTGGGTTTAGGTCATTGTACCAAGGAGGAGGGGAGTGGGGGAGTGGAGGAAGCTGGTTGCAAAATCTGCAGTGGTGCCTCCACACGCTTCACAGGACTATGGGATTGGTGAAGTTGAAGATGACCAAGGAGGGAGACGAAGAGGTAGACAGAGAAAACGATGGGAAGACAACATCAGAGAGTGGACTGGCTTTGAATAGAGCGATCTGCTACGGAAAGCAGAGGACTGTGCGCGGGGAGTGAAGGCAGCTGGTTGCAAAATCTTCAGTGGTACCCCCATACGGTCTAGATGACCACAGGGTAGGTGAAGGTGAAGGTGAAGGAAGGAACTCGGGTCTTTTTCCTCGCACTTGATAACATCTGCAGGGCTGTCAGCTTTAATGCCAGCGTGGAGTTTAAGAAAATCGCTATTCTTTATTTATTATCCTATTATTTTTATCACGAATCTATCTATTCATCTAGAGTGGTTGTTTTGTTTGTGTACTAATTTATCTGTTCACCTATACAAAAATAATAAATTAAATAGATTCTAGAATCATTGTTGTCACCGTTCTCGTAACCTTTCATCATTCTTCTAGTATTTCCTCTCTCTTTCTCCTCCTCCTCCTTCTTCTCTTTCCAACCCCTCTCCTCCACCTCCTCCTCCTCCTTCTTCTCTTCCAACTCCTGCTCCTCCTCGTCGTCCTCCTCCTCTTCCACTCTCCTCCTCCTTCTTCTTCTCATTTGCCTCCGTCTTCTGCTCATCCTATCCCCTTCCTCCTGCCTTCCATTCTTCTCTTTCTCCTCCTTCTCCTCATTCCTCGTCCTCCTCCTTCTTCTTCTTTTCTTCTTCTTCTT
>CM054158.1:30761491-30766491 GCA_028751875.1 Rapana venosa
TGAGGGTGGTGTCATAACCAATACAGTCGTTTTCATGTATACAAGGAGAAGAGAATAGGTGATAAAACTGTACCTTGTGGGGAACCACTGAGAGTGGACTTTTCAGAGGATATTGCATTTTCAAAGCGAACAGACTGCTTTCTGTTGATCAAGAAATTCATAATCCATAGAAATGGATGAGGGTAGACATTCAGAGAAACCAGTTTCCTGGCCAGAAGATGGAGGTTGAGTGGTGTTGAATGCAGATGGCAAATCAACAATCGGAATACGTACAAAAGAGTCAAGATTTTCTCGGTGAGTAAAGGAATGATTCAGTTAGGTGATAGTAGCATCATTGGTGATGCTGTTTGTTTCGTATGCAAACTGGTAAGGGTCTAACTGAGATGGAGTACACAGAGAATTCGTTTCAGTACAATGCGTTCAAAACATTCCATAACTGTAGGAGTCAATGCCAAAGGTCTGTAATCATTAAGCGAAGTGGGTTTGCTTTTTTTTGGAACTGGACAGAACTGGGTGAACTGATGGACTGTATTGAAGCCAAGGCGCTCGGACGGTCACCCACCCACAAGGCGTTCACACTCAACGCTTCTTAACCTTAAGTTTATTTATTTTACTTTATTTATACCACTGTCACGGCAGATTTCTCTGCGTGAAATTCGGGATGCTCTCCCCGGAGAAAACGCGTTGCCAAAAGAGTAGCGCCACCCATTTTTTTCTTTTTCCTGTCTGCAACTGTATTTGTTTCCTATCCGAGTGGCTTTTTGCTACAGAATTTTGCCAGGGACAACTCTCTCGTTGCCGTCGGTTCTTTTATGTGCGCTAAACAATTATGTGTAACACACGGGACCTCGGTTTATCGTCTCATCCGAAAGACTAGCGCCCACACCACCACTCATGGTCTAATGGATAGGGGGGAAGGTTTCGGTTCCAAACGGGATTCAAACCACCGCACACTTCCGACCCGGACTTTTCGCTTTCTAGACAGGCGCGTTATCTCTAGACCACCGATCCACCTGGGATTGGGAGTGCGAGTACTCTGACCACCGAGCTCTCCCGTCCCGGAAAACTAGTTAGTTAGCTGCTAAGTGATCAGTTAGTGAGATAATGAGTTAGTCGCTTGTTAGTAAGCTATTTGCTTAATTACTTAGTTGGTTAGTTAGTTAGTGGGCTAGTTGGTCAGTTGTTCGGTTTGTTTGTCAGTCTGGTAATTTGTTTTATAGCTAGTTTGTTTCATAGTTTGTTCGTTAGTTAGCTAGTTTGCTGTTTAGTTAATTAGTCAGTTTAGAAGTTGGTTATATTTGGTTAGCTAGTTACTTACGCCCTTACTTAATTTCTTAGCTATATCAACGAATTCCTAAATAAAGGCATCGTCACTTGTATTTTCCTATCTTTCCTTTCTGTTCTTCCTTGTTTAATGTGTCTTCCTTTTCTCTTTTCAACTGGTCATAACTCATCTGTATTTTTAAAAAATTCAATTTCCTCAAATTCTTTATCGAAATTTGCTTCTGGATTTATTTCTTCAGACACTTTTGTGTAACTTACACCCTTGTTCTTCCTCCTTTCCCTATTCAATCACGTCCCCTCCACCTCTCTCTCATCTAGACCAGTCTGTCCTTTCAGAATTATCAGAACAGAAAGTGGATCTCACCTTCAGACCACTTAAGGACAGCCCATTCATACTACTACGCCCACTTATGGACAATAGATACTAAAAAAACCAAAAAACCCAAAACAAAACAAAAACGAAGACAGAAATCATATATCACACGCGTGATCATACACAGGCACACGCGTGTGCGTGCTTTCGTGCTTGCATGCGCGAGTGCGGGCACGCGCGGAGACACACGTGCGCGCACGAACACACACTCACGCGCCAGCACACACAGAGTCACACAGAGACAGACACAAGCACAGACAGACGCAGATACAGACTCAGACACAGACACACGCAGAGACACACACACACTCAGACACAGACACACGCAAACACACACACACACATACTCACACGCACGCACGCACCCACCCACCCACACAATAACACACACACAAACGCACACACACACAACACACACACGCACGCACGCACGCACCCATCCCATCCACCCACCCACACACACAAGACACACGCACACACACACAACACACTCACACGCACCCCCCTACCCCCCCCCCCCCCACACACACACACCACCAACCACCACCATCACCAACCACCACCACCCCCACCCCTACCACTACTCCACCACTCTACCTACCCACCCACCCACACACCCCGTTCGGTGCCGGAGTGGGACCAGTCCAGCCGAAAGGAGTGGCTGGTACAGTAGTCACAAGACGGGCAACATCAACAGGCTAAGGCCAGCGAATTAAAACATCCTCACTCCCCTCCCTACCCCCCTAACCCCAACCCTTACCCCCCCAACCCAACCCACCCCCATCACCCACCCTACCCCACCATCCACAACCACCACCATCACCATCACCATCGCCAACAGCAACAACTCACGACGACGACTTCGTCGACGGCAAACTGGCGTCGCTGCTGGCTTGAGGAGTGGGGTAGATGTTAGAGAGGAGGGGGGGGGGGGGGAACACGGGTGGGATTGGGGGTGGGATGGGGTGGGGGGGGGGTGTAGGGGCAGGCGGAGGGGGTGCTGACAAAGGGGGGAAAGAGTATAAAAGTGGCCGGCAGAGACAGACTCGCTCATTTGAATACTTTCTCCATACATCGCTGGCCACCGTTCAGGGTCGGTCTGCAAGCAAGCCAGCGTGGTAACCTAGTCCTAGTCACTGGCTCCTTTTGTCGCCTAGCTTGCATCCCCCATCACACAGCCAGCTGCTTTGGTTTTTGGGTTGTTTTTTAACCTTCTTCTTTCTTTACTCTTCCAGGACTAAAAGAAACATCCACTTTTCTGGAGAGAAAAAAAACTATCAAAGTTCAGTTTTTTAGTCTCAACAAAGGGTTTATTTAAAACGAAGAACTGTTGGTGTGAACTAAGAAACAAGAAAAAAAACCTTTTGAAAAGTCTGTATTGTCGTGACAAGGAAACGAAAAGTTAGCGACCATGGTGAACAAAATTCTGCTGTCTTTGGCACTTTGTGCCCTTCTGCATCTGCATAACGGTAAGTGTGTGTGTGTGTGTGTGTGTGTGTGTGTGTGTGTGTGTGTGTGTGTGTGTGTGTGTGTGTGTGTGTGTGTGTGTGGTGTTTTGTGTGTATGTGTATGTGTGTGCATATTTTTTTGTTTCTTGTTTTCTTTCTGGCCTATTCTTTAAGAAAAAGTCCTTGTACGTCGCGTTGTCATCAACATTTCTTATCAGGAAAGACGACGGAGAAGATATAACATTGTTATTGTTGTTTTTTTTTATTCTGCCGTGTGTTTTTCTTTCTCTTAATCTTGTTATTTTTTTCTATATTTGTGTATACTTCTGTCTCTGTACGTTTTCAGCTGTTCTGCATTTTCTTTCTTCAGCACATCAGCTTTTTCCTGTTATTCATGTTTTGAACATGTTTAGCAACATGCGAGTTTTACAGTACATGATATCATTACTATTTAAATCATGATGTACTTTTGCTATATTTTTCAGTATTTTTGTATAATTCTATCTCTGTGAATTTTCAGCTGTTCTACATTTCTTTTCTTCTGCGTATCAGTTTTTTCTGTTACTTTTTCACGTTTTGACATTTTTAGCAACAATAGGGAGTTTTACAGTTTAAAAAGTTACTATTTAAATCATTATCTACTTTTGTTATCTTTTTCTGTATTTTTGTATACTTCTATCTCTGTACGTTTTCAGCTGTCCTACACATCTTTTCTTCAGCTTTCTCTGTTACTTTTTTTTTACTTTAGCTTTTGAAAATATTTACCAAAAAAGTGAGTTTTACAGTGCAAAATATTTTACTGTTTAAATCATGATCTACTTTTGTTACCTTTTTCTACATTTTTTGTACACTTCTGTCTGTGTACATTTTCAGCTGTTCTACATTTCTTTTCTCCAGCATATCAGTTTTTTCTGTTACTTTTTGTCAGGTTTTGAAATATTTAGCAACAGGCTAGTAGTGAGTTTTACAGTAAAAAGTATCTTACTATTTCAATCATGATCCACTTTTGTTATCTTTTTGCATACTTCTGTCTCTACGTTTTCAATTGTCGTATATTTCTTTTCTTCAGCATTTAAGTTTTTTTCTGGTTTTTTTCCAAGGTTTTGAACATTTAGCAACACCAGTGATTTTTACAGTGAAAAGTGTCTTATATTCAAAACATTATCTACTTTTGTTATATTTTTCTATATTTCTGTATACTTCTGTCTTTGTGTTTTTACAACTGTTCTACACATCTTTTCATCAGTGTATAAGTTTTTTCTATAATATTTTTCAAGCTTAAAAATATTCAGCAACGACAAGGAGTATTACAGTACAAAATATCGTACTATTAAAATCATTATCTTCAGGTTCTGTCTATCTTAAACAAAGCACATCATACAAACAAACAAAACACGTTTTCGACATTCATACAGGACTAAAAAAACCACAGACGTTATGCACAATCATTTTACATGCTTTGAATAGTACCAGACCTAAAGTTTTTCTCTTACCTCTTCTTCATCCTTCAAAATACCTGCATGAACTTTTTTTTAAACGTATTTCCTTACTGTGAACAACTTGATTTATTTGTTTGAAGTTTTTTTTAAGAAATGTGAACAACTGAGCTTTGGAAGACTGGATTTAGTGGCGTCTCCATTTGGGATAAAACAGCAGAATGGGTCGGTCATCAACAAGGAGATAAACCTGACCATCTTTGAGACAGAGAGGAGGAATAAGAGAGAGGTTAGCGAGAGTGGAAAAAAGACACAACAGAAATCGAGAGAGAGAGAGAGAGAGAGAGAGAGAGAGAGAGAGAGAGAGAGAGAGAGAGAGAGAGAGAGAGAGAGAGAGAGAGAGAGAGAGAGAGAGAGAGCGAGAGAGAAGGATAGAAGAGAAGAGAGATTGAAAGAGAG
>CM054158.1:30776491-30778991 GCA_028751875.1 Rapana venosa
CCACCCAGTGAGTGGTGGTCTGGGTGCTAGTCTTTTGTAATGAGACGATATAAGGACGTTTGTAATGACAAGACGTAAGAAGAATGTCAGGATGTTAGAGTACTCACATCAGCAGTGCTTGTTGCACTCGTTTTATGTATTTGTGCTACGTTGTTTCTGAACGAATAAATTTTGTTTAAACCATACAAAAATTACTTAAGCAAGGCTCTGTGTGCTACGCGAATTTCTTGCACTTAAAATAAAACAGAAAGATGTAAAAGAAGAAAAACCGTCAAGAAAGTGTTGCCTCTGCTGGTAAAGTAGTATAGAAACAAGGAAAACACAGGGAAACGGACACACGCAAACATGGCAAAATAAATGTGGCGCTGTATTTGTGGTGACGCACTCTTCCTGGGAAAAAAAATAATCTCATGTTTCATACATGGAATTATTTCCTGACTTCAAGGGGTTAGCAGTACAGCACAGTACAGTGCAATACAGTACAGTACGGTACAGTACCATGCCGTGCAATACACTACAACTACTACTACTACTACTACTACTACTACTACTACTACTACTACTACTACTACTACTACTTCTACTACAACCACTACTACTACTACTACTATATTGAAATTGTGTAGCGCTAAATCTTGTTAAACAAACAAATTCCAGGGCTTGTATTCAATGCAATACAGCACAGTACAGTACAGTACACTAAACTACACTACACTAGACTACAATGCAATATAGTACAATACAAATTATCCACAATGACAGACAGCTAACAGGATTTAGGGAAATGCTGTAAACAGTACATGCATCAAAAATCAAAGACTCGTTGTCGTTGCAGTAGTGGTAGGAGGGGATGTTGTGGTGGTGGTGGTGGTGGTGGTGGGTACCTGTGTGTTTGCGCATACCTTTTCACGAGATTTTAAAAAAAAATGTTAAACAGCGTAGTATATAAACAAAGTCTTGCAAAAAAACAACAACAAGAACATGAATAGATAGATGACTAACAACCTGATTACTAACTCACTATAAAACTAACTAGCTAGCTAACATCAGCACAAGCTAATAGCTTGCTAACTAACTGACTAACTATTATCTCTATCAACTAAAAACCTAACCAGTAGCTAGCTAACAAACCAACCAACCGACCAACCAACCAACTAACAAACTAGCAAACTAACTAACCAGCTAACTGACTAACTAATTAGCTAACTAACTACCTGATTAACTAACTACCTAACTAACTAACTAGACAGATAAAACATGTATCGACGAATCATTCCGGAATGTTGTTTCAGTGTTGTCTGCATTCATTTTACGTCCCTCGATTCACACTGCTCATACCTGTGTGTGTGTGTGTGTGTGTGTGTGTGTGTGTGTGTGTGTTGTGTGTGTGTGTGTGTGTGTGTGTGTGTGTGTGTGTGAGCGTGCGCGCGCGCGCGTGCGTGAGCGTGTGTGCGCGCGCGCGCGCGTGTGTGTTTTCGTTAAATTTATGTCCATTCTGCATGCAGTGTATCTGTCCCTTGTACTATTTGTTACTATCATATCAAAAGAGAGAACGAGGAGAAGAAGAGAAAGAAAAGTAACAAATACAAAGGAAGAGTAGATGATAAGACAGAAGACAGAAAAGAGAAGACAGAAAAGAAGGCAAAGAAAGAAAAGCAAACAAAAAATAAGAAATGAAAGAAAATGATAGGAGGACCAGAAAAATGGAAAGAAAGAAAGAAAAGAAGAAAAACCATGAAGAAAATGAAAGAAGAAATAAATAAAGATAGAACAAATGAAAGAAGTAGAAAGGAACACGAAGAAGGGCAATGAAGAAGAAAGATACGATACAAAAGAGAAAGAAAAAAGAAAAGTAAAAAAAAAACCCCAAAAAACAAAGCAGACAGAAAGAAAAGTGAAAAAAGGAAAAGAAAAATGTAGACAACAACAACAACAAAAGAAAGAGGAAAGAAGCAGACAGAAATAATCAACAAAAAAAGAATGAATTCAACATCAAAAGTAATAGGAAGAAGAGGAAAAAGAGGAGAAACAGAAAAGAGAGAGAGATAATAATAATAATAATAATAATAATGTATGGAATTTATATAGCGCTGAATCTTGTAAAGCAACAAATCAAAGCGCTCAGATGATTTTTTTTAAATGCGTGTGTATGCGGTTTTTAAAATTTTGTCATCTGTTCCCACCGGCACACAATGGCCTACTCTTTCGAAAAGCGGGACAGGAATTAACGTGTGCGCAAGATGTTCTGCATGCGTTCGCACACGGGGCCTCGGTTTATAGTCTCATCCGAAGGACTTTACCTTCAGTTCGATTTTTTGTCAAACTGGGAAGAAAGGGCGAGGCTGAGAATCGAACCCAGAACCTCACGGTTTACTTGCTGGCAGGCAAACGTCTTAACCATCCTGCCACCTTCTTTCCAAGATAGAGAGAGAGAGAGAGACAGAGAGAGAGAGAGAGAGAGAGAGAGAGAGAGAGAGAGACAGACAGACAGACAGACAGA
>CM054158.1:30783991-30791491 GCA_028751875.1 Rapana venosa
GGAAAAAGAAGAAGAGAGAAAACAACACAACAACACAAACACACCATTACAAGAACAAGACAAGAGAAAGAGAAGAACAAAAACAACAACACGACAACATAACAAACCTAAGAGGAGAGGATTGAGGCGAGGAAGAGAGAAAAACGACAAACTGAAGTGGGAACAAAGCCAAGCGCAGAACAACAGCAGCAACACGGCTCAAGCCGAGTCCCTGAACCCGATGCTGGACGTACAAGAGCGAGAGACTTTCTGGGGCCCTTAGTGCATGTGTGTTCGACCACGGTGGTCTGAACCCCTCTGGGGGAAACCTGGGCTGTCTTGTGTACGGTTCGTGTCTCGTCTCTCTGACAATGAATGAAGTTTGTGTCTACCGTGCCTTGTCCTTGTTGTGGCAATACCTTTCGCTACCGTCGACTTAAAATCCTCCGTTTCTCTTTAACGCCTGTTCGGTAATTGGTCTACGATCGTGTGTCTGGTTTTTTTTTTGTGGGGTTGGGTTTGTTTCGGTTTTTGGTTTGGTTTTTAGGTGTGCGTTCTGTCTTTGGCTAGTTTTTTCTTCTGTCTCTTGGTTTTTTTTATATGTGTTGTGGTGGGTTTCTGTGTGTCTGTTTGTGTCTCTGTCTGTGTGTCTGTCTATCTGTGTGTCTGTCTGTCTGTGTGTCTGTCTGTCTCTCTCTCTCTCTCTCTCTCCTTTCTCTCTCTCTCTCTCTCTCTATATATATATTATATATATATTATATATATATATATATATATTATATATATATATGTGTGTGTGTGTATGTGTGTGTGTGTAAGTGCGCGCGCGTGTATGTGTGCGTGTGTGTGTAAAATCATTTATATACGCATATACATTTTATTTATTTTATTTTATTCTTTTATATTGAGGATAATGGAATAAGAATTTGTGTGCTTTTTTTTACATCCAGTCCCCATCCGTATGCGGTTTTGTAAACTGTCATCTGTTCCCACCGGCACACAGTGGCCTACTCTTACGAAAAGCGGAACAGCATTTAAACGTGTGTGCAAGATGTTCTGCGTGCGTTCGCACACGGGGCCTCGGTTTATAGTCTCATCCGAAGGACTTTTGGGGAGAGTGGAGTCTGCACTGATGTTAACTCCAGGGGAAATATCCCCTTGAACGGGAATTGAACCCGGGTTGTCAGATTGCGAGCGCAATGTTCTAACCACTATATACGCATAAAAACGCATATTTCTCCCAATATACTTTCAGCCCTTTTCATTTTTGTCCTCTATTTTTTTAGGAATGCTGAAAGGGGAGCTGAAGAAATTTGCAATAATTCGCAAGAAATGATCCCTGTATAGCCTCCACTAAACCCTCATCCATTATCACTACGCCTAACAGTAATATGCTTGTAGTCGAATGGCTATTTATAGTCCCTCTCCCTCATACACACAAACACAGGCAGAAAGACAGACATATAGACAGACAGACACACACACACACACACGTCCTTTTTTCATATATTTTATATTGCATAGTAAATGAATACTGGCGTTTTTCTTTCTGGCTTATAATATTAAACATGTACAACATGGTAATGCAAAGACAGTGCCCAGAACACACACAAACACTCACAACACAACACACACACACACACACACACACACACCACAATACAACACAACACAACACAAAATACACACACACGTCCTTTTAACATTTATTTGATACTGCAGGGTAAATGAATACTGGCGTTTTTCTTATTGGTTTATATACATAATAAATAATAATAAAATAAATAAAGCACACCACACAATACAACACAGCACAAAATACACACACATCACACTACAACACAACACAACACAACACAAAACAAAACACACCCACCACAACACACAACACACCACAACACAACATCACTCACCACAACACAAACACAACAACACACACACACGCGCGCGCGCGCACGCACGCACGCACGCACGCACACACACACCCTTCATACATAATATTTCTGCTGCATAGTAAACGAATATTGGCGTTTTTCTTACAGGCTTATGCACATGTACAACATGCTACATCAAAAGACAGTGCCCAGAAAACTGTCTCAAATACAGCAGGCAAGAGCATGAAATTAGAGGATATTCCTCTGTTATTCATTCCTCGGCTCGAACTCCAAGATTCTCACCAACGGTGAGGTTTTTGCGATTACGACGGTTTTTGCTCACCATGAAGGTAGCCGCATTCTGACTTCGGGGGGAGAGAGTATACCCCGATCACGCGATGTGGGAGTCTCGCTCAATGTTTCCGCTGCCTTGTTGCAAGCGAACGTCTTGGCTCTTTCCCTTCTCGTGACTGTCTACCTTCATGAAAACCAACTTTCTGCTACAGTCTTTTTGGCAAGGATTGGTGCCGTCTTTCTTTCTGCTTCTTAGTCATCTCTGTCTATGTGGGTTTGTGGGGTTGTTGTTTTTTTTAAATCTGTCTCTCTTTTTATGCCATCTCCTTCCTTACACTCCCTCACTTACTCTCTCTCTCTCTCTCTCTCTCTCTCTCTCTCTCTCTCTCTCTCTCTCTCTCTCTCTCTCTGTAAGTTTGTGTAAGTCCTTCGGATGAGACTATAAACCGAGGTCCCGTGTGCGAATGCACGCAGAACATCTTGCGCACACGTTAAATCCTGTTCCACTTTTCGTAAGAGTAGGCCATTGTGTGCCGGTGGGAACAGATGACAGAATTGACAAAACCGCATACACATGGGGACTGGATGTAAAAAAGCACATGAGTGCTTATTCCATTATCCTCGGAAAAAAGAAGTCAAAGTCATATCTCTCTCTCTCTCTCTCTCTCTCTCTCTCTCTCTCTCTCTCTCTCTCTTCTCTCTCTCTCTCTCTCTGAGACGGGATAGCCTAGTGGTCAGAACATTGCGCTTGCAATCTGACGACCCGGGTTCGATTCCCGTTCAAGGGGATATTTTCCCCTGGAGTTAACATCAGTGCAGACTCCACTCTCCCCAAAAGTCCTTCGGATGAGACTATAAACCGAAGTCCCGTGTGCGAACACACGCAGAACACACGTAAGAGTAGGCCATTGTGTGCCGGTGGGAACAGATGACAGAATTGACAAAACCGCATACACACGGGGACTGGATGTTAAAAAAAGCACATAAGTGCTTATTCCATTATCCTCGATATAAAAGAATAAAATAAAAATAATTAAAAATCTCCTTCCCTCTTTCTCTTTACTTTTTACTTGAAATTATTAGTTGTGATTATTAACAATAGTCCCTACTCGGGGCAAGCGCCGGATGAAGAAAGGGTGCCAATATTGATCTGTCACTCTTGGGTAGAAAGCTTTTCAGTCAATCAATCAATTTTATATTGAGGCTATAATTATTACCAACGTCACTCCCAACATTTGCATGCATAAACAGCAGCTCAGAAACAGAGGCACTGTGTTTCCACATCCACGCGCGCGCGCGCACACACAAACACACACGCGCAAACACACACATACATACATACATGCGCGCGCGCGCATACAGATTTAAACTAAATGCTTTCAGGACGAAGTACGTGAAAGATGTAAACTGTATTTGTGGGGAGAAGATTACCAATAGTCATGTTATTTTTGATTGTGGACATTTAAAAGCATTTTTACCTGCTATACCAAGTTTATCACTGGATCAGATTTTGTCCGAACCATCGTTACTGTTGGACATTGTGTTAGGATTGATAAGAAGTCCGATAATTCAGTTTTTGTAGTATGTTAAAGTTAGTTTTTTAAGTACTGTTATTTGACACTTTTTGTTATTGTTTGCATTCTCTTGTTTATATTACTTTTTCCCGTCTAAAATCACTAAATGTGAATAGACGTTAAACTGAAGATCACACAGGCAGACAGGCAGAGGCAGACAGATAGACAGAAACAGAGAGACAGAGCAGCAAAGAGACAGAGGATTCGCACATTTAAAACCATTTTGTGTAAAGCAAGTAATTCAAATGTCGTAGCAGATTCTCTCTCTTTCTCTTCTTCCTCATTCTTTTCTCCTTGTCTTCTTCTTCTTCTGTTGCTGCTGGTGGTCCTCCTCCTCCCTTCTTCTTCTTCTTCTTGGTCTTTGTTTTCTTCTTCTTCTCATTCTTCTTTTTCATCATAATCATCATGATGATCATCAGGATCATCACAACCATCACCATCTTCAAGCTTCATTTTTTTCTTCTTCTCCTCCTCCTCCTCCTCCTCCTCCCTCTTCTCCTCCTCCTTCTCCTCCTTCTTCTTCTTTTCCTTTCTCCTCTTCTTTTTATGCTTTATTTGTTTAATAAACTTACACTCGTCCTGTTGAATTTATTAATGCAATTCCGGATGCTTTCCGTCGCCTGATAGGAAACCCAATCTCCCCAGTGGGCTTTGTTTTGGTGTTTTTGTTAGTGTGTTGGTTGAATGTGTGTGTGTGTATGTGTGTGAATGTTTGTGTGTATGTGTGTGTGTGAATGTGTGTGTGTGAGTGTTGTTGTTGTTCTTTTTCTTCAATCTAACGTATATTCACATTAAGTGATATTAGAGTGTGTGTGTTTGTGTGTGCGCGCGTGTATATAATATATATATATATATATATATATATATATATATATATATATGTGTGTGTGTATGTGTGTGTGTGTGTGTGTGTGTGTGTGTGTGTGTGTGTGTGTGTGTGTGTGTGTGTGAAAGCGTGTCAAAGGTGTTTTTTTAATAAACAGATTAACTTTGTTTTATCGAGCCATCTCTCAAAAAAAATTTTAAGAATTATTTTTTTCAAACAGGAAGAAACATAATATTATGTATACACATATGTAATATATAATTTTTACACACATACATATGTATATCTCTTCTCCATATATATATATATATATATATATTATATATAATTATATATATATATATATATATATATATATATGCTGTGTGTGTATATTATATATATATATATATCCGTCTATCTGTGTCTCCGTGTGTGTGTGTGTGTGTGTGTGTCTGTCTGTCTGTGTCTGTGTAGCTGTGTGTCTTTCTGTCTGTGTGTATGTTTGTATGTGTATAGTGTCGTTCATAATCCTAATCATCTCCACCTACACGTACCACAGGGCAATTTTAAACCATATCCTGCGCGGTTCGATCTCTGTTCACTTGTCCTTATGATCTTCTCAAGTTTTCCAATGCAACAAAGGCTACACAGTCTCTGCAAACATCATCTCTTGACAGACATTTCTCATCAACTAACGCTAGTGATCCGAAGTCCCCCCGCAGGAAAACATGAAAACTCAATTACATAATTATTTATTGATTTATTCATTTATGTATTTATTTATACCACTTTAAGTCACGGCAGATTTTTCTGCGTGAAATTCGGGATGCTCTCACCAGGGACAGCGCGTCGCCACAGGAGCAGCGCCACCCACGAGTTTTTGTTCTTTTCCTGTCTGCAAACTGTATTTGCTTTCCTAACAGAGTGGCTTTTTTCTAAAGAATGTTGCCAGGGACAACTCTGTTGTTGCCGTGGATTCTTTTATACGCGCTAAATAAGTATGTGTAACACACGGGACATCGGTTTATCGTCTCATCCGGAAGACTAGCACCCAGACCACCACTCATGGTCTAATGGATGGGGGAAAAGTTTCGGGCAAAACGGGATTCGAACCACCGCACACTTCTGACCCGGACTTTTCGCTTTCTAGGCAGGTGTGTTACCTCTTAGACCACCGATCCACTTATTTAAAGTGGAATTAGAGTGGAATAAAATTGACGTATCCATAAGACGATGCCTGCCTTAGAGAAACAGGTTTCGGTATAGTTTTCTACAATCATGGAGTGATGCCCTTGCTTCCTTTGATACATGGTTTATTGTGGACTGGTGATTTTTTTTGGCTACTTATGAATTTCCGTTTACAGTTTCTTTTATCTTCGAGACATGAGATTGACGAGAGAGAGAGAGAGAGAGAGAGAGAGAGAGAGAGAGAGAGAGAGAGAGAGAGAGAGAGAGAGAGAGAGAGCAAAAATATTTCATTGAGGGTAATTGGATAAACCAGAGGGCTCATTTGTGTGTGTGTGTGTGTGTGTGTGTGTGTGTGTGTGTGTGTGTGTGTGTGTGTGTGTGTGTGTGTGTGTGGAAGAGAGAGAGAGAGAATCAGACAGGCAGACAGAGAGAGAAAGAGACACAGACAGAGGCAGACAAGCACAGAAAAAGAGAGACGGAGAGACTGAGAGAGAGAGAGAGAGAGAGAGAGAGAGAGAGAGAGAAGAGAGAGAGAGAGAGAGAGAGAGAGAGAGAGAGAGAGACGAGGCAGGAGAGAAAGAGGGACAGCCAGAAAGACATAAGAGACAAACAGACATTGCAGACAGAAACATACATATACACATGGAGAGAAAGAGAGAGGGGGGGGGGGGGGGTAGACAGAGCAAACAGAGAGACAGAGACAGAGAAAGAGAAAGAGAGAGGAAGATAGAAACAGCGATAGAAACAAAGAGTTAGAAGATGACAGAAAGACAGAGGGGAGGAGATAGAGAGAGGGAGAGACAGACAGACAAGACAGACAGAGACAAGACAGACAGACAGACAGATAGACAGAGACAGAGAGAGACACAGAGGGGAAGATACAGAGAGACAGAAACAAACAGCGGCAGATACAGAAAGACAGTACAGAAAGATTGAGAGAGAGAGAGAGAGAGAGAGAGAGAGAGAGAGAGAGAGAGAGAGAGAGAGAGAGAGAGAGATTTTTTATTTATTCTTTTATATCGAGGATAATGGAATAAGCACTTATGTGCTTTTTTACATCCAGTCCCCGTGTGTATGCGGTTTTGTAAATTTTGTCATCCGTTCCCACCGGCACACAATAGCCTACTTTTACGAAAAGCGGAACATGATTTAACGTAAGCGCAAGATGTTCTGCGTGCGTTCGCACACGGGACGTCGGTTTATAGTCTCATCCGAAGGACTAGAGAGAGAGAGAGAGAGAGAGAGAGAGAGAGAGAGAGAGAGAGAGAGAGAGAGAGAGAGAGAGAGAGAGAGAGAGAGAGAGAGAGAGAGAGACAGACAGACAGACAGACAGACAGACAGACAGACAGACAGAGATAGAGACAGAATGAAGACAGACAGACAGACTACAGACACACACACACAAAAGAAAAAAGGAGACGACTTTGCTGTGAAATCAGGTCCAATAACATTGGTGTGGGGTTATTTTTCGTTTTTGTTTTAATCTGGCGCCAAGCATTCTCCATGAAATACACTTACACACGCACGTGCATGTTCCATTCCTTCTCTGGCTCTTAAATCCCGCAGAGTGTATGCTATATTTGTGAATGTGTGCGTGCGTGCGTGCGTGCGTGCGTGCGTGCGTGCGTGCGTGCGTGCGTGCGTGCGTGCGTGCGTGGGCGTGCGTGGTGTGTGTGTGTGTGTGTGTGTGTGTGTGTGTGTGTGTGTGAAGGAGGGTGTGTGTGGGTGAGTTTGTGTGTGTCTGTGTCTGTATGTGTGTAGGAGGGTGCTTGTCTGTGTGTAT
>CM054158.1:30796491-30803991 GCA_028751875.1 Rapana venosa
CTATCCATGAAGCCTTTTGCGTAAAAAAAATCTGAACAAAAAATGCGAGCAAGCACATCGCACGCGACACACACACACACACACACACACACACACACACACACACAACACACACACACACACACTCACATTTATATATATATATATATATATATATATATATATATATATATATTATATATATATATATATTATATATATATATATATATATATATACATATATCTTCGGATGAGACTTTTAACACAGGCCCCGCATACGAACGCACGCAGAACATCTTCTGCACAGGTTAAAACCTGTTTTGCCTTTCCGAAGAGTAGATCATTGTCTGCCGATGGAACCTGATGACAAAATTTACAAAGGCACAAGCACACGGGGAACGGGATGTAAACAAAAAGAACACTAGATCTTACTCCGTTGTCGACAAAATAAAAGAATAAAACAACTAAGTAAAAATACACACACACACACATAAACACGCACGCACGCATGCACAGACATGCCTGCTACTATACGGTACATCAAAAAGTCTTTTCTTCATGATATTGTTTCAGTTCTTACTTTTTTTCTGAGCAAGTGTAATGATCGGTTTTTACGCGCAGATGTCAAGGAGATTGCCCGAGCACGCAAGATGTACTTGCTCTATCTGCACTTTTCTGATGAACGAAAACTGAAAAACGAATGTGTGTGTGTGTGTGTGTGTGTGTGCGTGTGTGTGTGTGTGTGTGTGTGTGTGTGTGTGTGTGTGTGTGTGTGTGTGTGTGTGTGAGGAAGGTGACTAGAGAGAGGGTAGATATGAGCATGCGCACGAGCGCACATCCCTGTGTGTGTTTGTATACGTGCGTGCGAGCGTGCATGCGTACGTGCGTGCATGTGTCCGTGCATGCGTGCATGCGAATGCTCGCATGTGAGTGTGAAAGCTCTTCCTTTGTACGTCAGCGAAAAAACTCAAGGACAAACCACACAGCATTTTTCACCTTTAATATTCTACCCTGTCTTCCGCATAGCCCACGATTCCGTTCGAACTGGGTGATTCCATGAGAGAACGAAAGACAGAGGACTAGCAAATAAGCAGCATCAAAGCGGCCTTTCCTTGAAGAAGTTAAGGTTTTTTTTGGTCCAGGGTCACCAATATTCAGTAACGTGTCACTGGGAAATGACATATAATCAATAACAGTCCTACAGACACGCAACGATATGGTTATCTTTCGAGAAATTTTTTTTAAAAAAGGAAGACTGATGCACGAAGTTATGAACCTGATCTTTCAGCCATGCTAGTCCTAATGGCTTGAAAGTTGATTTAATTTGTTAAATGAAGTCATGGTGTTGTTGTTGATGTTTTCTCTAAAAGACATATGAGCGCTGACTTAAGAACAAGGAAAAAATGGGTGCGTTGACATAGGAATGTTACGTTTTCTTCCATAAAGCGAGCAGAAAACTGAAATGACACTTACAGCATATAATAATAATATAATAATAATAATAATAATAATAATAATAATAATAATAATAATAATAATAATAATGTATGGAATTTATACAGCGCTGAATCTAAAAAAAATATGCATATGAATATGCATGACAGAATAGTCTTTTGACGTTTCATCTCCTTGTTACTACTACTACTACTACTAGTACTACTACTACTACTACTACTACTACTACTACTTCTACTACTACTACTTCTACTACTACTACTACTACTACTACTACTACGATGACGACGACGACGACTACTGCTGCTGCTGCTAATACTACTTCTTCTTCTTCTTCTGCTTCAAAGGCTCAGACAGTAACTATTCTTGTGTCAAATAAATCAAGCCCAGCTCGCCCGACCTCGGCGAGAGAGAGAGAGAAGTGATATCGTTTAAGTCTTTCTGGGGGGGAAAAGGCAGGTGAATGGCCCAAGAAGGCGGAAAATAGACACAAAGGAGGTGACAGGAAGAAAAAAGAACAAGGCAGAAACGAAAAGAAGGAAAGAAAAGAGGGAATTCCTGGCACAGAATTACCAGAAGGTGGGGATGCTGTTACACTGACAGGGCCTCAGTATCCCCACAGGGGCGCCTTTCTGTTTCGGAAAGAAGAGGGCTACCCTGGGATGAGCCTCCTTTAGATGAAGAGTTCTGAATAATACTTGAAATATCGAATGTTGTTTTTGTTGTTGTTGCTGCTGTTATTGTTAAAAAACAACAACTGACACACGTTCTTTTGTATGCAGCCTATACGTAAGCTCCTGTTGTCAACATCTGATAACCAATTGAACAATTACGCTGTGATCGCATCAGCACTTTCGGCCTGTTTGGCTCCCTCGCAGTCTTCGGTTTGGGTTCAAGCAATGCGAAAAATGTTTGGAAAAGTAACAAGCTAATTGTACTACAAGATAGGATTGTTATTTTTCTATGATGATCTAGATACTACTTGTGCTTGTGATGGTGAAAATACAATCATATGAAGTCGTTTTTGAAGTGTTCGTGTAAAAGCAAGTCAGACTGTGTAGGATGATGAAAAAAGTTTCGCACGAATTTTTAAAAGTTAAAAAAAAGAAAAGCTAGACACACACACACACACACACACACACTCACACTCACACCACACACACACACACAGTTCAATGTTCAACTAAGATGGCGCACAACACCTACAGTTAACGGTGGTCCAATCCCTCTCTCCCAGCCCCTATTGCGGCAAAATAAATGTTGTTTTTATTTTTTTTTTAAACCCGATTTTTGTAACATCAAAAAAACTCTCGAACAAAAGCCATACCATATTACAACCCTCAATATGAACTTTTGCAATAGTCATGCACCCTCGATATGAACTATTGCAATAACCGTAATCTCCACGCTCAATTGTCCTCCACTTTGGGTATTATTGCCCTAGAAGCGTTTGTACACGCACAGCGTACAATACGGCAGAGCGGAATGGGAACGTGTGACAAAGAGCTCTTGTCTTTTGATACCCACAGCAGTACCATTCGCTGGGGTAGCCCCCATCAGCGCTTAATGAAGGCGATAATGGAGAAAGTGCGTGTGAATGGCAGCGTCAACCAATCGTTCATATGATCGCAATATCAGATTATAGGGTATAATCCCACTGCTGTATCAAGACGGAATAAAAGATGAAAGGAAAGAGCCGGAGGTTTGTGACTTACTAGCAGACCTGCCAACGTAGGAGAAGTGGTTTTTTTGTTTTTTGTTTTGCAGAGAAAATGGATTATACTAAACAACCAGAATTTGTTTCTTTTAAATGTATACCTATGCTTTCATGAGAGGACAACGTGAAATTGAAATAATCTAGTTTTTAAAAAAACAAAACAACCAACCAAAAATATTAACCTCTGATAGGGAACGTGGAACAGCAAACACAAAGCCATCGAAATCATGGTCAACAATCGAGATTGCAATCACATCCTTAATTTTTTTTTTAAAGCGGGGGATGGGGGGACAGCCTAATTGTAAGAGTGTTGCGCTTCTAATCTGACCTAGTCCTTCGGATGAGACTATAAATCAAGGTTCCGTGTGCGAACGCACGCAGAACATCTTGCGCACACGTTAAAACCCGTTCCGCTTTTCGGAATAGTAGGCCATTGTGTGCCGGTGGGAACGAATGACAGAATTGACAAAACTGCATATACACGGGGACTGATTGAAAAAGCACATGAGTGCATATTCCATTATCCTCGAAATAAAAGAATAATAATGGCTACCAGCAAGGCACCATTTTATGGGGATTTTTGCCTTAAAGTTAACATTAGTGCCAACGCCCCTCCCCCCCCCCCCTCCCAAGTCCCTCGGATGAGACTATAAACCGAGATTCCATGTGTGAACGCACGCAGAACATCTTGCACACACGTTAAAACCCGCTCCGCTTTTCTGGAAGTCTAGGCCATTGTGTGCTGGTAGGAGCGGATGAAACAACCGAAAAAGGGTATGCTGGCTGGTGTCGTGTTTAGACATCACTCTCAAAGTTGGAATGCGGCTACCATCATGGGGAGCAAAAGACGGTCGCTTAATTATGATGAAACTCGGAGCTCTAACCATGAAACGAAAAGAAACCCAACAAAATAGCCAGTTACGTAAAAAGCAAATCTCCAAACCACAGCTATAAAAAGAAAAACTGACTTTGACAACAATTCAAAATACACCTGATATTTATTTGTGTTTCCAGAAACGAATATGCTAACACGCAAACGTGTATATACACATACATTACTCTTCTCAAGTTCTTGATGCCACATCTATGAAATCTCTCTTTTCCCTCACATCCACTCTGCTTGGATCTGCGAAGGCTAGCCCTCTGCCTTCTATCTACAACCACTCTGAACTTCCTTCCATATTTTCTGCATTCTTTTCTGACAAAATCCGCAACATTCGCTCTAGCTTGGATCAGACTCCTTTCCAGCCTGCAATTTGTGATCCTCAATTTTCTGGCACTCCCCTCCTGTCCTTTCATCCAGCAGCGAAAAAGAATCGAGACAATTCTGAAAAGGGTTTACTATAAATCATGCGATCTCGACCCCCTACCTGCTTCTCTTTTCGCGCAGTGCCCGCCACAGCTCATACCACTATCACAAAGTAGTAAACTCATCTCTTGTTTCTGGAAATGTTTCCCTTTAGCTCTCAAAACTGCTTTAGTCACACCCTTACTCAAAAGCATGACCTTGACCCTAAATTCTGAAGAATTACAGACCTGTTTCCAAAACCCACCTTTTATCTCCAAAGTCCTTTAAAGAGTAGTTCTGAAACGCTCAACAACCCCCTTCTCTCCAACAATCTTCTTCCTGCGTTTCAGTCTGCCTATCGTGCCAACCACAGCACTGAAACCACTCTAGTTCACACCTTAAAAAATGCTTCTACTTGCTTCTGACTCAGGGAAAATCTCCTCTCACTCTACTCGACTTATCTGCAGCCTTCGACCCATTGACCACTCTATCCTTCTCTCCCGTCTTCAGAAACGTTTGGTGTTACTGGTACAGCCCTCACCTGGTTTAGATCATACCTGAATGACCGATTCCAGACAGTCACAGTAAACAAGATTCAGTCAGTACCTGCCAGATGGAATGTGGAGTCCCGCAGGGATCAGTTCTGGGCCCTGTTCTTTTCACCTCTTTCACCGCTCCACTGCCACATATAATTAACCGTCATCAGATCAACCATCACTTTTATGCAGTGACTCTCAGATTCTAAGCAGTGACACTCCTGAAAATCTGCCTTCCTCTTGATGAATATGACCTACTGCTTTCAAGATATCCAAAACTGGATGATAGAGAACAAGGGTTTCAACTAAACGCTGATAAAACTGAAGCCCTGCTTGTAGGGACCCAAAAAAAAACTCTCTTCCATTACAACGCTTCAATAGAATTCGGCAATGCATCAGTCCCTCTATCCACTGCTGTAAAGTATCTAGGGGTCATTATTGGGCAACCCCCACTCTCTATGCAAAATTCATCACCCAGACCCGCAGTCCTGCTTCTATCAATTACGACGTATTGTGCAATTCGAAAGTACCTGTCCACAGAGGCAACATCAAAACTCGTGGCATCTCTCATTCTTTCACGTCTGGACTATTGCAATTCTCTTTTGGCTGGTCTGCCAGCATCATCTATTCACTCCCTTCAACGTATTCAAAACTCTGCAGCTCGGACTAGTCCTCAGAAAGAAAAAAATCTGAGCACGTACCCCTCTCTTGCGATCTCTCCACTGGCTGCCTGTGCCACAAAGAATAAACTATAAGTCAGTACTCTCTGTTACAAATGTCTCACAAAACAGCACCTTCTACCCCTGTGAATGTCTCCACCTGTACACCCCTTCTGTTCCCTTCGCTCTGCTGCAGATTCCTTGTGCTTACAAACCCTAGATTCAACCAGTCCACTGTTGGCCGCGCTTTTCTTGTTTCTGGTCCATCGATTTTTGGATGGCCTCCTATCTCTCTTCGCCAAAGGCCTTCTTGTGACTCTTTTAAATCTGGCCTCAAGACATATTTGTTTTTAAACCTAAGAAATTTCCTCTCCTGTTTCATTTCATAGCTATCTCTGCTTTTCAACAGCCAAAAATTCCATACCCTGCCAAAGTGTATAACGTGTGTGTTTTGTGTGGTGTGTGATGTGTGTGTGTGTGTGGTGTGTGGGTGTGTGGTGTTGTGTGTGTGTGGTGTGTGGTGTGGGGCTTTTGGGGACTTGTTAGAACTATTACTCGCTATTGTTGCATGACTGTGTAAGAATGAGTTGAGTGCAAGCGCTTTGGTTTGTCTGTGCAAGATACAGCGCTATATAAATTCCATTTTATTATTATTATTATTATTATCAGTAATAGTGATGAATATAACGATGACAATAATGAAGATCATTATAACGCATCAAAGTTTCACAGTTCACTGTTTCATAAGCTTATACCTTTTCTTGTGATCTGGAAAACATCTTGCGTGACTGACTCATCACCAACGATTTACATAGTAGTTTACGATTGTACTTGATTCAACACACGTATACAGTGTACACACTATCTGGAAGGCACCTCCATCAAAACTCTAAGAGGCAATCCTTTTTTTTCGTTTTTTCTTTTTGGCTGCCTCATCTTCTGTGACGTTCCTGTTCTGCTGTTCCCACGCCGCCCATTTCACTCTCCTCTGCGCAGCCATGCCCAGACTAAGTGGCAATCTTGTTTTGCACTGGCGCAAACACACGATCACAAACACACTGGGTTTTCGGTGATTTTGTTAGTTGTTTTTTTTAATGTTTGGTTGTTGTTGTTGCTGATCTTTCTACGTTACACTTTATTTTCCAATCCCAACATATTCATTCTGTTCCCTTAATTCAGCCGTGTCTGTTCATCAGCCTAACTCACTTCTAGACGTCTCTCAGACAGAACATTACCGACGAAGCCTACTTCTTCTCTGTCAATTTTTATACCTATGGTTCTGTTCCTGGCCAGATTTCTCCACTTCAGCTGTCTGTCTGTCTGTCCGTCATTTTACCAGACTGTCTGATCCTTCACACCTCTCGTGTCATGTCTCGTGTCAGGCCATCTCAGACACTGAACCATGTTGTCAGATCTCATTTTGGATTTTTTTAAATTTCTGGGCGAGGGGTGTTGAGGACATGAGAGGTTGAAGTGTAGAGTCTTGACTATCATTGACAAATCTTGGGTATGTTCTTGAGAAGAGAAAGATTGTCCGACGAGGAGAGATTTAGCGTTAGTTGTTTTTCTTTGTTTGTTTGTTTCTTTCTTTCTTTATTTGTTGGAAACGGGTTGCAGGTTCAAGAGTAGTTCCCCCTTGCTGTAGCGAACTAAATGAGTGATTTTTTTTAAATACTTTTTTTATTTTTATTTTTGTTATTGTTGCATTTGTCTTCTTCTTACCACGCGTGCGCTCTCTCTCTCTCATATCCCTACGGGCGGGGACTGGATGTAAAAAAGCACGTGGGTGCTGCTTCATTATCCTCGAAATAAAAGAATTCGTCATTGTCTCTCTCTCTCTCAAATGCTTTATTTGATAAATGTA
>CM054158.1:30811491-30821491 GCA_028751875.1 Rapana venosa
CTATCCATCTTTCTCTCTCTCTCTCTCTCTCTATCTCTCTCTCTCTCTTTCTCTCTCTTTCTCTCTCTCTTCTCTCCGTTCTTCTCTCTGTTCTATCTCTATCTTTTCTCTCTGTCTCTTTCTGTGTCTTTCTGTGTGTCTCTCTCTGTCTCTGTCTCCCTCTCCTCTCTGTCTCTCTCTTCTCTCTGTCTCTGTCTTTATCTATCTTTTCTCTCTGTCTCTTTCTGTGCCTTTCTGTGTTCTCTGTCTCTGTCTCTCTCTCTCTCTCTGTCTCTCTCTTCTCTGTCTCTCTCTCCTCTCTGTCTCTCTCTTCTCTGTCTCTCTCTCCGTCTTTATCTTTTCTCTCTGTCTCTTTCTGTGCCTTTCTGTGTCTCTGTCTCTCTCGTCTCTGTCTCTCTCTTCTCTCTGTCTCTCTTTGTCTTTCTCTGTGTCATTCTGTGTCTCTCTCTCTCTCTCTCTCTCTCTCTCTCTCTCTCTCTCTCTCTCTCTCTCTCTTCCTCCCCTACTGTTCGTAGCTAAAGATAGTGCAACCACAGCCTTGTCTTTACGAAACAAAACTGCATCGATAAATTTCCGAAGTAACAGGGATAACAAACAGCGTTGGGTTGGTTTTTTGGACATAGATGTATTTATGGGTGGATTTATATTGTAGTATGCACCGTTTATGGTAACAGTTGAACACTTGGAGAGGGTGGTTATGCATGGTATTCTATATTCAGAGAGAGAGAGAGAGAGAGGGAGGGGGATAGAGTGATAGAGAGGGATAGAGAAGGAGAGAGAGAGAGAGAGAGAAGGAGAGAGAGAGAAGAGAGAGAGAGAGAAGAGAGAAGGAGAGGAGAGAGAGAGAGAGAGAGAGAGAGAGAGAGAGAGAGAGGAGAGAGAGAGAGAGAGAGAGAGAGAGAGAGAGAGAGAGAGAGAGAGCAGGAGAGAAAAAGAGAGAGCGTGAGAAAGAGAAAATGTATTTTGTTTTCTTTGTTTTAACTATACATAATGTAGATGAAGACTGTGCAGACGATAGAACAGTTACCCGAATGCGCATTTGGTTTTATTTCTGTCAATTTTGGGGCAGACTAGCAAACCATTTTATTAAGACATGGGTTTTTTAAATTTTACTTCCACTGGTTGATAATTTTCGAAAACATGTAAATGCTATGTCTTTAACAGAGAGTGATTAGATACACAAATATCCCCGAAAGGGTAATGCAGCTACCTTAATTTTGCGCAAGGCCGGTCGCATTCACAAAAATCTCACCATTGGTGAACTTTAGAGCTATAGCCAAGGAACGACTAAAAAAAAAAAAGAGAAGAAAATAATACAAGTATGCTGAAAACAGGCATGACAAATTTGTCGTGCGTAGCTTCTCGTAAACTGTCAAAAATGTGACGATACTTTTCTTGCTTTTTGTTGAAAATGGAAAATACGCGCTAGCTTTTAAACTAACAACATTTTACCTGATGGTCAATAAACTTTCCGAAGAAATAGATTAGGAAAACAAAACAGACAAAACACCTCTTGCATAAAACAGCGAAACTGCGCATAAAAATTTAAGAGCCGCCCGTTTTTCAAAAGACGTCTCTGTCTCTCTCTTACTCTCTCTCTCTCTCTCTCTCTCTCTCTCTCTCTCTCTCTCTCTCTCTCTCTCTCTCTCAGGGACACGCGCGCGCGCGCACACACACACACACACATACACGTAAGCGAGAGAGCGCGCGCGCAAAGACGGACGAACTTCTCTCTCTCTCTCTCTCTCTCTCTCTCTCTCTCTCTCTCTCTCTCTCTCTCTCTCTCTCTCTCTTTCTCCCTCCCCCCTCCCCTCTCTCTCTGTCTCTGTCTCTGTCTCTCTCTCTCTCTCTCAAGAACACCAAAACTAAAAAGAAAGAAAAGGTTTAAAAAGCCACTCTCACACACGGATCTATTTCTTCAGAAGAGACTTTCAGTACCAAACCAACTTCGTTTATCATATACGATCAGTCTCTCCTGTTTTTCCCCCTCTCTCCTCTGGCATCTACACGATTTCTGTTTCTCATGTCACTGGGTGCCAGTTTCTGCCCAGTATGCACGATTTCTTGCCCAAAACTTTGGGGCAGAACACACGTTTTCGGTATTTATCTTGGTCCCGAAACGGTAGCCACCAATCTTTTAACCCTCCACAGAAAAAAACACCAAACCTGTCCATGTGAAAATCTTTACATTACCGGAATTGTCACGAATGTAAAAGTTGGGTCCGTATTGTTCCTCAGCACCGCAGAATTAAAAAAAAACCAAAACGACATCATTCCCGAAGTCAGAATGCTGCTACCTTAATGGTGGGGGACGGGGTAGCCTGGTGGTTAGAACATTGCGCTCGTAATCTGACGACCCGGGTTCGATTCCCGTTCAAGGGGAAATTTTCCTCTGGAGTTAACATCAGTGCATACTCCGCTCTCCCCAAAAGTCCTTTAGATGACACTATAAACCGAGGCCCCGTGTGCGAACGCATACAGAACATCTTACGCACACGTTAAAAGCCGTTCCGCTTTTCGGAAGAGTAGGCAATTTTGTGCCGGTGGGAACGGATGACAAAATTGACAAAACCGCATACACACGGGGACTGGATGTTTTAAAAAAAGCACACGAGTGCTGCTTATTCCATTATCCTCGATATAAAAGAATAAAATAGTGCGCAAGATGTTTTCCATGCGTTTGCACACGAGATCTCAGTTTATAGTCTCATCAGAAGGACTTTTAGGGGGGAATGAAGTCGATCGGTACTGATGTTAACTTAAGGCAAAAAAATCTCCTTGAACGGGTGCCTCGGTGGTGGCTCGAACCCGGGCTGTCAGATCACGAGCGCGATGTTCTAACCACCAGGTTATCCCGTCCCCACCCCTCACCCACCCTCTTTTTTTATCAGTTGAAAGATACAGCTCTCAAAACCAAACATTTGATCAACATTATTCATGAAGGAGGAATAACCTCGTATTGCAGTATGCGCTCCATGAGGGGTTGCTCAACCTTCACTTAACAATTTTTTTCTCAGTAAACTGCCTAAATGGTCATCATTTTTAAACACACACACACACACACACACAAAACTTGTTTCTGCTTGCAAAACTTTCATTTAGTTTATTTGATTTATTCCTCCTCCTCCTCCTGCTCCTTCTCCTCAGAGAGAGGAGAGAGAGAGAGAGAGAGAGAGAGAGAGAGAGAGAGAGAGAGAGAGAGAGAGAGAAGAGAGAGAGAGAGAGAGAGAGACAGAGACAGAGACAGAGAGACAGAGAGAGAAACAGAGAGAGAGAGGGGCAGAGAGAGACAGAGACAGAGAGAGAGAATGAAGGAGATAGAGAAACAGGGAAAGATACTGTTTCACACACACACACACACACACACACACACACACACACACACACACACACACACACACACACACACACACACACACAGAACAAACAGCCAGACAGCCAGCCAGCGAAACAGACAGCCAGACAGAGAGAAACAAAGTAAATAGAAGACAGTGGAAATAAAATAAGAACGAAAGAAAGTAAGGAGAGCAGAAAAACACGAAGGAAAAGACAAGATGGCGAAACATGAAATGCAGAATAAAAAGACAAGCCAAAAATAGAAATAGAAAAAATAAGAAGAAAGCAACGGAAAACGTAGTAAAGACTAGTAAAAAAGAACGCAAGAAACCACAAAAAGAAAAAAAGTAATGAAAGAAAGAGAGAAACAAACAAAACTAAGTAAAGAAAACAGGAAGAAACTACAAGAAAAATAGAAAGACAGAAAAAAACCCGAAAGAAAGGCAGAAAAGGAAAGAAAAGAGGAACGGCAAGAAAGAAGAATAAGAAAGACATGAAGCAAGAAAGATAAAGAATACGAAAAAAAAAAATAACCACACACAAACAAAAAAAACAGAAAGAAAAAGAACAAAAGAAGCACAGAACAAAACCATATTGAAAAACCCCTCAAGAAATCGATAACAACAAGAACAAGAAACAACAACAAACAGAAAAACGAAAAATAAAAACCTCCAGACCCACACTACGAAAATTACATCAAAACTTTCAACTTTTTCGCCACAGCAAACGTTATTATTCGATTCGGGGTACTTTTTTCTTCCTTCTTTTCTTTTTCTCTTTCTTTTTTTTTTGGTGTCCCTAACCAATGGATTTTTTTTGTCCTTAAGCAATCGATAAAACACTGTCCGCTCTTTAGGCCCCGTGTCCACGGAACATTCCTCTTTATTACATTACGGAATCGGAAGACAGGCAGCAAGCAGATACGCATAGTTAGCCGGTCTTCTCATGTGAAGAAAACAGGATTTGTCTCCCCTTCCACTGTGTTCCGACGCCAGAGTTTGCTAGCATCTTGTTAGAGGTAGGGTAGGGTGGGGGCTTGGGGGGTGGGGCGGGAGGGGGGGAGGGAGAGAGAGGAGGGAGGGAGGGAGAGAGAGAGAGACGAAGAGAGAGAGAGAGGAGAGAGAAGAGAAGAGAGTGATAGGAGAGAGAAGAGAGAAGAAGAGAAGAGAGAGATAGATAGAAGATAGAGAAGAGATGAGAGAGATAGATAAGATAGATAGATAGATAGAGTAGAAGATAGATGAGATAGATAGACAGATAGAAATAGATATTAGATAGATAGATAATGATATATAATAGATGATAGATAGTCATAGATAGATAGATGAGGAGAGACAGACTAGATAGAGGATAGATAGTATAGATAGAAGATAGATAGATAGATAGATAGATAGATAGATGATGATAGATGATGATAGATGATAGATAGATAGATAGATAGATAGATAATATTACATAGATAGATGTAGATAGATTAGATAGATGATGATGGAGTAGAGGATGAATGGAAATAGAAGTAGATGTAATAGATAGAAGTATAGTAACAGATAGAAGATAGATAGATAGATAGATAGATAGATAGATAGATAGAAGTAGATAGAAGATAGATAGATAGATAGATAGATAGATTCTCTGTGTGTGCTTGCATGTTTGAGTGTGTGTATGGAAATGGAGAGAGAGAGATGGAAAGTGGAAAGGGTTACTGAGAGCAAAGCTGAGAAACTTTTACCCCCCAAAATTAGCAAAAGTAAATCAGGCTACAAAAAGCAAGAGAGATCAGGCAGAGAGAGATGAGAGAGAGAGAGAGAGAGGGAGGGAGGGAGGGAGAGAGAGGGAGGGAGGGAGAGAGAGAGCGTTTGCTTCCCTGTGAGAATGGGTTATTTCTTTTTTAAACTTTGCTAAGCCCAACGTCTTAACCTATTTGAAATAAGCTGTGGAACTTGCTATGCAAGTCTACTGATCAGATCCAGCTGATGTTAGCAAACCATATTAAAGTTTACTTTTTAAAACATTATTCATTAACCCGTTTTAGTTGATTTTTCTTCAGAATTAGCGGACAGTAAACTCTGTATTCATTGATGGGAACGGGGTATCTCAGTGGTCAGAGCACTCGCTTTCCCCCAGCCAGTGTTAAGCAGCATCGAGCGTGGTTACCAACTGGATGGGTGACTGTGCGCGTCTTGCAGCTTGGCTTCAGTACAGTTCCCTAGTTCATCCAGCGGTAAATGGGTACCTGCCCTCTTTAGGGTCAGGGAAGGTAAAGCAGCGAGGGAGAGGAGATGGGCGCCGCTCTCAATATGCTGGCCCCTGGAGAAGTTGAGGACTCTGATGCCTCGCTACCCTACGATCACATAGGTTATGGGACACCTTTAAACTCTTTTTTCACCGATTTTTCATCATTATTTTACCCTTTGAACTTTTAAAAACAAATCTTGTTTAAATGATTTTTTTGTTCCTCAGTTAGAGCTAGAATGTTCACCAATCGTGCGATTGTTGTTGTCCCCCGAGGGGATGCCGGGGGCCTATCAGTATAAATAGCATCCACACATACTGGAAATTCTGTGCTAGAAATTTCCTCTTTTCTATCAGTCTCTTTGTTTCTGCCTTGTTCCTTTTCTTCCTGTCACCTCCTTCTTGTCTATTTTTTGCCTTCTTGGTCCATTCTCCTGCCTTTTTTCCAGAAAGAACTTAAAAGGTAACTATTCTCTCTTGTGCCGAAGTCGGATGCGCTGGGCCTGACTTGTCAGGCGCTTAACGGCAGCGTGACGCATTTTCGCTCATATAACAGACAACAATAGTTACTGTCTGAGCGTTCGACGAAGAAGAAGTGCGATCGTTGTGTGTGTGACCGTTTTTGCCCATCAAAGAGGTAGCGGCATGCCCACTCCGGGGAGTAACGTTGATGAACTTAAACACATCATCAAAAGAAGCTGTTTACCCTAAAATAAAGACAACAGTTATTGATCTGTTTACGCATTTTAGCAAAGGTCGTAAAATGGTGGCTTTATTGAGCTCTAAAAGCAGTGCATTCTTACCTTCGTGCAGTTCTAAATTTGTACTGAAAGCAGTATATTTTCAGAAGGTCAATCCCAGCTTACTGAGAACAAAAACAAACCTTTTCCATTCAAGCTTTGTTCGAGGAGCTCCTGCTTTGTTTGCAACACCAACATGTCTACAATCCTACTGTTTCACCAAGCCGCTGCTTTACTGCCTCGTTAACCGTAAAATGTCGGAATTTCCTGAATCCAGACAAATGCTAAACATGTTTTCTCCAATAATCCTGAGAAAACGGCCTCCCTTAAATCTTCCTTGATGTCAGCCATGAAACCTGTGCACTGATCCCCCTTTAAGATTTCTGGCGTTCCCCTGGCTGTGACAGCATGCAGAGTTCTGGAAGACGGCTGACACATGCGAAGAGTAGAGAACTGCGAGTGGATGTGTGAGAGTCTACTTCTTTATGTGTGTATGAGCACGAATGTATATACGACATTAAACATTATGATAGGTGTTTCTCATGCTAACTTTTACGTAACCCAAATGTATTTTGGAAAACAAAATCCTGTATCTTTACTTGTCCGTTAAACCAGACTCGCACCTTAATTTTTAAAATGTCCTCATCGATAAACAGTACCTTTCACTGGGCAGCTTGAGTCTTAAACTATTGTGTATGTTCTCTTGCATACATTATACCTCTTGTTGCCTAGGCCTGTATGTTTTTGTGTGTGGATATGCGTACTAGCACACACACACCACACACACACACACAACACACTTGTGCGTGCTTTGCCTCAAAACAACCATACCGTGGTAGAAATGTTTGCACTCGCATTGGCTGTTGTCCAGGCTTGAATTTGTAGGCAGATCAACCAAAAGATGAGAACAACACATGCAAATATCAGCTTTACTGATGTCAGTTTGACAATGCTGTTTCAAATCAGCTACCTTCACTGCAGGTGGTGTGTTTTCCTAAACCTGGGTGACGTTGGTTTTCCCACCGAAAGGAGATGTCCATCACAGCCTGTAAGCAATTCTCAAATGTAGCCAAGCTTCCATTCAACGCATCGTCTTCATCCTCTTCATTCAGACTCATCATCATGCAATACGCAAGATTATTTTTTACGCCCTGCTATCTTCGACTTTTGTGCTGATGGAAGGTTTGTTTCAAAGTGTTTAGAATGTGTGGACAGAATAGGGACTATCATAAAAAGGCGTGGTGACAGTCTTCACTCAGCCATTTCTCTAAATATAGCTCCACACCCACACTATACCTGTCGTATCATCTGTAAGGGGCGTACTATGTGGTGATCTCTGTACGTTTACAGCAACATGCAGGCATGGTGGAATACCATTCACATGACCCAACATCACTGCAGATGGGACTGGTGACGTCATGACCGTCAAACATGGATGCCTGTTTGTGAATTGCTGGTTCTCAGGGGGTCGGGGTGGGGGGATGAGAGTGGAGACACAGCAAGTCTAACAAATGTGGTTGTGTATAGAGAGACTAGAATGAACAGCGTGGGGGTAGAGCACCAAAAAGAGGAGAAAATCAAAACAAGAATGGTTTCTTTCATTCTATTCCAGTTATATTTTCAATCTTCGTTACCCTCTTCAAACTGTTCACCATAATTGTAGACTTTCGTTGTTTGTAATGATAAAAGTTGAAATAAAGAAAATACGGTTGATGAATGAAGTTAGTATTTAAAATTGAAGTCCAAACGTTCATAATATGAATTAACTTGCCTTATGAAAAAACAAAAACAAACAAGAGATTCACAAAACAACTCGACAGCTTCTTACAAGCCAAATTGACAAACCGTGCCAGCCTGTCTGTCAAACGCTACAGGAACACACACAGGAACAAGCGGAAGTGATTTTTCCTCCACGTGTCACTCAACTTTCGCCTTTCTGTCTGTCTGACCCACTGACGGTTGCCTGTGTTTAGCAATCAGCAAACGGCTAAGTGGAAACCGGAGCCCTCTTCTAATGAAGCAGCCATCATTCTTGTGATGGGCTATGTGGACCGCGCTGTTGGAAACTTGAAGACAATGATGAGCAACTTGTTGGGAAAGGTGAGGATGGGATCTTCTGATGTTTCACCAGGGTGGAGAAGATCAGATTCCAGGCATGATACCTTGGTTTTTTTTCTATTCGTCCCACCTGGTATGTTTGGGAAGGAACTGGTGATATTATTAACGGTATGCACACACACACACACACACACACACACACACACACACACACACACACGCGCGCGTGCATACACACATATCAGATAGATAGATGGATATATATAGAGAGAGATAGAGACATAGAGAGATAAAGAGATAGGTAGATAGATAGATAGATAGATAGATAGATAGATAGATAGATAGATAGATAGATAGATAGATAGATAGGTAGGTAGGTAGGTAGGTAGATAGATAGATAGATAGATAGATAGATAGTAGTAGATAGATAGATAGATAGATAGATAGATAGATAGATAGATAGATAGATAGATAGATCGATCAATCGATAGATAGATCGATAGATATCTGAGAAAATGTGGTGGGTGAAAGAAAGTGCAGGTAACCAGTTACAATTTCATTCTTGTCATAAAAATGATTTTTGTCAAAGATTCGAAATAGAAACAGAATCTACTACAACAAAAAGATCTATAAAGGCAGCATCTGAGGAAGTATTAAGTAAGGACCATGCCTTAGGTCCTAACCAGGTGTGTGAGAGTGTGCCCACTCTCACACAAACGTACACTCAACAGCAAGCAAAGGAACAGGAGAGGTAGCAGAAGAGAAGCATAGTGAGATCTAGTGTGTGTTTTTCACACAAACACTCTTGAGTATATCAAGAGAAAACATAAGGACTCTACTCGTTGATATAAACATTAAGTTCGTTACTTACTCATTCATCTATTCATAATTTTTTGGGGGAAAATATTCAAACATTATACTTCCCTTACTGGAAACATGCACACGTTTACCTCTTAAATCGTTTTGTCATAGGTTTATACATAAACTGACAGAAATAAATGGAATATACATTTTCTCCACTGTCGTCACCGCCTGGGCTTTATCACAGTTCTTGATTAAACTATTGACATTGGGGGCAACAGCAAAGTGAGAGGCTGTATGACCAGTGGCTTTCCCACTCATGGAATTCCACTTTACAGCTTAGTCTTTAGTGATCGACTATGACTCTCTAACTAGGAGGCTTGACTCGCACAGTCCTTATGTGCTGCATCCCTGGGGGCTGGTTGGCCTTTGGAGAACATCTCTAACGCTGACTTTCCTTATGCCCACTTGGCCGAGAGAGTGGGGATGTACTGTGGGCAAGGCATCTCCATTATAATCATATTTCTGCCCAGTTTCCAAAACAGCAGCTGCCTCCTCTGCTGTTTTGGAGGTCATCGTCGGACACGACGGACAAACATACATACATACACATTTTCTCCAGATTTAGCTCGTTAGTTACTTATCTGTCTGTTCATCATTTCGGAACAAAATGCAGTCAAGCATGATTCTACCCTCACTGAAATAAATCAAAACATTTACATTTTTCAAAGTTTCGTCAGAAATTCATACGCTACCTCTGAATACTGCTTGTGTTTACGTGAGGTTAATCCCAGCTTTACTAAGACCAACAAAACCCAACCGTTTTCCAAACA
>CM054158.1:30826491-30841491 GCA_028751875.1 Rapana venosa
CTCTCTCTCTCTCTCTCTCTCTCTCTTCCCTTTTATCTCTCTCTCCTCTGTATGTTTCTTCCCTCACTCTCTTCCCACCATGTTTGTCATCTCTCTCTCTCTCTCTCTCTCTCTCTCTCTCTCTCTCTCTCTCTCTCTCTCTCCTGTATGTTTGTCTCTCGCTGTGTCTGTCTGTCTGTCTCTCTCCAGTTTCTTTTTTATTTGTTTTTGCTATTTTCTTCCTTTTCCACAATTCATGCAAATGGACAAGATCATGCTCATAGAGCTATCCCAGCAGCTTTACTCACTGCAGCCACTCACAAACAGTTCATCATCAAACCCAGCCTCCTTCCTGCACACGCTGCCCTAACTAAGCCAGGGTGCTGACTAACACAGCAGCAGCAGCAGGGAGAGAGAGAGAAGGCGCCCCACAGGCTGAATGAATGGATGGATGGATGGATGGACCAGTTGGCTGTAGGGAGGATTCCCTTCACACCACGTGTCTAACTAAGCATTCTAACGGCATTACAGGGTCATGGGTGTCCTCTCTCTCAATTGAGCCAGTCTTCCAGGGCAGATTTACTATGCCAGCTTACAAAGCCAGCAGAATCTGTCCTGGCTGCATGTTTTGAGGGATGTCAAACTGGTTTTGCTGAGTGACTGAAGGTTGTAGAGGAGGAAGTGGGGGCGGTGAAAGCTTGTGGAAGGATGTCAAGTGTGCTCCCACTACTCTGGTACTGTTAGGGAACTGAGATGGGATGAGAGAGAGGAATGATTATGGGTGGACATTGGGAAGGCATGTGTTAGAGAGTGTGAACTGTTCAGGGTCAGTGGTCTGGTAATTTGACACGGTTCCATTCCTTCTTTGCTCTTCGAGAATAAGTGTCTGTCTGTCTGTCTGTCTGCCTGTCTGTCTGTCTGTCTGTCTGTCTGTCTCTCTCTCTCTCTCTCTCTCTCTCTCTCTCTTTCTCTCTCTCTCTCTCCCTCTCTTCCTCTTGTTGTTGTTATTGCTGTTGTTGTTGTTCTTCATCACCATCATCATCATCTTCTTCATCTTTCTCATAAAGATCTCTCTCTCCCTCCCTCTCTTTCTCTCTCTCTCTCTCTCTCTCTCTCTCTCTCTCTCTCTCTCTCTCTCTCTCTCTCTCTCCTCTCTCTCTCTCTCTCTCTCTCTCTCTCTCTCAAATTGTCATTTAACTGTGCCCATACAAACTCAACCAGACCCAGACCAACAGCTGCCAGTGACTGATGTTAAGAAAACAGCCCAGGCTTATATTATGAAAATATGTATCAATGCTTTCAACTTCTATGCAGAGATTGTCTTCACCCATGACAAGCTCCTAGCACAAATATATGCATCCTGCATTTTAAATCCTTTGAAGTCGGAGTATGGCGGCCTAAATGGCAAGATATTTGAAAACAGCCATATTAATTATACCCAAAACATCTCATCCAGTATGTTCCTGTCAGAATGTTTCTGATGTGTGATGCGTGAGACAGAGTGCATGTTCTAGGTGGGTTCTGCAGTGCATTAACCTGTTCAACAAGAACAACAATAGCAACATACACTCTCAGCTCAGAACAATAACAGGCCAAAAGTTTAGTGCTGCTCTCATCATGTGTGTACGTACGTTGATCATCAAAATGGTATCTTTCTAAACAATTGTTTCTTTAAAATGATACAGAAGCGGACAAAAAAGGCGCCAAGTGCGTTTCTTGCCATGAAGAAATTGCCCTAGCAAAAAAACAAAAAAGAAAAAGAAAGAAGGAATATTCCGGACAGTAAACTTCTCGGGGCGGGCGTTGGTCCCAGAAACTGCCTTATGATGAGGACTTTGCATGTATCTAATGGGGAATTCAGTTCTGTGTATGCTGATTTCGCAATGAGATCGGTCAGATGGAGGTGGGATAGACTCACACACACACACACACACACACACACACACACACACACACACACACACACACACACATATATATATATATATATATAGAGAGAGAGAGAGAGAGAGAATATATATATAGAGAGAGAGAGAGAGAGAGAGAGAGAGAGAGAGAGAGAGAGAGAGAGAGAGAGAGAGAGAGAGAGAGAGAGAGAGAGAGAGAGAATGGCGGAGCGCGTTCTGAACGTGTGCACAAGCTGACATGGGGCCTCGGTTTGTAGTACCATCTGAAGGACTTTTGGGAAAATGGAGTCGGTACTGATGCGAACTCTGGGGAAAAAATCCCTTAAAGTGCATCATGTTTAAAGCAACTTTTATTCACTGCTGCACGTGGATCATTAGCATTATTTCAAGGGACTTTTCTTTTTCTTTCTACATTTCTCTACGATATCCTTTAGGGTGCTACTGTTGTTCTCCGGGTTCTTCCATAACCTGCTGATGTGTGCCATAGCCTGAGTCACTTTCCATGACTTTTGTACATTCTGTAATAGTGTGAATCAAAGGCTCTACCCTTTCGTCTCCGTCCCTTGATAGTTTCTTCGAGAACTGTTTAAGTGAGGCCGTTGGATTTTGTTGCGTGGCCAAACCGAAACATTTTTGTCTTAACTTAACAACTGTTTAGTATCTCATTCTTTCTGCTTCTTGATCTTTTCATTATGTCACCATATCAACAAACCTTCAGTGGATAAAACAAAGCTAAACTTAAAGATATCGATTGATTTCAAACTAAATCATGCAAAATTGGAAAAACGTAGTCGAAAGTCAGTTATTGCTTTCATTTTTAGCTGATGCGCTTATCAAAACTTTTCTGATAGCAGAGACAGAAGACTTCAACAAACAAATCAAAACAAACCCCTAAAAACCCAACACAAAACAAGTAAACAAACAAAAACGAAAACAAAAAACGATTACTGAAGTCGGAATGAGGCTACCTAAATCGTGGGCAAAAACGGTCGCATATGCAAAAATCTCACCATTTTGTGAACATCGACGCTCTACCAGAGAATCAAACAAACAAACAAAACGAACAAACGGAGCAAAAGAACGAATATATCTGACATTCTGATGGTCTCTTGATAGCTATCGCTTCCAAATTACCCGAGACAGTTTTTTTAAAATAGAAAACGTTGAGAAACCGGGTAAATTAAAAAAAAAAGACGATCTCATAAAATGCAGGAGATGGGGGAGAGAGGGGGGCATGAGAAGAGGGGAGGGGGGGGGTGTGAAGTGTAAAAAAAAGGGGGGGGGGGGCGGGGCAATGAGAAATGTGATGTAGCAGGCACGGGGTGAAAGGAAGTTTGGCAAAACCTGTAATCTGCTGCTTAAACAAACAGAGCGGGGGGGAAGGGGGGGGGGGGGAGGTCGTTCCTTTTTTTTATTTTTATAATTCCGTCAAGGTCATTGTCATAATTTCTGATCAAAATCTCTCTCCTCTTCTCTCTCATCTCTTCTCTCTCTCTCTCTCTCTCTCTCTCTCTCTCTCTCTCTTCTCTTTTCCCTCTCTCTCCGTGTGTGTGTGTGTGGTGTGTGTGTGTGTGTGTGTGTGTGTGTGTAGTGTGTGTGTGTGTGTGTGTGTGTGTGTGTGTGTGTGTGTGTGTGGTGTGGTGTGTGGTGTGTGTGTGTGTGTGCGTGTGTGCGCGTGTGTGCGCGTGTGTGCGCGTGTGTGTAGGATGTTCTATAACATACCAAATGACACTATCTTTTTCAGCACACTCTAGAAAAACAACAACAACAGAATAACAAGCAGACAGATGAATGGGAACATGTATATCCCCCGTCATTATTTTCTTCTTTCGTCCAGATCTCTGCAATTTAATGGCTAGGACGATATTCTAGAAAATAAAGCTAATACTAACAGATTCTTTTTTTTTTTTAAAACAAAATACGAAAAAAATCCAACACCTAAAAACAGACACAGAATCTTTGCATTGTCCAGTTTTGTCCCAGGATCACATATCAAGAAGCTGCACAGACAGTATGTGGCTTTTGTCACATTTATATAAAAAAATAATATCAATAATACAAAGAACTGACATTGCGCTATATCTTGGGAGAACAAATCAAAGCGCTTACATTCAACTTGTTCATACACAATCAACCAGATATAATGCGATTTAAGACATTTTGAGTCTCTCCTCTCTCTCTCTCTCTCTCTCTCTCTCTCTCTCTCTCTCTCTCTCTCTCTCACACACACACACACACACACACACACACACACACACACACACACACACACACACACACACACACACACACACACACACATACATAGTAATACGAAGTCTGAGTTCAGTGCGGCTACCTTAACCGTCGGTAAACGGTCGTATACGCAAAATCTCACCTTTAATAAACCTCGAAACTCAAGCCGAGGAACGAAACGAAAACATGGGGAAAAAACCTGTAATACAATTTAGATAAAAACAGTTGGCTAACTGGTTTAATTGCCAGATCTGTTAACAACTACATGTCCAAACTAGTCAAATAAAGGTGGAAAAAGAACGAACATTCCTGCATGGTTCTGTCAAAATGAGTTCCTGTCAATCGTTAGGAAACAAAAACAAACAAACATGTACCAAACCAAAACTCTTGCCCTCTTTCATGTTTCTAGTCGTTGGCTTCTCTTTTTTCGTTTTCAAGTATTAAAATCATACTAACTACTGTACTTCAAAACTCCCACTTAAGTCAGTTTCGCGACCCTCTTAAATAAGTTTTTCAGACCCTGTTAAGTATTTTTCCGAAATATATCTAGTTTCAGAGTCGTAAAGTAGTCCAGCGAATCAAAGAAATGTAAATGGTTAGGAAGAAAACCAGAAAGAGAAAAAACAACATTCTGGACATAAAGTGAAATGAAGTACCATGAACTGGGATCAGAACAAATTTGACTAATCCCTAAAAATACAATCATCTATTTGTACGAAAGAGAAAAACAGCGAAATCGTTTGCTGTAGAGAAAATAACGTCTTCATTGGTATCTCACGCATGGTTACATCGTGGTTAGGTCCTGTACTGCCTAACTGGAGTTTCGAAATCCGAACATCTTGACTCTCTCTCTCTCTCTCTCTCTCTCTCTCTCTCTCTCTCTCTCTCTCTCTCTCTCTCTCTCTCTCCCCAAGCCCTTCCACGAACTATTCAATCTTGTTTTTTTCTTGTAGTCGCTTACACAAAGATTCACAAAAACAAAAAAGGCCAGAGCACTAACAACGACGATGTAGGTAACGTTGACATTTTCTACTTCAAACGGCTACAACTAACTTTACGACAGTCACGGACTGAAATGACAATGGGCGTTTAAAAGTCCTTTCTTCTCTGACTACACTTGCCCTTTGCGGACAACTAAACCTGAAGCAAATTCAGCGTAAAAATAACTGGATCAGCCGAGTTTGTCGGCAGAAAGGAAGACACAGAAAAAGAAGACACAGGACCCAAAAAAAACCCACCTCCACTCCCCCAAATTAAACAAAACAAAACCCCCACCAAAAAATCACCAACAGATAACCCTACCACTACCACAACTTTAAGAAATAAAGACCTCCCTACCTCCCCACCCAAAAAAATCCGATTCCCAAGAAACAAAAAAAGGACTGTAGTGACCATAAAGTTTAATCAATGGGCAGTGAATCAGAGACGGAACAAATTCGCAGGCCATCGGAAAAGGCACTCGACAACATGTCGTAAAAAACACAGAACGGTGGTAACATTTATTGGCCGGAGACAAAGCCATGGGGCTATGAAGGCCTCTCCCCTTTCTTACACATCACAACTGCTCTCTCTCTCTCTCTCTCTCTCTCTCTCTCTCTCTCTCTCTCTCTCTCTCTCTCTCTCTCTCTCTCTCTTCTGTGTACGCATGTGCGCGCGTGGGTGTGCGGTTTGAGGAGCGTTTGTGGCGGGGGAAGTGGAAAGGGCTATGTTGGAAAGACAACCAAAGTCAAAGGTCCGAAAGGTACTAATCGATAATGTCCCTTGTTCGAACCCGTCAGGGTTTCAGATCTCTGGGTATCTCTGCTCTGACTGAGTCCCTGCTATTCTTGCTGTTCTTTGTCTTTCCCTGCAGGGAAGGAGGGGGCTGGGCGTGAGCAGATTTAGGTGGGGTTGTTTGTTTGTTCTCAGAGACAGTGTCCATACACGTTCAGCTAATTATGTAAAATTTTAAGTGGCCTGAAGAAGTTTGAATCTGCCAGTGGTTCTTTTTTTGTTTTTGGTGGTGGTGGTGGTGGTGGTAGTGGTGTGTGTGTGTGTGTGTGTGTGTGTGTGTGTGTGTGTGTGTGTGTGTGTGTGTGTTAAGTCTTCAATTTTAACGTCTTTCCACTTTAAGTGATACCAGTGTGTGTGTGTGTGTGTGTGTGTGTGTGTGTGTGTGTGTGTGTGTGTGTGTGTGTGTGTGTGTGTGTTCTACAAGCAAGTTATGCGAACATAGTATAAGACAGAGATAATGTAAGAGACAGACATACATCAAGATACTGGCAGACAAAATCACACACCAGCACACTCACACACAGCCAGCAGTCAGCCAGGACTTAGCACTAATTCCCCACACTGACAGCAGTCTGACACGCTGACTCAACTTGTCTTCAGCCCTGGCTGACCTGTTCTGACCCATGACATACGCCCTACCCCCTCCCCACCCTTCCTCCCCCTTCCTTGACCCCCTAAACCCCGGGTCAGATCAATAGATGGAGTCAGCCTGTTACGCCAATTCGCTTCATTTGGCCAGGATCCAGCTCCTTGGACATTGAACGCTATCTCCAGCATCTTCCTCACAGAGAGATAGAAGAACCAGATTGCCTTGTGGTTGATTTGGGTAGAAAGACAGTAGTCTCGTTATGGCAGTCCTGGGTCAAAGGGGTCATCTGAGGTTGGATTCCGTGATCTGCATTTTGCAAGGGGGAGGTAAGACGAGTGCACAAGCAGAGCTGAAACATGTTCTACCTGAATGTTTTTGTATTACTGCACTCCTTCAATTCAGACCACGTGACCGAAATTTCATGGTCGTGACAGTTCTATAAACATCTTACTGATGCAACTGGGGCAGATCGACAGAAATTCGGCGAGCAAGCTAAGAGCTGATTGTAATGCTTTGCTGCTGTGTTCAGTGACTGAGGAAGTCTGTTCATTGATGTTTGTAATAAAGTTGACTCATTGATCTTCCAAATTCAGATCGTGTTCCACGGTCTTGTGCTGAATGTTTTCATTAAATCCCGATGAATTACAGATTTAAGAAGTGTAAGGCGTCAACATATGCGTATTGTAAAGCAGCACAAAGTGAAACTCAAAACTGGAACTACTTTAAATCTAAACATTCTTAAATCAATCTCTCTCTCTCTCTCTCTCTCTCTCTCTCTCTCTCTCTCTCTCTCTCTCTTCTCTCTCTCTCTCTCTCTCTCTCTCTCTCTCTCTCTCCTCTCTCTCTCTCTCTCTCCTCTGACAATCAGAATATGATATTTACTACTACAGCTAAGCACCAATTAGTTTCACATTTGTGACTAATTCAAAGTAGCATTTATAATATCCAGGAACATTTTGTGACACACCTAAAGAAACATTTATAATTACGCTGTAATCTCCAGCAAGAACACTTATCGAAAATTTCACACACAATTTGATTGGTTGGTCTAAAATAGCATTCTAGAATGTTCTTGTTATTAGTTTAGTTATTGTTTATTGGTTCCTGTTGTTTAGTCTTGACATTACTTTGTGTTCAGTTTGAAACTGAGTATACGCCAGAGCTAAAAGTCGTATTCGTTAATAGAGAGCTATTTCGGGTTTTTTTTCATTACGTTAAATGCATCATGTAATTTTTCTTGTATTTATTTGTATTTACAAAAGAAAGTCGTGTGTAACCCCCCCCCCCCCCCCCCTTTGTCAATAGGCCACATTGGGCAATGACAATAAACTGGTCAAAGCGTCTCTCTCTGTGTGCTATAATTATCCACATTATTTTCTATTTAAAAAGAAACAAAAAATAATATTTTTTCTTCTTTCTGATAAGAAAGCTTCCATACCTAAAACTCTACAATCTTTTTACTTTGTCTAATATCACTAAGAGTGAATAGACGTTAAATTGAAGACAACAACAATCTTTTTACCACAGCAAAACTCGAGCTTTTTTCATGGACAGGGAAAATTCGAGGATATTGTTTCAGGTGATGTAGCATTAATCCTACAACAGAAGAACTGAAAATACTCCACGGAATGTAGTAGAACTAACTTGGAGAAGAAGAAGAAGAAGAAGAAGAAGAAGAAGAAGAAGAAGAAGAAGAAGAAGAAGAACAAGAACAAGAAGAACAAGAAGAACAAGAAGAACAAGAGTACTGACAGGAAATAATGACTAATTTTGGCAGAAGAATCCAAAGCTAATACGAATTGTAAAACCAGTCTCGACAAAAAACAACCAACTGAAGTTCCTGAGCCAGATAGTATTGGCTTTTCATCAAGGCAAGCACTTGGGCATTATTTTGCTCAGGAGTCACAGCTTGTTCTGGAGTCTAGACTCTGCCTGTGTTTTCCAGGGGCCGCTAGAGTGCATATCAGAATATGATGCACTCTGTTACAGTGGAGACGATCATATTGGAGGAGGAGAAGGAGAATAGAACAAAATAGAAGAAACTGAAGAGAAGAGAGAGAGAGAGAGAGAGAGAGAGAGAGAGAGGAGAGAGAGAGAGAGAGAGAGAGAGAGAGAGAGAGATTTTATTTATTCTTTTATATTGAGGATAATGGAATAAGCACTTATGTGCTTTTTTACATCCAGTCGCCGTCTGTATGCGGTTTTGTAAATTTGTCATCTGTTCCCACCGGCACACAATGACCTACTCTTACGAAAAGCGGAACAAGATTTTAACGTGTGCGTAAGATGTTCTGCGTGCGTTTGCACACGGGGCCTCGGTTTATAGTCTCATCCGAAAGACTTTTGGGGAAAGTGGAGTCTGCACTGATGTTAACTCCAGGGGAAAATATCCCCTTGAACGGGAATCGAACTCAGGTCGTCAGATTGCAAGCGCAATGTTCTAACCACTAGGCTTTTCCGCCCCCCAAATTTTCTTTTACAGAAAGGGTGAGAGACAGACAAAGAGAGACAGAGAGACATAGACACAGAAAGAGTGAGAAACAGAGACACCAGAGAGAAAGACAGAGACAGTGAGACATAGACAGAGAGAGAGAGAAAAAAAACACACACACACAGAGAACATGGTAATCATAAGAGGAGGAGAGATCCCAATCTATCACTTGTGGCGTGTAGATAGAGGACTCGGGGACAGACAGACAGAGAAAGAGAGAGAGTGACTAAATGCAAATGCCGAACACAGACATGGACACAGACAGCAAGTTCTCCTAGTTGTTAGCCTGTGACAACCTAAGGATAGTCTCAGACAGAAATCCTGAGATAAAATGTGCCCGAGAGGGGCGGCAAGAAGAGAAGAAAAAAAGAGAAAAAGAAAAAGAAGAAGAAACCACTTAGAGCTAGAAAAAGCCTTCACGCGCATCTCTCTCTCTCTCTCTCTCTCTCTCTCTCTCTCTCTCTCTCTCTCTCTCTCTCTCTCTCTCTCTCTCTCTCTCTTCTCTCTCCATTACTAGTCATTTGCGAAGGTGACAATTCAGTTGATGGACTTTTTTTTTTGGTTGTTAGCGAATTTTGAATGTTCTTTTTATTTTGCTTTTAATCAGCACAGACAGGGTATGATATCATCGTGGATGTTTCAATGAAATCGTGGTAGGACTCACTTAAGTCTACAGAATTGTATTTTTAAATTAACACAGTAGCAGACCGTTTCGTGACTATTTCAATGAAAATCGTGGTGGGAAGTTTATCCCGTCTTAACAAAGGTGTTTCATATTAGTATAGAGACAATAATAATAATAATACATGGAATTTATATAGTGCCATATCTTGAACAAAAACAAATCATAGCACTTTCGTTCATCCCACTCATTCACATGCAGCCAGTTACAATTAATAGTTTTTTTTACAAATTCAAACGTACCATTATCGTAAAGGTCAAGTCATGTTATGACTGTCCGTGCTAAATCAGAATCTAGGTTAGATGTTTCAAATGTGGAGTTTTTATAAACCACAAAGTTTTTCGACTACTGTAGAAATTACAGACTTTTGTAAAAGGTGGAAGTTGTAGTTCAGTTGTCCGTCCAGTTGTCTCTATCGCCGCTGTCTGTCCACAGTAGCACTGAACGCAACGCCACCAGGGTCCGCCATTTTTCTCTGTCTCTGCTGAGTTTTATAATAATAATAATAATAATAATAATAATAATAATAATAATAATAAATGGAACTTATATAGCGCTATATCTTGCAAAGACAAATCAAAGCGCATGTTTTACGATCATTTGTAGCCCTCGCAAACCACTGATGTCAGTGATGTTGGCAATGTAGGATGTTGGTGATCTACTTCTTCTACTGCTACTTTATTATTATTATTATTATTATTACTTCTTTTCATTCTGCCCACAACCATACCTTGGAGAACTGTCATCATCAGACTTATCAGAGCGTTTGAGTTTGCATGACCAACGTACCTCAGTTTGCGCTTATGAAATTCAGCTTAACTTATTCTGCCCTTGCACTGAGAGTTCATCAAGAATGCTTCCATTAATTTTGCTCTTCTGTCTGACCGAAAGACTCTTAGAAATCGCCTATTGAGCCCCAGGTTTTGGCTGTGGTTATTTTCTCTTTCCAATGTTTGTAGTGTCCAGGCTTCTGACCCACACAGCAACACACGGGGACTGGATGTAAAAAAGCGCATGAGTGCTTATGCCATTATCCTCGATATAAAAGAATAAAAGAAAGAAAACGAAAGAAAGAAAGAAAAGGCCAAATCAGCGTTTTGACAAATCTGAAACACTGCCCCCAGAAAATGTAGACTCTTGTAGAGGTGCCCAGTTTTCGTGATTCTTTTTGTTTTGAAAGTCTTGGTGTTCCGCTACTCATTGCTTTTGGTGTTGTTATTTACCTGTTCTGTTTCTTATGTTTAGGATTTAACATCTGCTCCTTTTCCTCAAGCAGCATCAATCTTACCAGACACTATGTTCCTAGTTTGGAAGGAAACATGACAGAAACCTCATGAACAAGAAATAAAGTATTGAACCCATTCAAAGCCAGATTATTTGTCTCACGTTGAATGACACTTTGGACTACCGTCCGGACGCTAGTCTTTCGGATAAAAAAGCTTCAATCCTAAAAGCAGCGTGAGTTTAAAGCAGGTAAAATAATATTAATAATACATGGAACTTATACAGCGCTATATCTTGCAAAAAACAAATCAAAGCGCTTAAAGCAGGTAAAAAAACCCCAAACAAACCCTACCACCACAGATAAATAATGAGAGACAGACGTAGACAGACAGGCGCGGCAGGCAGACACAGACAGACAGGCAGGCAGACAATCAGACAAACAGACAGACAGCAGCAGTCAGAGGCAGAGGCAGAGGCAGAGAGAGATAGACGAGTAAGTGAGACACTTTGGTCAAGCAATTCAATTAACCAGAGATGGCAGCCAGAATTTCAGCTTATAGATCAGCTACTGACAATACAACACAACGTGATGCAATACTATTCAATATGTTTCAATGCAATGCAATACAAAATAATACGACTTTTTTTTTATACCGCCATTTGCCCAACACTCCCATACAGAATGCTCCCCCTTTCCCCTTCCCCTTTATAACAAAGATTGTAAATGTCCATCCACCAAGTGGCCATCCGCCAGAGAAGACCATGGTTATCTGAGTCACTTCAGTGCCATTTGTTACTACACTCTATGACATGATATCAGTTGTTTTAATTTTAAAATAAACGCCTTAATTTCGCAACATCGTGAGATAAAAGTTAGCGGACTGCTTTGCTTTTGTTTTATCTGTAGTTTTTGCTGTTGTTATAGTTATTATTGTTGTTTTTTTTCTACTGCTGAACTATTATCCTAGGGGTTTTCTTTAGTATTATCTGATGTCCTTGCTGTTCTTATAGTTATTATTGTTGTTTTTTCTATCGCTTAACTCTCCGCTCAGGAGTAAACAAAAACTCTCAAGTCTTAGATGGCTTCCCAAGAGTCTGTCCACAAACACGTTCTTCTTCATACGAACGTATCGCTCAGGACTGGACAAGGAAATTGAGTTTGAAAGAAGAATAAAGAGACGCGGAGCCAGGGAAAGTCCAGGCTTTCTTCTGAAACAGTTGACATGACGGGAGATCGGGGATTGCCTTTTGGGGCTGGTGCATTCAATTCGTGATTTGACAGTAACTCGGGGCAGTGGCCTATCCGTTTTGAGGAATTTTCGTTTGCCTCTGGAGTTATCGTTTGCTCTGGGAGGCAGGAAAGCCCAGTGGTTAGTGCAGTGGGCTCCTGATCTGACGGAAGTTCGAGCTGCCACGACCTATGCATCCCGTTCGAGAGGATTTTTTCTTCTGAGTTAACATCAGTGCTGACTATACTCCCCAGGAAAGTTCTTCGGATGAGATTATAAACAGAGGTTCCGTGTGTGAACGCACGACTAAACATCTTGCAACACATGCTAAAATATGTTCTGCCTTTTGGAAGAGTAGGCCATTGTGTCTGTTGGAACCGATGACGAAATTAGAAACGCAGACACGCTGTTGTGTTTAGGTAACATCCCTTAAAGTCGGAGTGCAGCTGTCTTAATGTTCTCCATAACATGTGATTTGAGAGACCGTAGTATAAAAATATTATACCATGTTAAAGACCGTAACTAACCTTGCATAAGGATCTGTAGATAACTTTACTACTACTACTACTACTACTACTACAACTACTACTACTACTACTACTACTACTACTACTACTACTACTACTACTACTACTACTACTACTACTACTACTACTACTACTACTACTACTACTACTACAACTGCGACGACGACGACGACGGCTGCTGCTGCTGCTGCTGCTGCTGCTGCTAATACTACTACCACAAGTAATATTAATAATACTAATTCTACTACTACTGTTAATTCTTCTACTGCAGCTGCTGCTGCTACTACAACTACTAGCACTATTAGTAGTATTATTACTTCAGCTGCTGCTACTTTTACCACTACTACCACTACCACTACTTCTACTGCTACTACTACTACTGCTACTACTACGACTACTACTACTACTACTACTACTACTACTACTACTACTACTACTGCTACTGCTGCTGCTGCTGCTGCTGCTGCTGCTGCTACTACTACTACAACCTCTACTACTACTGCTAATCCTAATTCAAATCATTGTGAACATCATTATATCATCTTTATCATCATCATAACCATAATCTGCACATAAAAAAGGACGAGAGCATGCACGCAAAATGTCACCATAACCTACGACATTACCTGATGACTTTTTACCGTTACAACTTCAAAGGTTAAGATAATCTGGAAAAAGAACAATTAAAACACTCTAAGCTGGTGTAGAAATATTCTGCAAGGAAGTGCTGTCTTCTTTGCCTGAACTAAGAAGACATATCGTGTGTGTGTGGTTTCCCTCTGATCTCCGAGGCACAAAACCTCCACACAAACCTCCACCTACTTCGTGATGATGCAATCCCTGTCACTTATTATATCAGTGTTTCGGTCCACTTTATTCTATGGACCTTCTCATTGTTCTAAAGCGAACGGACAGCTTGTGCAAAAGTAAAACATAAACGAAAATGTTCCAATCACATTTTCAGAAGATTTTGTTTTTGAATGCTTTTGACTGTAAAGGTCACAGCACACACTTTACCTGTCCATTCATTTTTTCCTGGTTTTTTTTTTTTTGGGGGGTACTATTGTATATCTTTTATCGAAATAGGAACAAACTCAATCAACTAAGAAACTGAGCCAATAAACCGCCAACCAACCTACTAACCAATAAATAAAAAATATAAACGAACTATTTTCACTTAACGCACGCATATTGAGCATGCCCATGCTTAAAATATGCATGCACCTGTGCCTGTGCACATGTGTAGGCACGCACGTGTGTACACTGATGTTACTGGATAGTTTTATTGTAATCGATTTTTTATTTCAGATTAGAACACAGGCAAAAAGGATAGTTTACAGTTGACCGTAATCTTAAAGATAAAAAAAGTCATTTGCAACCAAAAATTGCAACCAGTGACTCCATTTCTGGCACCAAAAGGTATGCAAACTAGCACTGAGCTTGCTGAACAGACTTCTTATTTGAGTAGCCCAACAGCACTAACGAATTATCTACACATGAATTGACAACGTGACAACAAAACCCTGCCTACATGTTCAAACTATATCAAGAAACTGTCTACTGATGAACTTAATGTGATTTCAAAATTCTAGTTGTCCTACTGATAAAATGTCTACAGATAAACTGGCCTGACTATGAAATTCTGGTTACAATGTCTGAAATGCATTGATAAAACCGTCTATAGATAATTTCACATGACTCTAAGATTCTGGTTACAGCTTCCCAGTCGCATATGAAACATGGTTCAGTAAACCAAACTATGAAATTCTGGTCACAGCCATGAAACACTAAAACCATACCCAGGCAGTATATTTCTCAGCTCTGCTCACAGGCAGACATTACCTCCCACTAGCACGACGCAGACCACAGAACCTGACCTCTCTGCTCAGATGACTCCTTTGACCCAGGACTGCCATAACGAGGCTACTGTCTTTCTACCCAAATCGCCCACAATCTGGTTCTTCTATCTCTGAGGAAGATGCTGGAGATAGCGTTCAACGTCCAAGGAGCTGGATCCTGGCCAAATGAAGCAAATTGGCGTAACAGGCTGACTCTATCTGTTGATCTGACCCGGGGTTTAGGGGGTCAAGGATGGGGGAGGAAGGGTGGGGAGGGGTTAAGGTGTATGTCATGGGTCAGAACAGGTCAGCCGGGGCTGGGGAGGAGTTGAGTCAGCGTGTCAGACTGCTGTCAGTGTGGGGAATTAGTGCTGAGTCCTGGATGACTGCTGGCTGTGTATGTGTGTGTGTGTTGGTGTGTGATTCTGTCTGCTAGTATCTTGGTGTATGTCTGTTTGTTTGACTACCTGGTCATGTCTTCTTCAGTTTCTTTTTTTTCTGTCATTTCTGTCTCTGCCTCTTTTGT
>CM054158.1:30861491-30886491 GCA_028751875.1 Rapana venosa
ACTACAACTACAACAACGATAATTGCTACCCCACACTAAACCATCAGCAAACCTAAGTCTACTCTGATGGGTGACCGCCAAGCGATACGACTTGTAATTTTGTCGTTAGCTGTCAGCATTAAGGCGGTGGTAACACAACATGCCTTGGTATGGCTGTGTATGGGAAATTCCAATGACGGCGTGGGAGAGATGTCTTTAGAAACCCCAGTGAGGAAACAACAGCCATACAAGAATATTTCAATTAATTGGTGGACACATTTTTTTAGTTGGCTATTTCATTACGGGCTTCATTGAAATGAAAGGACGATACATTTGCAAAAAAAACTAGCCCACAATGATCAAACAAAACATGCACATTCTAAACGTCAGAATTTCACAGTCGCAATTATAACAATACCAAATTAACTATGAAAATTTTCTCGCCGACCCACGATGTCAATTCGATTTACATGTGTTTTCGGAAGAGTAGGTCATTGAGTGCTGGTCGGAACGGATGACAAAACTGCATACACACGGGGACTGGATGAAAAAAGCAAATGAATGCATATTCCATTATCCTCGAATAAAAAAGAATAACATAAAATAAACAATATTTTTAATTAGTAATGTTCTTTATGTAACCCTGTTACACCTACGAAGGTCGGTCCATCATGCACTTTTCAATTATCTCGTCAATGTTGTTACAGGAGAATGTCGCATCGATTCAGTAGGAACTGAATAAGCAAGGACCTTCGTGTAAGCCAGGTTGTCCATGTCGTTTTGCTGCAGTTTTCCTTTAAATCGAACGCCAGCAAAAGACTTGAAATAAAACTAATCAGAACAAGTCATCATCAAATCGAGCCCCAAAGCATCAGAAAGACGGGTATGCTGCCTGGATGCCCAGTTCCGTAGAAGAGAATTGGTTTGTGAAGTGTGTTTCCTCGGCATAGGGCGAATTTGTACTGGTGTGCTATTGTTCGGATCGATTTTGGATTAGTTTCATCATGTGGAAGAGTTCGATGAATGCCTTAATCAACGGTACTCTCTCTCTCTCTCGCTCTCTCTCACGCACACACCCCCACACAATAAGAGAGAGAGTAAATGTGTGTGTGTGTGTGTGTGTGTGTGTGTGTGTGTGTGTGTGTGTGTGTGTGTGTGTGTGTGTGTGTGTGTGTGTGGTGTGTGTGTGTGCGCGTGCGTGCGTGCGCGTGCGTGTCTGTAGTTGTGTCTGTGTATGTGACTGTGTCTATGTATGCGTGCCTGTGTATTGCAAGTTTTGATCATGGCCTTAACAAAGGTTACATGTTCAGCATATTCCTTTTATTTATTTCTCCTGCAGTACAGAAACGGGTATTGTTACTAGTACCTGACGTGTTCATTAACACTGCTTCTTTCGGAATGTAAGCTCTACACTAGATCTTTCTGTGGTATGATTCTGATTCTTTTCGCTCGGACTGCAGGACTGTAAGCAGGTATGTGTGTGAATGCAAGTATGCGAAGCGCGTCAGGAGCATTATAAATAATTGTCTTCAGGTTTTTTAAAAATTCATTTTTTTACATTTACTATACAATCCCTGTCTGCGAGAATGTCAGACGTAACAACAAAATGTACCAGTGGTCATATGGAAATGGATTTTGTCAAAATCTCTCTCTCCTCTCTCTCTCTCTCTCTCTCTCTCTCTCTCTCCTCTCTCTCTCTCTCTCTCTCTCTCTCTCGGCCTAAGGCCGATGTACAGTAAAAGTCTGAAGTCTGAAGTCTCTCTCTCTCTCTCACTCTCTCTCTCTCTCTCTCTCTCTCTCTCTCTCTCTTCTCTCTTCTCTCTCATCTCTCTCTCTCTCTCTCTCTCTTGCTCTCTAGCTCGCTCTCTCAAGAATGTCCAATTTGTAAACCAAAAGTTGAGGATGAAAAGCATTTCCTTTATGAATGAACTTGTGCATAATGATTTAAGAATGAAATTTTTAAGGGATTGGGTTGATACACCTTTACATGATCTACTTAAAGCAAAAAACAGTGACAAAAATCACTGTCTGTCTAGATATATCTTCCATGCCATCAATAAAAGAAAAAAGCTTGTTGTATTAAGACATTTACATCACAAACGAAGATAACGGTTATCGTTTTGTTATGACTTTGAGAAACTAGACGGTGAATTATATTTGATGCATATGCATTTTTATGCATTTGTGCATCGTCTTCATCATTTCTTTCATAGAAATTGAGCTTGGTATTATGTACTTTATTTGGACTTCTGCCTACTCTGTGGCATTGTCAATTTCTCCTACGCCAACCATGTATTATAGCCTAAAGCCGAGATACATTAAATTTCTGAGTTCTGAGTTCTGAGTTCTCTCTCTCTCTCTCTCTCTCTCTCTCTCTCTCTCTCTCTCTCTCTCTCTCTCTCTCTCTCTCTCCCCACAAGTCTGTGTGTGTTTTGTTGTGAGTGTGAGTGCATGTGCCTATCTCTCTCCCTTCTCCCCTCTCTTCCTCTCCTCCCTCCCTCCCTCTCTCTCTCTCTTCCCCCTCTCTCTCCCTCCTCCTCCTTCTTGTCTTCTGCAACACAAATATTTACCGAAAGCTACAATATAAGAGGCAAACAAGTCGAAAACTGTTGAACTGTTTAAAAAATGACAATGACGATGCCAATGACAAATTCTTTTATTTCGAGGATAATGAATAAGCATCCATGTGCTTTTTTACATCCAGTCCCCACCTTTACGGGTATAAGATATATATATAAGAGAGAGAGAGTGTGTGTGAGAGAGAGAGAGAGAGAGAGAGAGTGTGTGTGTGTGTGTGTGTGTGTGTGTGTGTGTGTGTGTGTGTGTGTGTGTGTGTGTGTGTGTGTTGGGGTGGAATTGAACCTAAGACTGCTCGTGTTTTTTGTCCACCCGCAGGAAAAAAAGAAATCACGAGAAAGGTATCAGAGTCCCTAAGGTACAATTAGCTACTTCTGTGAAGCAAAGCATCAGTATGTCGATAGGGTGGTGACAGACGCAGCATAGCAGAGAGAGAGAGAGAGAGAGAGGAGAGAGAGAGAGAGAGAGAGAGAGAGAGAGAGAGGAGAGAGAGAGAGAGAGACAGAAGAGAGAGAGAGAGAGAGTGTGTGAGAGACAGACAGACAGACAGACAGACAAACAGACAGAGAGACAGAGAAAAGAGACAGTAAGTGAGACAGATAGAGAGAGAGAGAGAGAGCAGACAGAGAGGAGAGTGAGAGAGAAGAGAAAAGAGATGACGACGATGATGATGATGATGATGATGATGGTGGGTGGTGGTGGTGGTGGTGGTGGTGAGATGATGATGAGGTGATGATGATGATGATGAAGATGATAAAGACGATGACGATGATGATGATGATGATGATGATGATGAAGTAGACACGGGGTATTAAGGGGGTAAAAAAAGATGGAGAGGTACTTAGCCAACCAAACTAGTGACAAGTCAACGATACGAACAAGGCTTACACATACTTTTAAGGCCTACGGCGATGTTAGGTACTGTCTGTGTCTGTGTCTGTCTGCGTGCGTCTGAGTGTCTCTCTGTGTCTGTCTCTCCGACTCTGTCTCGTCTTTGAAGCCACCCCCCACCCCCCACCCCCACCCCACATACGCTTGCAACCAGCCTATTTGCGCGCACGCGCACGTGTGTGTGTGTGTGTGCGCGCGTGTGTTTGCCTTGTATGTCCCAATTCCTAAGGGGTGTCGCAGTTTTTTCCGGGACTTGGAGCCATAATCTAATTAGCAGGCTTGTTTATCCATCCAATCGCGTCTTCACCCTTCTGCCACAGGCCACACACACACACACACACAGGCACAGAGAGAGAGAGAGAGAGAGAGAGAGAGAGAGAGCACTGGGTGAAGTTCAGACAGTTCAACCCATAAACATGAATTTTGTGCACTTCTTGCCAGCCAATATTTTCTGTCTGATACGTAGCACGAGACACGTGTACGAGTCAGATGGACAGTTGTTGTAAGGAAAGAGAATTGCTGGTCTGTAGGTGGTGGACAATAACTGAGAAGTATCGGTGGTTTTTTATGTAAACGTATCTAGTTTATAAGAAAACATTACTTTGGATTGTATTTTATTGCGATGCGTTGTGCGGGAGTGGGGTGGGGTGTGGTGTGGTGTGGTGTGGTGTGGTGTAGGGTAGTGTAAAGTAGGGTAGTACAGTGTAGTGTAGTGTTGTGTCTTGTGGTGTCATGTCGTGTAGTGTTGTGTAATGTAGTGTAGTATAGTGTAGTGTCTTGTTGTATCTTGTGGTGTCATGTTGTGTAGTGTAGGGCAATGAAGTGTAGTGTAGTGTCTTGTTGTATCTTGTGGTGTCATGTTGTGTAGTGTAGTGTAGTGTAATGTAGCTTGTAAGGCGCCGGGGGGGTCTGCACTTACAGTTGAGCCTGGTATTTGTAAAAAAAGAAAAACAACTTCCACTCTTTATTCTACACCTACCACTACCTGGATTTGAACCACGATTCCATGGACCCACAGGACGGAAGCCAAACGCTCAATCCACCTAGCTAGAGCGTCCCCTATATATGGAGGGCACCCTCCACCAGATCTCCTGACCCTACTACCTTCCTTAAAGTACTAACCACAATGTTAACTCAGTCGCGGAGGCAGACAGAGGGAAACGCCCACCTGGTGTGGCGACCACTGTCATAATGTCCCTTTAACCACTGGACAGCATTTGGGGAGCTTTCATTCCTCCTCACGATTAACAAACAAACTCCATTATCTTTAAACCCGAGTGTTCAAGTGCAAACAGTAACTTTGTGTGTAAATGTGTCTCCGTGCTTGCTTAGAGCGTAAAGTTTTGAAAAATTAGTTACTTTTCTTGATGCTGCTTTTACTTTCTACCAGTTCATATTCATTTTTGTTCTTGCGGGGATACAACAGAAAGAAAAAGCTCTCTGTATGTCTTCTGTCTCTCTGTCTATCTATCTATATCAAAGTCAAAGTCAAACTTTTATTTTCAGATGGTACAATGAATAAGCAGTGCATTTGCTTTTTTCATCAAGCCATCTATCTAAAGAAAAAAAGAGAGAGAAGAAATATAATAATAAAAACAATCAATGATATATCTGTGTTGTGTGTGTGTGTGTGTGTGTGTGTGTGTGTGTGTGTGTGTGTGTGTGTGTGTGTGTGTGTGTGTGTGTGTGTGCTGTGTAGATGTGGTGTGTGTGTGCAAATTACGACATTAAAAAAAAATACATCTGTACTGTTTTACACATAACTAATCATTTACCTTCATACTTTAAAAATACTATTAATACTTATGCAAATGGAAGCCTTGAAACTTGCTCTACAAGTTTCCGTTTCTTTTTGGTCTAAACAGAATTTATTCAAGAAAAGAGTCACAAAAGTACAAGCATTTCGCCCATAATGTAATAATAGAGAGAGAGAAATAACCCCCTAAGAACGGCAAAATGCGGACAATACTTGATAATGAAGTCTACCGTCACATATTTGCACTGGCGCCTTCCTTTTGTACTTAAAAAAAGCACAGACTTGACTAAGCTCCAGACTGACAGAATGGAAAGGAAATGTCCTGCTACCATTAAGTTCAGTAGGCAGTACACACAGAACGGCTTAAAGGCTCCCTCGCTTTATTTGAAAAGCTGTTCAGACGCCCTATCTCGTCTAAATACTTCGCCCCCACTCGCGGGAGGCTATTGCTGATTTTCATATTTGATAGCAGGTTGGTTTCAGACTGGACAGAGTGTGTGTCTTTCCCTAAGGTACATTATGTTCATTGTTCACTGTGTCGGCTTATGACCTTCACAAGAATGGTTTGTTACTATGTTTTTAAGTCAGAATTTGAAGCCGTCGTTGCTGCTTCTGAAATAGTTTACCCTGGTTCTTTACTACCATCACATTATCCTGTCATTAACCACGATATGACAGACGGAATTCCTTTTATTTTTGTAATCTATCTAAAAGAAGTTCTATAAATTTTTGCTTTTTTTGGGTACAGAATACTTTTTATTTTTAATGGTGTTACTCGCCAGAAGTGCTTCACACAGCCCGATGCAACAACGCTTGTACCGTTTATAGCATATCCAAATTACGTATCAGCTTATTTGAGTAGGAAGTTGGAAGGGGGCGAGGGGAGAGCAGAATAGCCCAGTGGTTTGAGCATTGCGCTCGTGATCTCACGGCCTGGAATCGAGCCACTACCGAGGCTACCATTCGAGGAGAGTTTTCCCCTGGAGTTAACATCGGTACAGACTCCACTCCTACATATGTCATTCGGCCGAGACTATAAACTGAGGTCCCGTGTGTGAACACAAGCAGAACATATTGCGTGCACGTTAAAACCTGTTTTGCCTTGCGGAAGATTAGGCTTTGTGTACTTGTAGGAATCGATGACAAAATTGAAAGAAAAAAACCCCACATGCGCACTGATGTCTTGTTCACACATCATCCTCGAATGTGGATTGCGGCTACCTTCATGCTAGGCAATAATGGTCTGGTCGCATATTATACAAATTCTCCGCATTGGTGAAGCTCGTATCTCAGGCTGAGGAACAAGGGCAACAGTAGCAAGTCTCAGAGATTCTAGTGATTTCCTTGAAACATCCAGCCGCGTTTTAGTTTTCCTTCCCTTCCCTATCCTAGGAACGTTTCCCAGGTCAACTTAAAGTGCAGACCTGCCAGTGCCCTATTTCCCTCCGTGTATATACATAAGCAGAAGATAAATATGCACGTTAAAGATCCCGCAATTCAAGTCAGCGTTCGGTGAGTTACGGACACACAAACATGCCAAGGGTGACAAAATTTACAGAACTGCATACACACAGGGACTGGATGTAAAAAAGCACACGAGTGCTTATGCTTATTCCATCATCCTCGAAATAAAAGAATAAAAGGAAGATAATAAAATAAATAAATATACCGTTGAAATCGGAATGCGGCTACCTTCACAGTTGGTAAAAAAGTGTCGCGCACGCAAAATCTCATCGTTGATGAGCTCTAGCCAAGGAACGGGGAGCGGCTTAGTGGAAGGGGGATGGGGGAGTGAGAGAGATCCCATGAAAGATCGAGGACGTTGGCCAGCATGACATGTTGCCAGCCTCTGCAGAAAGATCCCTATCTGACCGTGCTCTCGGTCTTCTGGTGTGCACTGGTGTCAGTGCGAGTTGAGGTCTTAGTCTGCTAGAGAAAAAAAATGTGATGGTTTTCTTACTGCTATCTTTACTAATGTTAACAAACCAGTCTTGTGAGGGTTTTAAACTAGCATTCCAATTTTGGAAAGAAGTGCACAGTGTGTGTGTGTGTGTGTGTGTGCGTGCGTGCGTGCGTGCGTGCGTGCGTGCGTGCGTGCGTGTGTGTGGTGTGTGTGTGTGTGTTGATTTGTTGTGGTGTGTGTGTGTGTGTTGTGTGTGTGTTGTTGTTTTGTGTGTGTTTTGTTGTGTGTTGTGTGTGTTTTGTTGTGTGTTTTGTTGTGTGTGTGTGTGTGCGTGTTGTTTGGTGTTTGTGTGTGTGGTGGTGTGTGTTGTGTGTGTTGGTGTGTGTGTTGTGTGTGTGTGTGTGTGTGTGTGTGTGTGTGTGTGTGTGTGTGTGTGGTGCGTCGTGTCGTGTCGTGTCATGTGCGCGCGCGCACGCATGAATGAAATGCATATTCTGAAAATTTCAAAGTTAGAAAACAAAACTCGGTCAAACCTATCGTATCTTTTCCAAACAGGAATAGCTAACAGTCTACAAGCCCTTTTCTGAGTTTTGATAGTGTTTTACGACAGTATGATATAAAAAAAAGCTTGATGTTTGCACAGGCAATGCATGCTTACCATATTCTCAAAAAGTTTCCTGCAATATATCATCAAACCCAGCATCAGCTACCCCTAATGTTTTGTAATCATAGCTGCAGTTCCCGTCCTATTGGGTATCTTTTGCTAGATGATATATTTCTTTGGCGGTTTTTGTTTGTTGGTTGGTTTCTTTTTTACAGAACGACGATGCTTTTTTTTCAATTTTCTTCTTTCCCATCAGAACTGCTGTGGCAATATTACACGGAGGGATAGTGTGCCTTCTTGTCGATGATTTATGCAGACAATATTCTCCATGGTCCATAGGACACTGCTTCTCTTACATTTTGTTGATGCTCAGTTATTGGAGAGAGAGATTGTGTGTGGGAGAGTGAGGGGGGGGGGGAGATAGAGCGGGTGTTCGTGCGTGAGTGTGTGTGTGTGCGTGTGTGTTTATTTATTTTTTTATTAATTCATTTATTCTTTTATATCAAGAATAATGGAATAAGCACTCGTGTGATTTTTTACATCCAATCCCCTGTGTTCATTCTGTTTTGTTAAGCGCTTCGATTTGCTTGTTTTACCAGATTTAGCGCTATATAAATTCCATATATTATTATTTTGTTGTTGTAAATCTTGTCATTTGTTCCAATCGGCACATAATGGCCTACTCTTTCGAAAAGCGGAACAGGGTTAACGTGTGCGCAAGATGTTTTGCGTGCGTTCGCACACGGGGCCTCGGTTTATAGTCTCATCCGAAGGACTTTTGGGAGGAGTGAAGTCGGCACTGATGTTAACTCCAGGGGAAAAATCTTGAACGGGATTCGAGCCCGGGTCGTCAGATTGCGAGCGCAATGTCCTAACCACAACACTAACCCCCTTCCTGCGCGCGCGCGCGAGCGTGTGTGTGTGTTTGTGTGTTATTGTTGTTGTTGTTGTTGTTGTCGTCGTCGTTGTCAGCCAGGGGCCTTTGAGTGTGACATAATGTTAGGATTGATCGTTTTCTTCTGGAAAATAGATCTGTTTCTTGCGCACAGAGAGATAGAGAGTAAACATATTGTACCTTTATTTCCCAGACATGAAGATGCATTGCCAATTGCGTAAGAAATATCAATAAACCCATTTCCTGGGGTCGTTTCTTTAGTTGAATAAAGGTAAATCCAGAACTGCTACATCTCCTTCGAAACAGCTGCCGTGATAGTATGAAATGTGCAGCTTCCTCCACTCCTCACAGTTTTAAGCTTTTTGCAGTATGTCGCTCCACTCAAGGCCAGTCCACTCTCTGATGTTGTCTTCCCATCGTTTTCTCTGTCTGCCTCTTCGTCTCCCTCCTTGTACTGTTCCGTGTATGACAGTCTTGGCCAGTCCAGATGTTCATGAGATGTGCCCTTACCACTTTAGTTTGTGTTTTTTACACTGAAGTCAGGTCTTTATATAGCCGAACGGCGGTTTTTTTTTATTCCGGTTTTAACTCCACGCTAGTTATGTGGTAGGAGATATCAAGAAGTTTGCAAAAAACATTTAAACTCCCTTGCTTGTATCTTTCTTTTAATGTCTGCTGTTGTGGTCCACGTTTCGTATGCATGTAAAATCATGGACACGACCGAGGAACATATCAGTCTGATCTTGAAGCCGATGGTGATTTTCTTGTCGTTTCTGATGCGGGTCGTCGAAGCTGCGGTCTGGGTTATAGTATCTCCAATCAAAACTGTTATCGTACAGTTACATGCAGTGCCTTTTTCACTATACCTTACCAGCGGTTCTTCGAGTTTGATTTGGTTGTCAAATACTTTAACCACCAACGACAACTGTAAAGTCATAAGCACTCTTCAAAGCATACTCCCCCCACTCCCACCTCCATCCACACACAAACCCATAACCCACAAGAATGCATTCATGATTGCACGCACGCACGCACGCGTCCGAGCGATGTGTGCATTATCGTAATTCCCCTTTAATCAGCCTTTGGCAGGAGATACTGCTGTTTTGTGGTTTATTTCGCTTTCAGTTATCTTTTTTATGTAATTTCTGTTGTTGTTGTTGTTTTGTTTTCTCCTAACATTTGTTGTAAAGTTGCGGTATCCTCAGGCCACCATGGGTTTAATCAACATTTATCTGTGGGGGAAAATGTGGCAGGGGATGCCCAAAAAATACACCCCCCTTCTTTAAAAAAAGAAATGAGCATGATAGACTGCAAATACAGCTCTCTTCTTTTTTCTGAAGGTTGTTGGAAAGTTAATTCAAATGGAGTGCTCTTTCTCTCTTTTTTCTGCCTGTTTGTCTCTGTCTCTCTCTCTATGCCTCTCTGTCTCTGTCTTTCTCTACGGTTCCATGCCCCCCTCCCTCTCCCCCCTCTCTCTCTCTCTCGTTCACTGCGTCGTTTGTGTGTGTGTGTGTTGTGTGTGTGTGCGTGCGTGCGTGGTGGTGCGTGTGTGGCGTCGTGCGTGCGCGTGTGTGTTGCCATGCATGTTTGTGTATGTATGTGTGTTTGTTTGTATCTACCTGTCGGTCTGTATGTCCGTCTGTATGTAGCGTGCGCCTCTTTTTGTGTGTGTATGTGTGTATGTGCGTGCGTGCGTGTGTGTGTGTGTCTGTGTCTGTGTGTGTATGCGTGCGTGCGTGTGTGTGTGTGTGTGTGTGTATGTGTGAGTGTGTGAACGCGCGTGCACACGCGAGTGTGTATTAGCGTGCATGTGTGTGTATGTGTATATGATAGTACATTTTGCACCTTTTGAACAAGAGCAAGTTGCTTGCAATGCACACATGCATACTCGCAGGCGCTCACATTCGCCTGCACACGCACCCAACACGTCACCCTGTGTCGGCATGAATGTTAATCTGCAGATCATTTCTTCCAGAGGCCTCACAAAAGATTCGCTGGCCATATTTGCGAAGCAGTTTATCCCATGAACCTGACTCCCATAGCTGTCAGACAGATCAGATTGGGAATCCCCTTCTCATTTCCATGGAAATGACCGCCCCAGCAACAGCCGCAATAAATAACAACAGATTTATACGATATGCAGCCTTATCGGCCTAAATGAAACTTCACAAATCGTGATTGAAATCGCTATCCCCTTTTGACATGTGTTGTCAGGGGCGGTATCGGAGAGTGTGTGGTCGACAGAAACATTTCATTGTGTCGGACATCAGATAAACCTCGCTTGTTTTCTTCTTCTTGTTTTTTTTTTTTTTTAAATAACTGTTTATGTCCTTTTTTTGCGCTGATGTCGTTTAAATATCAGCTGCACTAGATTAAAAACAGCAACAATAAACAAACAAACAAAAAAGCGCAGCTAAAGAACGCAAACGCATTCACAGAACACAAACGCAACGACAGAAATGCAAAGTGGTTATTCTTGTTTAATATCGTAATGGTCGAATTCTTTAGCGAGCAAAATACGTGGTTGATATATACATGAATACGTGATAAATGCCAAAGATCGTTTGAGTGAGGATTATTTCCCTCCAAAAGTGTGCACACAATGCCTAAAGATGGTTTTGTTGTTTAAGATGCGCTATTCAAATTTGCAGTTATTCAATACCTTTAGGCTTTAATGTGCATTTTTGCTTTTAATGACGAAAATGAGCATATGATCATTTTTCTTTATAAATGTCACATATTTCAATAATTACATGCTAATATAGATTTTAAAATCTGAATATTATCAACAAAAGGTTGTAATTTTTTTGCTTAATGAGAATTAAAAACAGACAGGCAGAGAGGGAGAAGAAAAAAAAGATTAAAATGCTAATGCTCAAATGTTGGGAAATAATAGAATTCTGGACCAAAAAAAGACAACAACAAAAGAGAAGAAAGGGTGTTCATAAGAAATGACAAATACACGCTCACTGAAGAAGCTGTGATAGTTTCATAACTTATCATTTCATGTTGCTTAAAGCCCCGCCGACCGCAAAGACCGTATCACGGCTGTAACCTCTTTCCGTAGTCTAAACTGAACAGATACTGACCATTCAAATACTGAAAACCGTCAACCTTCAACAAAAACCATTAAAGGACGACACAGTACAAAGGTAACGCAGCGATGCATTACCTTAAGGCAGAATTAAAAACGCCGACAAGTGTGAATAAACGAGCCAATTGCTTACAATCAGTATAACCATACAGATATTAGTAGTATACGTAGAAAGTCATACCTTTAACAAATAAACCAGCCATGTGAGAACGCCAGCCAATCCGCTTAATCTGATCACCCTAAGATTAGACTAACACGTAGAAAATTTAACAAACACTGCAAACCACTAATCCGATTCAATCTTGTTGTTTATACCCCCGCCGACCACAAAGGCCATATCTGGGCTGTCACGTCGTCAACTTTTTAATCTTAGACTTCAAAGCACTAAAAACAAATCAATACGAAACTCCATGTGACACAAAGAACACTGCAGGATGAACTTTATATGCCAATCCCAGTGTTTATACAATATTATCCACTACCTGATCACAAGAGCAACACAGTATTGGTGGAATGTCAAACACTTTGTTCAGAAGAACACGTCAGATCCTAGTTATCAAAGAAGTAGAAACTGTACTGGCAAGTCACCAAGAAGAAAAAAAGAGAGACAGACAGACAGAAAGACAGACAGACAGACAGAGTGAAGGGAAGAAGGGAAACACGTCAGAAACAAAGAGAGTGATAGAAAAAAGGAAATATCTAGCACTAAAGTTACAGAAGGTGAAGATACTATTTATTCTAAAAGTAGCCACGGAATTATTGTTTTGACTTTTTTAACCTGTTGGATCGTTTAATACAAAGGTAATATTTTTTTATGTATTGACAAAACACAAACATGGCTCAATCATGTTTACCGTCACCGGCAAATGATATTCAAACATTGATTTTTCTGTTTGTTTGAATACATGTAACAATGCAGCATATAAACTTGTCGAACTGAAATAATCGTCTCTGTGTGCAATAATCTGTCTGCCTTTATTAACCTAATCTGGCATCATTATTGCTGCTTTTTTCTCATTAGTTCAAATCAGTTTGCGTCAATACTTATTAGTCAGATTTTGCAGCCAAATCGTTCAATGTTTTTCAAGATTCTGCGGAACATTTTGCATTTTTGCCTGGACAGAGCGCGCGCGCGCGCGCACAACACACACACACACACACACACACACAACACACACACACACACACACACACACACACACAAGCGTTTGAATATTGAATAAAGCAATAGAGTTGTCATTTTCATTTATATATTCATCAAATGCTAAACTTTTCTGCTTAATAACCTGTTTTGATCAGGCAATTTGAAAATAGATATTTTAACGCTCTGAATGAGTATGTATCATATTATCACTTTTTTTTTTTTTGCTTAATAGAAATTAATGGCGACGAGAGGCAGGAAAAGAGGCAAGCATTTTCACGAGCTGGACAGGCGCAGTTGTGGATTTCCTCTTCACTCTTCTTGCATGTCGTTTCCTTCTTTGTTGTCTGTTTGTTTAGTTTTAACATCATTTGACTCAGAACACCGTGCAGATTCAGCTCAAATTCGAAAGAACATTAACAACCAGCATTACAGAACACAATAAGTGGTGGATGCGTAAGTGGGAAGAGTGGGGAAAAACCCCTAGTGGTTAGAGCTACAGAACTGTGGCTGGACTGTCAATGAGTTCGAAACGCTGTTGATATTTTCTTTTGACAGGTTTATTTTTCATGACAATAACGTTAGTGTCAACACCATTCCCCTCCAAAGGTTAAGGTTTTTTTCAGACGAGATTATAAACCCATGTTCCTTGGAAGAAGTCACCAATTTTTTTACAAACGTGTCATAAAAATAATCAAGTTAGTGTTTTGTATCTATCTAGAATAAAGAGTGCAAGATGCACAGACTGAATGAGCAGACATGTTTGCGTTTGGGTGAATTCTTGGAAGAATTATATTATTAAGGACACTCAATAGAATTACATGTGTTGTGAAGCCCTGATCCTTTTAGTATCAATTTCTTCCAAACACTCTTTTAAGCAGTGGTTACGAATGTTGTAGATGGGTTTAATAGGGCTGCAGTATAACCTTTAAGGACAGAGAGAGAGAGAGAGAGAGAGAGAGAGAGAGAGAGACAGACAGACAGACAGACAGAGACAGACAGAAGACAGACAGACAGACAGACGAAGAGAGCTCTAAAATGGTTTATCTAAAATTTGCTTCGAGGAGAATGAAATAAGCACCCATGTTGTTGAGACAGACAGACAACGGACAGACAGAGAGGCAGAGACAGACAGCAAGAGACAGACAGAGACAGACAGAAACTCAGGAAGACACACACACATACATACACACACAAAGAGACAGACCGGCAGACAGACAGACAGGTAGACATATACAGACAGAGAGACGGACAAAAAATGACAAACTGGTGGAGAAAAACAGCTACAGACTGACAGAGGTAGGTACAACTAATAATTGTTTTTTAAAACACTGAAAAAACAACAACAAGCACAAAAAAGAACCAGGGATAAGGAGGCAGAGACTGAAGAGAAAGAAAGACAAGCACACAGACCTTATCCACCACCTCACCCCACCTCCTCCCTCCTAACGACCATGACCCACGCCCCCCCACCCCCCACCCCACGCACACACACCTCATCCCTTCATCTCCACCGCGCCTCTATGTATCGATTGGTAGGCACACACGTGATTAAAAAGAAGGCCCCTCAGGAAAGATCAAGCTTCGGCTTAACTTTCCCTATCAGTCATCGAAATACTGTACTGCCACCTACCTACCTTCCTCCCGCCCCCATCCCCCTCCCACTGTACCTCACTCCCGTCCCCCCATTCCCCACCCCCTCTCCTCCCCCCATCACAAGACGAAGTGTAAAATAGAGTCACGCTTACTTTCCTGCAAGGCAGTGGAACAGAGGCATAGGTCTGGGATACTGTGATTAGTCCGAGTGTATGTCTTTTGCTTTATGTGAAACTAAGGGTGAAAATCTAGACGACGAAACAAACTAACAAGCAAATAAGCGTACGACGGACCGTACAAACAAGCGAGGGGAAAAATAAATATACGAAGAAATAAACAAACGAGCGAATAAACATTACGACGGAGACGTACAGACGAGGAAATAAAAATACAACGAAACGAACAAACAAGCCAAAAATATATACGAGGAAACAAACAAACGAGTAAATAGATACACGAAGACGCGAACAAACGAGGAAATAAATATACGACGAAAGCAACGAATGAGCAGATGAAAAACAAAAATAACTAAGTAATCAAATAGATACACAGCAAAACAAAGCAAACAAGCAAATAAATATTAAAGCAAACAAGCAAATAAATATTAAATATGGGCCAGGCGAAACGACTTGTCAGTGACTAATGTAGACAAAAATACCAAGTCCTATATCAGACTGTTGTTATTATATCTTTATTCATGACAAGCTCTTTGCATTAAAAACCTATATTCTCCATTACAGGAAGGGAAATATCCTCTGAAGTTGGAGTACGGCTGCCTGTATGGCGAGGTACTTGAAAACAGTCATACACCCAAAAGTGTCCATGCCCTGTGTCCCCTCACAGTGATTCCCTTGTGGAATGAGTTTTAAACAAAATTATTTTATTCTTTTATTCATTTCGTTCTTTTATTTTTTAATTTCGAGGATTTTTCAAAAATTGTATTTATATATGTTATTCTTTTATATCGAGGATAATGGAAAAAGCTTTTCTTTACGTCTAGTCCCCGTGTGTATGAGGCTTGTGAAATGTTGCCATCCGTTCCCACCGGCACACAATGGCCTACTCTTCCGAAAAGCGGAACGGGTTTTAACATGTGCGCAAGATGTTCTGAGAGAGACTGAGTGCATGTTCTGGGTGATCTCCAAGGTGCTTAGACTGAAGAACACTCAACGACCTCATAACAGAGAATAAGGAAATAAGACATTAAAAAAATCCTTTAAGAATAGAAAATGAAAAGATTGAATAAAGTCTTTTATCCAGAAATATCAACCACTTATTCTAGAAAGGTTTATAATCATATTCAAAATTTCAGACAAAAATCATCTTTACGAATAAGGAGAACAAAAGGGGGAAGAAAACAATACTATATTATTAAAAGGAAATATGCAACGGGTCCTCTTCTTATTCATTACCTTAAACTGACTTGGTGAAGGTGATTATCTGGAAACGATTTAGACCCTACACTACCATACAATTTCTGCGATGTTTTCTGTGTACTCTCTTGTCGTTGGGTGTGTAATCCTGTGCTCTTAACGTCAATGATTTCTTCGGGTTTGAAAATTTAAAAAAGTAATAAGAGGAAAAGCAAAATGCTTGAGATAACGAAGTAGTCGTATGCTCCAGTTGTGCTGAGTTTTGTGAAGAGTAATTTACTGAATATGTGCGCAATGTAAGACTGTCTTAACTACCTGTTTAATGCAAGCTTCAAATGAAATGGGGAAAGCTTGACAGAGTACGGTACTGTTCTATGATCACAAAGCAGTAGACTGTTTTTTCGTTCTCGGTGAAGAACGATGGATTTTGAATTTTGTTGTCTTCCTCAGCTAGAGTTCCGAGGTTTACCAATGGTGAGATTTTGAGTCTGCGACCTTTGTTGCCCACCGTGAAGGTAGCCGCAATCCGTCTTCGGGATTGTATGATGGGTATGTTCGTGTTCCGTAGCCCACCGAACGCTGACATGAATTTAGGGATCTTTAATGAGCACTTTTGATCTTCTGCTTGCGTAAATACACGAAGGGAATTAACGCAAAGGCAGGTCTGCACTTGAAGTTTACCTACGATATCGTTAAAAAAAACACCCCAAAACCTTACTTCACCAGACGCCACTGAGATTCAAACCCACGACTTCATGGACTCATGGGACAGAAATCGAACGGTCTTAACTACTCTGCTACCGCGTCCGTCATTTTTTAGTGTTGAAGTTAAAATCTGTTCGACACTTTCTCTAGCTATCAGAAGATGAAGATGACTACCTCTTTAACGTTTTGAGCTCTCTCTCTCCCTCTCTCTCTTCCTCTCTCTCTCTCTCTCTTTCTCCATCCCCCCTCTCTCCCTCCCTCTCTCCCTCCCCCTCTCTCTCTCCCTCTCTCTCTCCCTCCCTCTCTCCCACTCTCTCTCTCTCCCTCCCCCTCTCTCTCTACCTCTCTCTCTCCCTCCCTCTCTCCCTCTCTCTCTCCCACTGAAGCCACACCCAAGAAGAAGGCTACCCCTTAAACGAATGCCTTTTGACTGCCAATATCACATTAAAAGCAACGGATGCCTGTCAAAATTGATTCTAAATGTCCATGTAACGCTTCAAAGGACGCTTCTCTGCATGTTACTGCCTTGTTCAGGCTTCCCTGTTTATCTCCAATGTGCGTTGGCAGGAACACGGTGCCAATTAAATTTGTCATCCCTGAGCTAAAGAAGAAAGCCACAAACACCAATTCTCTATTCTCGTTGTTGCTTTCTTTATCCGGTGATTTTCCTTAAGATTTTTAATTAATTTTTTTTATACCATTTCAAGTCACTTCAAATTTCTCTGCGTGAAATTCGATCTGCTCTTCCCGGCGAGAATGCGTCGCCACAAGAGCAGCGCCACCCATTACTTTTTTTTTCTTTTCCTGTATGCAACTGTATTTGTTTTCCTATCAGAGTTGCTTTTTTCTGCAGAATTTTGCCTGGGACAACTCTCTTGTCATGGTTTTTTTTTAGGTGTGCTAAATAAGTTTATGTAACACACAGGATCTCGGTTTATCGTCTCATCCGAAAGACTAGCTCCCAGACTACTGCTCATGGTCTAATAGATGGGGGGGAAAGTTTTTGGCCCAAATGGGGATCAAACCACCGCACACTTCCGACGCGGACTTTTCGCTTTCTAAGCGGGCGCGTTACCCCTAGACCACCGATCCACCTAGGGTTTCTTCTGCAAAAGCTTCAGATTTGTTACAGCCATGATAATTATGATATCACTGACAGACAAAGCAATCATCAAGAAGTATACGCATATTATCCAGGGGGGTGGGGAGAGAGAGAGAGCCTAGCGGTTAGAGCGTTACGCTTGATATTTGATGGCCCTGGGACCCAGCCCCGGGTTTGAGCCATTACCAAGACCCCCGTTGAAGAGGATTTTTCCCCTGGAGTTAGCATCAGCACTGACTCTACTCTCCCTAAAAGTCCTTCAGATGAGACTACAAACCGAAAACCTGTGATCAAACGCACGCAAAACGTTTTCCCTTTACGCACACCGGAAAACCCGTTTTTCTGGTCAGAAGAGTAAGCCATGTGTGCCTGTAAGAACAGATGACAAATTTGTTAAACGCACGCACTCTGGTGGTGTGTTTTGACATCATCCCCTAAGTCGGAATGCGGCTACCTTTATGGTGGGTATAACCAGTGGCATAGGTAAAAATATCACTTTTGGTGAATCTCGGAGGACTAGCCGAGGAATGGGAATAAAAGAAATATCATTCAGTATATTTGTATTATGTGTTTTGGCTCTTCGAATGTATACTTACATATTTTTGTGCTTAGAGTGTGTTAAAGGGTATGGATAGTAAACGTTTGAAAGAAACAAGTAAATTGAATGCATGTTGTATAAAAAACATATATTCTCAGTGCGATATTCTATCATTATTTGTTCCAGATAATGCAATTCTTCTTCTTCTCCTCCCCCTCCTCTTCCTCCTTTTTTTGTCTTCTCTTCTTCCTCTTCTTTTTCTCCTTTTTCTTCTTCTTCTCCATTTCCTTCTTCTTCTTCCTCCTCTTCTTCTTCGTCTTCCTCTTTTTCTTCTTCTTTCTCTCCACCTCCTCCTTCTCATTTTTTGTCTCCTGCTCCTTCTTCTCATTAGTAAGAGAAGGAGATAGAGGAGGGGTAGCGCAGTAGCAATAGAATGGGCATTCAAATCGGCGTTGTTCCCTTAAGTTTCTGCCAAGGGAGTGAAGAAAATCGGAATGTACAAGAGTTTTCAATCTCAGTTTTGGTATACATACCACGATTAATCCTATATCTAACTGCTGCTCGAAGCAAGACAAACATTTCATAGGCTTTAAAAATGCAAAACCCACCAAAGCTTTACTAAATCAACTTATAAAAACCTACTTGCCTAGCACAACTTGACACTCCGAATCACTCTCCCTCCCACTTGCTAAGTTCTCAATGTCAGCCAAAGAGTACGAAAGCTTTTTTTTTGCTGGGTAACATGATTCAAACGAGAAGACCAGTCCTCTCTTTGATGGTTAATCCACCGTGCTTTCTGGCATCCTGGAAGAACGGTGCAGAGTCAAGAAATGAGGAAATGCCAATTGATAGGGCGTGCACAAAATGGTGTTTGCGGTAACGATCGGAAATCAATGGTTGGCAATTACACAATATTTGCTCTGGCTCAGGCCAGAGTCCTGTCACCACCGCCATGCATGTGGCTTACTGGCCAAAAGTTTCTTGCTTTTTCCGACTCCAACATCTTTACTGTAAAGGATATCTGTTACGCATGGCAGAAGAAGAAGAAGAAGGAGAAGAAGAAGAAGAAGAAGAAGAAGAAGAAGAAGAAGAGAAGAAGAAGAAGAAGAAGAAGAAGAAGAACAAGAACAAGAAGAAGAAGAACAAGAACAGAACAAGAACAACAACAACAACAACAACAACAACAACAAGAAGAAGAAAACAAGAAGAACAAGAACAAGACGAAGAAGAAGAAAACAACAACAAGAACAACACAACAACAAGAACAAGAAGAACAAGAACAAGAACAAGAACAAGACGAAGAAGGAGGAGGAGGAGGAAGAGGAGGAGGAGGAAGAAGCAGCAGCAGCAGCAGCAGAAGACGAAGAAGAAGAAGACGAGTAAGAAGAACAAGAACAAGAAGAACAAGAAGAACAACAAGAACAAAAAGAACAAGAACAAGAAGAAAAAGAATACTGACAACCCACATTTGGTCACCTTAGAAGAGTGAAACATAAAATGATTTTAACCAAGAATTCAAATACCACTTATTTATAGTTAAACAATTAATCCCGGATTTGTTTTCCTTTTGTGCTATGATACAAGTTGTTCGTTGGTGTCTATGGGTTCAACAAGTCTATATGTTTAATATCACTAAGAGTGCACAGACGTTAAACTCTAGAATCATATACAGACCATTACTATTTTTTTGTCTGGACAACAAAGTAGATGCGACCACCCCATTGTTTTTTGTTATTTTCTGTTGCACTGTGCTCTTCTTCTCTGTTGTTGTTTCCTTGTTTATGGAATTTGTATTACCTGACAGAATCAGAAAGATCAAATTTTGCGGGAGACATTGAGGAAAAAGATGTCACAGGCTGATTAATGTTAATACGAATGGCACCTCTGTCAGTCAGTTTTGAGACCGGCTGGCTACGCCATTGCCATAATGTTTAAATTTACTCTGTGTGTGTGTGCATTTGTTTCTGTCTCTCTGCGTCTGTCTGTCTCTGTCTGTCTCTCTCTCGCTCTCTCCTCCTCTCTCTCTCTCTCTCTCTCTCTCTCTCTCTCTCTCTCTCTCTCTCTCTCTCTCTCTCGCCTCTCGTCTGTCTGTTTCTCTCTCTCTCTCTCTCTCTCTCTCCTCTCCTCTCGTCTGTTCTCTCTCTCTCTCTCTCTTCTCTCTCTCTCTCTCTCTCTCTCTCTATCTCTCTCTCTCTCATACACACACACTCTCTTCTTTCTCAATAAGTTTCTACTTAAACACAGCAATTTCTCTTTCTTCAGATTTGCTTAGCGTAACAAACAGTGATCTCAGACGCAATATGTCTAGATTTATTTTTCACTTCTTCAATAGAAAAAAAAGGGCATTGATGTAATTGTGTTTAGTGGATAAGACAGAATAAGTTGAATAATGCGCAAAAATAATACGTGTTTTTCTTTATTGCTATGTTCATTACTGATATTCATTATGAATCAAATGAAGCACAACAGTAGTTTTTTGATACACTAGTCAGCTTTGGGGACGGGATAGCTCAGTGGTCAGAGAGCTCGATTTCCCCAAGCCAATGTTAAGCAGCATCGAACGTGGTTACCAGTTGGGATAGCTGACCGTTAGAGCGACTTGGCTTCAATACAGTCCTCCAGTTCACCCAGCTGTGAATGGTTACCTGCCTCTTTAGGGTCAGGGAAGGTAAAGCAGCGAGGGAGAGGAGAAGGGCGCTGCCCTCAATATACTGGCCCCTGGAGAAGCTTAGGTCTCTGATGCCTCGCTCTACTACGACCACATAGATTTTGGGACACTTTCACTTTTACCGTTTTAGTCAGCTTCAGATGTTGCGCATCACTCCGGTTCGTGGCCATTGTTTTTAAATTCAGTGTGTTCTGATTCGCCCGCAAAACCTATGCAGTGAGGCCTAAGGCTTATGTACATTAGGTTTGTTTAGTGCTCAGTGTTCTGTAAGTTTATTGAAATTGTTCTTTGCCATTATTACCATACTATACTATACTATACTATACTATACTATACTATACTATACTATACTATACTATGCTATATTATACTATACGATACGATACGATATTATACTATACTACACTATACTATTCTATACTATACTATAGCGACGCCTGCTAGTATTACTACTACGACTGCTGCTTCAAAAGATATCCAACTGGCAGGAAATAAACTACCCTCGAGTAAAGCTCGACATTTTACCTTTCTTTCTCCCTCTGCCGTATGCTGCTCTCTCTCTCTCTCTCTCTCTCTCTCTCTCTCTCTCCTCTCTCTCTCTCTCTCTCTCTCTCTCTCTCTCTCCTCTTTCCTCTTTTCCATGTCCCTCTTGCACCTATATTCCAACCTCAGCCTATATTCCAACCTCATAGACACACGCACATACACACACAGACCAGCGCGCGCTCACCCATGCGCGCGCGCACACACACACGCACGCACGCACGCACACAAACACACATTATTCTTACGACATTTCAAGGATCTTCATTACTGGTTAAAGCCACCTGCTGTAAAACTGGATTGGCCTTTTAGGTTGGTGGGTTAAGGATCAAGGCAACCCTATGATAGGTTAAAGGCAGTCCATGGGGTTCCTCTATGGTATCTACTTCTTATTTCATTTTTACGGGCCCGGACTAGACTTCAAAGAGACGTGTCCATAGTGCGTAGGTCTCGCTTTCATTTGTTTTTACGAAAGGCCAATTTTACTATGTGACCTAATTTTGTATCTTGACCAATTTTATTCGTAATGTACTCGTTACGCATGTTTGCGAGCACTCTAAGCGTATATGCACTAAGGTAGAGGGTGGGTAGATTAAGGTAGCATCAGTGTGCTTGCTTATGTGAATTACTTGCTCATGTACGGTCAATTTTTAAACAGTTTTGGTGTCCAGGTCAATACTAGTACGACAGTTAATCCCACATACTGCATTTCGACAAGAACAAGAATTCAGGCAATAGATTCAAAGTGTATTGTATTTTTGTCGAAGTAAATTATAAACAGACAACTTCTCTAAAGCCGAAACTAAATGCGTTGACTTTGTCAGCACTTCCATTATCTTTCATATCAAAAATCATTAGGAATCATTAATTACGTACATCTTTACGTTCCAAGACTTTTGTTTGTAGCCGAAATGACTTCCTTTTTTCACAAAAACATGAAAAATATATTTGGGGTGTTGTTTTTTTAGACAGCCTAAAACCAGAATCTAACAGTGTATCTCGGTTTGTTTATTATCGCATCATTAAGTTCTTTATTGTGCTTCTTTGCAACATTAAGGATATAGCAACATTCATGGCATTGATGAAGAAAGATTGCTTGACATTTTCAACCTTTCGCAATATCATATGTTTGTATTTTACTTACTCTTTCGTGGGAGTGAAATATGAATAGCTCTGATATGTGACCAAGCCTTTTGGTCAAAATCAAACAAACTTGATTTTAGTGTGTTTTGTAAGATCTGATTCCGAAACACGTTTTAAAAGATCACCTGCATAAATGGTAATGGACTATCTGAAGGCGATTATCTGTGAAAGGTGTGTGACATGGGGCGAAATAGAATCGGATCAAATTAGTGTTTGAGAATCCAGTAGAGTGTGTGTGTGTGTGTGTGTGTGTGTGTGTGTGTGTGTGTGTGTGTGTGTGTGTGTGTGTGTGTGTGTGTGTGTGTGTGTGTGTGTGTGTGTGTTTTTAAGGAGCAGGATCCATAATTATTGAAAAAAATCCCACGTAAAATTCTCTCACGCTTGTGATCGTTTTGCGTACTCACTTGTTTGTTACAATATAAAATCCTTCAACGGTTGTTGTTACTGTGTGTTTTTCAATAATTTGGCGCATTAGATGCCTTCAGACAGTGAAAGAACCCGGGTTCAAATCCCATCAAAGGCCAGACCTTTTCTCCCGTCTGCAAAATTCCTAAATGTGGAACGTCAAGTGTGCGATACATTATCAGCTCACGTTAAGTTATCTACGGCAACACAGCATAAGTCTCTGGCACAAAAAAACTCCGCCGAAAAGAAATAATTCTAAACAACAGTGCAGACAAGCAGGAACAATTTGCTATGGCGATGAGCTGTCCCCCGAAATTTCACGTGAAGACATCATAGGTCTGAAAACACAATGCAGGGCTGTGTTGTCTGTCTCTGTGTAAACGTGATTATATCTACTGCTATTTAGTGCTCTAGTATGGTAGAGCCCTACAGGTGTAGAATGTTATTACTATTATTGTCACTGTTACCGTTATCATCGTTTCTATCATTATTTATTGTTATTATTATTGTTGTTATTGTTATTATTATTATTGTCACAAGAAAAGTTTCGTTTTTCATACTTTTTAGACACTTTTTTATAGCAAATACTGCAAACTTGTTACTGTCTCATTAGTGACATAGCTGATGTTGACGTCTGCTTGATGCAACAAACGATGCTTTACAAGCAAAAGGCTCAAGAAAAAAAAAACACCCAACAAAATCATGCCATCACCTGTCATGAAGACGGAACACGAGAGCCAGGTACAACCCAGGTGTGACACATTTCGAGGGCAGATCTTGCTACAATAAAATCCGTTTACGAGGAGAGCTGTGCTGAGAGCGGCTAAAGACTAATTTATGTCTCGTAGAACGTCTGCCAATACCTATTTTTTTACAATCTTTACAAGGAATCTGTTTCATGGATTTTTTCTTCAACGTGATGTCTGTGCCAAGTGATTTTGTTTACTTTGTCGTACTGATGGGGTCCAGTTAGTCTGTGCTATACTGTGCGTATAAAACTATTCAGGGACCTTTTACGATCATTGCCTTGCTGCGTGTTGAATGTTGTCATCAGACAACTAGCTCTGCTGATGTGTCTGAGAATCTGTTAATCTTGACAACAACAACGACGACGACGACAAAAACAGCCACAACAACAACAACAATCAACAAACACACAAAAAACCAGCAACAATGGCAACAACAACATAAACTTGATGGAAGGTGTTTTCGGTCCTGGAATGAATGACAGGATGAACATGCATGTTTGCTTCACCTCTTGTTACATGCTAGCGCACGCTGGCGTATGAAAATGCATCCGAGTGTGTGTAGGGTGTGCCAACTTGTGTTTCTGTAAAAAAAATATTGGTGACTGGTGTTGAAAAGAAATCTAGCTTGTGGATGATGTTCTCGGCCAATGCATAATGGTCCCTGTGTAGGCAAACCACGCACACTTAGGTCCATAAATCCGACACAGGCTCTCACATTCGTGGCCTCTATGGTTCTCGTTCATCCCTTGAAATTTGACTTTCCTCACCACATGGGCCATACAGTTAGATGTTGCTGCTAGTTTAATAACAATGAGCGCGATTTTTTGTCTTTCCTTTCAGTGTTCTATATTTTATTCCGATTTTTTGTTTGCTTTTAGTTTTCGATATTAATGTTTGACTCGCTTTTCGTGTTCACTCTTTTCTTCTCTTCTTTATTAGCTGAATGACTTAAAAGCTGAAAACACAGAAACAAAGCAACCAACCATTATTTGTTCTTTTCTTTAGAATCGGCGAAAGCCGTATGGTTTAAGTCTGGGAACTCATGTTGTATCCATCAAATTCTTTTTCTGTGGGAATATCGTATCTATATCTATATCTCAAAACGATTATCTGTGAAAGCTAGATTTTGTGTGGTCCCTATCTTCCCATAAAAAAAGCCAATGGCAACCTCACTCTGGAAAGAAGTGGGCCAGAGTCAAAAAAAATTTATATGACTCTTAGGGATTCGAACCCGCGAGTTCCAGTCAAAATACTAACGTAGTAACCACTGCGCGATGGTGGCTGGTGAGAATACTTCATTAAATCAAACTATAAAAGTCATGTGGGTTACAAGCTATA
>CM054158.1:30891491-30896491 GCA_028751875.1 Rapana venosa
GTCTCTCTGTCTGTCTCTCTCTCTCTCTCTCTCTCTCTCTTCTCTCTCTCTCTCTCTCTCTCTCTCTTCTCTGTTTCTTTCTTTTCTCTGTATGTCTGTCTGCCTCTTTCTCCCTTATTCTGTAAATGTATCTCTTTCTTTATCTTCTGATTCTTTTTTATTTTAAAAATGGGAAAATACAAACCGTATAAGATAGGCGTAGTAGGTTTTTATGCTGTGTTTCACTGCCGGTTGACCACAGATCATGTGTTTTCCTTCAGCCTATGACATAGGCATGGAGATAATCTGTGACTGTGGTGGTGAGGACAGTGGTGGTGAATATGATTGCATCCATTTACTTTTTTCTTTTATTCTTCTTCTTCTTCTTCTTCTTCTACTATTACTGCTGCTCTGCTGCTGCTGCTGCTGCTGCTGCTGCTGCTGCTATTGCTTCTTCTTCTTTCTTGTTCTTCTTGTTCTTGTTTGTTCTTGTTCTTCTTCTTCAACTTCTTCTTCTTCTTTTCTTCGTCTTCTTCTTCTTTCTTCTTCTTTCTTCTTCTTCTTCTTCTTCTTCTTTCTTCTCTTCTTTTTTTCTTCTCTTCTTCTTCTTCTTCTTCTTCTCTTCTTCTTCTTCAACTATGTAGGAAGTCATTGAAACATAGGGCCGACAATGATAAGTAGTTCGTTAGATTCCTCCATGCATAAAGTTTGTGGACCAACGTTTGAGTTTCAGCAAACAGTGCTCCTGTCTAGATGGCAATACAGTCGATTCATCGTTAATGCCTTGTACAGCTACCTTTGTCAATTCCAAGGAGAAATGTTTCAGAATACCATCAGTATTCTTACGTGGCTATTTCTGGTGTCATTTTCTTTCCCTACCTGATGTTAGCAGATCTGTGTATGGACCAACAAGTTGTTTGATGGTCTGACTCTTGTTCATTAGTCATTTGCCCAGCGTACCCGTTATTTTTTTTGTTCCCCCCCCACCCCCCATGCCATTTACATGGTGTTTTCCTTTTTGTGTCTATGCTTTTGTAGTGTCAATGCTTTTGTAAGTGTCTATGCTTTTGTAAGCGGCTCACTTGTAAGTGTCTATGCTTTTTATGCCTGCAAAAGGACGGAATATGAAAGTAAACATATGGTTTCAGCTTGTGATTCATGAAAATGTTCTACTCTTGTCCTCCGTGTAGGTTTCAGTCTGAACAGTGTTGGTTTAAATATTGGTTATTCAATATACATACGTCATATGCAGACAACAATACAACCGGTAGTTCTTTGTCTTTGTAACTTGGGACCATTCTGATTTGGATCCTTTAATGCTGCACAGTTTAGAAGCTTCTGTCCATGGATATTCATGTCACAAGTGATAAACAATTTTATGGCTAACCAGTAACTTAGCATTCTCAGTACTGATTTCCGTTACTGTCGTTCTCTGAACGCTTTAGAACTCTTTTTTACAAGGTTAATGGGTTCTTAGTCTCTGTTTTCATGACATCACTGTTATCTGCAAAACAAAAGTTCCAAACGGTTTTTCTTTAAATACTGTGCTAACGGTGATATGACCGTCTAATGTGTCAGCCATGGTGCGTTTTAGAAATATGTTGAAAAGTGTGGGATATAGCAGGCAACCCTGACGAACTTCAGCTAGAAATAGAACAACTACTCTCCAGCAGCACTTTGTGTATGTTTTTGCACTGGCTGATTTGGAGGATAGTTAAAGGATGGTATTGATTGCTTTCTGCCCAATGTAGACTTTCTTTATTGCTGCTCTTTGCACCTTCTAGAAGACTTTATCAAAAGCCTTCTTAAAGTCTCTGAACAGGTGACAGAACTTCCTCGGATGTTGAATGTGTTTTTTCTCGAGAACGTTAGCTGAATATCTTCCAGCTCTGCTGAGTCAAACCTGTTCTTCAGAGATAATGTTATCTGCTTGTGGCCATAATCTGTCCATTCTCATTATTCTGGCGTTACTGTGCTGATGTGGTTGATTAAGACTGATAATGTATTAATCCTGGCAATGTTGGAGATTCTTTTGTTTGTGTAAAGGGTTCCTAATAAAATCCATAACACAGGACAAACCTATGTAAAATGGATTTTGTCGCTGATACCAGTTAGATTCTCAGTTGCTGTCCTGTCAGCATGTTTCAAAAATTTCTAAAAGGTCACTTTTAAAAATAGTATCAGAGCTTTTTTTATTTGTTAATCACGATATAATTTGTAACAGAAAACCAGTTTTCAAAGTTAGAGAATGAATTTCATCTTCTCTCCATATCATGGAAGTTTCTTGAATCTTCCCTTTCACACTCATAACACACGTTCACAAGCATTTTGTTTCTTTTTCTCGCATTTTGACACTGATTGATATTTTGTTGACTTTCGCAGCAGTTTTTTTCTAATCTTCTGCCAGAGTTCATTAGTCTGAAGTAGATTTTAAAGACTTTATGGAAAAACTTCATGTACTTCATTCATTTTTCATTTCTGATAAAGTTCTATTTGTGTGTTTCAGCCAACAGTGAAGAAGCCCCCGCGCCCTCAGAAACAGACAATGGCAGCAGCAGTGTTTTGGAGGAGGAAACGTTGGACGACCTCAGCTCTTTATATCCTTCAGAGTTTTCTGACGACGACGATTTGGACAGTGAGGAATTTGAGGAGTATCTGAACGAACACCCTGAAGAGTTGGAAGAAGATGAAGAAGGACTTGATGGTGATAAGCGTGGACTTGACATGCTACGACTTGGAAAACGTCCTATGGGTATGCTTCGCCTTGGAAAACGTCCCATGGGTATGCTTCGTCTAGGAAAACGTCCTATGGGTATGCTTCGCCTTGGAAAACGTCCTATGGGTATGCTTCGCCTTGGAAAACGTCCTATGGGTATGCTTCGCCTTGGAAAACGTCCTATGGGTATGCTTCGTCTTGGAAAACGTCCCATGGGTATGCTTCGCCTTGGAAAACGCCCCATGGGTATGCTGCGCCTTGGAAAACGTCCCATGGGTATGCTTCGTCTTGGAAAACGTCCCATGGGTATGCTGCGCCTTGGAAAACGTCCCATGGGTATGCTTCGCCTTGGAAAACGCCCCATGGGTATGCTGCGCCTTGGAAAACGTCCCATGGGTATGCTTCGTCTTGGAAAACGTCCCATGGGTATGCTGCGCCTTGGAAAACGTTCTTCGGGAATGCTTCCCATGGATAAAGATAAGCGTGGACTTGACATGCTTCGCCTTGGAAAACGCCCTTTGGGAATGCTGCGCCTTGGAAAACGCCCCATGGGAATGCTTCGACTGGGGAAGCGCGCTGACTCTGCTCTGTAAACGGCGTGATAAATCCACAGCCAAATGTGCGCGTATCTTTGTCAGACATGTGCGCAGTAAAGTGGTTGATGGTTGGTCAAAAGAGGAGATATCACTAACACTTAATCAGAAAGACGTTTCAACTGTTAAGACTCCTTGGCTTACAAGCACACTTGATGTGAAAGGGGCTTTTGTTCTCCTTGACGTACTGAAGCAATAACTTTTAAACTGCAAGATGCTAACGGGACTTCACAATTTATATCTATTTTAGGGGAGGAAAAAAACCTAATGATTTCAAGCAATACTAGAATACCCTTCGCAGATCAAGACTGAAACGTTTCTTCGGGTAGAATCATTGTATGAAGAAACAGTTATGTCTCGGTTTATACTAAGAGTCAAACCAGAATGACCCTGAATCCAAGCTGGCCCAAAAATGTTTTTCGCCTTACATGTTTCGCAATATAAAGAGAGAGAGAGTAACCACCAATGTCTGGCTGGCTGACTGTGTCCTTTTCTTTGAAGTCCTCTCTCTCTCTCTCTCCTCTCTCTCTCTCTCCTCTCTCTCTCTCTCTCTCTCTCTCTCTCTCTCTCTCTCTCTCTCTCTCTCTCGCTCTCTCACTCACTCTCTCTCCCTCAAACCTGGTTCTAGCAGATGGATACAGATTGTGAATTATATTAACTCATTCAGCTAACGTACAACCTGGAAAGTAAGTAAGCAAGAAGTGCACCTTTTCTCTGTTCTCAAATTGTGCTTATCTTTAGTACGAAAATCCAAATTTATTTGTCGATAAGATTTAGGATAAACAGTGTTGATAATCCACCGGTGCCTAAAAATTGTTTGTAATATCAAGGTCAAGGGCAGGTGTATTATACTGGTATCAGATAATGGGTGGGGAAGATTTGCTTATGTTCTATAAAATGATGAAACTTTGGTTAGGAGTATCAATATAAAATGTTTGCAAAAAAAAACACAACTCAATGGGGTCAGCGATATAAACAACTAAAAAAAAAAAAGAAAACAGTGTGTGAATTGAGTTGAAGTGTGAGTAATCAGACTGGTGTGAGATGACTTGGATGAGTGAGAAATCTTATGTTGGTGTGATGTAACATTGTGTAAAGTGATATCGTGTTTGCGTGTGTGTGTGCGTGTATGTGTGTGTGCGTGCGTGCGTTGTGTGTGTGTGTGTGTGTGTGTGTGTGTGTGTGTGTGTGTGTGTGTGTGTGTTGTGTGTGTGTGTGTGTGTGTGTGTGGTGTGTGTGTGTGTGTGGTGTTGTGCGCGTGTGTGTGCGCGCGCGCGTGTCTGTGTGTGTGTGTGTGTTGGGTGATTTGAGCAAGTGTGTGTTGTGTGTGTGTGTGTGTTCGTGGGTGCGTATACCTGCACAAATGCTTGCTGATGTTTGGTTAGTTTTATCTGTGGGCAGATACATGTGTATGTATAAGCGTGTTCGTGTGTGCATACAAGCGTGCAAGCATGTGTGCGAGTGTGTATGTGTGCATGTGTGCGTGCGTGTGTATGTGCACCAAAATATACGTACGTACGTATATACGTACTTACGTATGTATTTATGTATGACTACGTGTGCGTGTGCGCGAGTTTGTATGTGCGTGTGTTTGTGTATGACTGTGATTGTGATACACTATGATTGTGTATATTGTGTTTGTGTATGACATCCAAGTCATCTGCACGAGCACGTGCCTGCGCGTGTTCCTCTCTGTCTCTGTCTGTCTGTCT
>CM054158.1:30898991-30933991 GCA_028751875.1 Rapana venosa
AAAAGCACATAAGCGCTTTTTCCATTATCCTCGATATAAAAGAATTTAAAAAATTAAAATTAAAAAAACTCTCTCATCCCTTCTATCTTCTCTTCTCTATATATATATATATATAATATATATAATATAATATAATATTATAATAGTTTCTTTATATAAAAATCCAAGGTGTTTTGCCTTTAGGCTGGTGGGGCTGTTTTTGTTTTGTTTCTTTACGCTTTTTTGTGGGGCTGGTTGTTGTTTTTTCTTTCTTGTTCTTCGGCTAGAGCTCCGAGGTTCACCAATGGTGAGAGTTTGTGTGTATGGCTTCTTTCTTTTAAAGTGCCTCACCAAATAGGCATCGGTACCCTAACAATTCGATTTCAAAAGATTTGTCCTTTAATAAAGACCAGATAAATTTGGACTATTCTCACCAATGAGAACCCATTGCCACGAGAGCAGTGCCACGCATCTTTTTTTTTCCGGGTGGGGCGTTCAATTTTGTTCTGTCTGAATGTGTATAAGCTATAGTTCCCCGTGAAAGTGGCTGTTTCTAAACAGAGTTCATCCCATATATCCGAAGTCGGAATGTAGCTACCTTAATGGTGGACAAAAAATGGTCCCATACACACCAAAAATCTCACCGAAGGTAAACTTCAGGGCTGTGGCCGAGGAACGAAAAAAAAAAAAGACAGGCTGACTTTCGAGGTATGTGTCAGTTTGAGAGTGGTTATTCAACCCACTCTGACTCTATAACTAAACTAGCACGATCACAACAAAAGTTTAGAGGGTTCAACTTAGTAGTGTCTTCATCCATGACAAACTCCCACCATTCCAAACTGTAGTCCCCACCAAAGAAGGAAAAACAAATCCTCCGATGTCGATGGAAGGCTGCCTATAATTATGATGAAGCACTTGACACCAATCTTAAACGCAAACTTCACATCCACAGTACACTTTACGGTTTCACCGTGATTCTCAGGTGTGATGAGTTTAAAAAAAGTGTGTGTGGTGTTGGTAGCCTCAAGTGTGTAAAGCTTGGGAACGTCCAACACCAACACCACCACGGCCACCACCCCCACCATCACCATCACCACCAGCAACAACAACAACAACAAACTTCGTGAATCGAGAGACGGGATAGCCTTGTGGTTAGAACATTGCGCTTGCAATCTGACGACCAGGGTTCGATTCCCGTTTATGGGGATTTTTGCCCTTGGAGTTAAAGTCAGTGCCGACTCCACTCTCCTAAAAGTCCTTCGGAAGAGACTATAAACCGAGGTCCCGTGTGCAAACTCACGCATAAAATCTTGTGCACACGTTCAATTCTTTTCCGCTTTGTGAAAGAGTACGCCATTGTAAGCCGGTGGGAACACATGACAAAATTTACAAAACCGCATACACACGGGGACTGAATGTAAAAAGCACACGAGCGCTTATTCCGTTATCCTCAATATAATACATAAATAAATGAATAAATAAATAAATAAATAAATAAATAACTCTAGGAAAAAACACATTGTTGAACACTGGCATCGTGCCAGCCAGCCAGTTTGCTGAAGGTTTTGGGCTGATGTCCGGTCCATACATTCGTAGCTCCTTTGAACTCTTCATTATAAGGCTTTTCAAGTTCTGCTGACCCCATAGAACTACCCCACAGCAGTCAATGATAACTGGAGAAGAGACAGACCAGCAGGACTCAAACTAGCACCCTGTGTTTACTTTACATGCATTGTCCAATGTTTCACTCACTGAGTAATTCCTCGGAAGCTGACATATCTAGCCAGTAACCGTCATACACCGTTCCGACCGACAAAAGATTCCTGGGTAGAAAAAAAAAAAGGTAAACCTGTATTAGTATTCTGTTCCCACCGACCCCCCAAATGCCTCTGGTATGGTATGAGTTTTTAAAGTGTTAAATATCTACCTGTAACATAAGTGCTCTTGCCTTTAAAGATCATCACAACCATGATCACAACAGTTAACAAAAGTTAAAAAGGACAGTGGCAGAATTGTGGGCATGCTTTTTTTTTTAAAGGCATCAAAAAAACGTTGCTCTTCTCCTGTGCCAAAAGACCCAGACAGATACAATATTATGTAAAAGACTGATTTCTGGAGATAAAAAAAAACCTACCAAACATTTGAAAGAATTGCCATGGCAATTTTGTTCCTATGAAAACAAAAACAAACATGAAACCAGAAAAGATATGAAAAGAGAGGATGTAATTGCGACCGTTTTTTCTCAAATCAAAGGAATACCAAAAAGTCCCCAGTACGTCTGTACTTGCATCGCTCAAGGGATGTGACACAATGCACGGGTATGGCTGGTCATAGTGAGTCTTCTCAGAAGTCGGAATGTGGCTACCCTTACGGTGGGCGGAAAATGTCGAATACGCAAAACTCACCACTGGTGAACCTCGGAGTTCTAGATGAGGAACACAAAAGTAATGACATGTGTTATTCAGTAGAAGCAACACTGACATGTTACAGACGACGATGTACAATATCAGAACAATAGTTAATTCAGACAAGGTCAACTGACATCACTTTAGAGAAAAAACAAAACGAACACTGCACGAGCATGTTACTATGGACACAAAAATAACAATTTCTTTGGGTACATAAAGAGCTCCTGACTTCAGTGAAAACAACGCAAACTAAAGTGATACGGGCACGTCACACGAACATCTGGACTGGCCAAGACTGTCCTACAGAGAACAGTACAAGGAGGGAGTCGAAGAGGCAGACAGAGTAAACGACGGGAAGACAACATCAGAGAGTGGACTGGCCTTGAGTGGAACCATCTGCTACGGAAAGCAGAGGGAGTGGAGGAAGCTGGTTGCAAAATCTTCAGTGGTGCCCCCACGGTCCACAGGACTACGAGATAGGTGAAGGTGAAAGGTGACATGGTAGAGACACGAGTGCAAAGCTGTAACGACTAGGCCACCCCGTTTCTTGCTAAGAAAAATGATGATTTCAAGGAGAAGGAAAGCCTAAACAAGGATTAAATCTCCAATCACTGATGTGTCAACAGTACCTAATAATAAATATCAGCATAGGCTGTGCCTTTGTAGTAAGCACTAAACAAGTCTCTGTGAGTTTTTTTCGCTCCTCGGCTAGAGTTCCAAGGTTCACCAATAGTGAAAATTTGCGTATGAGACCGTTTATGCCCATCATTAAGGTAGCCGCATTTTGACTTTGTAGACGATGTTTAGACATAAAACCAGTGTGCATGCGTTTTAAAAATAAATTCGTCCGTTCCTACCAGCACACGATAGCCTACTCTTCCAAAAAGTCGAACGGGTTTTAACGTGCGCACAGAATGTTCTGCCTGCGTTCGCACACAGTGCCTCGGTATACAGTCTCATCCAAAAGCCTTCGCAGGAATGGAGTAGGTACTGATGGTAACTCCAGAAAGAAAAATTAATCTCCTCAAATAGGTGCCTCAGTGGTGGCACGATCCCGGGCCTTCAGATCACGAGCGCAATGCTCTAATCACTAAGCTATCACGTCCCGCCCCCTCCCAAGCAAAACGATGACCTCCAGGAAAAAAGAAAGCGCAAGCAAGGATTAAATCAGTAATATCTCAATGCGTCTATTACACACAACATTGCATCGTTTCAAACTTGACCGAAGCAGTAAACTACATATAAGGTAAAGGTAAAAATTAAAACGTCCCATAACCTATGGGGTCGTAGGGGAGCGAGGCGTTAGAGACCTCAGCTTATCCAGGGGCCAGCATATTGAGGGCGGCGCCCATCTCCTCTCCCTCGCTGCTTTACCTTTCCTGACCTTAAAGAGGCAGGTACCTATTTACAGCTGGACGAACTGGGCGATTGTGCTAAAGCCAAGGCGCACAAACAGTCACCCATCGAATTGGTAACCACGCTCGATGCTGCTTAACATTGACTGGGGGAAAAGCGAGTGCCCTGACAACTGAGCTATGCCGTCTCAAACAACATATAATACCATGTCTGCCACGATAGTCTTGCTTGAAAGCCTGTGCTATATCCTCTCCAGCAAATCAATTTAAAACATGCCCTGCGAATCAAGTATACCTCTTAAGAAATCAAGGTCCTCAAAAATCGATCTCTTGTAAACAGCAGGCCCAGACGGACTAAAAGATGAGGATGTTCATTTTATCTGGGCAAAACCCACACCCACCCATCAAAACACCCACACCTACACACACACCTACACGCACACCTACACCTACATCCACACCTACACACACATCTACACACACGCACACACACACACATACGCACACACCCAGAGGAAGAGACAGACAGAGAAAGAGACAGACAGAGACAGACAGACAAGCAGGGAGACAGGGATACAGAGACAGAGAGACAGAAAGAGGAGCGAGGCAGGGAGGAGAGGGACAGACAGACAGGCAGAGACACATAGAGAGAAGAGACGGAAAGGAGACAGAGAGAGAGACAGGGACAGACAGACAGAGCCGGCGACTGACAGAGACGAGCAAACAGACAGACAGACAGACCTGCAAATAGACACTACTATGGGGAAACATATCCCTGCTCACTACGTCAAAGTTGTCGACCCTTCCACTGACATTGGAGAATACAGACCCCCAAGACTTCTCAGTCAGAAAGACTTCTGTGCGAGTGGAGAGTACACACGCTATGAAAAGCGGGAGTGGAAGTTAAGGACTGAAGGTACCTGTCGACAAAGATGGAAGACAGGAACACAACAGAATACTAGAAAGTCAAGGAGTTATGTGACGAGCGAAAAATGTTCATGTACCAGTACTAACGTTATTCTGGACATAAAGGACCTAACTGACAAAATTGCGCGTAACTTTAAAATAAAATAAAAATTTGCTAGAATATTGAAGATATCCGCATTGTTTATTTTGATTTTTTTCTTTTTTCTCTGCTAGAGCCTCCCACGTTAACTAATGGTGAGATTTTGCGTATGCGACCTTTTTTCCTCTACTGTGAAGGTATTCACATTCCGATTTAGGAGATGCATGCTGGGTATGTTCGTGTTTCCGTAACCCACCGAATACTTACATGAATTACGGTATCTTAAACGTGCATGTTTGATCTTGTGCGTGTGTATATACATACGAAGAGAATTAAGGCAGTGGCAGGTCTGCACTTGAAGTTGACCTAGGAAATCGTAAAAATCACCACCCTTAACTCATTTGACGCCGCCGTGATTTAAACCCATGAATTCATGGACCAATGGGATTGAAAAACAGTCTTAACCATTCGGCTACGGCGTCCGTCATCCCCATGTTTGATTTACAGCTTTATCTGAGGGAGAAAGGAGTAATTGGAAACAACTTTTAACCTCAGTCTGCATCAACACTTTCAAAGTGCCTTGGTGATGTGTTACATTCAAGCAGGCACGAACACACGCACGCATATGATTGCACGCACGCACGCGCTCACGCACGTTTGCACGCGCGCAAGCATACACACACACACACACACACACGAGGAGAAAGAGAAAGACAGACAAAAAAGACATAAAGACAGATAGCAATATGGATAAAAACATACAATTAGACAAAGAGGCAGACCTGTTTTCATCAACACGTTACTTAAACATATTCCAAATTATGAACAGAAAGAAGGAATCATAACATACTGCTGAAAAGGCTTAACTTAGCACCACCAACAATAATATTTTTTAAATCATTCTAAACCTAGCGAGCTGCATCCTAAGTGACGTAACTGCTGACTTACACAGCCGATGTACATAGAAAGCGCTTTCCATAGCTAACAGAAATGGAATCCAAAACTGATCTTCCGCTTTGTTAGTAAATCTGCAGTGCCTTGAGTCTGTACAGTGTCAGAAACAAGGAAACGGCAATTGATATGGCGTGCACAAAATAGTGTTTGCGTTAACAATCGGAAATCAATGGTTGGCAATTACACACTGTTTGCTCTGGCTCAAACAGTGACCCTGACACCGCCACGCATGTGGCATAAAGTCGCAGTTATTTTATTATTTTTTCTTATATTTCTACCTCTTTGTTTTAACATTCTTAAACTGGAGAATTTCTGTCCTGGTTATCTTTCCTCCCATTCTGACCACCAAATCAAGTATTGCTGATTGACCTGGCCAAATATTTGCCCTGCGGTTTGCCTGGATGTCGCCAAATGTTGCCGTTTGCCATGTGATTTAATCGACACCAGACTTCTGCATTTTCTATTCATTACCACTCCCAGCTGTTGCGAGCTACGGATACCTTTTGTTGCTATCCTTTCCTGTTAGACTCGTTTCCGCCAGTCGCAGTTGACGGATCGCTTGGTACTGCCACAGAAACAAGCGAGCTATCAAGTGCTCAGTCATTTCAGACTGGTCAACGCAGTCAGATTTGAAGCTTGTTCTATTCAGCGTTGCTGGTCTGTGACACTCATTAAACGTTGTTTTAGCCAATGTACGTATTTACTAATGTGTTTACCGTGTGTTAATATCTTCTTGATTTTCAGAAGATTTTTTTCCAGCGATGATGCCAAGGCTGCAAACCATTTTTTAATATGTCATGCATAAAAAAAATCATGGTAGAAGAATTTAGTACGCTTAGTTGTTCTACGATGCTTTTGCATGAAATCTTTATAAGTTCTTCCTCTGATCTCTAAAAAGAGTTTATAAACACATCGACAAGTATATCTGCAGATACAGAGCGCATGTTGAATACTTATCCAGATTTGGCAACAGAACAGTTGACCATTCCTGACACATTGCCATAGCAAAATAATGTTGCTTACATCCTAAAAAAGAAACGCTAAGGCAATACCGGTGCTTTTTCCATAACCAAGTTAAAAACATATATCTTCATGCCTACCAACCCCTTTCAAAGATAGATATCAATTATATAAAAATATGTTTTCTTCTGATTCAGTCGTCTAATTCCTTAACGCAAATAGTACTTTGCTATATTTAGGGTGCAAGCACAGCCACTCAGCTTTGATTTCTAATCTTTTGATCACCAGAAAAGGTTAAAGAAGCTCTCTCTCTCTATCACACACACACACACACACACACACACACACACACAACACACACACACACACACACACACACACACACCGTGTCAGGCAAAGACTCTCAAGAAATGTCCTCTACTGAATCTGTCTGTCTGTCTATATAAATATACAGTATACATACACTATATATGTCCACTGTTTTATGACGATTACGTTATTGTACTACGGTGAATTCATTACTTATACTCTATTTATGGTGTCTACCGGTGTATTCTGGGAAACTTGAAGGATATGACTTTCGCACATCGATTTTATGATATGACATTTGTGATGACTATTTGTGCTGTCGCCCCGATGAACACTTATTATTAGGGACTGTTGTTATGCATATAAAACTATTCAGGGATTGCATGGCAACGGTACAGCTATAGGTGAGTGGGTAGAGCATTAGAATTTCACCCTCGTGGGTCTATCAATTTGAGGGTTCAAATCTCGGTCGTGGGGTCTGGTACATTCGTAATGCAAATTTTAATTTTCCCCAAGTCATTTTTTCAGGTTCCTTAGAGGTCGGACGTTCACCAATGGAAAGATTTTGCGTACGCGACCGTTTTTTGCCCACCATTAAGGTTGCCCATTTCAATTTCAGGGATGATGTCTAACCAAGACACCAGTGTGCATGCGTTTTTTTCAAGTTGTATCATCCATTCTTAACGTCACGCAATGGCCTACTCTTCCTAAAAATGGAACGGTCTTTATTGTGTAAACAAAATGCTCTGCGTGCATTCACACACGGGGTCTTGGCTTGTAGTCTCATGGGAAGGACTTTTGAGGAACTGGAGTCGGTACTGATGTTAATTCTAAAGGGAAAATCCAATCGAACAGGTGCCACATGGTGGCTCAAACCTTGACCGTCAGATCATGAACGCAACGCTATCCCGGACCCCCTGCCTGACAAGTCATTTTAAAGCACAGACCAACCAGTGCCGTAATTCCTTCTGTGCGTATACCCATGCAGAAAGTCGAATATGCATGTTAAAGATCCCCTTATGTAGCATTCTCTGGGCTGCGGAAACATACTCAGCATGCACCCTGTACCTGAACGCTACCTTAACGACTCTTCAAGCAGTTAAAGGAGGAAAAAAGAAGGTATAGAAGCTAGGTGTTCTGTTCAAAGTCATTATAAGGAAAGAGCCATGATTTATATTTTCAGAGCTTGCCAGCCGGACCCTAGAAAATAAGATGCTGTTTGAAGATACGACAGCCCTGTCACTACAAGGCCTGTGCTTTCCTTTCTTTCAATTAAGGGCATGCACGCAATCGTGCAAGGACACATGTGCTCCAAGATTTGGGCAAAGGATGCATGCATTCCGGTGTGGATGTGTCCCTTGATCTCATCGTACGATTTTTGTTTCCACTAACATTATAAGATCTCAATAGTAAGCAAACTCTAATCTCAGCAATCCAAATAGCTACCTTACGAACCCAGACAGTTTTGTTGGATACTCATTTATTTATTTATTTATTTATCCTTTTATATAGAGGATAATGGAATAAGCACTCGTGTGCTTTTTTACATCCAGTCCCCGTATGTATGCGGTTTTGTAAATTATGTCATCTGTTCCCACCGGCACACAATGGCCCACTCTTACGAAAAGCGGAACAGGGTTCCCATTAAGATAGGCTGCGAAAGAAAACTTAATATACTTGTATCAATACTCTTTCCCCATGCAAACAAGGGTTCTGGCATGGGCTTTCCAAGTGCTAGATGTCTGGTTGGTACTGATTACAATATCCATCCGTGGACATGTAGCAGACGAATGTAACCAAAGAATGTGGATCCTGTGCTGGTCATGAACACAACAGGGGCGGGATGGCCTAGTGGTTAGAGCGTTGCACTCGCGATTTGACAACCCGGGATAGAGCCAGGGTTCGAGCCACCACCGACACGCTTATTCATGAAGAATGTTCCCATGGAGTTAACAGCGGTACTGACTCCAGTCACTGAAGGGACCCTTCGGATGAAACGATAAACTGAGATCCTATTTGCCAACGCGCGCAGAACATCTCGCAGATGGTTAAAACCCGTTCTGCATTTCGGAAGTGTTGGCGATTCGTGCCGGTAAGAACGGATGACTAAAATTTAAAAAAAGATATGCATCCACGCTTGATGACGTGTTAAAACCTCGTTTCTGAAGTCGGAATGGGGCTGCCTTCTTGGTAGACAAAATCGTTCGCACGCGCAAAAATCTCACAACTAGTGAACCTCGAGGACGTATGAAAAGAAAAAAGTCCACACTCTCTGGAATACCTTAACGAACCAAGTCTGTATGTTACAAACCAACTCATGTGTTATGATACAAATGCGCTGACCAATAGGCTCTTGGTTCACGACAGCGGGGACGGGAGATTCATCGCTATATAAGTTCTATACATTATTATTATTATATTATTATTATTAATTATTATTATTATTATTATTATTATTATTATTATCTTAAGCTGCTGTAAGAGTTTTTCTGCACAAAATGGCACAGTAGTGTGCTTATCTACCATAGGCAAACGACAATGTTTTATGTCTGACCTATTGCTACACAGGGACGGGACAGATCAGTGGTCAGTGCACTCGATTTCTCCCAGCCAATGTTAAGCAGCATCCAGCGTGGTTACCAAGTGGACGGGTGACCGTTTGCGCGCCTTGGCTTCAGTACAGTTCCCCCAGTTCACCCAGCTGTAAATGGGTACCTGCCCTCTTAGGGCCAGGGAAGGTAAAGCAGCGAGGGAGAGGAGATTGGTGCCGTCCTCAATAAATATGCTGGCCCATAGAGAAGCTGAGGTCTCTGACATCTTGCTCACCTTTGACCACATAGGTTATAGGTCAACTTTACCTTTACCTTTATTGCTACACTAACGTTACACTGCTCAGAGCCCAACAAGACCACTCAGACTGCATAGAATGTGTTATCATGTTACTTGTAAGCGGGAACCAAGCGAAATACACCGATACCCTCCTGACCACACCTTGTCTTTATTACTTACATTAACTCCCCCCAAATACATGTTAACTGATCTAACCACGAGGCTAACCCATCCCGTTCAGCTGAGAATTAATGCCGCAATTAATTCCGACCTATCGGCTTGTATGTGTATCTTTGCACGTATATCAATTCTACCAGGGCTACAGAGTCCTTTATGAGCATGGAAGAGTGCACTGTGCATTAATTTTTCCCGAGAAAGATTTTGAAGCGAATTCTTGTCTTATAGATAGATGGATAGATAGATATCCAGCACGCGCATTGCTTTATTAATGACGTGCCCACCTGGCATTCTGTCTGAGACATCTTTAAGATGACGTCTGCACAAGCGAATGCACACGACACAACGATGCCGTCAACCATCCCAAAGGTGAAAAACCCAGGTGTGCAAATGTTATACAAAACATGCGTATTGCCTTTCGAGGCGAGATGATATGATAATAAACTCTGTTTATGTCCATCGTTTTGTCATGACAGCTAAATACTAATTTACAGTTCGTGTGACATTCATGGCGTCTACCACTGTATTTTTTTTTACATCATGTTCGGCAAAAGTTTTTGGGGGGAGGTTTTGTTTTTTTTGGTTTCATGTATTTTTTGTTTTTTTACGCGACACCTGTGATTACTGACGTTGTTTACCTTGTCGTGTTGATTGATTGTAGTTAGTGTGTTGTTACGCTTACTTTTTTTTTGGTTGCTGCCTCATCTTCTGTGACGTTTCAGTCCTGCTGTACCCACGCCACTCATCTCATCTTCGCATATAAAATTATTCGGGAATTTTACGACAAATTGCACAGTTGCGTGCTCGATGCCAATATGAGGCAAGCTGTCATCGCGATTTTTTGGAGAATTTGCCAGTGGGACTGAGACCCAGATGAGAGAGCTCCTGTGCCGTCTGATGAGGTTCCTGTTCTGTCATTTTCAGTGTTTGATGCTCACCTGGCGGCACGTAATGCTTTCATGCATCGAGCGGTAAAATGGATACAGAATTGGAAGAGTGATGAACTACGAATGGAAAAAATATGTACTGCAGTACTGTACTGCAGTGTTTTGTATTATATTGTGTTGTGTTAGACTGTGTTGTGTTGTCCTCTTTCTAACGCAAAATTTGAACTTTTTAATTTTTTTAAAATTCTTTTATATCGAGAATAATGGAATAAGTACTTATGCACTTTTTTACATCCAGTCCCCGTGTGTATGCGGTTTTGTAAATTGTCATCTGTTCCCACCGGCACACAATGGTCTACTCTTACTCTTCCACCCATGGCGAGTGCACTATGTGTACAATGCTACTTAACTTTTTTCACTGTCTGCATGTAAATTCCATACATTATTATGATTATGATTATGATTATTATTATTATTATTATGTAGAATTGTTTGTTCAGGAGGGTAGGTTTTACATCATGATTTTGTCAAGAACACTTCTTTTGTTACCTGGGTCTATTTTATAGTGCGTAAAGTACAAATCTAGCCATCTGTTGATACAGAGAAAAGTTGTGAAGATTTAAAAAATACTGCATGTTAATGTGAACAAAATTTACTACCTTAATTCCTTAGGAAACAATCGTGCCAAACAAGTCTTACTATATGTAAACAATATCAGTCAATGCATGTCTGCCTGGAAGACTGTATTCTGCCTGATACAACAAACAACATGCTTTAACAGCATGTTTCCTCTTCTTCCCACACTTAACTTCATTTCACGGAGGATCAATGACCTAAAATTGATTTCAGCTAAACAACAGGCCCAGACAGGATAAGAAATGGCAATACACGTTTATTTCTGGGTGAAAGTGTGACAGAAAAAGAAACAGACACACAGATAGATAGACAGACAGACGCACAAACACACACACCAACAAAACAAATACAACGTTGATATATGCATATATATATATATAATAGATAGATAGATAGATAGATAGATAGATAGATAGATAGACAGACAGATAGATAGATAGATAGATAGATAGATAGATAGATAGATAGATAGATAGATAGATAGATAGATAGATAGACAGATAGATAGATAGACAGAGAGAGAGAGAGAAAGATAATAGACAGATAGAGAGAGATACATACATACATACATACATACATACATACATACATACATACATACATACATACATACATACATACATATATACATACATAAATAGATACATAGATAGACAGAGAGAGAGAGATCCATTCTCGCTTCCTGACAAATGTAAACCTCTTCGTCATTCCATCAGCACCGGAGGAAATGGGTTGAAAAGTTTCAGCTTACCACAGAGAGACTCTTAAGTGGAGGCTGTACAACCAGAAACACACAAGGTGGGATTTCAAACAGTTCAGGTGCAAGTGCATAAAAACGAAGTCATGGTTGTAAAAAAAAAGTACTGAAAAGTCCAAAGCTAGTTGAAAAATGCGTTTTCGTGTACTACTACTCAGTACTTTGAACGGAGAAAAAATTTAGCTAGTAAAACGTAGTGTAAATCTTTGATATGAGATTGGATCTCTAAATGTACAGTTTTTCATGTTTGATCAACAATATAATTCGTAATAGAAGTGTCAAAGAAATCGATTTAGTTCAGAGTCTGTCATTATTTGTACTGCGACATATCAAATACACACACACGCACTCACGCGCGCATGCACGCACGCACACGCGCACACATACACACAAACACACACACACCACACGCAACACACACATACACACACACACCATACACACACACACACACGCACACACACAACACACACACACACACACACACACCACGCATACACACACATACACACACACACGCATACACACACACACACACACACACACACACACACACACACACACACACACGCGGGCGCGCGCGGGATAGCCTGGTAGTTAGAGCAATGAATTCGTGATCCGCTGACCCAGGCTCGAATCTCCTTCAAGAAGATTTTTTCTCTGGAGTTAATATCAATGCCAACTCCACTCTCCCCAAAAGTCCTTCGGATGAGACTATAAACCGATGTCCCGTTTTGCTTTTCGGAAGAGTAGGCCATTGTGTGCCGTTGGGAATGGATGACAAAATGTACAAAACTACATTTACACGGGGACTAGATGTAAAAAAAGGCATATGAGTGCTTATTCCATTATCCTTGACAAAAAGGAATAAATAATAATAATAAAGGAAAAGAATAAATAACAATAACACACACATTCTCTGCGTGTGTCTCTCTGTCTCTATCTCTCTCTGTCTCTGTCTCTCTCTCTTTCAATCTTCCTCCTATCTAACTATCTATTTATCTCTCTATCTCTCTGTCTGCCTATCTTTCTATCTATCCCTTAATTTCTAAGACAGAGAAAGACCCGTTCTGTCTTTCGGAAGAGTGGGTCATTCGTGCCGGTAAGAACTGATGACACAATGTAATAATAAAAAGAACCTCATGCACACTGGCATTGAGTTAAGACATCATCTATGAAGTCGGAATGCAGCTTCGAAAGTAGCGGGCAAAAAAGGTCGTATACGGAAAAACATTCACCATGGGTAAACCTCGAAGCTCTAACCAAGAAACAGAAAAAAAGAAACACCCAGCCGATTCATATAGGAACTTCTTTGAAGAACCAAAAAGTAAACCTCTGAGAAGTTAATCTTACACTTCGTTAGCAGTTTTACCGTGCCGCTTGATTCTACAGGAACACTGCAGTCAGAAACAAGGAAATGCCGATTGATAGGGCGTGCATAAATAGTGTTTGCGGTAACGATCGGAAATCAATAGTTGGCAATTACACACTATTTGCTCTGGCTCAGCTTCTAACCCTGTCACCACCATGCATGTGGCCTTACGTTCCAGGCTGGGTTTCTTTTTCTTTTTTTACCCCTTGCTTAAATGATTTTTTTAAAACAAAGGGATATCTGGCGTGATTATCTTCCACCCATTCTGACGAACAAATCAAGTATCGCTGATTGACCTGGCCAAATATTTGCCCTGCAGTTTGTCTGGATGTCGCCAAATGTTGCCGTTTGCCATGTGATTTAATCGACACCAGACCTCTGTGTTCTCTTTGCTTGACCACTCCCAGCTGCTGCCAGCTATGGTTACCTTTCGTTGCTCACTGTTGGATGCAGCACTCCTTGTTCGTCCAATTCTGTTTGATGGATCACTTGCCTCTAACACAGTTAAGAGCTAGCTGGTACATGTTCAATAAACAGAGACTTATTTTCAGTTCATTCTTGAGTCTGATGCCTATATTTTTATGTTGCAAAGTTTTGTTTGGCTTTGATGGGTTTGCTTTTAATTTGGTATAGATTGGCTTTTTACATTGCATTAATATCACTTTGTAAAATACGTTTTTTTTTCCAGTCAACAAAAAGACACTCTGCTTATAAGATATTTAAAGCAATATTTGTAAGGCTTTTATTCTAAATTACTCTGATGTTTTTGTATTGGATCTTGAATTATTACTCTTTTCTTGACATTAAAAGGTACGTTACTAAAAAATAAGGTCCTGGCACGTATTTACAAAAAACATCTTAATCATTGGTTCCATAAGCTAACTAATACCTGGCTATGCTGAGAACGCCGAGCATCGTGCATGTTTCATCATCTTCTGACTGCCAACAGATGTAATTGCTTGGGTTTTTTCAAATCGCTACACTAGATAAAACAAATGAAAAGAAACTCCACACTAGTAACTAGCACTAGGCAATAGATGTCTTGTGGCAGTCCCAAACTTCTCCATCTCTACTACCATAAAACCTTGATAAAAAAAAAAACGGTACAAAGTGTCAGAGACTTGTGTCAAAAGAAACATTGGGTTTTGCTTCAGAAAACAGTGAATTAATGGGACTGGGAAATATATTCTGGCGTTAAGCCCTTAGCTTGAGTTTGTTCAGTGATCAGCTAGGTTCTTCTTATTCACATCCGCGTAAAAAATCAAATGCAACATAACTGTAATACAGATCGAACCTATTCCGCTGATCTGAGATATTCATGGTACTAACCTCTTACATATTTGCGTTTACAAACTATTCTATCAGGACCAGGGAGTGTCGTACAAGTCAAGAACAGCACAGTGTGCATATTTTTCCCCTTACAGAGCAAAATCCAAAACAAATAGCTTTTTTGCTGTACTGTTTTTGCAACACATGTTTAATAAGTTATTAGTGACCCAGCTTCTACTTAGCTTCTGCTTCGTCCATAAAACGACGCCTAAACAAGCAAGTACACAAGAAACAACAACAACAACAGTCAATAATCACAAACGAGAAAAAAACACCCCTCTCTGCACCAATTTAGTATCCGGTAGGTGTTGATATTTCTTCTTCTTATGGTTCTTATGCTGATAGATTATATCGCCATAAAATCTGTTGGCCATTGGTGACAACAGATTTTATGGTGACGGAATGTTTCTTTGTAAGGTTATACACATATACCTACTTTATTAGCACGGTGAGCGTTTTTCTCTTCATGAACAGACAACTACTAATTTATAGTCTATATATTTATGGTGTCTATCACTGTGTCTTTTTTTAACATGTTTATAAACTCGAAGAAGATGATTTTTACATGTGGATTTTTTTTCTTATACGGGACATATGTAAGAAATAACTGTGTTTTTTCTTCCTGTCGAATCACTGTGTGTTGTGTGTGTGTGTGTGTGTGTGTGTGTGTGTGTGTGTGTGTGTGTGTGTGTTTGTGTGTGTGTGCGTGTGTGTGTGTGTGTGTGTGTGCGTGCGTGTATGTGTACATTGTGTGCGTGTGTACGTGTGTATGTGTGTTAAGTACGTGCACGTGTGCGTGTGTGTTTTGTTGTTGTATAAACAAAACTGTACAGGGGTTTCGTGGTAACAGTACGATGACCTGTTCAAGTAGCTTAATGAGGCAAGTGGCAACACTGAGTTTTTTCATACGCTTTTGTTGTGTGCTACTCATTTTCTTTTGTTTGTTTGTTTGTTACGTGACACCAACATATGAAAGCACGAACGCATTATATCCATTTAACTATCAGGAGTTGGATAATATAGTAGTTAGAGCTTTGAGCGTTGAGCTCTGTATCTGACAGTTCGAGTTCGAGCCTTCACCAAGGCACCAGTTTGAGGGAAATTTTTCCCCTGGAGTCAACATCACTACCGACTCCACTCTCCGTAAGTCCCTCGGATGCACGCATACATATATATACACACACACACACACACACTCTCTCCTCTCTCTCTCTCTCTCTCTCTCTCTCTTCTCTCTCTCTTCTCTCTCTCTCTGTCGACACAAAACCAGTTTCTTCTAATCATAAACAGACAGGTGCTTGACAGCACAAGAGGACGCTTAGTTCAGTGAACTTCTTCTGAAACGCAGCATCAAAGACCAACTTTTTATTCGTAGTATTTCTGAAAAACCGAACTGGACCCGGAGCTGAACTGTCAGAATTATTGATTCTACTCCGAGTTTAAAAGAAGGAGATGCTGCTTACGGGGCACAAGAGGATTTTTTTTCCTGATCCGTAACAGGTTAGTAATATCACTAATCTCCTGGGCTGAAAGGCGTGGGCGACACTTTTGCCTTGATCATTTTGAGCTATTTACACAGCTACTGACAGATGCTGTCTCTTAAGAACTGAAACGATTGTTTGCGTCCACAGAGAGTTAACAATCTGTGTCCACATAAAGTTAAACAGTCTGCGTCCGCATAAAGTTAACAATCTGCATTCAAATAAAGCTGACAGTCTGCATTCAAATAAAGCTGACAGTCTGTGTCCACATAAAGTTTATTATTTATTTAGCTAGTTATTCTTTTATATGGAGGATGATGGAATAAGCACTTGTGTGCTTTTTTACATCCAGTCCCCGTGTGTATGTGGTTTTGTGACTTCTGTCATCTGTTCCCACCGGCACACAATGGCCTACTTTTACGAAAAGCGGAACAGTCTTACGAAACGTTAACACTCTGTGTCAACATGAAGTTAAACAGTCTGCGTCCATATAAACCCAACAGTCTACGTCCACACATAAAGTTAACAATCCTAACGCTGTCCCCTTGAGAAGTTGAGGTCTCTGATACCTCACACCCCTACGACCACATGGGTTATGGGACACCTTTACCTTTACCTTCTTATCACCAAAAGTTCTTTAAAACGCGCCGAAAATGTGCGTCACGCACGTGACCTAGAACTAACATCTCAACCCGCAAAGACTGGCACCCAAACCACCACTCTAAGTGGATGGAGGAGATGGGGGAAGAGGTAAAAATTTCGAGCTTAAACGGGGGATTGAACCAAAAACCACTCTCTCTCTCTCTCTCTCCTCTCTCTCTCTCTCTCTCTCTCTCTCTCTCTCTCTCTCTCTCTCTCTCTCTCTTCTGTCTCTTCTCCTCTCTCTCTCTCTCTCTCTCTCTCTCTCTCTCTCTCTCCTCTCCTCTCTCTCTCTAACTCTCTCTCTCTCTCATTAAAATATTCGAGTTCGAGTTCTCTCTTTACCCAGGGATTCGTTACCTCTAGACTACTGCTCCACTATGCCCTTCAACCCCAATCACCCCCCCATCCCCTCCCCTCAACCACCCTCCCCCCCCCCCCCCTCCCCGTTTCTGATCGTCGTGCCCGTCAGTCATCTCTAACTCTTTGGCCAAAAAGCCAGTGACTGCTCCACTGGTGTTTTTCCCCCATCCTGTCTAGACGTTCCCTCTTAAACTCTTAGGCTAGGCCCTTGCCTGTTTTCTTGTGATGCAGTTCGAAAAAATAGAGGAGACGATGTATGAGTAGGAGGATGAGGAAGAAGAAGAAGAAAAAAAAGGGAGGAAGGAGGGAGGGAGGAAGGAAGGAAGAAAGGAGGGAGGAAGGAAGGAAAGAAAGAAGGAAGGAGGAGGGAGGCATGGATGGAAGGAAGGAGGAAGGAAGGAAGGAAGGAAGGAAGGCAGGGAGGGAGAGAGGAAGGAGGAAGGAAGGATGGAAGGAGGAAGGAAGAAAGAAAGAAATGAAGGAAGGAAGAAAGAAAGAAAGAAAGACAGAAAGGGAGGGATACAGAAAAAAAGAAAGAAAGAAATGAAGAAAGAAAGAAGAGAAGAAAGAAAGAAAGAAAGAAAAGGATGGAGAAAAAAAGAAAGAAAGAAAGACAAGACAGACAGACAGACAGACAGACAGACAGAAAGTGAGAAAGTGAGAAAGAAAGAAAGAAATAGAGAAAGACAAAGTGAGAAAGAAAGAAAGTGAGAAAGAAAGAAAGAAAAGAAAAAAATAAAATAAAGAAATAAACAAAGATAAAGATTATTTTTAAAAACGCCTAAGCATAACATATAAATAAAAAAGAAAGAACAATACAAAAAGAGTAAAGGAAAAAACAGAAACAAAAAGAAACAAGTAATAAAAACAAAGTGATAAAAGTGCAAGACATGAAAGGGAAGACAGAAAAAAGAAAGATTGACAAAAGAAATTAAACAAGAGAACAAAGAAAAGTAACAGCAGTCGCAACGACAGCAGCTGCACCTGCACCTGTAGCAGTAGTGCGGGAGAAGAAGAAGAAGAACAACAACAACAACAACAAAAACAACAAACAAAAACAACAAGTGGGAGGAGGAGGAGGATTAGCAACAGCAGCACAGTAGCAGCAGCACAGCACAGCAGTAGCAGAAAGCATAGTAAGTAGGAGGAGGAGGAGAAGGAAAGCAGCAGCAGCAGCAGCAGGAGGAGAGGAGGAGGAGTAGAAGGAGGAGGAGAGAGAAGGAGTAGTAGTAGTATAGTAAGTAGCAGCAGCAGCAGCAGCAGGCAGCAGCAGCAGCAGCAGCAGCAGCAGACTAGTAGTAGTAGTAGTAGTAGTAGTAGTAGTAGTAGAAAATTATGACAAAGACTAGGAGAAAGGTGATTATGACGACAGGGGAGTTGATGAAATCAAAATCGAACGGAAGAAATAATTAGGTTTGGGAAGAGTAAAAGAAGAAGAAAAAGAGGAACAGGACCAAATACAATGAAGGAGGAGAGAGAGAGAGAGAGAGAGAGAGAGAGAGAGAGAGAGAGAGAGAGAGAGAGAGAGAGAGAGAGAGAGAGAGAGAGAGAGAGACAGAGAGAAAGACAGAGGCAGAGACACAGACAGAGACAGAGAGACAGACAGATATATAGATAAATACATACATACATACACAGATAGATAGATAGATAGATAGATAGATAGATAGACAGACAGACAGACAGACAGACAGACAGACAGACAGACAGACAGACAAAACAGATTGACAAAGAGAGATAGAGACAAAGAGACAAACATATCAAAAGAAATCTAAAGACAGAGACAGAGCACAAGAGATTGAATGCGAGACAGACATATAGACAGAGATAGGGAGAGGAGAACAGAGCGAGCGAGAAACAAAGACGGAGCTACGCAGACGAGAGTGAGAGAGAGAGAGAGAGAGAGAGAGAGAGAGAGAGAGAGAGAGAGAGAGAGAGAGAGAGAGAGAAAGAGAGATTCAGACAGGTATACATACATACAAACAAACAGAGAGTGTGAATAGGCTGGGGGAATTAGAGATCTAACTAAAGAAATCGGGTACAATGAAGTAAAATCCGAACAAAATACCCACAACAACTAAACAACAAAATACTACCAGTTTTGCTCCAGTTTTGCTGCCTAACCACATATCATTCCCAACAACAACAACAGCAACAACAACACTAGCAGCAACAACAGCAACAACAACTGTCCATCAATCACACACTTGTCAAGCTAACCAGAGAGCTAACTATCAGGGTCTCATTCCTCGAAGGAAATTGCACGTCATACACGGCAATAATTAGTCTGGGGGTTCCAGTCCAACCCCAAGTCTCCAGCACTCGCTGAACGATTGATGAAAGCTGCAGCGGAAGGTGGGCTAGCTGGCTTGGACAGCTTTGCTACACTGGTTTTGCAAATGGGGACTCTGGCACAAAGGCGTCTTAATGCTTCATAAAGGCATGAAAATGAGGGCTAGTACTTCTTTTATGTGTGTGCACGTAGAGGCATGCGCGTGTGAGTGAAACCATAGATATTGATGCGCGCACGCATACGCAGACACACACAGACGCATGTACACTCATTAAATCATTCTCTCTCTCTCTCTCTCTCTCTCTCTCTCTCTCTCTCTCTCTCTCTCTCTCTCTCTATCTATCTATCTATCTATCTCTATCTCTCTCTATCACTCTCTATCTCTCTCCCTCTGTATAAAAAAATGGGGTTTATGTTATTGTGGCCCCCTTCTTTCCCCCATTCGCAATGGGTGAAAGTGTTACGCAATAATTTATCTGAACCTGAACCTTTTCTATCAACCATGACGCGGAACCCATGCCATGGAGATAATTTGGGCTGTAGTAGTAATCATGCATTTTTCTTAGCTTCAATATGTGTTTTGTGCCCATTCCCCTTCCCACTGTCCCCTTGTGAATGGGCTTAAAAAGCTTATCACAATAAAATATTGTCCTTCTCTCTCTCTCCCTCCTCTCTCTCTCTCTCTCTCTCTCTCTCTCTCTCCCTCCCTCGTTCTGGCTCGCTCTCTCTCTCTCTCTCTCTCTCTCTCTCTCTCTCTCTCTCTCTCTCTCTCTCTCTCTCTCTCTCTTACAACACACACACGCACGCACGCACACACACACACACATGCACACACACACACACTCACTCACTCACTGTGTAGTCTTCTCCAAACCACCTATAATAATGCTAACAATACTGCCCGTCGAAAAACACACTCTCAAGTATACATTCAAGTTTTCTTCTCAGCTGAAGTATAAAAGAGCTCCTGCTAGCTTTTGGCCCCCGTGCTATTTATAGCCTGTTGTCAGATAGGCTAAAAGCCACCTAATAGGAATGACCGATTCGTTTTGATGTCCAAATTGGACTGGCCGAAGTCCAACAAGACTGTGAGGGGAAAACTTCAAAGAGGGAAGAAATGATACTTCCGCTATGTCGGGTTAGAGATAGGAATGGCAACACTTTGAAAAGCGATGATGTTATCTCTGAGCACTGTAGTGCCTCGTAGTGTTTGTAAAAATTCTGTGAGTGCTGAAGTCTTGTCGAGTAGAAAGCTCTGCTCACACTGGTGTTCTCTTAATCGAAAACGAAAATCAACGATATGTAAACGGTGATGTCTTTGTGCTGAAAAATTCTCACAAACATTGTTCTTCTTTTCAGAGCGCTAGCATCAAGCACACAGCCTCTGTCTCTTTGTCTCGGTGAGTCTGTTTCTCTCCCTCTCTCTCTCCCCCCCCCCCCCCCTCTCTCTCTCTTTCTTTCTTTCTTTTTTAATGTTCAAGAGAAGCATCGCGCCAACATGAGTAGTCTTTCATACCAAAAAATCACCTTACAAGTTTTTTCCAGGAAAGAAAGTATAGATCTATAAATCAGTCACCCAAAATAACCCCAGGCAGTCAACCAATGAGTCACCCACTTCATCAGTCCAATACCAAGCTCCTGACGACCTACTGAAACGCGACACAGACGCAAGTATAACTGATTCTCATCAATCCAGAGTACCATCAGAACTGCCAATCAGCCAGGCTTACCCTATCAAGTCACTAGTTTGGCATCTACCTGACAAGTGTGCATACATGAACCGTGATATAAAGTGTAGTCTAGCATCAAGCCGGCATCACTTTCAACGGCAGAGCCACATCTGTAAGGGAAACTTCAGTAAAGCCTGGCGCCAGCGCCTGGAACATTAGGCCAGAAGATTAAAAAGGATGGCACTTTGAGCTTGATAGATACCTACTGCTGCTCAATACCTAAAGCCGCTTGGTACCCACAGCTGCTCAAGTTGCCATCTTCAAGACACTGCCAGCTTGTATCCCATCTCCACCACCTGAAAATATCCCACATTGACCAGTGTCTCTGTGGCACAGGCCCACAAACCCCCATCCTCCCATACCCTGCATTCCTGCCCTACCTTCAACACTCTGAGACACCAGACATGGCCCAGCCCAGTAGAGCTCCAGGAAAAACTGAGTGGACCTACAGCGTCACTGCGACAGACAGCAGACTTCGCCATCCAGTCCCAACTAAAAATTAAGCGTGGCCAGATTTAGCGTGGCCAGGGAACGCGAAAGAATATAAAAAAAGAAAAGTAGATTGTTGAGAATGATTTGAATTCATAGATTGTAAAAATACATGAGTTAAGTTATTTATTTCTAGTGTACATCCGCAAAGTATGTTTTCATGTCCTCTGTGTGTGTGTGGTTTTTAATTAGTTTGTTTGTTTGGGTTTTTTGTTGTGCAACAGTAATCCGCCAGCTCATTGTTCAGAAATTGCTTTGGTTGTTTTGATTTCGCTTAGTAAACTATTCCAATGGCTTTTCATGAAAGGAAAGAAAGAAGATTCCTCAGCTCTTTTCTGTAGTATCCGATTCTTTGGTAAGCTTAAGTCATAAAACAGATGGGGATATATATATATATATATATATATATATATATATATATATATATATATATATATATATATATATATATATATATATATCTGACTCAAAACATCGATACACCTGAAAAGCATGATATTACTGCCTCATTGATCAACTGAAGGCCTGTTACGTTTTCATGTCACTGAGGGTATAGGAGAAAGCTGAAGCAGCACCGATTTAAAAGCTATTTTTGAATTAATCTTAATCTCCCCGATTTGTTTTTACCATTGTCTCATTTAAACACATTTCAAACTGTATGTCAAAAAGTAAAGCATGAAGAATCAAGCATAAAAAGACAGAAGAAGGTTGACCTTTTCTCCAGTAACAAAAAAACATGTACCTTTGCAACAGCGGTCAACGTACCGAACTGCTTTTGCACAGTCTTGATTCACATTCTGCATAATCGATGCACACGAGCCTTATTTTCGCTTCAATTGAAAATCGATCTTTCACTGTGCCTGTACATTTGCTCAGTGTGCTATAGAAACCAAGCAGTGTCAGAAGTGAAAGAATGACAAATGTGCTTGCAGTGCACACAGCATTATCAATTAACGAACATATTAACGGAAATAGTCGGAAACGAATGACTAGATTACAAAGATATATCCTTTGCACTCCACATTCATCCCAGATTTTTTCCCCTTTTTGTGGGGTTTCCAACTGGTTGAAATTACAAGCCATTTAGACTAGAATTGCAAACTGAAAGCAGTAACATCTGATCATTAATTAAATTTTCTCATCGTTTGAGTGAATGCGAACAGCTTGTGTCTTTGATGGCAATTCAATGCTCCAGACTTGCACATTCCCGCTTTATTGTCCACGTCATTCAACAGTCCTTTCCCAATCCCGCCCCCAACCTTTTTCCTTCATTACTTTCCTGACAACGCTTGTTCAACATTTCAGCCAAACCCTACTGGATGGATCAGCTTTCCCTGAAACATTTAACCGGGGGAGCTCATCAACTACAGTCTACCCACACACTTCTATGAATGATGTTATGAGAGTCGGCTGTGGTATCGTGTGGTGGCTGTGTGTGCTAGGGTTTTTTTCCCGTTATTTAGACTGTAATGTTTGCTTGTAGACCTTCTGCCTGTTGAGCTTTTGCAAGTCTTTACTAATTTGTTTGCTAACCATGCGTTTTGTCGCAGTTGCTCACTGTTTGCTGGTTCAATGTTAGGCTGCTGCCCTGTACTACTACCCTGTCCCTGTTTGCTAATCATTTGCTTCATTTGCGCTGCGCTGTGTTTACTGATTGTTCTGTGTGGGTTTTTCTGCCTGTTGGCTGGTTCGCTGGCTGGTCAGTTGGTTTTTAATTGGTTTCGTTTTTGTCGCTCGGCTAGAGCTCCGGAGTTCGGAAATGCCGAAATGTTTTTGCTTTAACGACCGTTTTTGCCCCTTATTAAGATAGCCACATTTCGACTTCAGGCATAATGCCTAACACGACACCAGTGTGCACATGGTTTTCATTTTTATAATCTGTTTCTACCCGCAAGCAATGGCCTACTCGTCCGAAAGGCGGAAGGGGTTTTGACGTGCGCACAAGATGCTCTGAGTGTACTCGCACATGGGGCCTCGGTATATGGTCTCATATGAAGGACTTTTGGAGGAGTGGGATCGGTACTGATGTTAATTCCAGTGGAAAAATGGATTTGAAATATGTTGTTCATTATGTTTAAGGAGAGTTGCATGCGTGTAAATGATTTGAGTGTAAGCGCTTCGATTTGTTTGTTTTTACAAGATTCAGCGATATATAAATTCCATATATTATTATTATTATTATTATTATTAAAAATCCCCCCCAAAAGGGCGCCTTGGTGGTGAATCAAGCTCGGGGCGGTCAAATCACGAGCGCAACGCTCTAACCACTAGGCTGCTTTGCACACACACGTCCCCCTCCCCTCTCCCAATTAGATGTGACTGTATGTGTGTGTGTGTGTGTTTGTGCGTGCGTGCGTGCGTGCGTGCGTGCGTGCGTGCGTGCGTGCGTGCGTGCACATTTGGACTTGATGAAACTATTGGTTGTTACTGGTTGTATGACTGTGTAAGAATGAGTTGAGTGCAAGCGCTTTGATTTATCTCTGCAAGATATAGCGCTATATAAATTCCTTTTTTTTATTGGTTTATTTATTGACTGCTTGATTCGTTGGTTGGTCGATTGATCTTCGTTTTTTTCTGTTGTTCGTTGTTTAGTTGGTTTGTTAGTTAATTGGTTGGTTAGTTATTTTAGTTGCTTTATTGGTTAGTTAATTGGTTTCTGTCGTCTGCGTTGTTATGCGAAATGGGTGGATGGTTGATTGGCTGGCTGGTTGCTTAATGGTGGGTTTTAGAACTGAAACATACACACATACATACATACATACATACATACATACATATATAATATATATATATATATATATATATATATATATATATATATATATATATATACACATATATACACACATACATACATACATTCATACATATAATCATACATACATACACACATACATGCATGCATACATACATACATACATACATACATACATGCACACATAGATACTATACATGCACACATAGATACATACATACATACATACATACATACATGCATACATACATTCATACATACATACATACATACATACATACATACATACATACACGCACACATAGATACTATACATACACGCACACATAGATACATAGATACATACAAACATACATACATACATACAACGGATTCACAGACAGATACATAGACAAATAGGGGTTACATATCCCTAAGCAAGCAAACGAGTACCCAGCAGCTCTGTTGATAGACACCCTTGCAATATTCTGTACACCTCCAGACTATTCTCTGCTGTGAATTAAAGCACAATTTGACAAAACAGACTTCAAATTTACGCGAACTGATCTGTCAATAAAACGGAACGTAACACTGCAACATGAGTCAACATACTGACCTGTTCCCATAGAAGCTTGCTTTCTATTTACGCAATCGATACATACGGAAACCTCTTTTTGACGTGCACAACTCTGATCAAAAAGCCATTTTTCATTTCTGTCAGTAAGTGTACCACGCCACTTGCTTCTAAGGAAAGTGTGTGACTTTTTTGTTTAAAGCTAGGAACAGGATACGACGGAGCGTGCACGTCTGGCGTTTGTAGACACGATCGGAAATCAACAAAGGGAAATCACTCTCTATTTGCTTTGGTCTTGTTCCTAAATCCCGTCACTGCTTTGAGCGTAACATACTAAATAAATTACTTGTCCTTTCAATTTTTTTTACGTTCTTCGACTACAACTCCTACATTCATAAATGGTCAGTTTGTGACTGGTCTTTTTTTACCCACAGTTAAAGTAGCCGCATTCCGACTTCGGGGATGATAATTATATAAACACAACACTGGTTGCCAGCGCTCTTGTAAAATTTGTTTATCTGTTCCTTCTAACTTACAATGGCCTGCTCTTAAGGACTGGTTTTTAAAGTGTGCTCTAGATGTTCTGCGTGTGCTCGCACGCGGGATCTCAGTCTATAGCTTCATACAGGGATTAAAGTTCATATTAATGTTAACCTTAAAGAGAAAAAATCCCCATGAGCAAGTGCTTCGATGGTGGCTCGAGCCCAAGCCGTCAGATCACGAGCGCAGTCCTATCCAATCACACTAATATAAATGCAACCAGCTTAGCATTTCTAAGCCAAGTGCATTCAGAATTTGTAGGGTAAACAATGAATAGAAACAAAAAATACAAAAATGAAATGGACAGATCATTTACATAGTACGTTACACTCAAAGCAGAGACGGGATTTTCGAACAAGACCAAAGAAAATAGACAGTAATTTCCCTTTGTTGATTTCCGATCGTGTCTAATAGTCCTTCGGATGAGATTATAAAGCAAGGTCCCGTGTGCGAACGCACGCTGAACATCTTGCGCACACGTTAAATCCTGTTCCTCTGTTCGTAAGAGTAGGCTATCGTGTGCCGGTGGGAACAGATGACAAATTTACAAAACCGCATACAGACTGGTGCTGGATGTAAAAAAAAGCACATAAGTGCTTATTCCATTATCCTCGATGTAAAAGAATTAAATTCTAAAAATAAAAAATAATTTACCCCTTTGTTGTTTTTATTCAAATTACAAAAGAAGAGTCTGTTCTTCACACTTACTTTAACAAAGTAAGCATTGTGTTGAGACATTTGGTGTATTCATTTAAACGCTGTTAGTCAGGTGTCCTGTTTTGAAGTATTTGATGCACGCCTGCGCGTGCGCGTGTGTGTGGGTGTGTGTGTGTGTGTGTGGTGTGGTGTGTGCTCTTGTGTCATCAGCTTTGTATGCGATGTTCTCTGTGTGTGTGTGTGTGTGTGTCTGTGCGTCTGTGTGTCTGTGTGTCTGTGTGTGTGATTCCTTGCTCGTGTATTTAAGCGTCTCTTTGACCGATCGTTCTTTTCTTGTATTGTGATTGTTGTTTCATATTTTCCTATCCATAATTTTCATATTTTTTTCTTGACTTACTATGGTTATTTTATTGGCCTCATCTGTGTTGCTGTATCTCAACACTTTGTGGGGGTTTTTTCAGGGTGAGGAGATGTGTGGGTTTCCGCTTGCATTGCACTGCATTATATGATTACATTATAATTATGATTGCACTGTATAGTCAGTAGATTATGTTGCGAGTACTTTCACACACCCACGTCTGTAGATTGCAGTATTTGTCACTTGCATATTCCCCAAACGTTTGCTTTTAGAAAAAAAGATTCTTGATGTTTTAAAACTAATTCATATGATGAAATGTGTATTTTTCTTTATCTGCCATACTTACTCTAACACAGCAATTCTGCCAAGTAAATTGCTAAGAACATCACACCTGCTTTTCTATTTTCTAATCACAAGGCTATCCCCGACCCATCACATTATAATATAAGTGCAACCAGCGTAACATTTCTAAGCCAAGTGCATGCAGAATTCGTAGGGTAAACAATGAATAGAAACAGCAGCAACACTGCTTTTATGTGTCTTGTTTCATGCCTTTGTTATTTTATTTTAAACAGGCCTACATCAAACAATCTGTTACTGAATATCCAAATGTAAATAAAAGGGTATAAAAAATCGAGCGGTGGAGGAAGACTTATCTGCCAACAGAATGAGCGTCCACTTTATGTCACAAATTGACATACTGGTTATACCGTTAAATGGACTAGTGTTGGCATCGCCATGGAAGAGACACGACCCTCTCTTCCATTCAGACAGAAATCGATCTTTCACTGTAAATTCCCTGTGGCAGTGCTATGGACATTGTGCGGAGTCAAAATGACAAATGATCAATCTGCAATGATGGTGTTTGTGGTAGTAATCATGAACAAATGGCAAGAGATTAACGATATTTGCTTTGCCAAACCCCGAAACTTGCTATGGGTTTTGCCCTCTGAGATTTAAGCCACAGGGTAACTGGGCCGAATACAAGTCACTCGACTACCAAAATAGATTCAATGATAATACGTTTTAACACGAATTGAGTGAATGTCAGAAGTGCTTGCTGTTTCTGTGTGGTTGGTGAATGGGGGAGGGGGAGGTGCAGAATAGTTGTTAGAGTGTTAAGCTGGTGATCTTATGGGCAAAAATCGAGCCACCACCCAGACACGGGGACGGGACAGCTCAGTGGTCGGAGCACTCGCTTTCCCCCAGCCAAGTTAAGCAGCGTCGAGCGTGATTACCAGTTGGATGGGTGACCGTTTGCGCGCCTTGGCTTCAGTACAGTTCCCCCAGTTCACCCAGCTGTAAATGGGTACCTGCCCTCTTTAGGGTCAGGGAAGGTAAAGCAGCGAGGAAGAGGAGATGGGCGCCAGCCCTCAATATGCTGGCCCTAGAGAAGTGAGGTCTCTGACGCCTCGCTCCCCTACGACCTTATAGGTTATGGGACTCCTTTACCTTTACCACCCAGACACCGTTCATGGGGATTTTTTCCCTAGAGTTAACATCAGTACCGACTCCACTACCTGGAATGATCTTCAGAACATTCAGATGAGACTATATACCTAGGTACTAGGTCACGAGTGCGAACGCACACATGCAGAACACCTTGTGCACACGTTAAAACCTTTCTGCCTTTCTCGGGAGTAGGCCAATTCATGCCAGTAGGATTGGATAACAAAGATTAAAAAGAAACACAAGCACATCATCCCCGAAGTCGGAATGCAGCTATCTTCATGGTAGGTGGGGTGGGGTGGGAGGGGGGATGAAGAAATGGTCGCGTACACAAAATCTCACCATTGGTGCACCTCGAAACTCTAGCTGAGGAACAAAAAAAAATACAGAGATGTGTTTCACTCTATGTCAGACCTGCTCTTTCCATTCCCTTTGTCACACTGATACAGTAGCCTACCACTATAATTTCTGTTGCGTTGGATTACTTTTTAAAAAAATCTTTCTGTGATATTGTCTAAGTGATTTAGCAAAGCCAGCCGAATGACTCAGCTTTCACTGAAACAGTGAGGGAGTGGTTTTATCAAGCGCAATAATCAGACACTTCCATGGACAATAATCGTAACCAGTCAGCGCTGGTATCAGCTGACTCCAGTGTAGGTGTAGTTGCGTGTGATGTCGGGTTGTTAACGTCCTGTTGATTAAAGTCTTTGCCTGTCTTTATGTACGTGTTTGCTATCCGCGTGTTTGATCCCGTTTGCTCACAATTTTTGCTTGTTGAATGTTTGCTGCATTGGTGCAGGGCTTTTGGAGTGTGTAAATTGTTTGTGTCACTTGTGGTGGGTTTTACTTGTTGTCTTTTGTTTGGTAGTGTTGTTTGCTTGGTTTGTTTTTGTTTGTTGTTGGGTTTGTTTGGTTTCTTTGGGGGGGGGAGGGTTGTGGTGGTTGTTTTTGTCGGTCCTTATTTAGTGCTGAGCATTTGGGTTTGTGCTGACTGGTTTGTTTCATAGATTGTTTGTTTTTTCAGCCATAAAAGTGACTAGAGCAGACATACAGATAGATAGATTAGACAGACGGACAGAGAGATAGAGTAAGTAATCGATAAATTAAATAGACAGACAGACCGAACGACAGACAGACCGATCGATCGATCGATAGATCGATAGATGGGTAGATAGATAGATAGATAGATAGATAGATAGATAGATAGATAGATAGATAGATAGATAGATAGATAGATAGATAGATAGATAGACAGACAGACAGACAGACAGAGACCAGGGCAGCTAGAGAGGGGGGCAGAAAGTAATCCCTTACAGAAAAACAGCAGCCAACAGCACTGAAGTCGAGTATCCTCACACATTGTTTCATACTTCCAGACCTTTTTCTACCTGTAGAATAAAACGGAGCTTGCAAAACACAGACTTCAAAAGAACCTGAACCGTTTGGTCAACACCATGAAATTTATCACTCGCAACGCGAGTCAACATGAAAACCTGCTCCTACACTGAGGGGGACTCGATTTACAACAATCGATACACACGGGGAAAAAAAACTTTTTTCGTTTTGTTTTATTCAATGTTCACAAATTCATGTTGTCAGCAAATTTACAGCGCCACTTGATTCTATGGAAACTGTGTCACATCGGAATAGGAGGAACAGTAATCGATGGCGCGTGCACATATGGTGTTTGTGACGGTGATCGGAAATCAACGAGGGAAAATGACTCTGTATTTGCTCTGGATCTGTCCATAATCCTGTTCCTGTGTTTGAATGTGGGCACACCACCTACACGTTTTCCCCTTCTCATTTTTATTTTAGTAGTTCTTTGAATGAATATTTCGGCTGGAAACGATTCATTGTAATGTGACTTTGGACACGATTCGCTACAATGTGAGTTTAGACACGATTCACTGCAACGTGACTTTGGAGACGAATCATTGTAACGTGACTTTGGACACGATTCATTGTAATGTGACTTTGGACACGATTCATTGTAATGTGATTTACAAGTCAGGTTCTGTTGATCGATATGATCCAACAGTTGTCTCCCTTATCTGCCATGCTGTGATTCAGCATTGTGATTTGTCTTGCGAGTTAATGAATACACAATTCCCATGTCTTAACTCTCTCTGTCTGTCTCTGTCTGTCTCTGTCTGTCTGTCTCTCTGTCTCTGTCTCTCTCTCTCTCTCTCTCTCTCTCTCTCTCTCTCTCTCTCTCTCTCTCTTGTGGACGACAAGCACTTCACTTTCTTCTTCACAATCTCGTTCTGTTCAACATTTTGATGTGGTGCTTTGTGGTTCTCATTCATTCTCCAAGACCTGATTCTCCGAAAACGGTCTCATGTGTGTGAATGATTCGAATGCAAACGCTCTGATATTTGTTTTGCTTTACAAGATTCAGCGCTATAAAAATTCTATATTTTGTTAAGACCGGGCCGACAGGCTGGGTTTCATAAAGATAATAGAACTGGTTTTAGAAATGCTGTAATTAAATTTTTTTCTTTCATTCTTTTATTTGAAAGATAATGAATAAGCACTCATGTTCCATTTTTACGTTGAGTCCCCGTGCACATGCAGTTTTATAAATTTTGTTCTGTTCTCTCCGGCACAAAATAGCTTACTTATCCAAAAGCGGACCTGGCTTTTTCGTGTGTGCGAGATGTTCTTCGTACGTTTGTACACAGGACCTTGGTTTACAGTCTCATCCGAAGGACTTTTGGGGGAGTGGAGTCAACACTGTTGTTAACTCTAGGGGGAAAATTCTCTCAGTGGTGACTCGAAACCAGATTGCGAGCGCAAGAATCTAGCCATCAGGCTATTCAGTCCCTGCTATAAATAGCCAGAAGCAGATTTGATGAAAACTTTGGAAAAACAGTAAAAAGGAAATACAGCTTAAAAAGAAAACCCTGACTGCACAAATCGACGCTCTGACTGTCTGACAGAAAAAGCATGCGGGATTTGGGGTATTGGTGTGGATTTTTTCTCTGATCATTGAATGTGTTTCTGTTTAATCAAAATCAAATTCATTCTCTTGATGTGTGTGTGTTTCTGTGTGTGCACGTGCGTGTGCTCATGCGTGCTTGCTTGTGTGCGTGTTTTTGTACGTGTGTATTTGTGTGTGAGCACATATGCGTGCACATTTATGTGTGTATGCATACACGCATTTGAGCTGTACCGATTCGCATGCTTGTCTACCAATCTTCTAGTTCTTTGTCTGCTTGTCTGCCATTATCTAAACTAAGGAGGAACACAATTTTCTACCAATAACTATCTCGGTACAAAACATGATAGAAACTCTACAAACATGTCAATATTGTTATTATTATTAATAATAATAATAATAATATAATAATAATAATAATAATAATAATATATGGAATCTATATAGCACTGAATCTTGTAACGCAACAAATCAAAGCGCTCATATCATGGTGATCTTGTTTTACAAATCCCCATTCCATGAATCACAACCGAAGACTACACCCGTCCTTTTCATTCAGCATGGAATTCTCCGCTCTTTATAACAAAACAAAACAAAACCCAGCGGCAAGGTTTTGCAGCTGCAGACAGCATGTGACAAACGCATGTCCGGATCTAATTCTTATTCATTAGAAGCTGTCATGGTCAATCCCAGGGAAATTAAAAGGGCTCCACCCAGTCTCTGCCCTTGCTGGAGCACACATGAGGCTAAAACACACCAGAGCCCGAAAACAAGGGAAGCAAAATAAGCAGCGAATGACTGCACTGTTTGTTCGTTACCATCTTCTTCTTCTTCTCGTTAGTTTGATGTCTATTCGCTACAAGGTGATATAGACAGTGGTACATTCACGTTAAGAATGTACAGGGAAAAAATGGGATACGGGGGAAAGGGTGGAAGGATGAAGAATGTAACTGATTTTGATAAGTTTTAAAAGATTACATTTACAGTAGCTCTCCTAATGGTGACTGGCAAATACTTTCTGCAACTGATACCAGGACATGCGACTAGGAATCATACAGAACACTTAGGATATTTCCATATGTTTGCTTACATCTATTGGTTGCATGACTGTGTAAGATTAGGTTGAATGCATGCGCTTTTATTTGTCTTTGCAAGATATAGCGGTAGATAATTTCAATTTATTATTTATTTTTTATTATTCCTTTGCTTTTGTACGAGGCAATGAGCACAGGGCAATAAAACAATATATGATAGACTGACATAATAGCAGAAATAGTGCGGAAAACATTTGTGGAATATTTAGTTTATCAAGCGTTCAGACGTAGTTTATGAGTTATAATTTCTATATGTCGTGGGCAATACAGTCGATCAAAATGAAGTCTAAAAATAACTTTGAGCACACAGAGTTTGAAATAGATGAAATACTCATTACAGCGTCCGCTTGTGAGAGATTATGTATCTTAATGAATCAAGTGTTCAGTGTTGTGAAGTAAAACGCTAAAAAAAATAGTTAAATTTGTCGCATATGACTATGTTACTCTTATGTGAATGCGGGTTTATAACTGTGCGTGTGAAGGTGCTTCCCCTCCCCCTCTCCCAATATGCACGCAAACCACTAACATACAGCACTACAAAGCCAGTGTCAAAAATAAATTATTTTATGTTAGTTAATTCTAAATATCCTGTTCCAACTTGACAATTAAATTCAATCATGTAGAATGTTTTTGCTCTCCCTATGAAATTAGTGTATGTCGTCGCTAATCTTTTGACATATAGTTAAAAAAATAATTTATAAATAAATCATTTTTAACCCTTTCTTTAAAAAAAACCTGCATGCATAGTCTGCTGAATGACTGCACAACACGCTCTTGATAAAAGGGGTATGAACAAGCAGCAAGATGTAGGCCTAAGTTTTGATATTTTCAATTTCTCTCAACATTGTTTTACTCACGAGCTCTCAAAACAGTTTAGCTGTAGGGCAAAGCATCTTGCGCACGCGCTAAAATCTGTTCCGCCTTTCGGAAGAGTAGGCCATTGTGTGCCGATGGGAATGGATTACAAAATTGAATAAAACCGCATGCACACGGGGATTGGATTTTTTTTAAAGCAAATGCGTGCTTATTCCATTATCTTCAAAATGAAAAAATGAATAGCTAAATGAAATAACTAACTCACCTCACTTGGTGAAGGTAAGTTACGACTAAAAAATGAATTATTGTTCTATTATTTAAAAAAAACACACAACAACAACAAAAACAAAACATCTACGTCACTATAAGCTGATCTCTAGCCAGGTCCAGACCTCTGACAGCCAGTACCGAGCCACTCTACCTCAAAATGCTGCCTGGGGTGATAAAAACGATTTCAAATCCTCTCTCTGAATTTCAGCAACAACAGCATCTTCATACGCCTAAGATCTTCCATCTACATCAAACACGGGCGCATATAAAACTGCACAAACTTTCGTAGTAGGCGCTTCCTGAGATAGCGTCCAACTAGTTTACTAGTTTAATTATTTCATGTATGGGCCGTCACGGTAGAGGATGGAATCACAGGCTGGTTTAAGCAGTAAACCCATGCTCTGAAATTCTCTGAGCATCGTGTTCGTGATCTGAAGTGATTCCAGGCATAGGTTTGAGTCATTCTTCCTGTGCTGGGATTTTGTCCTTGGACTTGGTAGTGGTTGTCATTCCATCTTTTGCAAATGCTTAAGCAGGCGACAAAACCTGGGGTGATAAAATCAATTTCAAATCTTCTCTGAATTTCAGGATTTTGTCCTTGGACTTGGTAGTGGTTGTCATTCCATTTTTTGCAAATGCTTAAGCAGGCAACAAAAACTATTCTTTCCAACCTTGAACTTCAGACGAACAGTTCAAAACGTGTGTGTTCCGACCTGTCAGTGTGAAAATGAAGAGCTGCTACACAAAAATTTTAAACTGTGTACAACGTAAAGAGGCTGTGTGCCCTGAAGCTTCAATGGCATTCACAAAGCACGAAAGCCTGAGTGCACAAAGTACCATGTGACTTTAAACAGTGCGCTGATTGGCTAGAGGCTGCGAACTGGCCGTTTCAACCTTATCCAAATAGAACCTGCTCTGCCTCAAACAATCGTCGATGTTTATGCTGGCATAGCATTCTTGCTTAAGAATTGTACTATTCTTGGGTGGTTCGCGGCGCCAAGGTGGGATGACTTGCGGCTTCCACAGTCCCTAAACCGGATATCTCTGCTAGGACTATGATATAACTTCAAACTGCAGGGTTGGACCTGGCGCCAAAAGCCGCCTGAGACATACGTTTATTACAGTGACAGACAGATCTGCTTGTGATCTCTTTCAACGTGACCGACCCAGCCGTACGGTTCAGGAGGCAAGTCTGTTGCCTGCTTTAGGAGACTACAAACTAGGTCTCCTGCACGCAAACACAAGCATAATGTCTTACACACACGTTAAAAACACATCTATCTTTTGTGGGAAGTAGGCCAGCAATGGCCGGTGGTGTGGATGTCGCGAGCACATACACAGAATGCACTTTATGACCCGTAGCGGAAAGGATTTTGTCTACTTAACCATGACACACTTCCTAGAAAACCTTTGCTGCTGTGTGCCCTGATCACATCAAAGTCTTGAGAGGGAATAGGGGCACATCAGGCTGTTGCTATCCTGTTTTTCTCTTGAAAAATAATGCAGAAAAAATGTTTTTAAAATGAATATTAAAAAATTATCATAAGAATAATAATAAATGATAATAATGTCATCATTACAGTAGAGCAGTAACCAAGAAAAATGTTTTGAAAA
>CM054158.1:30938991-30943991 GCA_028751875.1 Rapana venosa
ATGATTAAAAAGCTACTTGTTTAGCAATCACACGAAAAAGGATGAATGGAATAAACACGGAATAAGTTGGGTTTTTTGTTTTACTCTCGTCTGTTCAATTTTTTCCCCTTTTCATGTGTGCCTGACACTCCTAAAGGACATCTTTTTACAGTGAAAAGCAATGACCTCCAGACGAACAACATTCATTCACAGACTGAAAACGCCTTCGGTCCTTTTTTTATGTTATTCTTTTATATCGCGGATAATGGAATAAGCACTTATGTACTTTTTTTTTACATCCAGTCCCCGTGTGTATGCCGTTTTGTAAATTCTGTCATCTGTTCCCACCGGCACACAATGGCCTACTCTTACGAAAGCGGAACAGGATTTAACGCTGTGCGCAAGATGTTCTGCATGCGTTCGCACACGGGACCTCGGTTTATAGTCAATCGTGAGTGTGCATGCATGGCAAAGTCATCAATGTTTCACGTTTGTGAAGATGAGGCAGATCAATGCACACGCTGACAGCTAGCTCAAAGCAGCAAGGGAGATTTGTGTCACTCCTGTTCCATCCCTATCTCTCACTGCCTGCAGGAGATGCAAGGCACGGCGTGGTACCTTTTTCTTTTTCTTTGTTTCATACCTTTTGGGGGAATTAAACGTTTAAAAAGAATCGAAAAGGAAAAACAAACACAAAAAACGTACTTTTCATTAGTATATCCGTTTCTGCTTTTGTCTCTGTCACACGCACACACACATACATATATACATACATATATACACACATACATACATACATACATAGATACATACATACATATATACACACATACATACATATACACATACATATATACAAACATACATACATGCATACATACATACATACATGCATACATACATACATGCATACATGCATATACATACATACATACATAAATACATACATAATCATAATACAGCATACATATACACATAGCAACGCATACATACATACTCATACATACATACAACCACGACAGCACGCGCGCATGCACACAACATACACCACGCGTACCGCGACGCACCACACACACACACACACACACACGCACAACTAAATACAAAACTATTACACACCAACAGTCACAACATCAATCTAAATTTGTAGTACAACGACTAAATCAGACTGCAGTCTAGGCAATATAAATTTTTAGCAACGATAAATTGCCTCCAGCCATGAAAAAATTCCCAGCTTATTAACCGTTTGCTTGTATCCTCCTAGCGACGAAAACATTCAGATCCAAAATGTATCTGCCTACCCAGCAAGTGTTATGCTATGTTTTGGTTTTTTCAACAATGCCACTATGGGCTTACTGTTTTGCTGAGACATAAGTACCAAGGATACACTCGAACTCCATCAAAGAAGGTAGATGGTAAACAGCGACGTCAACAGAAAGTTTAAAAAAAACCTAAGTCTCGGAAAAAGTGTTGCTATAGATGGCAAAACGGGGTTTTCTTTCTTCTTCTGAGACAGAAAAATAGAAAGAGGATGGTGAGAAAGATAAGGGAAAAAAAGGATGCAAGCGAGAAAAAAAATGAAAGAAAATGAACAGGGGGAGGGGGGGGAAGGAGGGGATGTTATTTACTACAAGTTTTGTCAACGGTAAGAAAGGAAATAATAGAGACAGAGGTGAGGACAGGGAAAAAACTCCAGACTTTTTTTTTCCTCCATTCCCCGCTGTCCAGCACCTCTCTCTGTCTGTCTCTCTCTGTGTCTGTCTCTCTCTCTGTCTCTCTGTCTCTCTGTCTCTCTCTCTCTCTCCTCTCTTCTCTCTCTCTCTCTCTCTTCTCTCTCTCTCTCTCTCTCTCTCTGACGAACAACGTATGCGTAAGCTTATTCTGTTACCCTTGAAAAATAAAGAAAGATTCATTCAAAGATTCTCTGCTTTTATGTGGTTTTCGATTTTGTCATTTAAAAGTATGTAAGCCCATTGCTTTTCTTTCGATGTTAGGTTTTGCACATCAATATTTGCTAATTGCCTTCAGTGTTCTTCATAGTAGCTTCTTTATTTCTTTCTTTATATTTAGGGACGCCACACCGAGATAGAAAAATGTAACAATTAATTTCTTTTTACTGATACAGAAAATCTCTCTCTCTCAAGTTTAGCTCGACACCTCTCCCAACTCCTCACCATCACCCCTCTTCCACTCATCCACTCAACCCAACCTCCCTCTTCCTACTGTAAATCTTGACCGTCACCCCATGTCCACACCTTTATTCTTTTTTCTTTCCTGATTTTCCTCTCTCTCTCTCTCTCTCTCTCTCTCTCTCTCTCTCTCTCTCTCTCTCTCTCTCTCTCTCTCTCTCTCTCTCTTCTCTTTCTCTTTCTCTCATGTCTATCTAAGCAAAGACTGATTGATATGTGTATTCAAGAATGGTATAGTACAGAGACCGAGATAGGTACGATAGCTATAAGGAGTTTCAAAACTATATAAATTTTGTTAAAGAAGAATATCTTCTGCGGTTAGATACTTATTGTTTTAGAGTTGCTGTGTCGCAGGTGAGATGTAATGTTTTGCCACTTAACACCAATGTACATCGATATAGTGAACGGAATCAGAAGAAAGAATGTCCATTATGTAAACCGAAAGTTGAGGTGAAAAGCATTTCCTTTATGAATGTTTAGTGTACAGTGATTCAAAAATTACACTTTAAAGTGATTGTGTTGATACACCACTACACGATCTGCGTAAAGCAGAAAACTTGTTTTTTTTAAATCACTGCTTGTCCAGACATATCTTTCTTGCCGTCAATAAGAGAAAAAAAATGTATTAGGGTAGTTACGTCACAGACGAAGATTTTCATTTTGTTATGATTTTGAGAAGCTATAAGTATATCGACTTTTTTCCAGACACAAAAAGACCCTTAGAACATTATTGTGAATTCTGTTTGATACACATGTATTTTTATGTCTTTGTGCATTGCATCCATCATATATATTATTGATATTGAGCTCGGTGTTGTGCATTTTATCTGGATTTTTGGCTATTTTATTTTATTTTATTTTATACCACTTTAAGTCACGAGATTTCTCTGCGTGAAATTCGGGCTGCTCTCCCCGGGGAGAGCGCGTCGCCACAAGAGCAGCGCTACCCCGTTTTTTCTGGGGGGTTTTCTGATGGTCTGCAACTGTATTTGTTTCCCTATCAGAGTGGCTTTTTTCTAAGAATTTTGCCAGGGACAACTCTCTTGCTGCCGTGGGTTCTTTTACGTGCGCTGAAAATTTTGTGTAACACACGGGACCTCGGTTTATCGTCTCATCCGAAAGACTAGCGCCCAGACCACGACTCATGGTCTAATGGATGGGAAAATTTTCGGGCCCAAACGGGGTACGAACCACGCACACACCCGACCCGGACTTTTCGCATTCTAGACAGACGCGTTACCTCTAGACCACCGATCCACTGTGGCATTGTCAATTTCTCCTACGCCAACCATGTATTATGCCTAAGGCACATTAAATTTCTGAGTTCTGAGTTCTCTCTCTCTCTAACTTCTTTATTGACTTCTTTATATTTATAAAATGAAAAAGAAAAGGGGAGCACAAAAGAAGAAGAGAAAACCTTAGTTAGGTGAGGCATTTTTTTCTTTTAAAATTACTTTACTGCAAACTACCTTAATGCAAACGTGTTATTAAATAAGTGAACTGCTTTTTCCCCCTTTAAAGCATGGAATGCAAGAAACTTACTGGGTGCATAAAGGTAATGCGCACAATTACATCATCAAAGGGTAGTTAAGTTAGTGCCCACACATTCAAGAGCATGCACCGCTCTCTCCCTCTCTCTCTCTCCTCTCTCTCTCTCTCTCTCTCTCTCTCTCTCTCTCTCTCTCTCTCTCTCTCTCTCTCTCTCTCTCTCTCTCTTCATAGTGTTCTTTTCTCTTCCTCAGTACCTCTAATTTTCATTTTGTTCTCTGTCTTTCTGTGTGACAAACAAATTATGTGTGTGCTTCTTGGCATGTATTCGTGTTTCTAACTTTCTGCGTTTTCGGGGCAGGATAAAATAACTATAATCATCATCATCATCAGTCCCGTGACCTTGGCGGTCGTGGAGGAGACACAAAAGACGATGCCGTGGAAAGCCTCCTCCATCCATCTCGGTCCTCGGCTCTGCGCAGTAGTGCCGAGTCATTCATCCTGGTCCATTCTCTGATGTTGTCCATCCATGACTTGTTCTGTCTTCCCCTCTTTCTGCCACCTTCGAGTGTTCCCTGCAGTACTGTTTTTGGCAGAGTGTTGTGGCGGGTGACGTGGCCGAACCATGTCAGCTTTTTCTTCTTGACGATGGTGAGAAGGGGTTCCTGTGGACCTGCCAGCCGTGTTATTTGACTCTTGACAAATTCGTTGGTCTTTCGTTCTCTCCAGGATATGCCCAGCAGTTTTCTATGGCATTTTGTTTCAAATGACTGGATTCGCTTTGCTGTTTCAGCAGTCAATGTCCAGGTTTCACTTCCGTACAGCAGGATAGTCTGAATTAGGGCTTTGTAGAGCTTTAGTTTGATTGGGAAACTGATCTCTTTACTTTTCCATATGGTGGTGAGCTTTGTCATGGAAGATGTTTCCATGGATAGTCTGACTTTGATTTCTGTCGTCGATCGCCCGTCCTTTGTGAGTGTAGCACCAAGGTATTTAAAAGCGTCTACCTCCTCCAGTTGCTGGCCGTTCATGTAAATTTTAGCAGTGGCGTTGCTCGTGCTGTTCACAAGTACTTTACTTTTCTCCGAGCTCACCTCCATCCCATATGCTCCAGCTCTTTTCTCAAGTCTGGTCGTAAGATCTTGCAGCTCTGTGTTACTTCCGCCCATGAGGTCAATGTCATCGGCAAACCGCAAGTTCTTTAGGGGTCTGCCGCCAATGGAGATGGTAGAATGGAAGTCATGGAGGGTCTCTCTCATAATGTTTTCCAAGAACAGATTAAACAGGACTGGAGATAACAGGCATCCTTGTCGGACCCCAACTGTGGTTTTGAAGTAGTCTCCG
>CM054158.1:30946491-30958991 GCA_028751875.1 Rapana venosa
AATCAAAGAAGCTGGATAGTACTTTGAAAGTAAATGAAGGGGTGCAAAAGTGAGTATGCTTCATCAAATAATAAACCATATGGATAACCATAGGTGTTTATCAAAAAGTAATTGCTAATTGTCAATATAGACCAATCTGCAGGGGTGTGAGGCAGGGCTGCGTGTTCTCACCTGATTTATTTAATGTATATAGTGAACTAATTCTACGAAATATTGAGAATCATGAGGGAATTAGTGTAGGTGGCCAAAACATCAACAACCTGAGATATGCAGATGACACAGTCCTTATCGCCGACTCTGAAGAAAAACTGCAAAAGATTTTAACAACAGTAACAGACGAAAGCGAAAAGAAAGGATTACAGCTCAATGCAAAGAAGACAGAATAGCCTGTAAAGGAGAGAGAATCAGACAAGTAAGCACCTTTAAATACCTTGGTTGTACTATCACCCCGGACGGCAAGTGTGACACAGAAATCAAGAAGAGAATCGGTCAATCTAAGGCAACTTTTAACAACACGAAATGCATTTTTACCAACAGTAAGATAAGCCTCAAGACAAAGATCCATGTTGTGAGAGCCTACGTATGGTCCATTCTTCTGTACGGATGTGAGTGCTGGACCCTAGCCAAGGACACAGAACAGCGACTAGAAGCAGTGGAGATGTGGTTCATCCGGAGAATCATGAAAGTCTCATGGACAAAAAGGAAAAAATTGCAGAAGTAATGGAAATGGCTGAATACAAGAGATCCCTTCTCAACACCATCAGAGAAAGACAGCTCAAATTTTTCGGCCATATAATCAGGGCTGACGGACTAGAGAAACTGTTATGAAGTGGCAAAATATGTGGAAACAAGAGCAGAGGAAGACAACGCACAAAATTCACGGACAGCTTAAACAAATTCGCAACGAATGAAGAGGGCACCAACAATGAGCGCATGAGAGGGACCGAGAACAGGGAAGAATGGAGAGCCATGATCGTCGATGTCTGCAGGACCAGACCGGACACTTGAAAAAGAAGAAGAAGAATTGCTAGTTTCTTTGAAAAACGGAGAGAAGAGATGTTTGATGCGTTTTTTCATGTTTAGCAATGATACGCTATATACATCTTCTGAACAAACTTTATGCTCTGCTTTTAGGTGTGTACTTCCAAATCATTGAGTGTTAAGAAAAGGTTTAATGTGTGATAAACTGCCTAATGCAACAAAACTATTCTTAATTCCCTGTTCCTGATAGAAACGCAAAAGAAAAAAGTAGAATTACACAGAAAATGGAAAAAAACTCAGAAAAGATCAAAGTGGAGTCTTACATAAAAGAACATCAAGTATAGAAAAACCGACAAAATAGACAACAGAGCTCGCAACAAAATATTTACAAACTCTTTCCCTCCTCTAACCACTCACTACAAAGGCAGTAATGCATATTGACCACCATTATGGAACAGATTGTAGACAGCAAAACATTCACGGTGGCTGACAGTCAGTCTCCCTACACCTCGAAAGTAAGCCATTCTCAGACATCCTGCCCAAAAAGCCAATGTCCCCCAATCACTGCCCTGCCTTCATCCTGTCTAGACATGCTCTTTGCAAATCTTCCTCTCTGTCCTGTATCCGTGCCTTTGCACTACAGACCAAATCAGCTACAGAGAGAAAACAGAAAAAAAAATAATGACAACAGCACAGAAACTTTAAAGAAGAAGATGGAGGGAGAAGAGGAAGAGGAGGTCAGGAAAAAGGAGAAAAAGAGGAAAATGAAATCAGAAGAAGAAGAAAGAAGGATGATGATGATGATGATGATGATGATGATGATGCTGATGATGATTGCAAAAGAAGAAGAAGAAAAATAATGCAAAGAAGAAGAAGAATGCAAAGAAGAAAAAGAACGCAAAGAAGAAGAAAATGATTGATTGATTAACTGATTGATTGATTGATTGATTGATTGATTGATTGATTGATTGATTGATTGATTCTTTAATGGGTAAAGAATTATTCACAGTATAGGCCGTTTTACAATTCCGCCTGAAAATAAACCAAAAACTAAACAAAAACAAAAGAGAAGAAACAACCAACAACAATATTTGAAAATGTACTTTGAACATATCAGCAGTTTTCAGAACAAAACACAAAACAAAACGGTTTGAAACATAATGCAACTATATCTAGAAGAAAGAAGAAGAAGAGAAGAAGAAGAAGAACAAGAACAAGAACAAGAAGAAGAGGAGGAGGAGGTGGAGAAAAAGGAAAAGAAACTTGAATAAAGAAGGAAGAAGAAGAAGAAGAAGAAGAAGAAGAGAAGAAGAAAGAGAAAAAGAAGAAGAAGAAAGAAACGAAGAAGAAGAAGAAGAAGAAGAAAGAAGAACAACAACAACAAAACAACAACAACAACAACAAAAGGACAAGAAAAGAACAAGAAGAAGGACAAGAAGAACAAAGAAAACAGGATTGCAAAGAAGAAGAAAAAGAGAAACAACAAAAATCCTTGTGGTCGTTTCCCTTTTATTCTCTCAAAACTGTAACCTTAGTCTGAGCATATTGTTTCAACAGCCATTGCAACTGGGTCTTTTTTTGGGGGGAAATAATATCTGATCAGCTATCGGAGCATATCATGTATGTGCAGTTCATTATACAATAATCCCTATATTTAAATCTTATCTGGAATTACAATCCAAAGCGCCATTGCTTCAATGGAAAGTTTTAGGAAATAAAGACAATCCTCTGTCTAGTTTTTCACCAAACGCTCCATTATTGTAAAACATGATATCACAGAAAGGCAGCACATACTCTCTTGTAGTCGGTTATATCAAAGCAACTAGTATGGTTTTGTCTCCTGTGGGGGGGAAGGGGGAAGGAAGGAAGGATAGCCTAATGATCAGAGCGTTGACCTCGTGATCTGATGACCCGGGTTCGAGTCACCACCGATACGCCCGTTCGATGAGATTTTCCCTCTGGGGTAAACAGCTGTACCGACTCCACTCCAGCGAATAAGACTGTAAACCAGGTTCTGTGTACGAACGCACGCAGAACATCTTGTACACACTTTAAAAACTTGTGCTGCTTTTGGTTGAGTAGAAGGCCACTGAGTGATAGTAGGAACGGATGACAGAGGTTTTGAAAATACGTATCCACACTAGTGTCTTGCTTTGACCTCTCCCCAAGTTGAATTGCGGCTACCTTAACGCGGTTTAAACAGTCGCATACGGAAAATCTCACCATTGATGAACCTCGGAGCTCTAGCCTAGGAACGAAAGGAAAAAGTCTTTCAGGAGAGAAATATTAATGTGTGGTTTTCTCCTACAGTTTGATTATAATTATAAAAAGGGCAACATTCTAAGTACTTTGGAATATCAGACCGTGATGCTTAATTGATAATACGCTAGATATACACGCATGCAGGCACGCACACATGTACACATGCGTGAGCGCACACACAGCGATTACACACACACGCACGCACACACACATATACACACACTCCACACACATACACCACACACACAAACATACACACACACTACACCTACACACACTTCACACGCCCAACATACACAGGCACAAAGACACACACCCACATACAGAGCAAACTAGCAGAGAAGATTAACCAACAACCTTCCTTATGACATAAAAACCAGCTTTCTTTGAAAAGCCACACACTCACACACGTATATATGCCAACACTAGATTGCCAGGATCCTGCTTTTGCTGGCAAAACAGACCTCGCCCTGGGAGGAATGCACAAAGACATCAATCACTCTGCCCTGCCCTGACCAGAGCAAGGAAGCATGACCTCCTCTGTGTACGGAAATAGCATGTTAGGCAAGTCATAACTATCATATTCTCAGCACATGAAAGAACCCACGGCAGCAAGAGGAAGGATTCTCCCGAGCCAAAATCTGTAGAGAGAGAAAAAAGGTCTCCTCTTATAAAGAGAACAAATACACTCATAGGCAGGGAGGTATAACATGAATGAATAGTTGGCGCGTGGCTCTTCTCTTGTGGTGACACACCCTCCCTGGTGAGAGCTGCCTGATAGATTAATATGCCAACTCTGAAAGATGTATATAATGCAATACAATGCAGTACAATAATTATAATATTACAATGCAGTACCATATTATGATATGGCACAACACAGGCGTTTTTAGCTGTTTATTTACAAGACCAGCATTATGAAAATTGCATATTATTATTATATTATTATCGTTACTACTACTACTACCACTATTATCATTATTATCATTATTGCTGTTATTATCATCCTTATTAATATTACTAGTATTACCATCATTATACAACACAATGAAGCGTAAAACAACGCGCTACAATATACATCAGCAAAACAAAAAAAATTCACCGATGATATTTGACTGAAGATGAATGCTTCTGAACTTTGAACAGAAGTTCTCTTGTCCTGTTTACAGAAAATTGGCTTTTTTTCTTTGAAAACAAACAAAAAGAAGTGAAAACTGGTATCAGAGAGGGAAACATTGAAACCTAATTCTACAATAATGAACTTAAGTCAAACTTCTTCTTCTTCTCAGTTGAAAACTCAGACAGCAACTCCTGTTGTCTGTCATATGAGCAAACATGTATCCCTTTACCTAGGGGACGGATAGTCAGTGGTGGAGCACTCGCTTTCCAGCAGTAACAGCATTCAGGGGTGGTACCAGTATTGAGGGGGACCGTTTTGCGCGCCTGGCTCGTCTTTCCCCAGTTCCCCAGCCGTAAATGGTACTGCTTTTAGGTCAAAGTAAAGCTGCGAGGGGAGAGATGGGGGACAAATGCTGCCTAGAAGTGAAGGTCTCTGACGCTCGCTCCTACGACCTATAGTTATGGTACTCCTTTACCTTACCTTATCCTTTAACTATGTGGCTAGGGGGGAGCGAGCGTAGAGACCTCAGCTTCTCTAGGGCCCACATTTGAGGCGTGCCATTCCTCTCCTGCGCTTTCCTTCCCTGACAAAAGCAGGTTACCATTTCATGGGAATGTACTGAAGCCATGCGCGCAAACAGTCAGCCATCAAGTGGTAACCATCGACGCTGCTTAACATTGGCATGGGGAAGCGAGCGCTTCTGACCACTGAGCTATCCTCCCATGGAAAATGGTTACGCTGCCGTAAGTGCGACAAGTCAGGCCCAGCGCAATCCGACTTGGCATGAAGCGAAAATTTTTTTTTATTAGTCTTCCTGGAAAAGCAGAATGGACCAAGAAAACAAAAAAGGAGGGAGTGACAAGAAGAAAAGGAACAAGGCAGAAACAAAGAGACGGATAGAAAAGAGGGAGCTCCTAGGAAAAAACCCAATAATTGAAATCGCTTTTGATCAATCTAGTTGTGACTATGCATGATGAGTCTGTCGCCGTTCCTTGCTTGTAAAAATGAGGCAGATCAATGCACATGCTGACAGCTAGCTCAAAGCAGCAAGGCAGATTTGTGTCACTCTTGTTCCATCCCTATCTCTCACTGCCTGCAGGAGATGCAAGATATGGCACCAGTTTCCAAATCGCCGTTGAGAGATGTGACTTAAACAACAACAACAACCAAAAACCAATAAGCTCACTACTTTGAAGTTAACCCCCCTCTCTCTCTCTGTCTCTTTCTGTCTCTCTCTCCTTTCTCTTGCCTCTCTCTCTCTCTCTCTCTCTCTTCTCATTCCTCTCTCTCTCTCTCTCTCCTCTCTCTCTCTCTCTCCTATCTATCAATCTATCAATCTATCTGTTTTATTTTTATATCTGTGTCTCTCTTGTCTGTCTGTCTGTCTATCGTGTTCTCTCTCTCTTTTCTCCTTTCTCTCTCTCTCTCTTTTCTCTCCTCTCTCTCTCTCTCTCTCTCCTCTCTCTCTTCTCTCCCTCTCCCTCCTCTCTCTCTTCCCCTTTCTCCTCCGCACTCTTTCCACATAGCACTCACGCACACGTGCACCCTGTACCAATACCCGAGCACAAACCGGTATGAAGCCATCTGTACCTTGTGCAGGACAGTGGTATACTGGAACAAAGTACGTACCACTAGCAGGATAAAGCAGAAAAACCATAGACCAAGGAACAGCCATGGTGTGTTTAGATTGTACTGTGAGCTTACGTAACTTGTTAAGAAAATCAAGAAATAAGGCGCAAGAATAAGTGGAGAAAAAATTTTTTAAAATTGGCATAGAGAAATAAAAAAAAGAGAACTACTCTCTCCTCTCTCTCTCCTCCTTCCTCCTTCGTCTTTTTCTCATGTTTCCCTTCTCTCTCTCTCTCTCCTCATCTCTCTTCTCCTCATCTCTTCTCTCTCTCTTCTCTCTCTCTCTCTCTCTCTGCTCTCCTCTCTGGGGACTGGATGTAAAAAAGCACATGAGTGCTTATTCATTATCCTCGAAATATTTTTTTTTAATTGTCATTGTCTCTCTCTTCTTCTTCTTCTTCTCTTATTTTGTCTCATCTTTTTTCTATTCTTTTCCCCTCCTTTCTTTTTATCTTGTTGTTGTTTTTGTGGTAGTTATTGCTGTTTGTTGTTGATGTTGTTATTGTTTTCTTCTTTTCTTCTTCTTTGCGTTATTTGTATTCTTCTTCTCCTGCCTCTTCTTCTCCTTCACATTCTTCTTCTTCTTCGCATTCTTCTTCTTCTCTGTCGCATTCTTTGCACTCTGCTTCTTCTTCTTCTTCTCCTTCTGTCTTTTTTCTCTTCCTCCTTCTTCGTCTTCTCGCCTCACTCTTCTTTTGTCTCGTGATGAAAACATCTGGCTTCTGGGTATTCTGTGAACTTTTTGAATTTTTTCTTTCCTTTCCAAAGGATTGTTGTTTTTTTAATCGGGACAGAACTATTTGTTTGATCATTCTTTCTTTAAAGCAGGTCAATTCTCATCCATTGCAATTGAAAAAAAGTATATCATCATGATCCCCATCCTCCACTCACTCTCCTTCCCCCTCTGTCTGTCTGTCTGTCTGTCTGTCTGTCTGTCTCTCTCCTCTCTCTCTCTCTCTCTCTCTCTCTCTCGCTCTCTCTCTCTATCTCTTTCTTTTCTCTCCCTCCACCCTCCATGGGTATTTCTCATGTTTATGTTTCTTAGCACATAGGAGTACCATGTTTGAATGAGTATATCATGTGTTTGTATGTGTGTGAGTGTGTGTGTTTGTGTGAGTGTCTGAGTGTCTGAGAGTGTGTTATTTATATTTTTATTATTTAATTCTTTTAGTTACATGACAATGGAATAAGCACTCGTGTGCTTTTTTTTATATTCAGTCCCCGTATGTCTCCGGGTATATGTATGTGTGAGTGTGTGTAATCTCGTGTGTGGTGTGTGTTGTGTGTGTGTGTGTGTGTGGTGTGTGTGGTGTTGTGTGAGTATGTGTAATCTCGTGTGTGTGTGTGTGTGTGGTGTGTGTGTTGTGTGTGTGTGTGTGTGTGTGTGTGTGTGTGTAGGCACACAGAAGTACCATGTTTGCGTGAGTATATGTGAGTATATGTGTGTGTTTGCGTGTGGGGGGCGTGTGTGCATGCGTGTGCGTGTGTGTGTGTATGTGTGCGCGCGCGCGCGCGTGTGTGTGTGCGTGTGTTTGCTCATGTGAATTTTTTTCAAGAGACAGACAGACATAGACAAAGAAAGGGAACGACAGAGAACGAGATAAACAGAGAGAAAGAGAGACAAACAGACAGACAGACAGAGAAAATGGGGGCAGGGTCTTCCCCTCTCCAGAGCTCTCAGGCATACTTGAGGAGGGGGAAAAAATCTTTCGCTTGCTAGGCAGCCTTCGTACCCCTAGCTCCCGGCCTGTTATCTTCAGTCCTCTGATCCCCTCATTACACATGCCTGTGATGAACTGACGGATCCATCAACTCCATACGTGCGCTTCAAATTCGATTCACACACAAACATCCCCCCACCCCCAAAAAAAAAAAATCGTTGAAAACGTATTAATGATCCTCTTCAGGTATTGTTTATTTGGATGACATTTTTACTTTCTTTGAATGCTCAGGCAGCAACTAGTGTTATCTGTTTTATGAGCGAAAAAATGTTGCGCTGCTGTTAAGCAAGTGACAAGTCAGGCCCAGTGCATCCGACTTTGGCGTGGGAGCGAATCGTTATATTTTAAGGTTTTTTCTGGAAAAAATGCAAGAAGAGTGGACCAAGAAGGCAGAAAATGGACAAGAAGGGGGTGACAGGAAGAAAACAAACAAGGCAGTAACAAAGAGAGCGATAGAAAAGAGGAAATTCCGAGCACATAACTTTCTGAAGGTCGGGATGCTGTTTATACTGCAAGACCCTCAGCATCCCCACGGCGTAAATAAAATTAGGAAAATGCATATTTTTGTGAACTATAAGATTGAAGAATGCTAATCCTAGAGAAAGATGCACTATAAAAGATTTGTGTTGCTCGCCACACACTGCCCAAAAACTTCAGTGCGGTTCCCCCAACGACTTGCAAAAAGAGTTAGAAGAAATGAGTCCAGTAAGTTAGACTTGTTAATATTACCTAAGCAAAATGTCAATCCCTGTTCTTACAAACATACCAAAAAAAAAGATGAGTTGACTTGACTTGACTTTGACTTCACTGAACATTAACCAGAAGGACGGGATAGCTGAGTGGTCGGAACACTCACTTTCCACCAGCTAATGTTAAAACAGCATCGAGCGTGGTTACCAAGTGGATGGGTGACCGTTTGCGCACCTTGGCTTCAGTACAGTCGCCCAGTTCACCCAGCTGCAAATGGGTACCTGCCTTTTAGGGTCAGGGAAGGTAAAGCAGCGAGGGAGAGGAGATGGGCGCCTCCCTCAGTATGCTGGGCCCCGGAGAAGTTGAGGTCTCTGATGCCTTGCTACCCTACAACCACATAGGTTATGGGACACCTTTACCTTTTTACTTTAACCAGAAGGAAATGAAGAGAGATCTAAGGTAAATCTCACATGGACATGAAAGGCACAAGAACGCGACAGAAAACAAAATGACAGAGGGAAGACTTAGACAGACTTGACAACAAAATGCAAACCCTCCCCCGCTCTACAAAGACAGTAACGCACACTGACCCCCATCAGAGAACATGGACAAAAAAGCAAAACATTCACGGTTGCTGACAGTCGGTCTCCCTACACCTCGAAGTAAGCCATTCTCAGACATCCTGCCCAAAAAGCCAATGTCCCCCAATCACTGCCCTGCCTTCATCCTGTCTAGACATGCTCTTTGCAAATCTTCCTCTCTGTCCTGTATCCGTGTGTTACAATGAGGGGGATAAACAGTCACACAAGGCAAACAACTTCGGCAAGTCCGGTATGGTAGAAAAATAACAAGGAAGAAGAGGAGGTGGCGTGTGGAAAGAAAGAGGAGGAGAAGGAGTAGACTAAGAAGAAGAAGAAGAAGAAGAAGAAGAAGAAGAAGAAGAAGAAGCAGAAGAAGAAGAAGAAGAAGAAGTAGTAGTAGTAGTAGTAGTAGTAGTAGTAGTAGTAGTTAGTAGTAGTAGTAGTAGTATAGTAGTAGTAGTAGTAGTAGTAGTGGAGGAGGAGGAGGAGGAGGAGGAAGGAGGAGGAGGAGAGGAGAAGAGGAGGAGGAGGAGGAGGGGGAGGGGGGGAGGGAGAAGGAGGAGGAGGAGGAGGAGGGGGGGGGGGGGAGGAGGAGAAGGGGAGGAGGAAGGGGAGCAGCAGCAGCAGCAGCAGCAGCACCACCACCACCACCACCACCAGCACCAGCAGAAGAAGAAGAAGAAGAAGAAGAAGAAGAAGAAGAAGAAGAAGAACAACAACAACAACAACAACACAACAACAACAAGAATGCAAAGAAAAGAAAGAAGAGAAGAAACAAGAACAAGAACAAGAAGAAGAAGAAGAAGAAGAACAAGAAGAGAAGAAGAGAAGAAGAAGAAGAAGAAGAAGAAGAAGAACAACAACAACAACAACAACAACAACAACAACAACAACAAGAATGCAAAGAAGAAGAAGAAGAAGAAGAAAAGAAGAAGAAGAAGAAGAAGAAGAAGACCAAGAAGAAGAAGAAGAAGAACAAGAAGAACAAGAACAAAAAGAACAAGAAGAAAAGTAGAAAAAGAAGAAGAAGAAAACAAGAACAAGAACAAGAACAAGAAGAAAGAGGAGGAGTCGAAGGAGGAGGAGAAAAAGGGAAACGGAGGAGGAGGAGAAGGAGGAGGAGGAGGAGGAGGAGGAGGAGGAGGAGGAGAGAGAAGAAGAAGAAGAAGAGAAAGAAGAAGAAGAAGAAGAAGAAGAAGAAGAACAACAACAACAACAACAACAACAACACAACACAATAACGAAGAAGAAGAAGAATGCCAAGATAAATGCGAAGAAGAAGAAGAACAAGAGAAAAAACAAGAAGAAGAACAAGAAGAACAAGAACAAGAAGAACAAGAAGATTTGTACGATCATGATGAACAGCAACAACAAAACCAATAAACTAGCAAAACAACGCCAATGAAGACCACTAGGACAACAGTGACCATGACATGACGAACACATAGTTCAGTCACAACTTCATCAAAGAACAAGAGAATGCCTTTGTGCTTCAACATTTCATCAGCTGCAGGCAAAACACAATACACACGAAACAAAAGCGCTTCATGTTGTTTTTTTCTTCCTTGCTTGATAGCCTAACAGTAATCCAAGCTTATAACCAAAACAGCCATTTCCATCGGTTCTTTTCATTTTGGCTATAGAATCCAATCAAATCTCAGAGCAGGGCTATGCATGGTTATATGCAAAATGATTATTTGATTAGAGAACAATCCTGGTTTGACTTTACATACTAATTGGTCACAGTACATTGAAAAACTTGTTTAAAGTACAGACAATTTCCTGCAGAGTCGGTACCAATACACAACATCGTGAAGTATTCAAAAAACAAAGTCCACTTCCTCCTTGCAATTTTACATATAATGTGAAAAAGCAGAATAATATTTCTACATGGTTTTTTTTAACAATAATTCTCTCACTCTAGAAAAAGTCCTTGATGTAAACATACTTGCAGGCGCACATCAACCCACGCAGATAGCATGTGCACGTCCGCGCATGCAGGCACATACGTTCGCAGAAACACGCACGCACGCATGCGTGCGCACGCACACACACACATATACACGCACGCACACACGCACTCTCTCTCCACTATCGTCTCACGCGTAAAGAGAGACAGACAGACAGAAACAGAGACAGAGTTCAATCAATAAATGTTTGACAACACAAAAAAACAAAAAAACAAACAAATTTCTTTTAACAGTCGGTCACACAAGCATGCCAACATCGGCTTCTTTACCGCTAAGAGTAGACAACACCCTGAGAGGACTGACTGTACAAAGACATCCATCACACGGGCCTGCTCTGACCAAAAGACAGCAGGCATGATACTATCATCATCTGTGTAAGGAAATTACATGTCAGACAAGTCATAACTATTCTCGGCTCTCCGCCCACTCACGTTCACCGCTGATCCTTGTCTAACGCTGACTGCAACAGGAAACTTTTGAACAGAATGTCGCCCTTCCCATTTCAGACATTGGACTTTTTAATTTGTATTTAAGAAGGAAGGTGGCAGGACGATTAAGACGTTTGCCTGCCTAACAGGTAAACCGTGAGGTTCTGGGTTCGATCCCCTGCCTCTAGAAAATCGAACTGAATATCAAAGTCCTTCGAATGAGACTATAAACCGAAGCCCCGTGTGCGAGTGTTTGTGTGTGTGTGTGTGTGTGGTGTGTGTGTGTGTGTGTGTGTGTGTGTGTGTGTGTGTGTGTGTATGTGTGTGTGTGTGTGTGTGTGTGTGTGTGTGTGTGTGTGTGTGTGTGTGTGTTGATTTGAAATCTGTTAATTTTACTCGTGAACGGTCGCATGTGTGTAAATGATTTGAACACAAGCGCTTTTATTTGTTTGCTTTTTAAGATTGAACCCTACATAATTTCCATACATTTATTATGAACATAAAATGGTACTGTTCATGCTTTATATCGTATACTTCATCTCATACTTATATAATGTGTATCTTATTCAATCTTTCAATGTTTATTCGTCTTTCTCGCCGAACTACTTCCTATACCTGTTCCGCTTTTCGGAAGAGTAGGCCATTGTGTGCCGGTGGAAACAGATGACAAAATTTACAAAACCGCATACGCACGGGGACTGGAATGTAAAAAAGCACATGAGTGCTTATTCCATTATCCTCGATATAAAAGAATAAATAAATAAATATACGTTCAGCTTTGGGATACATACAAAAAATTCAGGTGGACTTGTTCAAAGTCAACCTTTGCTGATTCATTATCCGCTTTGATACGTTAAAAGTTTTAATTTTAAAACACTATAGAAACACGACTTGTCACAGTGATAGAAGTAAATCACTAACACTCTGTTTTAGAACAAAAGATACCGGTGTACAATTTTGACAAGCGACTTCTCTGGAGGATCGAGTACTAATACCCACAAGAAACGGCAAGACCTTTTTCATTTGGTTTTGTCCTCACAGACGTAACATTTGTAACGGTCAGAAGGAAAATCAGATCAAAATACAAAAATACCAAAGTAGAAATCGAAACTTTCATA
>CM054158.1:30963991-30968991 GCA_028751875.1 Rapana venosa
TGTGAGTGTGAATGTGTGTATGTCTGTCTCTCTCTCTCTCTCTCTCTCTCTCTCTCTCTCTCTCTCTCTCTCTCTCTCTCTCTCTCTCTCTCTCTCTCTTTTAAACAATATCTAGGCTTTAATTCAGTTTGTGAAAAATCAACCTCCAGTTAAAGCAACACAGTTATCATTACAACACAGTATAGAACACTGCCATGTATCACAAACGTTTCAGACTTGCCTTTGATATCTAAGTTATCTTTCCTTCACGGGTTCGATCCCGGGTCGTCAAATCACGAATCACATCGTTCTAATCTACCAGCTTATCCTGCCCCCTGTTTCTTTTTATTAAATTTGCTTGATGTTAATAACCTATAATTTACGTACATCTACAACGTATGCAACAGTGACTTAAACAGTTCCCACTTCTACAAAACGGGCAATGAGTTACGACTTTTCTTTTGCTGCAAATATGTTCAAAGCAATCCGTGTGAAGCAAATATGGCGATGATATATAAAATGATTCGACCTTACAGGACATTTCTAAATAAAGAAAAGCAATCACACACGAAAAACAAAAACTTTTTTTTTTAACACAGGTTGTCTATGAAAAAGACGGCATGCCGCAGACGCAAGATACCGCACACCCCAGTAACGGTTTCAGTGGATATCTGTTTTAGAATGCAGATGACAACAAAGTCAATAGCCTCTCAATCAACAACAGGTGTATAATCTGTTGCCCTGCTAATACCTATGACGTCTAACGGTAAATCATTAACGAAAGCCTTTTAGAAAATTGTGTTGTGTCTAGTGTGCAGAACTGTGGGTTTTTTTAAGTCGGTTTCTTTGACGTCAGGAACTTTCAGTAAAACGGACGTCGGTTACTGTGGAATTTTTTTTTTTAAATAATTAATATCAATAGCATTAGGTACGGTATGGTTGTTATTAAGTTACAGGTATAGATTGACTATAATAGGTATGGCTTATAGGTTAAATCCAAAATGTATACTTATGCTGATAGATCGTGAAGGAATATCGTTTTCCGTTGTTCCTCAAATTTGTGTTGCTGTCGTAGAGGTTGAGCGAATCTGCAGGGCTTTTTTTTTTTTTTTTTTTTTTTTTTGGGGGGGGGGGGGGGGGGGGGGGGGGAGTTTCAGTACTTTTTTAACCCGGTTATAGATCCCCCAAAAAAAGGGCGCCCCGGTGGTGGCTCGAACCCGGACCGTCCCGATCACGACCGCAAAACTCAACCCTCGGCTATCTTTGTAGTTTAAATCTTATCCCCTTCAAATGTGTGTGCAAAATAAGCGACAGGGAAGGGGATAGAGCCCAGGAAAAAAACAAAACAAAACAAGACGACAGGAAGAGTTATATTTAAACTAAAGTTACCTTCCTAGATCCACGCAAGAGAGGGGACAGGATCCCGAAGTCCTTTTTAGGGGTTCCCCAGCCGCGATGGAGGGGCATGTTTGGGGAAGGAAAAAGCCCCTCGCCAGAAAACATGATAGATGTGATGATGTGAGAGATGATGATGTGTGATTGATGAGACGACGACGACGACGACGCGACACGACGAGAGTGATGTGAGTGATGAGACGAGACGACGATGAACGACATGACGATGATGACGACGAGCCCACGAAAACGATGAGATGAATGATGATAATGAATGATATGAAGCACGAAAGAAAGAAAGAAAGAAAGAAAGAAAGAAAGAAAGAAAGAAAGAAAAAAGAAGAAGAAGAAGATGAAGAAGAACAATGAAGAAGAAGAGGAGGAGAAGGAAGAGGAAGAAAGAAGAAGAAGAAGAAGAAGAAAAAGAAGAAGAAGAAGAAGAAGAAGAAGAAGAAGAAGAAGAAGAAGAAGAAGAAAAAGAAGGAGAAGAATGAAGAAGAAGAAGAGGAGGAGAAGGAAGAGGAAGAAAGAAGAAGAACAACAACAATAATAGTAATAATAATAATAACAACAACAAGAACCAGAAAAAGAACAACAAGAAGAAGAAGAACAACAACAACAACAACAACAACAATAACAAGAAAACGAAATATGGAACATGCAAGTCTTTTCACTGAAAGAAACTACAGGGAATGGTAACATTTCATAACAAAGTATGGAAATCGATTTTTTTCCTGGAAAAGCGAGACAAAATATGGAAAAATCCAATTTTACCACAAACTGACATAATATGGAACATAACCGTTTCGAGAAGAGAGACATTACACGAAAGATACAAAACCTTTTTGGGGGCACGAATACTATAATAATGATCATACAACCTTTCTCGACATGACACACATAAAACAAAACATATCAACCTTTCGACTCGACAAGAGAGATACAATTTGGAACGTACAAATCCTTTTCTTCGCAATAAGATGTATGTAATACGGAATGAAGGGCACAAAATGGAACACTGAAATTTGTACAAACTCTCCTTTTCCATTCACTGCACAGAGGCCATTGCACGCCAGAACTGACAGTGGATCAGATACAGGAAATAAGGTGTCCGCTCTATTTCAGTCACCGTTTCTATGTCATGTCATCCGTTTTGATACATCTATCTTTAAAAAAAAAAGCAAATGGCATCTTATTTCAAACCATCTGACAGAAGAGGGGGCGGGATAGCTTAGTGGTTAGAGTGGTGAGCACATGATCTGACAGCCCGGGTTCGAGCCACAATCAAGGCGCCCGTTCTAGCGGACTTTTCCCGCTGGAATTAACATCAGTACCGACTCCACTCCCCAGAAAGTCCTTCAGATGAGGCAATTAACCGCGGTCTCTTCTGCTAACACACACAAAACATCTTGTGTACACGTTAAAAACCTGCTCCGCCTTTCAGATGAGAAGGCCTTTGTGTGCCCTTAGCAAAGTATGATATCCTGGTGTGTTTTTTTAAAACCGCATGCACACTGGTGGCGTGTTTATACATCATCCCTGATACGCTAAGTCTCACCATTGGTGAACTTTGGAGCTCTAGCCGAGGAACGAAAAGAAAATTATTTGATCAAAGATCTTTCTGATAATATATGTTATCTAGAACTCTCACCCATCGTCTTCTAAGAAACTTCCAAAAGCACAATACCTTTTAAAAAACCGGTCTTATGACTGACTTGTTTCAAGAAAGGTACCATACCAAACATATCAAGTAAAGAGTGTTTTGGGTTGTTTGAATGTAAACTTTTAGTTGATGCTTGTGTGAGCCTGCTGGGTGCGTTTTGAATCAAGGTTACCCGGGTATGTTGTTATACAGAAGTGATGGTTAGTAGTAGTAGTAGTAGTAGTAGTAGTAGTAGTAGTAGTAGTAGTAGTAGCGGTGGTGGTGGTGGTGGTGCTGGTGGTGAATGTGGTAGTAGTAGTAGTAGTAGTAGTAGTAGTAGTAGTAGTAGTAGTAGTAGTAGTAGTAGTAGTAGTAGTATAATTACCATTATTATCATTTTCTTCTTCTCATCATTAATATTATTATTTTTTCATTATCATCATCATCATCATCATCATCACTATTATGATTATCATCATCATTATTATTATTATCATCATCATCACCATTATTATCATTTCATTACCATGATCACTATCAGTATTATCATTTTAAGTGTCTTCCCCTTGTAGTATAAGACGTGCTCCCGAAAACTTGTGTTCTCTGACTTCGGTCATTCCACTATGAAAAGTGAAAAACACACAAAGAACAGAAAGAGACGAAGAGAGAAGGAAGGAAAGAAAGGAAAAGAAAGACAAGAAAATCACGAAAGAACAGAGAAAGCGAATGAACCAATGAACAAATGAATGAACGACAATCAAACGAAAGGAAGAAGAAAGGAAAGAATATAACACTGGGTAAAGAAAATCGATAAACTTCAGTGTTTAATCTTTTGTTTCTGCCAGAACACGACAGAATCGACCCCTCTTTGACACTCCAAAATACCACTGTTCTGAAATCGGAACCGTAACAAAAGCTTTTGATGTGATTCTTCCGTTCTTTGCTTTCTGAAAGACAGTCCTTGGATCGTATCAGCCATAGTCGCTTCGCTAAGGACTATGCGATATGAACAAAGAAAGATTATAAACGAAAAAGAAATACCAAGAGTGGACACGAAAGAATAATGCAAACAGATAACCCACAATACGAATGGATAAAATCAGCAAAAAGTATCCATTGAAAATCGAACACAACGAAAGATTATACATAAGAGTAAGGCAGGAAAGAAAGGAGCGGGGGAAAAAGATGAAGAAGTAGGGGCAGAAAAAGGGGTAAATTTGAAGATGTCCAGTTTTATTTTTCAGCATTTGATTTTTTAAGATGGGGGTGTATGTGGGTGGAGTGGGGAGGGTCAGTAGCTATATCGCCCCAGACACAAAATCTCACAGAAGCATTGTGAGGTGCCTGCTGATTCTCTCTCACGAACATAAACTGGGGTTTTCCTGACATTTCAGAGATTTCAAGGCGGCTACAGCTTATAGAGGAACAGGATGGTCTAGTGTTGATTCCGTGTTCTGATGATAACTGAGGGGGAGAGTGCCAGTCTCTACTAAGGCACCACCCGCCCCACCCTGCCGTAGTTAATTTTGATAGCATTTAAGTAATTTCTTAAAGAATTTGGTTTTTTAAAAGGCCATTTTGTATTTTCTTATAATTTTATATCATTCGATGAGGAACACTGAATATCAACAGCATATATTTTTGTTATCCAAAACAGAATATTTCTCTTTTTTTCTGTCAGTTTTGCGATTTCTCACACTATTTGCTTAGGCTGAACTTGTCGAAGAGCCACAGACTGAAAGATTTGAGTGCAGTAGCACGGAGTTAAGGGAGAATAAAACAGAATTGTGATGATCCGATATCACACTTTTTGTCTTTAAAAAATCCCAATGTATTTATTCTTTTATTTCGCGGATAAAGGAATAATCACTCATGTGTTTTTTTTACATCCAGTCTTCGTGTGCATACAGTTTTGTAAATTTTGTCATTCGTTCCCACAGACACACAATAGACTACTCTTCCGAAAAGCGGGACGGGTTTTAAC
>CM054158.1:30976491-31006491 GCA_028751875.1 Rapana venosa
TTATTTTCATGGGCTTACGCGCGCGCACGCGCGCGCGCACACACACACACACACACACACACACACACACACACACACACACACACACACACACACACACCACTCTTTTTTTCAGTCTATGTAAATGATTTACCCTGTTTTATTAAATGTAACTGTGAAATGTTTGCTGACGATACCACTCTCTTTTGTAGTGATTCAGACTCCAGCAGATTAACTCGCAAACTTCAATACAGTATTGACAGATTGATTATTTGGACTCAATTAAACCACATGTCCTTAAATGCACAAAAAACAAAGTGTATGTACGTATCAGCAAGACAGAAAAGGCAAAAAATGAATGATAGGTTTCAACCTCTATTGATGGATAACGGAATAGTTGAAGAAGTTGACTCACATAAAATATTAGGTGTTACCATTGACAAAAATATGACTTGGACTGATCACATAATGTCACTAGGTAAACGCCTAGCTCACAGGCTACTTCAATTATCCAAAATAAAACACTTTCTAAATAATCATTCTCGAAAACTATTTTTTTGCGGTCACATTCTACCAATCATTGACTATGCGTCAACTATTTGGGATACCTGCAGTGGAACGAACTTGAAATTCATTCATCGTTTATATAAAAGAGCAGTAAAACTTGCATTCTTAAAAACAAGCACCCTGACAATTGAGGATTATAAACAAATAAATGTCCTGACATTTCGAAACCGACTTTTATTCAATAAAGCTGTGTTTATGCAAAAAGTTGTTAATCAAAATGCACCTCCCAAGATTACCAAAGCTTTCAAAGTTAACCAACATAGACACAACCATTTGCTAACATTTCCAAGACCCAGAAATAACCTATATAAATCGAGCCTCTTGTATTCAGGCAGTGACCTATGGAATAAACTCCCCCAAAATTTGAAATGTATTAAAAACCAAAATCAGTATAAAACACATCTAAAAAGATATTTCATGAATAAAAGTACAGAACACGACTTGTAAACTTAAGAGAGTGATTTAAGTGTCACTGACGTTATTCTTGTCATTAAAATCAGATATGACCCAAGTTTTCATATTCATATCGAGTACATGTGTAAGCATTGATCTATATATGGGTTGATATGATATCAACCCCAGCACGCTTTGAATCTGGTGTGTGTGTGTGTGTGTGTGTGTGTGTGTGTGTGTGTGTGTGTGTGTGTGTGTGTGTGTGTGTGTGTGTGTGTGTGTGTTGTGTGTGTGTGTGTTGTACAAGTGTGTGAGTGCGTGTGTGTTGTGTAATTGGTTCGGTTTTGGTTTTTTACTTTTTTGCTGTTTTGGCCTTTTTATGTTCTTTTGTATTACACATAAATATGCTGATATATTGAGTTTTGTCGCTGTTAGTTTTCTGTTTCATTGTATTAGATGAACTAAATTGTTATTGCTGACGTTAGTACTGCTGGGTGGGTTTACATTGCCTGAATTTATTCTTTGATCGAAGGATTAACGTTGCTCGGCCTCAAACCAAAAAGCACATATGACCCGGGGAAAGGGAGGGAATGGATGTCTTTGTTATACTTCTTTGCTCTGAATCCAATAGCTGTTGGTTATTCTTGTTTTCCTTATATATGAGTATATTATGTGGTGAAGGGGATATGGGTGAGGATGTGTATGTGTATGTGTATGTAAGTGTTTAAATGATACATCAGTTTCCTCTATTTATATCCATTTGGTTGTTGTTGTTGTTATTGTTGGTAGTGGTTGGGGTGGGGTTCTGGTTTATTTTTCCTTTTGTTTGTTATGGGTTTAGGGTGGTTTTCTTGGGGAGGTGGAGGGGATAGTTTGGACTCTTTTTCTCGTCTTTTGTTAGTTCTATATTGTTCTTCATTTGTCTTGGCTGTTATTCTTGTCTTATGTTAGTTATTGTCGCTGCTGTTGTTGTGTATGTATATTTGTGTTTGTTTGATTGTTTATTTCCTTGCTGTGGCTGTTCTTGTTGATTCATCTTTTTTTTTGCTTTATTCAGTTGTTTGTATGGTTGAAGGTTTGTGTGTATATGTGTGAGAGAGGGGGGGGAGGGAAGCAGTTGGTGTGGGTTTTTTAATTTTTATTCTGTTTTGTCTTCTTTGTTTGTTTTGGTTTGGTTTTTCTTTGTTGCTTGTTTGTTTGTGTTATGACGGATATTTTTTCAAGATTTTTGAATTATTTGAATTGTATGGTCTAATATTCTTCTGGGTTTTTTGTTTTGATTTTAATTCCACATATGCATATGTTATTGTTTTTTTTGTTTGATTTGTATAGTTTACCATAGATTAGGTTTTTTATTCTATGTCTGCATATACATTATCTTTTTTTTCTCGCTTTTTTTTCTTTCTTTAGATAGATGGCTTGATGAAAAAAACCAAATGCACTGCTTATTCAATGTACCATCTGAAAATAAAAGTTTGACTTTGACTTTGACGGAATACTTCTACTGAAAAAATATGACTGGGTACTCAATGTCATTTTTAATTGGAGAATAAGGTCAAGAAAAACAGTATTTTGCTTAACATGTCGGTCAAAACTCCTTGCAACATCATGGTAGATACAGATTTCAAATTGTCTCTCTTCACGTAAAAAAACGTAGTGACAATCAGTACCTGACATCTAATATATTGCGAAAATCCCCAGAGTTCACAGAAACTTGTTGTTTTTAGCACAAGCAACGTATGATGGTATCTCTGGCTCTGTCAAATAGCGTAAACGGCAAAGACAGGAGTGATTCATGTGTAACATGCAACCCTATTCCCAGCGGCCTGCACTTTTTCTTTTTGTTTTCTGTTTTACAGGGCCTGTCAAACTTCTTCAGAAACGTACTGCTGTACGCTCCACACCCTGACAACTCTGTTTCATTCCATCCCAGGCAAATGTGTGTTAGATATGTTTGGATTACGCGCTAGGACGCATCAAAGAGCATATATCTATATACGGAAGGTGACAGGATGGCTTACTGGTTAGAACATTGCGTACGTGATCTGATGGCCCGGGTCCGAGACACCGCCTAGGACCCCGCTCGAGGTGAACTTTCTCCGTAGACTAACATCGACTCCATTCTTCCAAAAAAGTCCTTTGGATGAGACTCTAAACCGAGGCTCCTGTGCGAGCGCACGCAGAACATCTTACCCACATGTAAGAAAAACAAAATGAACCGTCCCACCTTTCGGAAGAGTAGGCTATTGTGTTCCCGTACGAACGAATGAATAAATTTATAAAACCGCCTGCACACTGATGTCGTGTTTAGACGTCATCCCCGTAGTCTGAATATGGCTACCTCAATGGTGGGTAAACGGTCGAATACGCAAAATTTCACTTTACGTGAACCTCGGAGATCTAGCACACAGGAACGGGAAAAATTTCATATACATGTTGAACAATATATACTGGCTGAAATGCCGACGGGCACCTGGCATCGTAACAGTTTTAGTTGTAGAATGTTGATTCTGCTGTCAATGAGAATACAACGCTTATCTCGATTCACTCTTCAAAGGTGGTTTTATATTTTCAACTCTCTGCTTAACGATCTAGAATATGTGTATATAGGTCATGTTTGGAAAACGATTTAAAACCTACTCTGAACACAATACCAGCTTTGTTTTTGCTCATCACCAAAGACTTTGATGTTTCTGTTTCAAGTCAGCGTGGTTTACTACAAAACAATATCAGGATAACGGCTGCTTTTTCAAAACTTATGTTCTTGGTAACCCACAGTTTAGGTGCAAATAGTTCTCATGGCAGCATTTTCTTTTGTTTGAAATGAAAATCACCAGACCAGTTTCTTCAAAAGGTTATCATATTTCAGATCAACCTATGTACAGAGCTTCAAATGCTTATTTGTTCATTTTACCTGACTAAGGCATTACCTTTGAGCCCCAAAGTGTACCTGGTCCTGGTTTAGTTTTTGGCTCCCCCTTTTTCACACACAACCTTTCTCCCATGTGCACTAGATTTGCTCATGCACTGGCAGACTGTGACTACAAAATGAAGCAATGCTAGCAACATGTGTTTGCCTCGTTTACTTCATAAACTTCATAACGCAGATAACAGAACTGGCTACAAAAAGGGTTAGCGCAGGTGAGGCTGAATTATTTTGTATAAAGAAATGCATAATACGTACATGCTGGCAATCTCTGAGAATTTCAAATAGAAGATAAATATTACATTGGAGACAAACGATATACAATGAACAAAACAAAAGTTTAATATCAAGCAAAACAATGAGATGAAATACTGCAATGACAACAATAGTATGAAACATGGCACTCAGATTTGGGAAAGAAGCCAAATTCTTTAACCATGAAGCCTTGACAAATCTTAATGGTCTGTAACGTATGTAATTTTTCGCGCAAGAAAGTGACCTACACCAGCATGGAAAGTCTGATATTCTGTACATTCCAAAATGTTCCATATATCAATAGGGTCTGACCCATTCACACGTGTGTGTGTGTGTGGTGTGTGTGCGTGCGTGCGTGCGTGCGTGCGTGCGTGCGTGCGTGCGTGCGCGCGCGCGCGCGCGCGCGTGTGTGTGTGTATGAGAGAGAATTTTATTTCATAAAGATAATAGATTAAGTACCGAGAGTTACTCCATCCAGCCCTCAAAAGAGAGACAGACAGACAGACACAGAGACAGAGACAGACAGAGACACTGAGAAGAAGAAAAGAAAGAAAGAAAGAAAGAAAAAGAGAGAGAGAGAGAGAGAGAGAGAGAGAGAGAGAGAGAGAGAGACAGACAGAGACAGAGAGACAGACAGAGAAAAAGAGAGACAGAGAGTGAGAGACAGAGAGACATAAAAACAGAGACAGACAGACAGACAGAGCGGAGGAGGAGGAGGAAGGGAAAGAGAGAGAGAATAAGACGCCCATACCATACAAGTCCACAAAGAAAAAAGCCTTACATCCGAATTTCTTTGTTGGGACTTCAGTCGTTGAAGGAAAATACACAACGATAAAGGAACAGTTGGAGAGGTTTCCTCTGTAGAAAACTGAGTATGGAGGAAACATAATCGGGATAGAAAATGGGATGGATCTAATGATCGTTCATTTTGTTCGTAGCTAAACAGACCACAGAGACCAAACCATGAGGGCTGCTCCCGTATGCAAATGAGAGCGAGGAAATTAGAGAGAAAGAAGATGCTTTTTTTAGGGCGGCGGGGGTGGGGGTGGGAGCTGTTAAAAAAATCTCTCTCTCTCTCTCTCTCTTCTCTCCTCTCATCTCCCCTCTCTCTCTCTCATCTCTCTCTCTCTCTCTCTCTTCTCTCTCTCTCTCAGCTGACAAGTCAGTGTCAACAGAAATGGGGGACCGGGTGCTGAACCTAACTCCCGAGTTCAGTACTATCGCAAAAAGCCCCCTTGCCAAATCCGTCGCGACCTCCGAAGAAGCAGACAACACCAAAAAAGACAGGCAAGTCGCCAATGTGACAATGACAGTGTCTTGGAAGAGCCAGTCTTGTGTGACATTGACTCCCTGCTCGATGTGGAAACAGAAGAAAAACAAACCAGTGTGTACACAGAGCTGTGTGTCAACAGTGCAGTGAATGCCTCGGCCACACCAGATTCACTTGATCTACTGTGTGATCCAGCAACAGACAGCAAGATGGGTGTGTCTTCTGAGGTGTCTGATGTGCAGGAAGAGCTGACAGTTGGCTGCACAGTGGATGGCTTTGAATCTGGTATTGTGAAACAGTATGTGTCTGCTCTAACTGACAAATGTGTGCAGCGTCAATTACGGGACAGCAAGAGAAACACACGGTTTCCGAAAGGTGGTGGTACATAGTTCAGGGGATCAAAACATTGTGATGTGTGAATCGAATGACATCGCCCTGGAATACTCTTGTAATGGAGATACTGGCGAGGAATCTAAGAGTGTGTTCTGGTACATCAAGCAAGAAGAGAAAAACATGTTGCCAGAAGAACGTGTCAGGCTTGCCAGACTTCATAAAGGGAAGCAGCGTCCTAACACACAACACGCAGAGACAGTGGCAAGTGCTGAACGGGAATTACATCTTCTTTGGGACATGATCCGGTTTTACATGGGCTGACTTCGCTGGCTGCAGGCTGGAAAAGGAAAGGCTGTTTTGAAAATTGAGACACGGACAATAATGTATGGATTCTTGATGTACATACCACTACTGCTATGGTTTCCATGTCATTGCAATCGCGTCGCTTTCGATATCGTTTGTTACCGCGCCGCAGCACTATATGGCTTGATTGCTAAATAGCAATAAATTTTGTCATTATTGTCATTGTCTTTTCTCTCTCTCTCTCTCTCTCTCTCTCTCTCTCTCTCTCTCTCTCTCTCTCTCTCTCTCTCTCTCTCTCTCTCTCTCTCTCCCTATGTTTATGCTTTGATAGATTCAGAATGGCAAAAGATACAGTGAAGGATGTAAGGGAAGTGGGAACAAAGAGAACTAGACCCAGGACTAGAAAGTGTAGAAAGGAACGGCAGATTTCAGAGGGTTGGGTTTTTTTAACCGTTCCTCGCCTAGACTTCCGAGGTTCAACTATGGTGAAATGTCTGTGTACTCTACCGGTTTTGCCACTGATTCTTCATTTGTGGTTCCATCAAGTTCCATTACAGTTAAGTGAGAAGAAGAAGAAGAAAGAAAAGAAGAAGAAGAAGAAGAAGAACAAGAACAAGAACAAGAACAAGAACAAGAACAAGAAGAACAAGAAGAAGATTTTTTTTTATTCTTTAATTTTTGGGCCCAAAACTTTCCCCCATCCATTAGACCATGAGTGGTGTCTGGGCGCTAGTCTTTCGGATGAGACGATAAACCTAGGTCCCGTGTCTTACACAAAATTATTCAGCGCATGTAAAAGAACCCACGGCAACAAGAGAGTTGTCCCTGGCAAAATTCTTAGAAAAAGCCACTCTGATAGGGAAACAAATACAGTGCAGACCACAAAAAGGCGGCGCTGCTCTTGTGGCGGCGCGCTCTCCCCGGGGAGAGCAGCCCGAATTTCACGCAGAGAGATCTCGTGACTTAAAGTAGTATAAATAAATAAATTTAGATGATAGTGGAATAAGCTGTGTTCGAACTTCGGGGATAGCTTTCAGTTAAATCCTCTGTAAAGTGTCTTCATGTACCTACTGGATCTTAGCCTACACAACCTGCTTTTGTTGTTTTTATGGACAGAAACACCTGATTTCCTTCTTCGGGGATGATGTCTAACTAATCACGACACCAGTGTGCGTACAGTTGTTTGTTACTCTTGACATTTTTATCAGCCGTTCTTATTGGCACAATAACATACCCTTTCGAAAATTCGAACAGGTTTTAACGTGTGCGCGAGATGATCTGCGTGCATATGCATATGCATATTCGGTTGATAGTCTCATCAGAAGGACTCTCGGACGAGTGGAGTCAGTACTGCATACACACGGGGACTGCATGTAAAAAAGCACATGAGTGCTTATTCCATTATCCTCGATATATATAAAAATGTCATATGAGCGCTTTGATTTGTTACTTTACAAGATTCAGCGCTATATAAATTCCATACATTATTATTATTATTATTATTATTATTATTATTATTATTAATATTATTAATGCCGGGGTGAAAATCCCTTTGAACAGGCATATCGGTTGAGGATTTAACCCGGGTCCGATTCCGGGCCATTAAACAGTGAGCACAACGCTCTAACCACTGGGATATCCAGTATCCCATGCATTCTTGTCAAACAAAACCTGATACAAACATACAACCGTAAACAACATAGCTTAAAAACACATATACTACGTGTAACTGTTAAAGTAAACTCCTTTGAATTAGAAACCGTAGTTTTGAATCTGACTCCTTGTTAGACTTAAGTCTTTACTTAACAGAGTCCCAATCGTTCCGTTCGCAATCAACGATTGCAAAATGGTATTGCAATGTCTTTTTTGGGTGTGTGTAGTGAGAGACATCCATTTTGACCTCAGGGCTAGCCACCTTACAGTATTATGACAACCAGAAATAGCTTACATCTCTCCTACACCCTTCCAACTTTCTCTGAGCCTACCAACTTATTCCCTGTCCTTTGACTTTTCCCTGTCATGTCCCTGATTCAGATCGTCTGCTTTCTTTGGTCAGCGATATGAACTTTCTTTGATTTCACTGCCAGTCTCGCCAGCTGCACACTTGAAATAAAAACCCTGCCAAAAGATAGAAAATCTTATAACTTATAAGCACATACCATAATACGGTCCACTTACTGACATAGGGAGATAACGTCCATGATGACAAGCCGCCATGGCCTAATGGTTAGTGTATTTTGTTCCTGTCTGGGAAAGGTCAGGTTCGAATCCATGGGAGTCACGGAATTTTGTGGGACCCTGGTCGGCATCTACCAAGGTAAGTCTGCTCTGGATTCACTGGGGAGACTGGGACCACACAGTTGAGTATCATCCACTTTGCAATTGCGATTTTGGGAGTGTTGCTAAAATTACCTGACTGTCTCTGTGGGTGTCTGTATTTCTTTGGCCCGGTTAACGTAGGGATATATTTTGGTAGAAAGTGCAGAGTATAGACCTGTCAAGCAATCAGAATGGACAGGAAAGCTTTTTGCGGAGACCCAGACGTTGGCACACAATCGACATAATTGTTGAAATGGACGAAATTTGGTGAATGATTCTTCAGTGTGGCTTCCAACGACTTCTATTACAGTTAAGAGGGGGGAGAAGAAGAAGAAGAAGAAGAAGAAGAAGAAGAAGAAGAAGAAGAAGAAGAAAAGAAAGAAGAAGAAAGAAAAGAAAAGAAAAGAAGAAGAAGAAGAAGAAAGAGAAGAACAGAAGAAGAAGAAGAAGAGAGAAGAAGAAGAAGAAGAAGAAGAAGAAGAAGAAAGAAAAGAAGAAAAGAAGAAGAAAAGAAGGAACAGGAGGAAAGAGAAAAGAAAGAGAAGAAGAAGAACAAGAAAACGAGAGAAGAAGAAGAAAGAACAAGAAAGAAAAGAACAAGAAAAAAGAAAAGAAGACACACGAACAAAAGAAGAAGAAGAACACGAACAAGAAGAAGAACAAACAACAAAAACGAGAAGAACGAGAAGAGAAGAAGAAAGAGAGAACAAGAAGAACAAGAACAAGAAAAAAAGAAAAAAGAAGAACATAAGAACAAGAAAGAAGAAGAGAAAGAAAGAGAAAAAAAAAGAAAGAGAGAGAGAGAATGAAGAGAGAGGAAGAAGGAGAAGAAGATAACAACAACAAAAACAAGTAACAAAAAACAAAGCAAAACAAGAAGACACAAGAAGAAGAAGAAGAAGAAAACAAGAACAAGAACAAGAACAAGAAGAACAAGAACAAGAAAAGAAGGCAAGAACAAAAAAACACAGAAAACCGAACAAGTAGAAGAAAGAGAAGAGAGAAAAAAAGAAAAAAGAAAAGAACAAGAAGAAGAACGAACAAATAACAAGAACACACGAACAAGAGAAAACAGAACAACGAAGGACACAAGACCAAAAAAGAAAGTACCGCACTACCACACAAAGTGAGAGAAAAGACAAAACAACCCTCCTCGAACCAAACTTGACGCTATGAGACTTTCCATCCTGACGCAGCAGAGATTCTGACTCTCAGACTGGGTTCTTTCCCCTGATAACCGCGCTAACCATGCTATATATTTGTTTGTTTGTTTGTTGTTCTTGCTGTTTAGCTTTTCAAGTGTCGCTCTACAAAGGCTAAAGCAAAGGAGGCTCTGTAAACTCCTGATTAACAGCAGACACGCTGTAAGCTGTTAGCTTTTTAGCTGTCCCTCCTAAAGGATTTGTGTAAATATATTCTTGTCTAAATGAACAGTTGTTTGTTTTCGTTCTACGGCTACAGCTCCGATTTTCTTCAATGGCGAGATTTTGCTATGCGACCGTTTTTACCTAGCATTAGTGTAGCCGCATTCCGACTTCATGGATGGTGTCTAAACATGACACCAGTGTGCATGCAATTTTTTTAAATTTTGTCTTTCGTTCTTACTGACACGAAATGTCCTAGCTCTTCCGAAAAGCAAAACGGGTTTTAAGCTGTGCACGTAACCTTCTGCGCGTGTTTGCGCACGGGACTTCGGTTTAGACTTATCCGAAGAATTTCAGGGAGTAGAGTGGTATTGTTCTTAATTCCAGGGGAATAATACCCTTAAATGGACAGTTCGATGTTGGATCGATCTCGGGCCGTAATGTCACGAAATCAACACTCTAACCACACAACTACACCGTTCCTGAACAACTGTTTAAACCAACAGAAGACACAGCAAGAAAACAACAAAAGTGTATACTAAAGGCTCTGCTGCAACATAACAAACATAAGGCAGTATATAATAGTATGCTGTTTGGAAGGGCATATTTAGATAAAAGAAAACGCATTATCATATAGTAACAACGTACACAGCTTCATATCAGTTACTTTCTCAATTTTGCGAAGCTACCTAATTTCTATATTTCTTCAAAAGCTTCTCTCAACGTACACAGCTTCATATTAGTTACTTTTCTCAATTTTGCGAAAGTAACATAATTTCTATTTAACAAAATTTAAACTTCTCACAAGCATTGCTCACTCTGTTTCTGTAAATGCAACTGCCCCGGGAGGACGGCATAACTCCTTCATTTTCTGTTCTTTCTTATCACCTTTTCGCAAGTTTTATGCATGTCGTTTGCTAAATAGTTTGTTATCTTGTATGACATTCAGTGACCTTACGTAAAAAAGGTACTTCCCCAGATTTTTTGTTATTGCTGTTCTTGTTTACTACTGTATACTTCTGAGGGAAAATGCTGTGAAGCGGCAGTTGTTTATTTGCTGAGCAATAAGGATTTAACTACGGTCAACATCTGCACTGGAGATAAAAACAGAATCCTGCATATTACGGTGTGGAATAAACGGTGCCTGATCTCCGCCCATATAGACGGAGTCTAGCAGAACCATGTAGTGGCTGTATTTTGGATGCCTGCCGCGCGCGCGTGTTTGTGTGTGTGTGTGTGTGTGTGTGTGTTCAAGTTGGGCGCACATGCATTCATCTCTGTGTGTGTATCCGTGCATGCGTATATGCTTGCGTGCGAGGGGGGGGGGGGCCCCGGGGGGCGTGTGTGCGTGTGTGTGCGTGTGGTGTGTGTGTGTGTGTGTGTGTGTGTGTGTGGTGCGTGCGTGTATGTGTGTGTGTGTGTGTCTGTCTGTCTGTCTATCTTTCTGTTTTCGTGTTTTTGTGCGCATTATTTTGTGTATGTGAGAGTTATTACAGTTGTCATGCTTCTGCACTTGACCCTTCACCCTACTTTCTACCCCTGACCCCCTTTCCATCGATTCATGAAATCTTTCCAGGTCAAATCTAGGGAAGAAGACAGAGGAATAAAGGAGAACAACAAGACGAACAAAAAACCCAAGAAAAACCACTTTTTGTGTAGAACAGTGACCCAATAATATGATCTCCAAGCACGTCCAATACATATCCACTAGCATATATATATATATATATATATATATATATATATATATATATATATATATATATATTAAACAAGCAAACGGGGGAATTTTCATGGTTTTATATTTACACTTAAACCTATTTTTAAAAACTTCTTTTGAAAAAAGAAATGAGTGAACTAGTAACAAGCAGTATGTAAACGAATAAACAATTACTACTGGCAAAAATATCTAAAACAGCTTCTTGATAAACCCCCACTCCTACATACATACATACATACATACATACATACATACATCACACACAAACACACACACACACTCACACACACACATACACAACACCACACAACACACACACACACACACAACACACACAACACAACACACACAACCACACAAACCACACACAACCCACACACAACACACACACAACACCACACACACACACACACACACACACACAACACACACACACACACAACAACCGCAACACACACACACACACACACACACACACACACACACACACAGCATACAACAGTTCGATATCCATACCATGCCCAAAATAAGTGTCAACGAGCCTCGAGGCGCCTATTCTATTCACTTAATATCATGACTCACCCTGTAATAAAAAGGCTTTGTGCTTGTTTCCACAGTGTTATCTCTTTACAGCAGGGCTTGTTTACAACTCTCAGACACCATTCAAAAATGTTTATTGACGCTGTGAGAACAGGGGGAAGTGAGCTCAGGTCCATATTCCTGAAAGCAGAAGTCTTGCTCCAGACGCTTCAGAACGCTGATTCTGTTTATGGATAAGCTTTCAACGACACAATGGACCGTTGAAAAAAAGTTTGGCGCTAGAGCGGCCGTGGCGCGGTGGTTTATCTTACTGGTAAATAAGCTAGGGTTCAGATCCAGTCAAAACTGCAGGGCTGTCAAGAAATGTATTGAAGTTTGTGACATTCGTTGCAAAAGTTTACTGTGGAAGTTTATGGCAGTTCCTTCAGCAGAACTTTCTAATAACTCCCTTGAGAAGTTTACGTAACTCCCTGTGAAAGGTTATGTAACTCCCTGTGAAAGTGTATGTAACTCCCTGTGGAAATTTATCATAACGTGGAAGTTATGTAACTCCCTGTGGAAATTTATGTAAGTACTCTGTGATTCATGTGGAAGTTTTATGTAACTCCCTGGGAAATCTAAGTGGGTATAACTCCTGCGAAGTTGTGTAACTCCTATGTAGAAGTATGTAACTCCCTGAGGAAGTTTATGGAATGTGTTCCAAGTAGAGTTATAATAACTCCTGTGGAAGTTTATAATATCATCCTGTGGAAGTTTATAATAACATCCTGTGGAACTTTATATTACATCCTGTGGAACTTTATAATAACATTCTGTGGAAGTTTATAATAACATCCTGTGGAGGTTTATAATAACATCCTGTGGAAGTTTATAATAACATGTTGTGGAAGTTTATAATAACATCCTGTGGAACTTTATAATAACATCCTGTGGAAATTTATAATAACATCCTGCGGAAGTTCATAATAAGATCCTGCACGAGTTTATAGTAACATCCTGCAGAAGTTTACGATAACTCTCTGAGGAAGTTTGTGATGATCCCCTACGCAAATCTGTGACAACTCCCGATGGAAGTCTGTAATAACTCTTGTAAGAGTTCGTTGATCATTCCCTGTGGGACGTTATGGCAAGTCCCCGTGGAAGTTTTGGGAGAGGAATTGCAGCAGGCAGAGCCACGTGAAACGCTTGAGGCAGAAAACAGATGCGATCATCCGACAGGCTACACTTTTCAATGGAGACAGAACCAGACTTTTCACTATGCTTTGATTTTTTTAGCTCAAAGGACAGGAGAGTCTGTCAGAAATGCACGTGGGCAAGACTGCCACTAACACGGTGAAAATCTGTACACGTTGTTTACTGTAAGCAACGAACATATTCTAATTCCCCACTCTCCCCAAAAGTCTTTCGGATGAGACTTATAAACCGAGGCCCCGTGTGCGAATGCACGCAGAACATCCTGCGCACACGTTAAATCCTGTTCCGCTTTCCGTAAGAGTAGGCCATTGTGTGCCGGTGGGAACCGATGACAACATTTACAAAACCGCATACACACGGGGACTGAATGTAAAAAAAGTACATAAGTGCTTATTCCATTATAAAGGAGGTAAAGGAGTCCCATAACCTATAAGGTCGTAGGGGAGCGAGGCGTCAGAGACCTCACTTCTTAGGGCCAGCATATTGAGGGCGGCGCCCATCTCCTCTCCCTCGCTGCTTTACCTTCCCTGACCCTAAAGAGGGCAGGTACCCATTTACAGCTGGGTGAACTGGGGAACTGTACCGAAGCCAAGGCGCGCAAACGGTCACCCATCCAACTGGTAACCACGCTCGACGCTGCTTAACTTGGCTGGGGGATATAAAAAATAAACATAAATAATTATGAGACAGGGCTACGGTTCTTTGTTTTTCTTTCCTCTGCTAGAACCTCGAGGTTCACCAATGGAGAGATTTTGCGTACACAACCGTTTTTGCTTACCATTAGGATAGCTGCACTCCGACTTCGGAGTTGATGTCTAAACACGACACCAGTGTGCATGCGGTTTTGTTCTCGGTTTTGCTTTGGGGGCTTTCTTTTGTCATATGTTCTTACAGAAAACAAACGGCATATTCTTTCGAAAAGGCAGAACGTGCTTCAATGTGTGCACAATCTGTTCTGCATGCGTTTACACACAGGGCCTCGGTTCATAGTTTCGTCCGAAGGACTTTCGGGGGAATGGAATCAGTATTTATGTTAACTCCAGGAGTAAAATCCCCTTGAATGGAAGTTTGGCGGTGGTTAAAACCTGGGCTCAATCCCGGGTTGTCAAATCGCGATCGCAACAGTCTATCCCTACCCCAAAGTTACAGCTGAAATATCGTATATCTTAATCGTGCAAACTACAAAACAAGTAACGGTTTGGGGTTTAGTTGGTGGTTGTGGGTGGGTTTTTTTTTTTCCAAATCTGCATTTTCTACAATATTTGCTATACTTTTGTTCTCCAACACTTAATGATGCATTTGTTTTAAAATCTAAAAAAAAGACAAGCAGTGGCGGTTAATTTGCTTAGATAAAAAAAGGACACAAGATCAAATCAACAAGTCTGGTAAACATTTTACGTTAGCATATCTGTGTCAGCGAGGTCAAACAATTCAAAAATTGAATGAAGTGCATTAAAACTGCAGAAAAGTTGTTATGACAGGCTTGATATAACACGTGTCAAACCTCTGAACTACAAGGAAAAACCTTCGTTTCGCCAAAAAGTCAGAAATGGGAACTTCATCCTTCTTCGCACAGTTTTTTTTTTATCTTTCTGTATCTCATGTTGAACTGAAATTCGATCAAACTATACAGGACTTGCCATGACACACAATATATAACTTGTGGACAGATCATACCCAACTTCTCAGTCCAAAAGGCTGTATCTCAGCCAAAGTGTTACAATGGAGGAGGAGCATGCTTTATCTTCCAGTGTATCCGTTATGTCCTGGTCTCACGATGTACATCAAGGTTTTAAATGAAATCAGCTAACATTCTGTCTGTCTGTCTGTCTGTCTGTCTGTCTGTCTCTCTCTCTCTCTCTCTCTCTCTCTCTCTGTCTCTCTCTCTCTCTGTCTCCCTCTCTGCCTGTCTGTCTGTCTGTCTGTCTTCTCTCTCTCTCTCTCTCTCTCTCTCTCTCTCTCTCTCTCTCTCTCTCTCTCTCTCTGAGAGAGAAAGAGAGGGGGCTGGTTGTAAAAGGCATGCTCGCTTATGCCATTTACATCTTCAACTAGAATTTGATTCAGTTCAATTCAATTCAATTCTCTCTCTCATACATATGCGTGCGTGCGTGCGTGTGCGTGCGTGTGTGTGTGTGTAAGCGTACGTGCGTTTGTGTGTGTGTGTGTGTGCGTGTGTGTGTGTGTGGCGCGCGCGTGCGTGCGTGTGTGTGTACGTGCGTGGTGTGTGTGTGTGTTGTGTGTGTGTGTGTGTGTGTGTGTGTGTGTGTGTGTGTGTGTGTGTTGTGTGTGTGTGTGTGTGTGTGTGTTCCTCGGCTAGATCTCAAAAGTCCACCAATGGCGATATTTTTCGTATGCAACTGTTTTTGCCCACCATTTATGAGCCGAATTCCGACTTTGGACATGATGTCTAAACACGACACCAGTGTGCATGCAGTTTTATATTGTTTGTTTACATTTCTTGTCATCATCCGTTCTTACCAGCACTAATGGCCTACTCTTTCGAAAGGTAGAGCGGGTTTTAACACGTGCGCAAGATTTTCTGCGTACATTAGCACACGGGGTCTTGGTTTTAAGTCTCATCCGAAGGACTTTAGGGGAGAGTGGAGTCGGTACTGATAATAACTCCAGGGGAAAAATCCCCATTGAACGGGTGACTATGTAGCAACTCGAACCCGGGCTCGATACCTGGCTGTCAAATCGCTCTGGCCACTAGGCTATCCCCCCTCCCCCTCCCCTTCTCGTCTGTCATATATTTAAAAACGATGTCTGGTGAAACAGCAGGATTAAGATAACCCTTCTCATAAAGACGGCGGAAGAAAGATTTACTTACTTAACCTGAGACGATCGACAGTTTGTAATACCGTTAATGTTAATGGAAACAGATGAAAAAATTTACAAAACCGCATACACACGGGGACTGGATGTAAAAAAAAAGCACATGAGTGCTTATTCCATTATCCTCGATATAAAAGAATAAATAAATAAAAATAAATAAATAAATAAATAAAATGTTTTCAGGAAAACAACGATGCTGACACATATAAAAAAGACGAAGCTAGTCTTTGTGTGAAGACAGCAACGAACGAAAAGAATAACTGCGCAAGAGTAACAGCTTTAAGGTAACGTAACACTGTGGTTGTTGCACGTAAGGGTCACAGAAAAGTTGATGCAAAAACAAATTGTTATTTATCTATGAGCAGTGAAAGTATTATGAACAACCAAGCAAGACTTTCGTACAATGAAAATTTGAGTTTGTGTCGATTTGTCAAGTGTGTGTGTGTGTGTGTGTGTGTGTGTGTGTGTGTGTGTGTGTGTGTGTGTGTGTGTGTGTGTGGTGTGTGTGTGTGTGTGTGTGTGTGTGTGCGAGCTTGTGTGTGTGTGTTTCTATCTTGAATTGTCATAGTATATGTGTTGCAGCTTGTGATTTATTTTCATTCAGTGATGCAGTTCATATGTCTATGTTAGAGAGAACTCGAACTCGAAGGATTTATTCACAAAAAGGCCATTGGCACATACATGAAGGGGGTTGCCGAACTGCTTAGTATTTTGGTGGGGGTAAAAGCAATAGTAACGACAACATGTTACTGTATAACAAAAAGTCAGCTACAAAAATATGACTTAGGATAACAATATCTCTCTTATTCTGAAAGCTTTACACAAATATAAAGTGAGGCTGCGCACAACCTCAGGATGACTTGATGCCAGGAGTAAAAGAGTCTAAATAAATTAGGCTGTCTACTATATTTAAAAGGAATGAGTTCTGCCTAACATCCTCTAATACTGGACAGCACAACACAAAATGTACTTCATCCTCCTCTGCTTGCTATGTATTATGTAAATGGGCATAGCAGCCTGAGGTCGTCAATATCATGTTCTCTGTATCTGAATTTATGAACATTTATATCCGATACACCAAGTCTAAACTTAGACATAATTCTTTTCAAATGTATATCCATATCAAGTTTTATATAAAATTTGACATCATGTGAACTTATAAATTGTACATTCGAAATATTTCAATGTTTTGTATATGATCACTCCATTGCTGCCATCGGTAGTCAATCAATCTTTGCCTGAAAGCGTTCATAAACTCTCTACAATTTCTGACTCCTTGATTGAGCCAAACAAATCCAAACCCGAGTTCACACAAACAGGTACGTATTTGTGTCGCCCAGTTCATAAAGCATCTTGTAGGATTTAAAAGGTAGCCTGCTCTCATTCATATGCGGAATCTTAATCCAATATCTAACGCATCTTACAGCAGCATTAACAGAGAGAGGATATCTGTTAGTTTCAATATAAACAAGATCATTAAGTGTACATCTAAGCCTAGAAACTGCTTTAAAGCAAAGAGTTGCACTGATTCACAATGTGTTACTATGTTAGAGAGAGAGAGTCTGGGGGAAGATGTGCATGCATGTGTACGCGTGTGCATGTGAGTCTGTGTGTTGTATGTGTGCGTGTGTATTCATGTCTGTACAGGGTTTTGTGTGCGTAGAAGTCTCTGACTACGTACATTTAAATGTATGTGAACGTGTGCGTGTGTGTGTGTTGGTTGTGTGTATTTACTTACACCTTAATTCGGGAGGGGGGAGAGTAAGGTGTGTGTGTGTGTGTATGTGTGTGAGCGTGTGTGTTTGTGTGTGTGTGTGTGTTTGTCTTTGTCTGTCTGTGTTGTGTCTGAGCCAGTGTGTTGTGCTTTGTGCGTGTGTATGCCTAGGTATATGTTGCATCACTTATCTTTTCAGCTTCTCATTGCTTCGTTAAATGTTTATTTTATATTCTATATAATCTATATTTCAAGAAATCCCAAAATTTATAACAAAAACATTGTAATTGATTAAAGACTACATAATCATATAAAAATAACCATGCAAAAAAAAAAATCTTTGAAATGAAAACTACAACTTTCTGCACCGTTCAAATTCTCAGCCTTGACCTGATCTCTCTCTCTCTCTCTCTCTCTCTCTCTCTCTCTCTCTCTCTCTCTCTCTCTCTCTCTCTCTCTCTCTCTCTCTCTCTATTTAAACTCGTATATTAAGTGTATTAAAAGTAAAGTATGTTCTTTCGAGCCAGAAGGCCCATAGAGCCGGAGCTTATCCCGGTTTCTGTAGCATTAAGCGAACTGATGGTTTTTCACCACCCCTGTGACAGGATGCTAGTCTGTCGCCAGATACTTCCCCAGCAGAGCTGGTACCCACTTGTACAGTGAGGAAAATAGGAGTAAAGTGTCTTTCCCAAGGACACAACACCGAGCCGAGCGGGGATCGAACCCGCGACATCTGGATCACGAGTTGACCGCCTAAACCACTCGACCACGGTGCCTCCCGTAAGTGTATTAAATATTGGTTAAAATTAGTCAGTATGCATGAAGGGAGACTACCTGCCCAAGCTTATAAAACACTAGTTGATCTAGACAGCCGAGGTAAGATATCTTGGGCAACAAATATCCGCAAGTGTTTAGATAGTTATGGGTTTTCATGTGTGTGGAATAATCAGGGCGTAGGTTGTATCAAAAGTTTTTTTTTTATTTGTTTTAAACAGCGCATAATAGATTGCAGGTGGCAAGAATGGACCAGTCATATTGAGAATAGCGATCGATTTTCATTGTATAAGCTTTTGAAAATAAATAACCTTACAGAACCATATATTGAAATGAATGTAAACAAGTTTATTAGATGTGCGCTGACTAAATTTAGATTTGGTGTCTCTGAAATAACAGTTCATAGTCAAAGATATAGAAAAGGTGCGAAAAACTTGATATGTCCTATGTGTAGACTAGATGAAGAGGATGAAGTCCATTTCATTTTTTCTTGTCCAGCACTAGATGACTTAAGAAGAGACTATATTCCTGAGAAATATTATCGCAGACCAGCTCACTTTAGAATGATTTTGCTCCTGTCTTCCAAAAATGAAAATGTCATGAAAAATCTTGCTATGTATATCTACAAGTCTTTGAAAAGGAGAAGTAGTTTGATCTCATAACACAGAAAACACTGTAACATGGTGTCTATCTATCTATCTATCTGTCCCGTAGTCTGACGACCGTGGGGGCACCCTCAAAGACTCAGCAACCAGTTCCCTCCATTCTTCTCTCTGTTCTGCCTTTCTCAGGGTTTTGTTGAGTTCTAGGCCTGTCCATTCACTGATGTTATCCTCCCAGCTCTTCCTTGGTCTGCCTCTTCTTCTTCCTCCTTGGACAGTGCCTTGCAAAACTGTCTTTGTAATTCCTTGGGATCTTGTGACATGCCCATACCACTTAAGTTTACGCTTTTTCACGATCGTTAGAAGGTTCTCATAGGGTCCAATGGTTTGCTGGATTCTGTTATGCACCCACTCTTTTCAACATCTTCCTTGAGAGAATCATGGCTGATGCACTGGAACATCATGAAGGATCAGTCAGCATTGGTGGCAGAACGATCACAAACCTCCGCTTCGCAGATGACATTGATGGAATAGCAGGATCAGAAAAAGAGCTTGCCAGCCTAACAGAACACTTGGATAAGGCCTCCAAAACATACGGCATGGAAATCAGTGCAGAGAAGACCAAACTGATGACTAATAACACCAACGGCATTAGCACTGATATCAGGGTTAATGACCAGAAGCTGGAAACAGTTCAAAGCTTCAAGTACCTGGGAGCCATTGTATCCGACCAGGGATCCAAGCCAGAAGTAGTATGCAGGACTGCACAGACAATAACAGCTTTGTCAAAACTAAACACCATCTGGAGAGATAAGAATATCTCACTTATCTCCAAGATCAGACTAATGCGCTCCCTTGTCATATCCATATTTCTGTATGCCTGTGAATCATGGACCCTGACTGCAGATTTGGAGAGAAGAGTACAGGCAGTGGAGATGAGATGCTTTCGGAGACTCCTTGGCATCTCCTACAAAGACCACATAAGCAACGAAAGCGTGCATAACATGGTGTGATTGTACTAAATTGTAGTTAGTTGGATACAGATGTTTGTGTGCTTGAGTATAACATTATTGTATATGTGTCATTTTGTAAACCCCTTCAAATGGGGCTATGGCCTTTCTTGAATAAAATATCGTTATCGTTATCGTTATCTCTCTCTCTCTCTCTCTCTCTCTCTCTCTCTCTCTCTATCTATCTATCTATCTATCTCTGTCTCTCTCTTTATCTCTCTCTCTCTCTCTCTCTCTCTCTCTCTCTCTTTCTCTTTATCTCTCTCTAATGTATGATAACAATTAATGCATTCGGTTGAATATAGTTATTGGAGACGCCTTTTCCTCTTTCGGTTTTCATTATTTCCTTTTGGCAAAAATCATATTGTTTAGATTGTGTTCATACTGTGCTCCTTGCCAAAAAGACTGTATTGTTAATGGCAATAAATTACTTTCAGCGTTCAGTGTTCTCTCTCTCTTTCTCTCTCTCTCTTTCTCTTTCTCTCCCCCTCCTTCTCTCTCTCTCTCTCTCTCTCTCTCTCTCTCTCTCTCTCTCTCTCTCTCTCTCTCTCTCTCTCTCTCTCTCTCTCTCTCTCTCTCCCTCTCTCTACGTATCACTAAACCATTTGAAACATCGATCCGACCTTGGTAGGGTGCGCCTCACCCATCACTCTTATTCCCCATCTGTCATGGTCTTTAGGGCTCTGGTCTGTCTGTATACGTGGACACCGCGCAGGATTTTCACAGATTCTACTCTGCAGTGGTGGTACTGATCTGACTATTATCAGAGGGCCGTTGCCAGAACGGGATTCGCTTCGCTCCAATAGCTCATAGGATTGCAGGAGTTTACATAAGTGAATATGCGTGCTTGCGCGTGCACATACACACACATACACACACACGAGCAATGGATGTAAAAAAAAAAAAGCACATGAGTGCTTATTCCATTATCCTCGATATAAAAGAATAAAGAAAGAATTAAAATAAATAAATAAATAAACACACTCTCAAACACACACATACACACACACACTCACTCACTCACACACATACACACTCACTCTGCCGGTAGGAACAGATGACAAAATTTACAAAACCACATACGCATGGGGACTGGATGTATAAAAAAACACATCAGTGTTTATTCCACTATTCTCGATATAAAAGAATAAAAATTAAAAAAAATTAAAAATAAAAACTCTCTCACACACTAAAGGCCATTTCATTGTATGGTTCTGCAGAGCGTATTGGGCACGATGAAGCTTCATTGGCTGTGTTTTGCTTTGATGAAACATATCAAGACTGTTTCTTTGTTTGAATCTATGGTATGAAATGACAAGGCGAAGTTACATTTGCTGTGTCTTGCTTTGGTGACATGCTATAAACATTTCTTTACTTAATTCTAGGGAATGCATTGAACAAGACGAAGCTGTATCATTTTCCGTATTTTAACGTGGAAAGACCATTCCACTGCCACCTATAGAGAGATATGGTGACAGTGACACTACCTGACAATTATATTCCCTTTTCATTTACTCTCATATTGCCTTAAACCCAACTAATCACTGAAGCCTTATCTGGACAGCCTCTTTGCTTATGTGTTAAATCAAAACGATAGCTTGAATCGAATCGTTTGATTTCCAATAAAAGTTTTGTCTCAGTGCATAACTCTACCAAAAATCGTTCATCTGCATATTTTACAATATGTTGCTTGTGACTATGACCCATCGTAAATAGTATACTTATTACCCGTGCTCAAACGTCACAAGCGTAAGGTTACTGAATGAGATAGCCATATCAATTTTTCCACTTTTCCCATCACTTTTGATAGCGATGATTTGAGCAACACGGATTAGATAGCGGTCAAAAATAACAAGATCTGAAAAAACGTAAAATGCAAGCTCCACTACATATAAGATACTAAACAAAATCTATCGTCGTAGCAGATTACAGGTCTACAACCTATACGTGCACACACAACACACACACACAACACACACACACACACACACACACACACACACACACACACACACACACACACACTGGGGGCATTCAGGGCAGTCTACTTCTCAATCAATGCAAATAAACAAACATTCTTTTATAACTGTACTCCAGTATGCATACATGACTTCAATCTTTGAATAAAAAGTAAAACAAAAGGTAAAGGAGTCCCATAACCTATAAGGTCGTAGGGGAGCGAGAAGCCAGAGACCTCACTTCTCTAGGGCCAGCATATTGAGGGCGGCGCCCATCTCCTCTCCCTCGCTGCTTTACCTTCCCTGACCCCAAAGAGGGCAGGTACCCATTTACAGCTGGGTGAACTGGGGGAACTGTACTAAAGCCAAGGCGCGCAAACGGTCACCCATCCAACTGGTAACCACTCGACGCTGCTTAACTTGGCTGGGGGAAAGCGAGTGCTCCGACCACTGAGCTATCCCGACCCCTAATCTTTGAATGCAGACATACAAAATAGGAAAACCTTTTCTTTCCTTTTTAAAAAATAAACAACAACTCAGAGACACATAGTTTTCAACCAGTTTTATTCACATTGCAAAGGGGTTAGTTTAAAGGTAAACGTTAGGTATTGCCATATTTTTTTTAAACTTTCTATAATTAGTGTTTCGCGGAAATTACAGTAAGTAGATGAGACACGACTTTGCAAGACTTGCTAATGGTTAGTCACACTTGAGAGACACCAAAGCTTGTAGCACGTATCTGTTTTAAAAGTTCATTACTTGATAAAGAAACCAAAGAAAAAGCCAAAGACTCCCAAGGAGAAAGTGCCAGAGGATGGAATACTTATGTTTGTACCAGTTCGGCGCAGTCTGTCTGTCTGTCTGTCTGTCTGTCTGTCTCTCTCTCTCTCTCTCTCTCTCTCTCTCTCTCTCTCTCTCTCCCTCTCTCTCTCTCTCCACACACACCACACACACACACAACACTACCACTCTCTCTCTCTCTCTCTCTCTCTCTCTCTCTCTCTCTCTCTCTCCTCTCCACACACACCACACACACACACACACACACACAACACACATCTGGTATCACTTACAGTAGGAAAACGTTAAAACTAAAGACTATTACTACATTAAAACACACACACACACGTACACACACACACACACACACACAACATACACACACACAACACACACACACACACACACACACACACACACACACACACACACCTAAGGAAGCCAAAGGAAACGCCAATATACAAGCGCCATTTGACGTCAGTACGGAGGCCCATGCAGCGTGTCTTGCATTGGCCGTTTTCAGCCATCTTTACGGCTGCGCTGCATCGGCTCTGGCGGCCATTTTCCGCTAAAGCAGCTCTGAATTCTGATAGATAATGGATCTGTCGGGGAAAATAACAAACAAACAAACATGGTGTCATTTTATATGCATTGGCAGTCTGTGTGTCTGTGAAGCAAGGCTGTTATCTCCAAACTTTGACCGTCTGTCTGTCGGCCTTGCTGTCATTCTGCTTCATTAGCTAAGCCCATATGTCCAACAGTCACAGTTGATCAGGCTTGTCCTGACCCAGCTATGCAGAGCAGATTTCTCTCTGTCTCTGTGTGTGTGTGTGTGTGTGTGTGTGTGTGTGTGTGTGTGTGTGTGTGTGTGTGTGTGTGTGTGTGTGTGTGTGTGTCCTTTCTCTCTCCATAATATTAAATATATATATTATATAATATATATATGCATGTGTGTGTGCATGCACCCTATAATATATCTATAATATATTATTATTGTGTGTGTGTGTGTGTGTGTGTGTGTGTGTGTGTGTGTGTGTGTGTGTGTGTGTGTGTGTGTGTGTGTGTGTGTGTGTGTGTGTGTGCACGCGCGCGTGTGCATATGTTGTGTGTGTGTACTTTCCACTTGGTTTAATGTCTATTCACTATTTGGTGATTTGGACAAGCACACTTTTAGAACAAAACTATTGATTAAAGGAGACGGGAGTAAACAAGGTGTTTGTGTGCGTGTGTGTGTGTGTGTGTGTGTGTGTGTGTGTGTGTGTGTGTGTGTGTGTGTGTGTGTGTGTGTATGTTCTATAACGTGTTGCATGTCCTACTATATTATATATATATATATATATATTGAATGGTATATTATATATATATATGTTATATATAATATATATATATATATATATATATATAGTGTGTGTGTGTGTGTGTGGTGTGTGTGTGTGTCACTATAATCATGTGTGTGGTGATTTTTCCCCAAGTCATCAGTCACAGTGAACTGACAGGGAGGGGTGAACGGGTGTGGCAAGGGTCACTGTGCACTTCTCTGTACAGGCATCTTGCCTGATCCGGCCCCTCAGTGATACTGTTGATGTTGTGTTGTTGTTGTTGTTGTTGTTGCTGCTGCTGTTGTTATTGTTGTTCTTTTTCTTCCTTTCCTTCTTCTTGACACTACAGCGATTTTTTCAAAAATCCTTTCTACCTTTTTTGTTGTTATTTGTTTCTGTTTGTTTACTTTTTGTCTAAAAAGGTGTATAAATGTTGCTGTGTTGTTGGTGTTTTTGTTGGTGGTTGTTTTGTTTTGGTTTGTTGGTTTTATTTTGTTGTTGTTGTTGTTTTGTTTGTTTGTTGTTGTTTGTTTGGTTTTTGTTGTTGTTTGTTGGTGTTTTTGGAGGGGTCTGTAATGATCTCTTCACAACAATGTTGCGAACTCCCTTGCCAGTTATTGACATCATTTTGAAAGAAGGAGGAAGACCATGCAATGGAGTATGGTGCAATAGTAAATCGTGTCCACTCCCCAGATCCTAAGGTGGCTGAAAAGACTTCTTTATTCCCTGGCACTCAATGACCCAACATATCAATTCGCATGTCACAATTCAAGCACACTATACCAGTAATAACCAAAGTGGTTTCTGATTGCTTGAAAATATAGCACCGGCGTGATCAGCCAGTTTGATTCCAAATTACTTCCTGGCTGGCGGAAACATTTCTACATGTATGTCTTACTTCTCTCTTGATGGCGTGGCTTATATGTTCGCGAGTCATTAAGCCTTGGTCAATAGGCAGAAGTCTGCTGCTGCACCAGCGTTCATATGATTCGTAAGTGTAAACGTTTTTCACAATGTTTAGGACCAGCCATTATGCTGCTTCATTTACCGTGTGTGTGTGTGTGTGTGTGTCAGTGTACGTGTGTGCGTGTGTGTGTGTGTGTGTGTGTGTGTGTGTGTGTGTGTGTGTGGTGTGTGTGTGTGTGTGGTGTGTGTGTGTGTGTGGTGTGTGTGTGTGTGTCTGTGTGTGTCTGTGTGTGTCTGTGTGTGTGTCTGTGTGTGTCTGTATGTGTGTGTGTCTGTGTGTCTGTATCTGTGTGTGTGTGTCTGTTTGTGTGTCTGTTTGTCTGTGTGTGTGTCTGTCTGTCTGTGTGTCTTGTCTGTGTGTGTCTGTGTCTCTGTGTCTGTGTTGTATGTGTGTCTATATGTTGTTGTGTGTGTGTGTGTTTATGCGCATATGCATGTGTGTGCAGCATTTCAAAGACAGACAAACATACAGAGTGACACAAAGAGAGACAGAACAGAGAGAGAACTCGGACTGGACCTCGAATGTTTTACTGAGGGTATGTGGATACCCTGACTGCAGATTTGGAGAGAATAGTACAGGCGGTGGAGATGAGATGCTTTCGGAGACTTCTTGGCATCTCCTACAAAGACCACATAAGCAACGAAAGCGTGCATAACAGAATCCAGCAAACCAATGGACCTCTATGAGAACCTTCTAACGATCGTGAAAAAGCGTAAACTTAAATGGTATGGGCATGTCACAAGATCCAAAGGACTTGCAAAGACAATTTTACAAGGCACTGTCCAAGGAGGAAGAAGAAGAGGCAGACAAAGGAAGAGCTGGGAGGATAACATCAGCGAATGGACAGGCCTAGAACTCAACAAAACCCTGAGAAAGGCAGAACAGAGAGAGGAATGGAGGGAACTGGTTGTTGAGTCTTTGAGGGTGCTCCCACGGTCGTCAGACTACGGGACAGATAGATGGATGTGGATACGCCAGAGGCTTCCTTACACCAGGCTCTAACGAAAAAAAGATATAAAGAGAGAATTAGACAGAGATGTTTTGAATTTTTTCACAAGGCCAGTATCCCTGTTTACAGCTTCATCATTAGAAAGAGAACACAGCAGGCTGAATGATCTTCATGAAAAAGAAGAAGACCTGTAGGGCTTGGAGTGGGAGGAAGTGAAGGTGTATAATCTTTTTTGAGAAAAATCCTCCCACACAGGAGATTCTGTGTAATGTTAAAAAAAGTGTTTATACCGTTTCCTAACCAGGCTTCTGTGTCGTGATAGAAAAGGGTTATCTTGATGTATCGCAAGCCCACACTGTGACACTCCCTCCGCTTTGTAAACAGTGACTGGTTTTGGAAAATCAATGCATTTTGGGGGTTGTTTTTGTGTGTGTGCGAATGCATGTTCGTGCAAACAGTTTAAGTCGTACATGTGTTCGTTGATTGACAAGATGATGGGCATGCGCATATACATGAACGTGTGTGTGCGTGGGGCAGGGGGGGTGTATGTGTGTATATAATAATTATTACGATGTTAGTAATTACATTAGCTGGTTGTTTTGCTTGCAGAACAACAAAGAAACGGAAAAAAGAATAACCACATCGAAAAGGGATAAGTTACGAATATTCTTTGAGAAGGCATGAAACACAAATACTCATGTAAACGCTGTAAAAGCAACAGACAATAATGTCCTTTTGAAACAGATAAAGAAATGGGGGTCCAAAGATTATTGAACTACTTCGCTCGAGGGATAGAAACCGTTGCCGTGATGGCCAATGAATAATTACGATCTGCAGCCTTAAAGTCCCGCAGGATAACTGAATAACACTTGACTGATTCACGTCTACTTATACATACAGGTAAACACACAACTCTGGATAAGAGCTACCTGAAGGTCGAAAGACCTGGACTGTAATGAAACTAGAACCCACGATTACCCGTCCATTGCTGTAAATGTTTTGCTGCTGCTGATACGAAGAAGAAGAAGAAGAAGAAGAAGAAGAAGAAGAAGAAGAAGAAGAAGAAGAAGAAGAAGAAGAAGAAGAAAACAACAACAACAACAACAACAACAAAACAACAATAACAAGAAGAAGAAGAACAAGAACAACAACAACAACGAGAAGAAGAAGAAGAACAACAACAACATCAACAACAAGAACAAGGAGAACAAGAAGAACAAGAAGAAGGAGAAAAAGAACAAGAACAAGGAGAACAAGAACAAGAAGTTTACATGCACAATACTGCGGTCACTTCAGCATTCAGCACCAGTCATATTAATTTTGTCTGCCTGATGAATAATACAAAATAGCCCATAATGGTATCCTTAATTTGTTTGACCTGCCAAATGTCCCTTGTTACAATTTGATCAATATTTGAAGCGAAAATTTCAGTCAACGAAGCCAATGAGCAGTTCAGTGAACTTCAGTTTCTGTGTCACACTGACAAATTCACTAAGTCTCTTTCACTGTTACCTATAGTTTCGTTTACTTCATTTTCATTGTGTATGTGATGCATTCTATATTCATGCATTCTGACATCTTGTCTATAATTATTATGACCGTTTTCGTACGTTACATTTTTTTTTGGATAAAGTTCTGACAGAACCTCCGTTGTCAGTTGAGCTGTAGACAATGTGAAATAAAACGTTGCTAAAGCTGTCCTTGTATATAACGGTTTTACTGTGCAGATGTAGAAACCGTTTATTTTGTCCCCTATCTGTGTGCTTTTCTTTTCATTTAAAAATAATGAGACATTGAGAACTAGGGAAAGGGTTGGTGGGGTAGGGAGAATAAGTGGCGCACGGCTACAGTGCTGAGATTTAAATGAATAGTATGGGGACATACGACCTTATAGGTTATGGGACTCCTTTACCTTTACCTTTTATGGGGACAATATAGAGTTCTTTTGTGGCTATCTAAAAATGTACGGATAAATGCGTTGGGTTAGTTTGTCTTAGACTTTGCACAAATTCTGACATTGTCAATGCGCCACTGACTTTCCCCTGACAAAATATTAATAAACACCCGTGCTCCCTTACTTTATCTGGCCATTGTTCCATGATGACAAGACTGTCAGCAAATAAAACACACGTGTGAGTGTTATACTGAATCTGATCAGTGCAGCTTGAAATCACTTGAGGGCTGCTAAAAAAAACGACACATGTAAAAGGAAAACAAATGTCAGAAACGGACAAACTAAACTTTGAAAAATAGATAAAGAAAAGAGTACTGGGGGAAAAAACAGATTACAATAGAATGTCAGAAAAGAAAGCATAGTGGAACCTAGAAAATAAAACGCTATCAAAGAAGATGTGAAGGGAAAATAAATCCTAAAATAATTGATAGAAAATAAAGAAATCGCCAGAAATAAAGCAAGAAGAACAACTGTAACTAAAAAGGAAGAGAGAGAGAGGGAGAGGGGAGAGAGAGAGAGAGAGACAGACAGACAGACAGACGACAGACACACACACACACATACTCACACACACACACTCACACACACACACACACACACACACACACACACACACACACACACACACACACACAGATTGACAGAAAGAAGTAGCCATGAAGGGTTTGAAAACAATTTCGCCAGCTTTGAAGATGAAAAGAAATACATTTTTTAACATCATTCTGAGCCCTATCAGCTGAGCTAGTGAATGATAGGTTGTTACGAAATGGCTTTGAATTGCTCGGCTTTGCCTTGTTTGCCTTTCTCTGTTCAAACAACGGCAAATCATCTCACTGTTGACCCAGCGATTCCTAACACACACACACACACACATACACACACGCGCGCGCGCGCGCGCGCACACACACACACACACACACATTTCTTTTTTTGTGTTAGTGCAGAATGAAAAGGTTGTGTAAACTTGATAATTACCCTCAATAAAGATAATTTTGGCTTGACTTCACACACACACACACACACACACACTCTCTCTCTCTCTCTGTCTCTCTCTGTCTCTCTCTCTCTCTCTCTCTCTCTCTCTCTCTCCTCTCTCTCTCTCTCTCTCTCTCTCTCTCTCTCTCTCTCTCCCTGCATACGAATAATCTTGCTCGATTCAGATTAAGAACTTTAGGCCTAAATTCCTGCAAAACATGATTTTCCGCTGACACATCTGCACAGTCCCCATGCCCCATGTGTGGCGCACAGACTGAAGATGAAATGCACTTTTTGTTTCATTGTAATCCGTACGATGACATCCGTCAGAAATGCCTCATATTTAATGAAGAAATCTCAAGAATTAGAGATATAGTTAGCATTCTCTTGATCAAAGACGAAGAATTTCTAAAATCACTTGCAAAATTTATTTCCCTTGCTTGGGACAGCAGAAAAAAGAAAACTGCAGTTAGTTAACTAATATACCTTTTCAATGTAACACTATTTTGGTTTCCATATATGTGGAATACGAACTCCGCTGGCTAAATTACCTTATTTGAATGTGAGGGTTGGGTGGTCGATTTGTCCTACACGGTTGCTGATTTGCGGGGAACATGACACTGGTGTGTGTGTGTGTGTGTGTGTGGTGTGTGTGTGTGTGTGTGTGTGTGTGTGTGTGTGTGTGTGTGTGTGTGTGTGTGTGTGTGTGTGTAAGTAAGTAAGTCTTCAATTTTAACATCTTTCCACTTAAAGTGATACCAGACGATCCTTAAATAGGAGACAGAATATGTGAGATTGAGATAGAGATAGAGAAAGAGAAAGAGAAAGAGAGAGAGAGAGAGAGAGAGAGAGAGAGAGAGAGAGAGAGAGATAGAGATCTACTCTTTGTGTGTGAGTGTGCGTGGGCGTCCCTGCATGCATGCGCGCTCGTGTGTGTAATAAATAGTAATAACAAAGGAAACAGTATTCTTAACATGAACAAAGCAAGAACAGAAATTGT